>OY728160.1:240676651-241876651 GCA_963277665.1 Viscum album | reverse complement strand
GTAATTGGTTGTGATTTGGTGAAGAATGGTCAGGTAATTGCTTATTCTTCAAGACAACATAAAAATAAAGAGTTAAATTATTCCACACATTATTTAGAATTGGTAGTTGTGGTATTTTCTTTGTAAATTTGGAGGCATCATTTATACAGGAACACATGTCAAATATATACCGACCAAAAATGTCTAAAATTTATAATCTTTCTAATGGAATTAAATATGAGGCAGAGAAGATGGATAGAATAGATAAAGGATTATGATTTCACAAACAAATACCATTCTAGAAAAGAAAACAAAGTGGCAGATTCCTTGAGTTGAAAACATAATGCATCATTAACCATGTAATGTTTGGAAAATGAGCCCTTGAATAATGATTTGACGAATTTTTTCTTAGAAGTTGTTGGTGTAGGGAATACATCTATTTTTTCTCATGTTTCATTAGAGTCATCATTATCATACAAAATTAAGCAAGTGCAGAAGGAAGACCATGAGAAACAGAAAAATGTTGAATTTGTTAAAATGGGTAAGTTTCCAAAATTTAATCAGGATAAAATTGTTGTTTGAGATTTGGAAAAAGGTTGTGTTTTCTGTGTAATTTATAGTTGAATAATGAATTATTATGTGAATTTCATAGTTATCCATTTTCAATTCATCCTAGTAGTACTAAGATGTACAGAGACCATCGAGAGTATTTTTGGTGGGATGGAATGAAAAGAGATATTGCTGATTTTACCATGAAATTTTTGACATTTCAATAGTTTGAAGTAGAGTGTAATTTACCAAAGGGGATGATTCAAACTCTTCCGTTGCCGGAATGGAAATGGGAGAATGTATCAATATACGTTATTGCGAGACTATCAAATACTTCTTGAGGTAACAATGTGATTTGGGTAATTGTTGATTGGCAGACAAAATCTGCACATTTTCATTCTATTCGAGATACAATGTCTTTAGATCAGCTTTCTCGACTGTACCTAAAAGAGATTATTAGGTTACATGGAGTTTCTTTTTCCATTGTGTCTGATTGGGATCTGAGGTTCACTTATAACTTTTGAAAGGGACATCAGAGGTCATTGGGCACAGAATTAAATTTCAGTATATGTTTTCATCATTAATAAGATGGGCAATCAGAATGAACGATTCAGACATTAGATGATATTCTTATAGATTTTTCTATGGACTATTGGGGATGCTGGGATCAAAATCATTATTTATTTGAGTTTTCTTATAATAATAGTTTTCATTCTAGTATACAGATGTCACCTTTTGAGGCTTTGTGTGGGATGTGGTGTCGAACTCAAACGTTTTGGGATGAAGTCAGTGAAAGAATGTTGATGGGGCTAGAATTAGTAGAAGAAGTGGATGAGAAAGTCAAAATGATGTAGTAAGAAATGAGGATTTCTCAGAACATGAAGAAAAGTTAAGTAGATAAAAGAAATAAAGGCTTCTCTTTCGAGGTAGGGGACCATGTTTTCTTTAAAATTTCTCCTTGGAAAAGTGTAATGCATTTTGGTAAGAAAGGGATTCTAAGTCCATGATTCATCAGTCCTTCTGAAATTTTAGATAATTTTGGAACAGTTGCATACTGATCATCTTTTCCTTTGAGTTTGTCTTAGGTACACAATGTTTTTCATGTTTCGATGTTGAGAAATCATATACCAAATTCATCACATGTCTTGAGCCTATATGTTGTTTACATGGAAGAGAAACTTTATTAAGAAAAGAAACCAGTTTTGATTCTTGATCAGTGAGAACATGTATTGAGGAATAATTTAATCCACCCAGTAAAGGTTTTTTGCAGAATCCACATGGTATAAGAAGCAACATGGGAGTCTGAATATGCTATGAGGGAAAGGTACCTTCACTTGTTTAATGAGTAAATAAAATTGTGGGGACACAATTTCTAGAAGGTGGGGATAATGTAACACCCCAAGGTTTTAAAAATAAATTGAATCCCTGAGACTTTTTTTAATTAGATATTTATACCAAGCCTTTAAACTTAATTTAGCATCTTCTATGTTTTGAATTTTGAAAAATAGTCATCTACAATTTTGTTTATTAAGTTACTTAGAGTCTGGTGGAACCAACTTTTTTTTTGGTGAAGACAAATAGACCATTATGAATAATAATATGAATAGTAATGTGACCCTAATGAATAGTAAAATTTGTTATTATATTTTTTTAAGGTTTGAAGATAATGACATTTTGGTTAATTTTTAAATGTGATATAAAAGCAGTTATAGTTTAAAAATTATAAATTTTTGAATTAACTATGATTTTATTTAAAAATTAAATTAATGAAAATTAGAAATTATTTTCAAAAAATGGACTTCTTTTTTGAATTCTACACATTGATAAATGGTTATGGTGAATCTTGTGGATTTTTCTGAAACAATTGATTTTTCGATTAATAGTAAAAAATATAGTTTTGAGTTTTGTTGTGTTAATGACATCATTAATGTTGTAATATTGATTTAATAAATCTGGTTGACTTGTGTATAGATAAATAAGTTGTGAGGTGTCCCAAGAGGCTAATACCATTGGAAAATACCATGTACATGTCCTTGGTTTTTTAAATACCACTAATGAGGTGTCCCTTGAAACTTATTAAATTAATCCCTAAATTTTGCTATAAATACCAACCCATTCCTTCAGTAAATTAATTCCCAATTCTTCCTCAAACATGCTCAGGTCTCTTTACCTCTATTGTAGTCCTCCCATGGTTTTTTCAATCTCCCAAGGTCCCAACCTCAATGTTCTAGGAGTTACTCTACAAGGTAAGAAAATTCTCAATTTCTTTCTTTTTCCATTCAAGTTCTCTTTTATGTGGTATAAGTTTCAAGTTTCTATTCCATGTTCTTATTTAATTATTTTTATTGATCTATTCAATATTATGATTTATTTCTGGATGTGTGACCCTTGTCCCCTCTCTTTTTAATATTTTCTAAAACCATGTTTCATTGTCATTAGGCTGCCAAATTTTTATAAGGGATTTCTCAATTATTCTTTTATTTTGAGTTCCATTCATTTATTTTTCATTCATCATGTCCCTTATCCCAAGAGGTATGAAAGCTCCAAAAATCATTTATATTCTGGATGTTTTAATGTTCATATAAAATCCATCTTCATTCTTCTCCTCCTCTCCCACTTATTCAAGGAATAAAAACATTATCTGTGATGTCTTGAATTACCGACATTTTGGACGATGTGATTTCAATTTGCATTATTTCTTTAATGATTGGTCATGAAACCATTTTTGTGGTTGAATTAGGTTATAATATATGTGTTATGTCTCATACATGGTTCTGTAACTCTTTTTTACTTGTGGTTTTAATTTATAAGAAAACATGAGGTTGTTATTATCAAAAAACCAATAAAATGATCTAAAGAAACATCATTAATTTTTTAACTTATGAACCATCCAAATATCAAACATCAAAATGATAAATGGTATAAATTATGGTAATGTATATATGTAAAATACCTTTCCATTCCAATTATATAGTTTTACATCCAATCTACAAGAAATATACATCATGAACCGGTCATGAAAATCATGTAAAGAACTCACCCAAAATTGTGCAAGGAACAAAATACTAACAATTTAAGGGTGAAATGATGTAATTAAATGATCATATAATGTATCGGAAATATGTATATGATTCTTTAATATATTAATAACACTATTTTAACTATTATATAGGTGTTTTAAAAAAGTTGTAACTAAGAAAAACCTGAGGTAATGGGATTCTTAACCCGATTTCCATTCTTTGGGTTAACATCCTACTTCACTATTTATGTGGTATTAGAAACATTTTTGTGATGATTTTTTTAAATTATGTTAAATTATGTTTAATTACAGTGTATATACCTATTCCATATACTCTACTAATTCACTCTTCAATTATATGATTTATGTAAGGGGTTTTCCTTTTAAAATTATCTTTTAAAATTCTGTTTTGCAAAATTCAAATGAAATGTTTATAAGCAATTATTCATGTTGTATGATTATATTGTGGTTCTTGGTCATTTATTATGATCAATGGTGTGATATATATTTCCCTCCAATTCATTAGGTATGTGTATGTTGGAGGTCGGTAGTATGGTTACTCCATGTGTAACCACGATGGTTACAGAAATTGTAAGGTAGCCGTGAGGGTTAAAAATTATAAGGTAGACGAGAGGGTTACAAGATTATGTAAGTAATTAACCAAGATACTTTTCTGATTATGTTTATGTTATCATGATTTTTTTGGATCTTTTATAGATATCATGTTTCAAAAAGTAAGTATATATGGGTGACAATAATGTCTTTTGAAAATGTTTTCATACGTTATAAGTATTCATAGACTAATGTGCTATTTCCTTAGTTTACATCCCTTACTAAGATTTTTGTGCTGATACCAAGTTTTTTTAAATTATTTTTATTGGTTATAAGGATGTGTAAGACAAATAAGGAATCCAAGTTAATGGTTCGAAGAATTTCTAAAGAAATCATGTATTAATCTTTAATGTTTTATATTTCGAAAAAATGGATACTGTTTTTATGGTATCCACTCTATAACAATGTGTAAGGTTAGTAATTTATTATGTCCCTATTCTCTAAAGCACTAAACTTGAAAATATAATCGATATAAAAGGAATTGATTTCTTTTCTAAAATCAATATTATGTAATTTAATAAGGTCGGGTCCTTTTATCTACTCCTCGTTTAATACTTCACCAAGTCTCAAGGAGGCCTACCTATTCTATGGTCATAATAATTATACATAAATAATTAAGAATGTGGAATATACATGTAGAATAATACTCATATACATGGAGACCCAAATATACATATTCTGAGATACATATGATTCATAAAATATCATTAAATAGTTAATAATTACAAATAAATAATTGGAATAAATAAATAAAAAATACCTCTGTCGGCGAAGTATGATTATAAGTCAGACTGAAAATTAAATTTTAAATAATATTATGCTTTGAAATAAAATATTCTTTTTTTATTTTAATTTGAATTAAAAAAAAACTTAATCTACTTTTTATTTGTAATTTAAATATGGAATTATCCTAGAAATTTTATTAAATATTTACAAATTATTAATAATATTATATCGGAATGTTTTGATACTTTTTCGGGCCCATAGGTGGCCCTAACACACCCTATAGGGTTACATATTTATTATGGGCCTGTATACAGTAGAGCGGGTTTCTCAGGACTTGATCCAACAAATTCATATTTGGGATATATTCTTAAACCTACACATATAGTATGGGGATGGGTGAGCTAGAAACACCTAGTCCATACTACCAAAAAATATATTTTTATATGAATTTATATCCCACATATGTATTAGATAATTAGATCTTACCTGATTTGAGATTTATTCCTCCAGGTTGTCCTAGTAGGCCATGTAGACTGCCCTTTTATAAAGGATCTCTTTTTTTATTTTAAAATTAATTCTAGTAGATTATATATAGATTTTTATATTTCTCATTTTTATAAAATTATAACCATTGAAAATTTGATAAAAACGTTTACTTATTTTTCAACATATTTGAAAATTCCCCCAATAGATTCTATTTCTCAGATGAAGGTAATTTTCTAGCCATGGGAAAATATTCATATATCTTCTAACCACACCCTAAAATATCATAAATAAATAACATATATACATGTTCATTAATTTTTTTATAAAAAAATCATTTTTGATTTGATTAAAAAATCTATATGGTTATAAATTTTCCATATGAGCTTGTATTGAAGTGTATTTGGTAGAATTGGTATTCTAATGAAATCCTATATATGAATTCATAAAATTTCAGTTTATCCTACGATTAAATAATTATTCATTTTCTATAATACAACTTATTGGTATTATAAATACAATGAAACTAGATAGATAAGGATATTTTCATTTTTATTGCCAGAAAAGAATTATAACATTATCTCCAGTAATTCATATCCTAGTATGCAACCAAAGGATCCCACATATATTGATCTAGTTTCCAAAAATATGTTAAACTATTACATCATCTGAATAAATATATGTGTGTATTCTTTCTCATCGACAATGATTTTTGCATGACAGAACCAAAACCAGGTCGCTCATGATCATCGATGTTCACATTAATAATCTTTTGTATTTTCAAAAATGGAATATTGAGTATTCACCTAAATTACTGAGAAACTTTTTTAAATATTGATAATAACCACAACACTTCTCTTTTTATTCACGAAGTATAAATTGGATAGGTTTCTTATAATATTATCATTCTCACTTTATGATGTAGGAGGAATGAGAGTGGAGAACTTGAATTCATTGAATGAAAATTCATTTTAATTTAGAAATGTTTTTGATTAATTAGGTAGGATAACAATACCAAAAATTGTTGTTACGCCCCTTGAATGTAAATAACCTATTGAAGAATTCAGAAATGACATGTTATGACCTATTAATTATGAAATAAATTCCATTTTTTATTTTTATCTCTTATTTATAACATAGAAATTATAATATTTGATCAATTAGGAGGATTTTACTTGACTCATTCCTCCCACAAATCATAATCAAAAAATTTATAAAAATATTAATTTATAAAATAATATTTCCTTTTATTTACTGACAAAATGTTGAATAATTTTAATATATTTATTTAATACCAATTATTCTAAACTCTAATAATATAAATTTATTTAATTCTTAGTGATTATTTAGAATTCTGACATCACCCTCACCTTGTGGTTGGGTCAACTATGTGTTAAATTTTTTCTCTATAATAGGAAAGAAATTTTAATTTATAAAGTATGTTACACTCTAGAAATTTATCTCAATAGAAGTAAGTAATACTTAAAAGATATGAGTAGATTCTAGAAAACCATCAAGGCCCCTATTGAGAGAAGGTGTAGTATTTATTACATTAACAATCCTAATGAATATCAACTATTTAATGTAATATTTTTTTCTCATGAAATATCATAAAGTATGACAAACATTTAATATCTCCATCCTTTCTTACTTAACTTATTATTTACCATAATAGATAGACATACCTTCTTCTAACTTGGTTGTATATTTAAATAAGATACTACCCTCTTTTCTATTTAACTTTTTATATATCTTCCTTAAAAAATACATGAACCAATCTTGGTCACTCAATCAATTCCCTGTAACCAATGATACACCTAATTAAAAATAAATCACCACAAAATACATGTCATGGTTTTAATTTAACATCAACATGAAAAATAAAATTGTAAAAATGAAAAATGATCTCATGTCAATAGACAAATAAGAATTTTTACAAATAGGAATAATCAATGAAACCATTAGAAATGTGTTTCTATTGGAGAGACATGACTCATATTCTCATATACATTATATCACTGTGTTTGAACATCATTATATTGAGCCAAAATTCTTAGGATTCACAAGAACCATACAATTAAAATAATTTACTTTTCATTCATCATGATATAAATAGACCATAGGATATATGTTTAAGATTACTATTAGGGTATCCCAAATATCTCATTATAACTAGGAAATACTATATCCTATTGATATGATATGTCATCCCTAAGCATTGCCAATTATATATTATAAATAAAATTAATTTTAATATAATTCAAAGAAAACACATGTATATATAAAAATCAATACATGTTATGGAAATCAAAGTGAATACATGATTTAGGTTTTTTTTGAATCAATTAATAATACTGATATGCATTTTTCCATCAATATATACATATGTATATTGAAACTAGATATATATATTTTAATTTTCTTATAAACTTCATAAATAGTTGGAGGTATGTATTTCATCCAACTTATAACGATTGGGGTATCTTGGATAATTTATTGGATTAGAAATCAATAACGGGATGTGATATTATATTAGTATTGTTTTCTAAATTAACTTTATTCGTTGGAAATCATGATATAAGAGATCCATGAGTGTTTTTATTTGGATGTTACATGAGTATTTTTATATCTAATGATCAAATATGGTGCTTTTAGTCTCTCAAAACTTTAAGTATTATTGTTTCACATAAAACCTAGATGTTAATGTGTCTAAAATTGTAGTTGGGATGAATATAAATTTTATTATATATCACTCTTTCATATACACTTACGTGTTGTTAATTTCTTTTAATATAATTAGTAGGGAATTATAGATGTTGTACTCATATAAATATGATTAGTGACTAATTTCTATCTATTGGTGTGGATTTCTCAATGTGAAATACACACTCATGATGTTAGTGACTAGGATTTCATGTATTCAGTATGTGTTATTTTATATGGTGATTCATTTATCATATCCTGCATTATATCATTGTGGGTTTTGTTTTATATAACATCATTTCTAACCCATTTTATGTCTAATCTATTTCATGGTTGACATTATTCCATAACATTAGTTGATATGTTATATTTATAGGTGATTCATCTCATATTTTTATACATATGCCTTAGTGTTAGTCTCTATATCTAAGCATATGAAAAATAGGCATAAGGAGCTCAGTTGCTGGAATACTAATATGTTGAATGTTTCCAAAAGACATCTCCCTATACATCATGTTTTATCACACAAACCATTTCTTATAACATTGTGAAACTCCAAAACACATGGAATATTTCAATATTTTTTTTGGGATTACTAATCCCTTATGAATTATCTATATGATAATATCTAATATATATTATTAAATAACAATTAATTTATGTTAGTATTGTAATTTTAGTATTGATATTTTAAAATTTCAACAAATCAATTTAAGATCATCATATACTAGTTATGAAATACAATGACACATGGTACATTATTTAGCTAACACCACTAGGATATAAGGTAAATTTATATCAAACTAGATTCCATGCATTAATTAAAAACATTATTTGTTAACGTCCCCATATCTAGGATTGGTTAATGAAAATTTCAATTTCAATCAATAGAGGGAAAACACCATTTAGGATGTAATTTTAATTTTAATTCACCTAATCTTCATAATGTTAATGTAAAAAATAGACTCAAGGCCTCTATTATTTTTTGTTCATTAGTTCATTAATATACCACTATTAATTTATACATAACCCTTATAAGTGGATAATGAAACTTAAATTAACTATCTCACTACTATTAAAATAACCTCATGGGGTTTAAAATAAAATTATAAAATATAATTGTGACCTATGAAAATCTTGCAATTTAATTCATGATTTTTATAACACCATTTGAGGGTTTATTCTTAATCAACATGCCCCAATTGACCTAATTCAGCCTACATGTTTATTCAGAAGTTTATTCATAAGGGTAATCATTCCAAATTCATAGAGTTATATGACATTATAATTATATTAATAGTTACAATTCTGTATTATTATAAATGCCTCATGTTTCAATTTGATGTATTACCCTTCCCGTGTTACAAAAGAAATCGTCTTCATAAGTTAAAATTAGAATTCATGTTGCTACAACAACATTTTTACCTTTTTTGGAATATAAAATTCCTATTTAATATTTATTGATTATATGGGTCTAACACTCCCATTTATAAAAGCCCATGTAATTTATATATTGAATAATTTACCACCATTTCATCATAGTGTATTTTGTTTGATTATATGAAACCAATGGTTCATGGGTCAAACAAGACAATATTGTTTAGATAAGGTTTCATTATCATGCTATATGTGAAATAATAATTTATTCTGATGCATAAACATTAGTAAATAATCATATATCAAAATTAATATAATTAATGTTATTACATACCATTGAAGAATATATAATATAATCATCCTACCACATAAGCAATTTATATAGAAAAATCCCTGAAAATTATAACCAAAACATGGTATACATGTATTCAATATTATAAATAACACATGGAAAATCCAACATGTATTACATTATTATGAAAATTTTCCCACATGTCAAGGAAAATTCTGGGAATGTTAATTTATAGGTGCCTATAATGATGCATGTAACATTACATTATTTCCATACCAGTCCAAGGGTAAAATATCATAAATCGCATGAAACCATATGAAGTGGAATATATATTAATCCTTTAATGTGAAATAAAAATCAAATATAACAATTGATGGCATGAAAAAAAACATTATTTACCTGTTCATATTTTCCCAAATTCTGGGTTGATCACTTCCAATCACATATATTTAATAAGCTATGAAAATTTCGTGGTCTAATAAATACCATCTTAGAATTGTATGAAAAAGAAAAAAATAGCGGTTATGATTTTGTAATGCCCAAACCTAGGATACCATAATAATTTTTATTTATACAGTCATACACATGGCTTCGTGCGTACCCTATACACTAGAGGATTTAGACTAGTAGAGTGGTTCCTATAGTGGTGAGGTGGGTGACTATAACCTCAAAATTAGTTTATCAATATGGTATCAAAATTATAAATCTAAATGGAATAATTATAAATGAAATGCGGCAGAAAAATAAATCAGATGAACTAGAAATTAAAAATAATACATCCATGTTATCATTGTGATGCCACAAAAAACAAAGAAATATAAATACAATCACAACAAGAAAAGTGCCTAACAGATTCAGTTTTTTAATATGGTAGCGGTTTAAACCGCCTGCATATGATTCTGTGACAGTTTCATAAAACAACCACAAAATTGGGTGTCAGTATCCAACACCCTGTGGTTTCTTATATTTATTGGAAGTTTATGGAATGTATCACAATAAAAAAATTTGTGGGGTTTTTGTTATTTTAGTTACTGTTTCATGTAGAAAAAAATGGAGTATTTAGAAGCGGTTAAAATCGCTGCTAAAATTTTCCATTATTTCACAATAAAACCCCTGCCAAAACCACCATTACCACTAATGAAAAATAAATCAAATTTATTTAATTGTAGACTTAACTGCCACTAATATGAGAATCTAAAACTATAGTGGTAGTTTAAACCACCACTAATTTTTGTGAATTTTGTTAGAGGTAGTTTAAACCACCACTAAATCTAGAATTACAAATAAAAAATGCAACAGATTTTGTAGCCCCAGTACCAGTGCACTAGAAAAAAACCATATACAGAGAACATATAACAAAATAATGTAAACCATCAAACATTGTTCAATAGTCAATAATCTAACATTGTTTCATATAAAAACCATTTAAACATAACAAATAATAGAATAATCAAAACTATCGCTTGTCAACCATCTAACAATGTTTCATATATCTAAAACTATGACTTTAAACTATATTAAAACATCATGTAACCTGTATGCCTTGAAACTACATAGCGCAAACTAAAATGATGTATCCCTAAACCATCCTAATAAAGATGATTTATCTTAGTGCCCCAGATAATATTGTTAAAGAATTGGGTTCTAAAATACTATGGATTAGTTTTAGTTTGGACTTTATGTTTGATATAGATGAAGTTATTAGATATGACTCGGTAAGATAATCACACATGTGTCTACGAGAAAACCTATGCTATAACACTTGTGAGAGGGTGGTGTTTTTTCAATTTATTTTTATCATTAATATAATTGTGTTATTCTAGTTTTGAAACAACATTCAGTAGTGGATGAAGAATGGGACATGAAAAGTTTTTTCTTTGAATAAAATGTTTCCCATGAAATTCCTAAGGTGAACAGTATGATGAATATTATGGTAACAATGTCCTTTAATGTATAGGTATAAAACTATAATAGACAAATTGGACATTTTCAAAATGACACCATGAACCAATGAGTTGGTATATTCAATATTTCATACATCAAACTTGAATATGACTTTTAAAACATACGTTTGAGTTTAAACTAATTATGGATGATAAATTTATGCCTAAGAAAAATATAAGATATATGAGTTTTACTCGTCGGTAGTGTGTCTATGAATTCATGGAAATGTGATAGAAGTGTGGTTTGTTGATTACCCAACCATTGATTAATGTTGAGATTCATCATCGTAATTTTTGGGATATGTGTGAAATAGCATGGTATCATTGGTATCTAAGGTTGTGTGATCAATAAATCAATTAAAACACAATATATTAAGATGGTAAAGTCTTAAACAAGTATGTCTGGAGTGGATTGAGAGATGCTTTAGTGATCAAATTCTGAAGTGGAGACAACACTTCCATTGATGCATCATATTAAATATGATGTGAACATTTTGGGGTGAACCCTTTAAAGATATATCATAGAAGTACAATGAGGGTTTTAGAGAGGTCTTAGGTGGTTGACCCGTTGTTGGACCTAGTCACATATCATCGAGAGATGTTGTTTCAAGGGTTGGTTTAATGCATGAATAACCTATTTTGATGGATAGTGTATCAAAAGATATAATAAGGCCTATCAGTATGATTGTTCAAAAATGATAGGATGATTTTAATTTTGGACCAGAAATGGGTATCTCTTGGCTGGTTGGTGTACTCCAAATCTAGATTCAGTCATTCCCAATATATTGACAACATTTTAGGTATGTTTAGAGAGTGTCTATATACCAAGATAAATAATTAAAACCAATACCTTTTTGTTTGGATGGAAAGAATCCATGTGAATTTTACACAAGGATTTATTTATAGAAAGAATCTAGATATGGATTTCAAATGTCAAATATTGAAGGGTAACACAAATGTGAGTGTTGGACTGGTCTTTGGATGGTTTTTTTAGTAATTGAGTTTCTTGATGACTAGAACTAGGTACTGTTGTATTCCACGATGAATTCCAGGTACTGGTTCAAATACATAATTGGGAGAAGCTTGAGTCCGGGCATTAGGCTTTGCATACCTTTTGATTATCTTGGTGTGTGGGATTAAGAATGCACTAGATTTTTTTGGAATGACGACATAAATGAGTAAGATTTGGTAAGATCAAGAGACATTGCCGTAAGTTGGTTACAAGAAGTGGGGAGGACCCTCAATGAGATATTAGGGTACCTTGGATATTAGGTGCTAGAATATAGCTTTAGATAGGTTAATTATTAATGTTGAGTTTTCTTGAAAAATACTCAACCAAAATAAGTTCAATATGATTTAAATAAATTAAAACAGTGTTATTCCAGAATACTAATATACACATCATAACATCACTCAAATGAAACTATTAAATATCTCCATCTTCCATATGGAACATAGATTACGTCACACTCCACCAACTTCATACTTCACCAATTCTTGACTCACTAACATTTTAAATCATCAAGACATATCAAATTTTATTGCCTATATCAAACATAAGGAATCATGAAAATTTTATGTCCTAAAAATGATAGGCGACTACTCTATGCCACACATGATACATGATACATGATACATGATACATGATACATGATACATGATACATGATACATGATACATGATACATGATACATGATACATGATACATGATACATGATACATGATACGTGATACATGATACATGATACATGATACATGATACATGATACATGATACATTATACATTATACATGATACATGATATATGATACATGATACATGACACATGATACATGATACATGACACATGATACATGATACATGATACATGATACATGATACATGATACATGATACATGGTAAATGATACATGATACGTGATTCATGATACATGATACATGATATATGAAACTTGATACATGATACATGATACATGAACAAACCCACTTTTTCTATATTTGTCCAACATATCAACAAGACCACTAATCAATGTCTGATGGTGATCACCGCTTGTCACCCTCTCCTCCTCCATCTCTACTTCTTGCTACCAGCACTTGTAAGACAATTGTATTGGAAATTAAATAATGTAGTATATTTATAATTTGTACTTAAAACCAGTAAATTTCTTCATACTAAAGGATTATGATGTTTTTTGATTTACCTGATCACCACCCTTAATTGATGTAACATCACTATGGACAGATCCAGTGGTCTTCTCTGATAAATCAACCAACACGTTCTTCAATGTGGATATCTGAGCCCCTTGTTCCTAAATTGTGTTTTTCATAGAAATAAAATCTATATGAGAATCTCAACTATAACCTGGTGTAGATGTAACTTCAATCCCAAATTGCCTACTAATGACCTCAGATTGTAAGGGTCCCAGACCCATCCTGTGCATTGGACCATGATTCTCTTTCCAAAGAACTTTACCAACTTGGTCATATTAGAAGACTAAGTAGGACTGTGCGGGGTGATTTGACCCCATAATGTGAAGGATGATTTTCTTAGCCCGACTCGATGCATTCTTCCTCGAAAGATAATAAAATAAATAAAATGTAATTTTTTAAAAGGATGGGGCTGAAACCTCATTTATTATTAAAGAAAAGAAAAGACCTATTTAACTGGGTGGAGGGAGACCCATTACATAGCCTGAAGGCCTAGTGGGAAATTAGCCAATTACATGGTCCATAGGTTCAAATTTATTTCCCAAAGACCATACATCTATTGGGAGATCAATGAAGTATTGTTGAATATTCCCCATAATCTCCATTTAAAGTCATTCCCTTTATTACCTAGATTTCTCAATTTCCACTTTCGTGCTATCTCATCAACCACCATAAAGCCAAAAAAAATCTGAACCCAAAAAATCATTTCTAAAATATTATAATTTAATAACATACCGACATTAAATTACAAAATAATGAATTAAAATGACATTTATTTGTGAATAAAAAACTTCATTTTTTTCAAGATGAAGGAATATACCTCTAATCATCATATGTAATTGGAAGGGAAATCGGCTCCACAGCTAGATTACCTAGAATCTAGCCATGTAATCCTACGACGTCATCTTTAGGGACCCCATAGGAATCAAATGGGACAAATACCTTTAGTCTGTTCATATTCCATACATCTAAGCATTTCATTTTTTCCACCATAATTACATTGCTTCCATTTTTTTATAAAAAAATAGTTAGTATAAAAAAATTAATTAGTTTATTCATATAATTATCATTACCTATAATAGTAACCCTCTAATATCCCCATGAAGAACTTGGAGTGGCACCCTACTCCGTCACTACTAAGGATGATGAATGGAAAGGTGTTAACTGATCTACTGATGGGATGCTTGTATAGGGTGTGAGAGATGGTGCATGGGGGAAAATAGATGGTGTCTTAGATGTTGTATGGAGGGATACAAAAATATCATTATCTATCATTATGGTTGATTGAATAGTATAATGCTTCCACTTTGTCATTCATGTCATTTAATAAAATAAAATTAAAATAAACAATTATATTTCAAAAAAATTATGAAGAATTATTTTAAAATGTTAACAAATGCACAGTACTAACAAACAAAATATACATAACAATGATAAAAAATGAAGCATTATAAATAAAATTTTCTATTACCTTCTTACTAGAACCGATTGTACAGACTTCTCTTGAGGATGTCAACTAATTATTTGTTGTATTTATAAAATATCTACAAATCACATGAAAAGTTATCTAGGTATAAAATGAAGCATAAAAGAAGGTTGTGTTCAACATGATTATATATAGTTGAAAAAGACAAAAAAAGACACGACACACTTGGAAAATGCTGAAATGGTTGATAGGTGGAGTACCATATAAAACTGTTCAAATCTAAATGGACTATGCCCAAATTTTGAAAAACATTGAAGGCCTAACCATCAGTTGTGATATATAGTGTATACATAGTGGTGTGAGTGTTTCATGATTGGGTGGGGTATTTAAGAGTTTCTCTATGGATATTCCACATGGGATGTGATATTTATAGATGCATAAAAGACAAAAATGTTTTCTTGTATTGAGGTATGAGTTGTTTCGGAATTTGTATGAACCATATTAAGTTACATGAAGGGAATCTAAGGGGTTATCCCTGAGAAATATACAAATTAGTATAGGTCCATAGGAATTATATATGAAAAGATATGAAAATAGACATAGAATCTTGAAACTCCTAGAGCAAAGAGATTGAGATGTGGGAATGGTTCGAATGTCCCAAGATAATTCATTGGTCTTGGAGTATAAATTTTTGAGGATCATGGAAGATAATATTCACTCTATTTGGGTGAGTATAGTGCAATAATGTGATGGTAATCAAGGGAATAGTATCTCTTGAGTGCGGGGATCCTAATGGAGTGAGGATAATTCATGATATTAGTAAGAATTTCTCTTGAAAGGTCCTTTAAGAAATAGATAGTGTTGAAACGGGTACACCTTTAGGGAGATGAGTAGATTTAGGTTAGTTCATATATAGACTTTCTTCATGGGAAATAATGATACAGGGAAGAAGAATCTGACGAAATCAGGATAGTGAAAAACTGATGATAGTCATAATGAGTGGTATGATCACATAGTCAAGTTGTCATGTAAGTGCTGAATAATGACATGAGATCAGAATAGATTCTATGTTAAAAATTATTATGTTTGAGATGAGTCTGAGGACTGAAAACATAAGGATCAGAGTGTAGTGTTACATCTCCAAGGATCTCATCTTTTCTTGAGTTATATATATATATATATGTCTATGTTTATCTATGGTATATACCTCAGGTTAGTGTGTTTTATCTCACACGGGAGGTAATGTATTAAGATCCACTACTCACAAAACTTCTAATAATGCTCACTATATATGTAACTACCCATGGGATTTATGTTATTTTTATATGGTTTGGCTTATGATGAAGGTTTTTAAATTGGGAGACCATCCTCAGACTACTTCGGATGATGACTGGTGGATATGAGATGTGTCCACGGGAACCTACCTAGAAGGAATGATACAACTTGTGAGAGAGTTTGGATATAGATATTCAATCCCAAAATATCATGTTATATGTGATAGATTATCTATATGATTAGCACTAGCTATTGTGATGACTGTCCTTTATAAATTTTTATGGTTATTACTAGATATTGAAATCCCATTCCCCGATGGAACTCTGATGACATGTGGATTCATAAGATGTATCACTGGAATTGACCAAAATAGGTGAGGTTGATTGTTGGGGAAACCTATTTAGAAACTGATGACCCAATATGGATTCTTGTATGTTTTATATAACTTATCATTATATTTTATCATACATTAATACACTATATATGATGGTGTATATAAGGGGAACTTGGTGATACCCTGCCCTGTTTTATTCTCATAACCCACATGGAAAGACCAGTTCACATACAAACTTTATGTTTCACATTAAGGTGATATGTTTTATATGGAATTCAACTAGAGTATCTAGATATATGTTCTGAGAACTATCTGATACAGGGCTTAAGTTTTATATTCATGTCTCCCCTATTTTTTATATTTCATTTATATTTATAATCCTGGTAAGAGACCCATGAAGTCTAATTGTATGTTAAGAAGGGGTATTATTTTTTATAGCATGTTATTGTTTATCATTTTTTGATGGTTGGAACTTAACTGTAGTTCCTTTAACTTACTATATTTCTAAATGATATTATTTTTATTTACCTTTGATTTTGTGTCATGCTAATGAGAGTATAGTCTCAATATGTTTTTTAAACTCTCATTGTTAGTTGGAATCCTTAGGCATATGGGGGGGCATGCCTAAGGTTATTTGGAATCCCCCAATCGGGTTTCATAGAAATGATTCGGGAAAGGACATTACAAAGTAGTATAAAAGCAGTTTTTTTTAATTTACTATTTGGGTTTGTCAGTTAGAGGAATGATGAGATTTTATAGATTTTAAAAACCTTATGCTTGGTTATGGTTAATAAATATATTAGAAAATTAAAATCACCATGGGTAGGATTAATGTTATGATATTTTTTTATGATTGAGATGTTGGTTCCTAATTTATTTTCTATGTGAGGTTATATTTATTTTAGTGAGGATACCATGATAAATTTGTGTGGTATTGTAATGTGATGATGAATTGGATCACTCTAGATTAGGAATGACACCCAAATGTAATTTGAGACATAGAGAAGATTAATAATTCATCAAATTGTAAAAATATAGTTACGTTTTAAGGATGAAAACTTTTTAATAACAAATTGAAAATCAGAATGAATCTAAAATAAAATTCCAGAATGAAACTATAGGAGCACACTATAGTATGGTTACATTTTAATGTGATATGAGAATCCATTTGTATGAAATTCCTAATCTATATGTATTGAACCATACATTTACTCTTGATGATGAGTCATTATTATATCAAACAATATAATCATAAGGAATATATATGTCAATACATATAAAAAATTTAATATCAATTCATAGGATACTCCACTTGAATTATAAATGAATGGAAATAAAATATAAAGTTCATTATAATGTTGTATACTACACACATGGAGGTAGCTTATTAAAACTATAACATATAAGAGAAAAATGAATATGAAATGAATATTATATATATACATGTAGTTTTAAGTTTTATATTATATATAAGAATAAATATTATTAATAGTTTCAAATAGTTGGTAGATTATATAAATAGTGTTACTTATAAAAGAGTTGTTTACACATAAATGTAAATATTATGAGTATACATTAACATTTAAAAATATACATTACAAGGATAATTAATTTCACAAAAACACATATTTAACTATATTAATATAATCACTTATTATGGATTGGGTATTAATACCCTTTTCAAAAACAATCATGGAAAAATTCTTTCTCATCACCAATATACTCATATATTTGTTTAGAAACAAAAAACAAGTATGGTGAAATTATAAAAGGGTTATACTAAATGATGGGTCTATAAATCATTTATTTGATATTGAATTAAAATTGGATGAAAATAGATACTTGCAGATGGGTCTACATGGATAGGGAATAAGATATAATCACTCCGAGGGCTCGATATCGGGACAAATTAGAGGTGAGGGTCGGAAAGGCGAGGTGAGGCATGACGAGTGATGGATATGGGTGGTGAAGAGAGGTGAGTTATGATAATGAGTGAAGATGGGTGGGGTGGGGGGATTCAGCAATGGGTGGTGATGGCGAGTGACAACGATGGTTGAAACGACTAGGGATTCAGTGGGTGGGGAGTCGGCAGGGTGGCAGTTGGGGTGTCTGGGGAGGGAGAAACTGTCAGGTTTGTGAATTTTTTACTATTTATAGGCATTTTTAAAAAAAACCACTATGAAATTATTTTTTTAAAAATTCTCTATGGTTTAGTTAACCGCTACTAAACTCTCAACTTGGTGTAGTCAATAGGTCATACAAAAACAATAAAAAATGAAAATAAAAACCGCTAAAGGCTATTTCCATGATTATCCTAAGCTTCATATCTATCATATTCTCTTTAGTTCACATGACCAAGAGTAACAAAAAAATCATAATCCATGATCCTGAATACACAACAATGAGGTTTTTAACGTATCAAACGACCGCCCAAACATGGAGTCATATAAATTCATTAGATCCCCACAAAAATTGTTTTTTGTATATTAATTTTTTAGGTTTAAAATGAAATAAAATGTAGATATATCAATAATAATGTTAAATAAAACAATAAAAAATGTCAGGATAGTTTTCCTCAAAGGAATCTGAGCCATCCATACCCACTCTAGCCTAAGCCGGAATACCTAGGAATATGTTCCACTATTTATACAAGAATATATATATATATATATATATTAATATTAAATAAATTTATATATATTAAATATTAATATAATGACATGTATACACATATATGTAGATATATAGTACTAGCAAGGTCCTAAGTCATGTGTCTAAGATATACACCTAATAATTGCATAAGCTTTCATTTTTAATTAATGATTTATCTAAAACATCCCAACATTGGATCATAGAAATTGTAAACAAAGTATAACAATAATATAATAACCATGGTAAACCAATGAAATCTTTGTTTAATAATTATCAAGTAATTAATAAAAATAATTTTCCTTATTATCATGTGCCTGAAACTCCTACTTGGGAATCCATGTATCAACTTTTTCTCAATTTGAATTCAGTGAACCAATTAATATATACTTGATATCTGAGTTAAAGAACATTTTTATGACCCATGGCATAAAATAATATATGTAAACTCTATTCCAATCCAATGGCTTCCATGTAAGTAGCCTAGGTATCACTCAAGGATTACACAAATCATTTATCCTGTGTGCTCATCCATGAAATTATATAAAAACGAACTTATACATCTTATCAGACAATCTATGTCATTCCATATAAAAAAATTTGTATCACTCAAGTAAAAATATATTTCTTCTAACCATTTATATGTATATAATAATGAAGCCCATGTTAGTAAGAGTGATATATAACAAACCATGAATACAATTTGGGTTATTATATTTATATTTAATTAGGGAGGCCATAGAATGGTCCAAGCCTTTCATAAATAATTAATAGGCCATGTTCATGATTTTTATGTAGACAGAGGACATTCTAAGTGGTTTTATTTTAAAATGGGTAATATCTCCAAATTCCAGTAATGTAGACTAATAAGAATCCTAATGGGGAAAATTTCAACATTCCTAAAAAGTTAGTTGAAACATACTATGAAAATTATATTAATAAACACATACACTAAAAAAACCAATACACATAATAATATTTAATAAACACACATATGAGTGGTTTGAGTTGATGTGAACAACAATAAATGGTTGAATTTAATTCATAATAGAAATATAATATATGAAATTATATTCTACATAATAAATTTTACATTTTAAGGTGACACATAGAAAATATTTCGCATAGAACAATGGTTTAATTTATTAAATTGATATATATTTTTGGGAAAGGAATAGTTCAAAAAAATAATTCTATGGATGATATAATCATCCTTTATTGAGATTCTATTTGAGAAAGTTCGAGATAAAATGGATGAATAGGAAAATTAAATTAAAACTTTTTTTATTATTTCTTAATGAAATAACATTCATTTTTTCGATAAGAAATGTATTGTGGAAGGAGGAATAATAGAATTCACTTAGGGATTCTAATGTGACAAATGTTGAGGGACTGTGAGCTTAGATGGGGGAGAACCATCCATCCATAGGAGGAGGAGAGGGAGACCAAGAGTCCTTCAGTGCATGGATAAAATGGGGGAGAATATATAAGGCTTTCGATTAATTAAGGAAGGGTATAAATGGTCACTACTCCCCTTTAAATGAGGTTCATGATTTTGTCACATGAGTTTTCTAGACCGTGTTTCAACTGTGTGCACCCACTAGTTAAGTGTAAAAAAGAATATGGGATAGGCACATTATTTTCTAACCATGCATAGACTCTTTGGTTTGGAAAGAAATTTTATATTGATGTTTATAAAAACCATGTGGTATGGGTTTTATATTTTGAAAAACATTGTGAATCCCTCTATTCCACCCATGGTTGTGGTTCATGTTTACCACTAATTGGGTTATTACCATGAGCCTAAATTCTGCTTTCTAAAAATATGGATTTCAATTCCTAATACACCTAAAAATAAATGGAACAACCAATACATATCATGGAATATAAATGAGTTCTTAAAATGAAAACTTTATGTGTTCTAATTATTATATATAAAATTTTATATGTGGTTTAAAAAATTACCAATATGCTAGATATAAAATTCAAATTCTTTAGGAAATTCCATCTAGTATAATATTGTGGATTCTACATACATCAACTCAAATCAACAAATAATTCATCATATAGCCCATAGAAAAATCCATACATTATCCCTATCACTAAACTCATTGATTATATATTTTATTAATGAATATATTTTTATAATTATGAGATTTTTATTATTAAAAAACAATAAGGAACAACATACATGAATTAAACTATTGGGAACCCACCTAGGTGGGTGGAATGATCAAGGGTGGTTCCCAGAACCTACATCCAAAGGACAATGATTAGGGAATAAAAACCTGATGGTGAACACACAATGTGTGATTAATAAACTCATGAAACATTCAAGGAAACATCAATATAAAACATATGGAAATATATGTATTGAATAGATGGGTTTGAGTAAACTAAAAAAATTAAACTACATACTTCATACCCTTTGTTAAATAAAAAAATAGAAAACAAGTATAATAACATATAAATTGAAATTCCCCGAACATTTACTATATCTATTAAAAAAACAGAACGGAGAACCTCTATAAATATATAGAGACAAATATTTCAAAAAAATCCAATGTTCATCATTCGGTTCACCTATAAAAACAAATGACACCTACTTCATTTCCACATTTTAATCCCTTAAACATAAATACATATATATAACCTCACGTATGTCACTATACATGTGATTATGTAATGTGAGTGAAACAAACTAGTAGAATATCATAAGTGTTTATAAATTCAGATGATATTATAATTCATGGATTATAATCTATAAATTTGATATTATAATTCATAGTTTAATCCCCATAGCTCAGCACTACCCAAAGGTACTTCAATTCAACTATAATCCAGAATATTATCTCATCCCATAATTCTAATGAGATAATAAAAATGAGTTTAAATCATTCCAAAAGTCCACCATTCATCTTTAATATGTCATGTTTGTTAGATTATCATTTTACCAAGATCACATAAAAAGTAACATAATAAATTATTATGTTTTTAATGATATAGACACTGAAATAGGGAATCACCAATGATCACACCATCATCAATGCAAAATATGAATCATCACCTATAATATATGTACTCTCTGTAAGATGTAATCCATGGTGGAGGTACCATGATCTGATGAACATTTGTATAGATTTCAATATTACATGAATCCATTTATATAGAATCCACACCCCAAAAGATTTTGGGATTACATAATGACACTCCTTCTATGGGAAGCTACCATCCCATTAATGATCTGTATCATCCTAACCTGACTGAACACAAAACCAGTAGCTGGACTGGTCCCCACATGGTCTAAAGTGAACCTTTGCATATTCTAGAGGGTGCTGACTAGAAAATATAGTGTGATGGTGGTATATAGGGGAGAATATAACCTCAGTATTATAGTGGAACAATGGTATATTTTCATGAAAATTACAAACAATAGTTAAAGAAGTAATAATAAATTCCAAGGAAGCGAGAGATAAGTATAATAATTCAATAAAAGTGGCCAGAACCAAAAAGGTACATTTATGAATGCATGTATACATGATGATATAAGTATAATAATAAGTAAATATTGAAATCAGTAAAACGAAATAAAATAATTAATTATCTAGTACTAGATCGATGACAATACAAATCATCATCTTGGTCATGTGCTCCTAACTCCCATAGACTATGCACAACACAAGAAATAAAACCAAGTCCAATAAGTATGAAGACCTGATCTGGTACCCCAGTACAATTGTAGCATGGGAAGTATATGATATATACTCAATAGGGCATAAACAATGGTTTCTAAAGAAAAATACCTTTTATGCATGTTAAATAAGTAGTGTGCATGTACATCAATAGAAAACCCGAAAAGGGTAATAAAATGTTAACCAAGTCGGCCTCAAATCACACCATGACACCCGACCTGAAAATACCTTCTTTATCTTATGCCAGAATGTCTAAACCAATGAAAACCTATAAAAAGGTATAAAATCTAAATCATTTGACCAGAAATATGTATCAATAATCGACCGATCCAAGACATGTGAGCTGGAGGATGGTCCGTTTTAGTTAATTACTTGACATATTGAATTTAATGTAATGAGGCATCTCTAGTATTCATTTTCATGGAATCCTATGACCATCCAATGTAAACCATATATAGGAACCTGAGTATCATTCTAGGATATTAAAACTATACCAAAGATGAAAGGAGTCCATCCACGGAAATCCAAAACTAGAGTCCCAAGTTTCACTCCCGATGTTAGTAAAAAAATTCCCCTCAATTTTCATCACAAGTATCTTACAAAGGGTTCCAGAGTATCACTTGTGGCATGGTATAACCATTTTCCACCATGAACATCGATTATTTCTCCCCTAGGAATCGAGATAACTTCTATGGAGGTAAGAGAGATGCACAGTGAGCTCACTCAAGATATAGAATGCATCATCCACTGCGTATGAAGCCTCACCGACTCATGAGTCTATTTATGGTATTCTGTAAAAAGGAATCTAGGTATCACTCAATGAGTAAGAAATAAATTCATTCATTTTAAATTTAAATCACTAAGGGGACCATGTAATTAAACACGCCTTATCAAAATCAAGGTATAAAATATAAGGCTACATATATAAGAAAGAAACATGACAAATAATCCATACCATGGAAGATTTCCAAGACCACTGATCATTTCAATTACCAAATAATAAGGCATGTGTAATAATCATGTCACCAATCCAAATAATGAACCAATAACCATAGAATGTTTGGCTTGGAAGACAACACACCAAAAGAGTGGGGTTTTATTAGAAAACATGACAATGTTTTCGAATGATTCATTTAATTTAATTTGAAAAATTATATTTCATCATTAGTCACAAAACAACCCACTAAATGGTTGTATTTTAATAAATTGGAATCAAAATTTATCATATAACTATAAAGAACATATAACTGGGTGTCTCAAACAATTTTAGACACATAATTAGAAAGGGAGGCTATATAAAAAAACCATAAATGGGTCGTTTGTTTTATGTCTTGACTATTGAAAATTCTAATTTGGGGTTAAAAAAACATAATGACGTCCAAATAACATTAGTTATGATAAAACATAAATTGGTAGCAACATTAGGTATGTCCAACATAGGGTATTCAACCACACTTTATAAAAGTGATGATGCCTTATAGAAAATATATAGAACACTTAAGTCATGATTTGGTCAACCCACACATCCAATATCCAAG
This sequence comes from Viscum album, assembly GCA_963277665.1. Lineage (NCBI taxonomy): Eukaryota > Viridiplantae > Streptophyta > Magnoliopsida > Santalales > Viscaceae > Viscum > Viscum album. The sequence continues at coordinate 241,851,847 of OY728160.1, read as the reverse complement.
TTTGATTTGGTTTGGTTCAAGATAAATAAAAGAATCAAAAGAACTCTATAAAAATAGGTTGAATGAGCACACAGTAAAATGAAAAAATAGGTGGAAAGAGAAACTAATAACGGAAGCAAGAGGAGTCGTAGAATTACCATGTTGCTTCTAATGAAACTAATGATGCCTGAAATGGATGCCATATGACGTAGATCTACTGTACCCAGAGGAGAATAAAAATTACCCATATAGGAGCTACTACAGGTGGAGGAGGAATAAGAAATAGAAGGAAAAATAAATTAGTAAAGAGTAGAAAAAGGGTAATTCCACCCATTCAATGAGGAACACAATTTATCCAAACTATTCACTAACTGTGTATGAATAGTACATGTGAACTACCTAAATGGACCAAAGTTTTTGAGGTAAGATCATAGTTTAGGAATTCATTTTTAGATCATACAAATTAGTTATGATCACCTTGAGGTGTCACACGTTTTGAATTGGAGGCTATGTGATTTTAGACAAACTATGTGCCATTACCAGTCCACCCAAACATGAATTTTTAGGACCCACCACTCCTAAAAATCTATGAAACACTTTTCTCACCTCTAATTATTCTGAACAAATATTAAAAAATACACTAAAGTGTTCCAAAACTCATAATTTCTTTCGTGTGCTCTTTTTACAAAATGGACTATCCACCAAACGACAACATTCAAATTCACATGGAATTTCATCCATTCCAAAAACCATGGATGCTAAAATATCCCAACCATAAAAATTATCATCCGCTAGAAGCTTGGGGAAAATTTATAGAACATCAATTAATTTACTAGGGTGATTATTTCTTATTCAAATTTTCATGTTTCATTTTCATTGACCAACACACCTCTAAGGATCACCTTAACATATGATAGCTAACTGTAGAAACTCCAAAAAACACATTATTTTCTGAACTGAAACATCAAAACAACACATACATGATCTCATCTTACCCAATACGTGATTAAATCCTCAATTTTTTAAACAATTGGATTATGTAGCACCCTATCACGGGGTTCATTCATTTTATAGAAAAAACCTGAATCATGGTACATCCTCCACTGAATGTTCTATTTAATCATTTCCTTAGCATTTAGGTGATTTTCATGGCATCAATCTTAACATTTTAAAATGGTAATATAAAAATCAGAATCAAATCTTGGTGGAGCCTACATTCATGAAAATCCTTTTCCATCTCCCACATAAGTTTTCATAACCAGACAATGTGCTATTGAGTGGTTATTCACCAATAGTATACGACAAGAGGGAGATTGGTATAAGAAGTAAAATAATCTTAGATCGACTGCCCTAAAAGGACTCGTCTTGGACAGAAAATATACTAAAAATTAAAGCTCAATTACTTTTTGATGATGTCACATTAATATTACACCATGAATACCCATCGAATCCTATAACAAACTTATGGTGATGTCTCAAACCAAAACTACCATTTCAACTATCATGCCTAGCATGAACACGGTTGAAAACCAAGCCCTTATCACTTGGATAATTACTTATTAAGCATATCATCCAATCACAATTGATGATAAATGTCACATTAGAATCAAAAATTGGTGTTGAAGTAGAACATAAAAATGAAAACAACCTTTTTCATGTATAATAGGGATGCTGATACAAACCAAACATTTACATACCAATAACTCTAACAGACCCCAAAACGGTATTCGACTGATGATCAGTCAAAGTGTAATATCAGACATCCATTAGTTCATCCTTGTCATTACTACAAGGGATCCTGGGTGTCACTCATGAATAACCATTACAATAAGGACAAACATGCTTCTAGAAAACCCTATGATAGATATCACCAAACAATCCAAATGCATTTTAAGGCGTAGAATAACATACAACTGATGCTCTCTTAGTGAACTAAGATGATGTAAAGATAGGGGACATGTTTTTATATTAGGTGAGAATACACTAAGAGGATTTGAATAGTTTCTGAGGAGAACATAAGACACTTCATATATATCAAAACAAAGTGCCCAATAAGGTTTCTGCCCAACCATACCTATAACATACCACCCTCCTTGTTGGATTGAGTCAATTAAGAATTGCTACATAGCCATAAGTGACATCAAGAAGATGAAAAAGGATGGAAATGAATTCTAAGGGATTAAATACAATTGGGGTAAGATTTTTTAAAATAAATTAACCACAACCAAACATACCATAATTATAATCACTATATAATGCATTAAAACAATGTAAGAGAATTCAATGTTATTCTAAAATAAAACAATATCAAACTACACCATAACAAAAAGCAGAGTACAAAGAGGAATACTAAACCATAATTCTAAAAGACTCAAATGAAATAACACCATAACTCACAACATGATCTATCCTTCAGCCCCACAAAAAATTCCCATGTATCCCGAAGAATTACAAAATAAGTGTGATAATTTACCTTTACTTGTGTCTCGTAAAACAATATTTAAAAAAGCACCAAAGTGATAAAGACGAGGTGAGTAATGAAACTAAGTGGGCTTTCCCCAAATGAATTCCCTACTCACACCACTAGAAAAGAACATGTTAGCACATTTATATAAAAAATATTAAACAATTTGAAATAGTTTATATCAAAATATAAAATAATCTTCATAATAATCAGTTCTCTAGCCAAATCTATTTTAAAAGAAAATAACAAAATAATATTTTAAAACTATTTAGTAGACATACCTTTCACATATCTCATTACATTACACATTTCCACCCACACACACACTAAATCAACAACACAATGCTGTTGTTTCCATTGATGGGGGAACTTCACATCCATGACCCATCACTTTAATTGTGATAATTCAAGACTAATATCCATCCCGTTTGACTCATGCTTAACCATTAAATCCAAAATCCATTCCAACAGAATCTTTTTTCAACCCATTTTAATAAAAATACAATTTTATTTTAAAAAACTTCCATGCATCAAAACCAAAAAAACATTTAAAAATAACCATTTTAAAATCATGTTACCACTTTCACATTCCATCAAAACACAAAATTTTCCAAAATTCCATGAAACATCACTAAATAGGGATACCATTAAGACTTTAACAATAACTACACAATAAATAATATTCAAAAAAATCAATATGAAATCATTCATTCACATTCTAATAATAGGATTCAAGAGTGATTCCACATACCTTGGAAATTATGGAAAAAATGATGAATAACACGAATTCTTAATCAAAACATTGGAAGAACTCAAAAAACATTCCATAAATCTCATTCTGTAACATCAAAATACCCATATATCATCATGATTATCATCATATATCACATATATCTCCAAAAAAGATCATATATATGAATCCAATATAAGAAAAATGTGTAGATATAAGAAAACCCAGCATGATCGAAGACTTACCAAGAAATTGGGCCTTCAATGTACCATGACATGCCAACAGATCACTCCCTGATTAAGTGGGAAAGTCTCCAAATCCATTGAGAGGGGTAAAAACTATGTTTTGGATGAAAATAGAAAAAAATAGGATTAATGAGAAAATAGAGTTAGATAAAAAAATTTAGGATCTAACATTTAATGATGCATGATTAGTAACACTATTAGAAAAACCAAGGGCAAGGAATAAAAATGACACTATCACCAAATGCATCATTACTCTTGGGTGGCCATATGGTTTGGAAAAAATATTTGCATAACCTTGCACCTACCCAGAAGTCATTGTTTATCTCATCATAGTTTCTTGTACGAGGTTCATGATTTTTACTAACCATTCTCATACTGTGTACCTCCAGAAATACCCCAAAACATTGCAAAAGTCCTCCAAAATATCACCCAAGCACATTAAATACTTAAAATAAAAAAAATAAGGTTAACATAATTGAAATTTGGGGTGATAAATTATTCCCACCATTATACTTTCCATCCTTGAAAAGTAGAAAATTGTTATTTACCTAAAATAGTTCAGGCCACTGCCCAAACATTTTTTTCTTGTTCCCAAATATCTTCCTAAATCTTACCCTATTTCCAAAAAACACTAGACCAATCTTTTTTCCATTAAATACATTCTATTTCATATCTATAATCTCCAATTGAATGTGCAGTAATACAACATCTAACTTCAGTTCAATGTGATCTATTCGAATCACATGGTCATGATTAAGATAATAAATTTTCAATGATGATTTGAAAGGCACATTGTGCACCAAAAAAACCATGGTGGAAATGAAAACTAATATTCCCGATCCCCATCCTTTTCATGTATCCAAAAAGGGCCTATGTATCGAGGGATACCAATCCCTACTTCAGAAAATGATGATTCCTAAGACCTAGAGAGATTGTCAAGAACACATGATCACTCACATTGAACAGAAACTACTATCAATGATGACCCAAATACAACATATGACAACTATGAGCCATCTACATCTGTTTTTAGGTCAACTAAATATCTTTTTTGTCTCTTGGACATGGATTATCCCATCTAGTGATGAATCTCCTGTTTCCTCCCGAAAATGATTAGTATAAAAAGAACACCCATACAATTCTTCAAAAGGATTAATATGAATCATGGATTGATAACTAATATTTAATGAGAACTACACTAATGACATGGGCTCCTACCATGAGCCAAAAAATATAATACACATTCTTGAAGTGTGTCATCCAATGTTTGTATTTTATGTTATGGTTTTACATCCGTATGAGGATGATACACCGTAATCATAGTCAACTGAGTCCCAAGGTATTGAAATAAGTATTTCTAAAAACAATGAGATATAAACCTCACATCTCAATCAGAATCTATAAAAAATGGTACTCCATTCCTTTTTACCCCTTCTCAAATTGAAATTTTTTAACATTCCCCCACCACATGAGATTCCTGACTCTGGTTGAAATGAGACGGCTTTGTGAGATGATCCACTATCACCCATATGGAATCATATTTCCCAAAAATACTTGGGAGACCTATAAGAATATCCATGGAAATCTACTCTAATTTATTAATATGAATAGTTAAAGGCTGCGACATACCTTCGAGTCATTAATTCTCTTCCTTAACATCCTATAATGGTATGAATCTTGAAACAAACTAATCTACCCTTATTTTCATATCAACCCAAAAAAACTATGTTTTAAATTCCTTATACATATTTTATATTCCAGGATGAAGAGACCATCTAGAATGGCAGTAATCATGAAGATGGTTTTCTTAACAATATAGATGAAAACCCATCCGATTTTGAATCCACAAAAATAAACTCTCATGCATCTTCTACCAGTTAATAGTATCCAAACCATTGAGTTTTAACCCCATAAAAAATTATAAATTATATTGAAACACATCTTTAACTATTCCAACAAAATTAGGACCAAACAAAACCAAAAAAAAAACAGCAACACCACATCATTCATTAAATTCCATGTGCATTTGGACTATCACCGACATCAAATTCCATTGATATAATGATTCTTTTTTCAAACTGAGAAAATGAATTTCAACTTAATAAATCTTCTATCAAATTTACTTTACCATATTTATCCATTAATTCAATTTAAATGATTTGGAGATACACCATATATATTATTTGCCTCACATTGATGCCCCTTTATGAAAAAATATGTTTCAGGATCTTATGATATGTAAATAGCATAACTTTCTCACTAAATAGGTAATGCCTCCAAGTCTTCAAAGAATGGAATATGAAAACTAACTCCAAACCCTATTTTGGATAGTTCTTACCTTGAAATAATAACATTCTTGAGCCATAAGAAAAAATAAGATCTCTCTAAATGAGAACACACCCTAACACAAATCTCAAAGAATCACAATACATCACATACCCTTTCCCTAATTCCAACAATATGTCAGATGACGTTGATGTAAGGTAAACCGTTCTCTCTTAAAAATAAATTTGACATTAATGGTTCCATTAGAATGGCACATTTTTCTTGTCAAATATTTCATTTATGAAACCACTCATGAAATTGCATGAAAAATTATTCTGTAACAACCATCCAATCTAAGTAAAATGCATATCTCGAAGACATTCATTAGATATTTCCAAGAGATAACAACCTATATCTTTTCATGATCTATAGAAACATGTATTTAAGAGATTATATTCCCATGTAAACACACCTCTTTTATCCAAAAATTACACTTTGATAATTTGGCATACAAACAATGGTACCATAAAATTCAAAACACTATTTCTAGTTGATTCTCGTGATAAACCCTTAGTTATGAATAATCCAATATGTCATCAACAAACACCACCACAAAATAATCAAAATATAATTAAAATATATAATATATCAATACAATAAATACTTCTTGTCAATTCATTATACAAAAAGTCCTAATCATGAACTCATAATGGGCATATCTACTTCTAAAAGATGTCATTGGAATATACTCTTTCTAAACATACACTTGGTAATATCCTAATCTCAATTAATTCATAAAGAACCATTTAGATCCCATCAATTGATCAAACATATCATCAATGAATTGAATTTAATACCAAATATTTATTGTATCTTGGTTATGTTTATAATAATCCACACACGGACTCTGAGTTCCATTCGTATTTTTGAAAAACAGCACTAGTGCTACCAATAGAGAAGTGTTAGGCCAAACAAACCCTTTTCTTTATTGTTCTTCCAACTACTCTTTAAATTCCATTAAGTCAACTTGTTATATCTATTGATATGCAAGGGAAATATTGTCTGTCCTTTAAAGTAGATCAATTGTAAACTCAACTTCTCTTGTGGGTGGATATCATAATAAAATTTATAAAAATATATCTAGAACCCAATATTATTTTTTTTTGGAAAACTAATATTATAAATATCTTACATTGATTCCAATGTGACTATCATGAATTGGTATGATATTTTTCCTACTCATGGTTTTATCAATCATAATACACCTACCCTTACATTCCAATCTATATTAATGAGATGCTCGACCCAATCATCAACCATAATAGTAGATTTTCTCTTATAATAGTTGATTTTAGCCCCAAATGTTTTCAACCAATCCATAACCATGATTATATCCTAGATACCAATCTTTAATATCAAAAAAGTCAATATCAATATCACTCCATAAACATTTATGGATCATGATTTACATATGAAGGCTCGACATTCTGTTTGGCCAAGAGGGGTTTGATGTTTAAAATCGAAGTCCTTATATCAACATTTGAACCCAAAAAATTAGCATCACAATATGATATAAACGAATTGGATTCACCAATATAAAAAAAATCTTACATAATGGCATAATTAAAATGAATATTACCTCTCACCATTGATGACCTAGGTTGATCATGCACAATCCATGCTCATCTCCATCCAAATTATTATTCATTTCACTTAGTTCTGTATTGTCCTATTGATAATGCCCATGCTGATGAGTCATGGTATTCATGGAATCACCATGGATATCTCAGTTCCGTTGATGGGAAGTATTCTACATCCCTTATCCCATCAATGTATATGACATCTATGACACATGATATGTGTCCCGAACACCTACCCATGGATTACTGAAATATTAGCTTGGATGATTCTCCACATTTTTTCAACTATGGCATACTCTAGGTGGTTCCATAAAATATACCTATATATGGTTTGGAAATACACATTGGAAATATCCTAGATTTCTATTTGGGTTTAGATGAAGAATCACAAGTCCAACCATCTAATTCTACAAAACTCCATTACTTTTAAAATAGGTGTCCCACTTCTGGTTTTTCCAAAAATAGAGTTCCCACTATTTCCTATAGATATCAACATGCTCCCTCTACCCATAACTCTAGAGATATAAATTTCCACCTCTTTAGATCTATTTACCATCTATGTATAATCCATTATATTGAGCATATAAATATTTGACCAAATTTCAAGACTCATAACTGATTAAATGATGCATTCCTTCAAGGATTCACTTGTAGGAACATCAGGTTAAAATCCAACTAAATTAATAAAATTAGTAGCATACTCTGACACTCAGAGGTTCTCCTAATTCATGATGAAAAAGTGTTTCATTCCTTTAATCTTGAATGTATGAGGTTATATTAGTTTTTTGAAAAATTATCTATAATCTTCCCAAGCAATTCCTATTTGAAAATTGGGTTTTAACTTTTTTAAATATCATTTCGTTTTGATAAATTTCACATCATAGAATTTTTTTAAATTGGATTTCATTTTAAAAATCATATATCGTATAAATTGATTTAATTATTTTCTATATTGTTTGGTTATTTTTTATCTTTTTTTGTTTAATATTTTTATATGAGGTGTAAAAAATATGGTCTACTGAGCATGAAACTTAGATCGAACCGTCTACCACATATAGATAGAATTGGTGGTCAACCCTGTGGTTGGTAACTATGGTGGACCAAACAAATCCCTGGTTGAGTATAGTGATCGCATATGACTAAAAAAGCCCTTGTTTAAGGCTTGAGTGTGAACCCACATTTTTTAGATTGATGACACCCTAATCCTAAGTGTTTTTGTGTGATGTGTTTTTTCCTATACCTCAACCATCGTGCTTTGTAATATATACCATTCAGCTCCCGTATGTTTTTTTATGTGGGTTGAAAATTTTTATCTAATATTTAATCTTGACCGTTACATCTCTTCCACCATTGCACTGGACATATGATATCTTTTCTGGTCATCCTTTACTATCTTACACACCTTTTTATTCAAAATCCTACAATATTTTCCCTCCCTAGAAACATTCCACTTCCACTTGTTCTTATTCCATGGATGACCATCTGAAATAATCTTCTGTCGCCAACATCACTATCTTATCCAAATCAATATTATCTACTTTATTGATTCTTCCTCATCTCAATATCTCCATTTTTTCTTTTATTTTCTTTTCTATGTTCACTCACGTAGTGGATAAACCTATAGTTCTTTGCTCAATTATCTTCTTCCCCTTATGTTTTAATAATTTTTATTTTCTATTAGCACATTTCTTGTTATTTGAGTCATCATATAAAAAAACCAATGATATGTGATTTAATAAACATTTGGAAATTATCCAAGAGTTAAAAACATGCCACCCTTGGATTCAACAATTGTGATAAATATTTTTTGTAACCATGGGTATTAAACAATAGTGGGTTTTTTTAACACTATAAAAGTTCAGATGGTGTGAAAATATATTCACTGTTATAACCCAATGGTGAGTCTACCACTCACTACCATAGAGTAATTGTACTGATCTTTACCACAATAGTATCTTTTTCCAGTTTCAAGACATGATCTATTTGTTTTACATTATTTTTTATAAGGATTTTATAGTATATATATATATAATCTATTTCTCATGCTACTAAAATTATTTTGTTTGATGAATCAGTTTTACGTTCTTTTTTATCATATGATTTAAATTTTAGTCATGTACATATTGTTGGTAATATTTAATTACATATGTATGGAATAATTTTTTATTCCAATTGATTTTGTTTTATTTTTTTATTTCATGATTCTTTGTCAAATTGTAGTAATGTTACTCACTATTAGGTTCATACAATTTGGTTGTTTTAGTTTCTAACTAGTTACTATGGGAACCCAACTGTGAGACATGGGTCACTGCTGGAACCCAACGATGAGTTATGAGTCACAGTTGGAAACCCAATGGTGAATATTTTTTTATTTCTATCATGGATATACATGATGTTAAAATTCATGGAAGTGATTTCAGTTTTGTTCAATTCATTTTAGTTTTCCAAAAAAATAAAATGGTAGGTAAAACTCTATTTTTCACCATTGGACATTTTCAGTGGTGAGTAATGTCTCACTAGTCTATTTTTTCAATCGTGAGTAATTTCTCACCCTTAGTTAAAAATTTTATTTCAAATTTTTTATTTTATTACATTTAGTTAATGTTTTTAAAATGAATTACATTGATTAATTTTCATTATTTTATATTGAATATAAATTGCCACATTATTTAATAATATTAATTTCCTTTTATTGTGACATCTACACATGAAACATATTTTAAAATGATAATATATTTTTAACATTCTTCTACATGTATAAATATATAGGTGAATTTTTTTTATTTGAATTAATTTTCAACTGTGATTTGATTAAAATATATTTCTCTTAATATATTAAATAATCATTTTAATATTTCTAGAATAAATATTGGTCTATATGTGATTGGTTTTTAGAAAAACTTTTATTAAATTAAAGTAACATTCATAATATTTTAATATTAAAAACCACTATGTTTCATGAATATATTATAAATATAAATTATATATATATATGTTTTAATGGTTTGGGAGATTAATTTAAAGATAAAAAAACATGTACCAGTGCAGATGATTTATTCTATAATGATATGAAAATGTATTTCCTGCTTCTATGAAAAATTGACCATGAAACATATTCGACATCTGTTGTTCTATTGTGATAACTGGAGATCTTCATCTACTTCATCTTCCTTCATATATGTTATCAGATAACATGATCTATACCGAATCTTTTCCTCATATTCTCATCTATTTTTTATTTGTTTCTATTATATTTCCATAATAATTACTTCAGTTATCTATTTGTTCTATATAGTATAGGTTTAAGCATTTCTCATCCAAAATCTATCATTGGGATATTCCTCCCATCTAAAAGGATGGTCGGGTTTTTTCTACCAGGTAGAAAGAAGGTTGGTTTTGAATATATCAAAAGTCAAGTGTCATACCACCAGGTGTAAGAAAAGTACGACTATATTTTTATGTAATTAGATTTCCACCTCCTATCAAAATCTAGGATAAAGTACATACCATTCTTCTAGAGGAGTATAGGATATCGAGGATAGGACTAGGATCATGGTTATCCGAACATCTATAAAAACTTCTTGTGTTGTTTTTTTTCTTCCACTAGAACTTATAGCACTATTATATAACTATGATAAATTATAATTTTATTAATAGATAAAAATATACTATCCAACCCCCATATATTCACTAATTCTAAACAAAGAGACCTAAAAAATGGTATAAATTTGTTTTATCATCTTATGTATTTTGTTTTAATTGTTTCACTATCTGTTTATGAACTAACTATGGTATTAGGATTAAAAGTCTGTGGAAAAAATCTACTTCTTTGTTATGGATAATCAAGATTTCATGATGTTGAATGCTATCAGTCCACCTCACTTTAATGGAACTTAGTATGTCTACTGTAAAAGAATAATAGAAGTATTTCATAAAAATATAGGTATTGATTATTCTGTTATAATGTAAAAGAAATAAAAATTAACTAGAGTTGATTTTGAAACTCATACTGGTAATGATTCTATAGAATTTATTTTAAATTACAAATTTATGAATTACTTAAAATAAACTTTAAGTAGAAATTTATATAGTCAAATTTGATCATGTAAAACAGCTTCAAAAATTTGGAGGATTTTAAATGTCACTCATCAAGGAATATATAAGTGGTAGATAACAAAGCTCGGTATACACTGAGCAATGCTTCAAGAGTTACAAATGACTAATAAGGAAAATATAAATGACATGTATAATAGATTGACCAAATGTTTTGACATCATGTATTCTTTTAGAGATACCATGAATAATGAATATATCATTGAAATACTACTTCAAGATCTACAAAAAATATGGCATTAAAATATATTGTTTATTGAAAAAGTAAGTATTTCAATGAATATACTATAGATGAGTTGATATGACAACTTCTCAAGTATGAGATGTAAATGAAGATTGATAATACTGATAAACATGATAAAATTAAGAATATTACATATAAATAGAATGTTAATGTTAATGTTAATTCCACTAATTATGTGTTATAATAAAGTGAAAATGATAAAATTGAAAATTTCACCAAGGTGTATACATGTTCATGATGGGTAAGAGCATATTTAAAAAGATTACTTGAAGAGACTTTCAAATGTACAAATGAAAGGGTAGTAAAAGATAAAAGATGCATAAATATGATGTTTCTCAATTTATTTTCATTGAGTGTAGAAAAAAGGGGCATATAAAATCAAATAGTCCCAAATTAAAACAAGACAAAAACTAAAAGGTATACAACCAGGAATAGGGAAAATCTTATCATCATGTATATATTGGTATAGAAATGTTACACTCAAGTGATTTTGGTTTTGAATGTAAAAAAGAATCTGGAAATATATGATCGATGGATTATACTATAAATTAGGTATACAATGACTATAATTAAAATTATGGTTGTGAAATAGGTATTTAAAATAAATTAAAATCATTAATTGATCAAAATGAATAATTGAAAAGTGACATATTAATAATGGATGAATCACACAAGGAACTGTAAAGAGAAAATAAGAATATTAAAGAAGAAAATAAAAAATTGAATGATTTTATTTTATGTAATATATAAGAGAAAAAACATGCAGATGATAAGATGTTGAATGTTAAATATGAGAAGAAAAGATTATAATATTGTTTGTAAAAATGGATGATTTTAAATATTAAATATTTAAATTAGTTCGTATTAATTTTGGTGAATTTGATACTGAATGTAAGACTCTTAAACCAAATAATAATAAACAAAAAAATTATGGATCATGTTCAAATGTGAGATTTTTTGATTCCTGGAATCTATTAAAAAAGAGAATAAAATTCATAAAATTGAAATTATTTCTTTAAAAGAATATTTATTTGTATTTTATCATTTTTAAGAGAAATATCATAAAATAATTTCTATGTATAAACCATAATATGATAAAATGATTTGTGTTTATAATCCTAATGTTCCTAAGATGTATAAGACTATTTTTGTTAAAGGTATAATTGGAAATAATTCAAATGTTACTATATTTAATTGTAATTTGAAGTGGAATTATGAAAATTAGTATTCTTTTATGTTTACTCAGAATCTAGGCTATACTGAGACAATATTTATATGTATTTTTCTTTATGATTACCATATAATATGTGTCTCAAATCTGTGTTGGTTCTAAATTTTATTTCTACTAATCTATTTGGACCCAAACGAGTTTGGGTACCAAAAAAACCCTATGCATGATTTTTTTGTTTGAATCCATCTTTAATAGATCCATAGTCACATAACATATGGATATTGGGTGCTCAAATCACATGTGTAGTGAAATTTCTATCTTCTCTTATTTTAACTCTTATAATGGAGGTAGATTCAATTTTGTTGAGAATTCCAATGGTATAGATAATGGTTTTAGAGAAGTAGGTATATTAAATTATGTGGTAATTTATAAATTATTTTTTTGTATAAGGATTAAACAAATTAATTATAATTTTAATATTTTTTGATAATGGAATATATATAAATTTTTATGATAAAAAAATTATTGTTTATAAAAATAATAAGGGTTTATTTTAAGATAATAAAAATATATATATTCTATTGATTATTAAGAATTGAATAAGAAGAATGTTAAATGATTAAATAATATAGATAAAAATAACCTTATAGGGAACAAGGGGCTGGGAAATGTTCAAATTCTATAGTTGTACCAGTTGTCCAAACAAGAATAGTTTTTAGAACTTCTAAAGTTCATCTCATGTAATTATAATATTTGTGATTATTATTTTAAATGTAAGCAATATACAAAATATTTTAGATCCATAAACTTGGTAAACACTTCTAGATTCTTAGAAATGATACATATTAATTTTTTTATGAATAATAATTTATAGGTTAGGTTTTAAAAGAATGGTTTTTTTAATTATTGATGATTTTAGAAGGTTTACTTGCATAATTTTCCTATCTCACAAAAGTGAAACATTAGAAATATTTATTCATTTTTATATGAAAATTTAAAATTTGGATGGTCGATTAGTTTATTAAATGAGAAGTGATAAAGGAGGGGTATTTTTAAATTATGAATTTAAAAATTTTGTAAAATTTATGGGTATTTCTATTATTTTTATTGTCCAAGAAATTTTCAAAAAAATGGTATTATTGAGATGAAAAATTGAACTATTCAAGAAATGGAATGAACAATACTTAATGAATTCAACCTTCCAAAATATTTTTGGGATGAATCTATTAACAAATCTTGTTATATGTAAAATTGAGTTTTCATCAGATTCTTATTGAAGAAAACATCATAAAAATGATTAATAATAAAAAAAGAAAAATTAGTTATTTTAATGTTTTCGGTTGAACTATCAATATTTTAAAAAATAAGTCAATATAGAATATTTTTATTCAAAAAATGATAAAAGAATATTTTAGGATACTCTAATAATATTCAGACTTATTGGGTATATAATAAAATAACAATGAAAATACTATAATTTGTGCATTTTAATTTTTTTGAAAATAATGATAAACAGAGTAATTATTCTATTGATAATGTTGATGATATTAATGAATTCAAATTTGATAATGATAAAATTGAAACTAATGATGCATCAGTTTATGGGGATAATATATATTCTCAATATGATCCTTCAATTTGTAGTACTCATAAATTCAAATCTTGGGAAAATTTTATATAAAATATTGAATCTGAAATTAAAACTGGAAATTATATTTCAAATTTTGGTGCTAATTTTTCCTTTGTAGGTGATTTTATTCCTGATAAAAATTAATATTCTTTGAATGATTCTAGTTGAATTAATTATATTCCTGAATAACATTAATAGTTATATAGAAATTTATTATGGAATCTAGTTGAGCTACCTAAATTTACAATGGCTTTAGAAACTGAATAGATTTCAAGTGAAAGGAAATGTGGCATTATACTAATAAATACCCTAATCCAAGGGGTTTTTATGATGATCGACATCAAAAAACTCTTAAGGCCAAAGGAAAAGGAAATTCACATTGAATTTCTTTCGGTGATGTGTAGTATGATAATGAAGTGGTGAAAGGTACACTTACCATCCAATATAAATTAGAAAATGATTTATTTGATTCTGGATCCACCAACTCTTTTATTTTTTGAAGAATTTTCTAAGGGTATCGCCATATTACCTTAGCATTTAGATATTGAGTTAGCTGTGACAACCCCTAATGGCACAACAGTCGCCTCAAAAGTTTAGAACTCTTCTCCGAATGATGTTTGTGGGAAAGTGCTTCCCGAAAATCATCTGATCCTTCCTATAGTGGAATTTGATGTGATTCTTGGCATGGATTGAATTTCATTATATGGAGCTCATATCAATTGCCAAAGAAGGGAAATCACATTTAATATTCCTGATCAATCTACTATCATCTATCGATGCAAGGATGAATATAACCTCCCAGTGGAAATTTCTTACATATTATGGGTCTTGATTCTAGTAAATGAAGGTCATTTATCTCAAATGGTTGGAGAGAAACTCACAATTAAGAATATGACCATTTTATGGAAGTTTGATGATGTCTTTTCGAAGGAATTTCCAGGTCTTCCACCAAATCGTGAAGTTAAGTTTTCAATAGAACTCATACCGGGTGCTATTCCTATTTCTAAGACACCATATAGAATGGCCCCAATTGAGTTGCAAGAATTGAAGAAGAAACTCCAAGAGAATATTTATGAAGGATCCATATGCCCTAGTGTGTCACCTTGGGGAGAACCTGTTCTCTTTGTTAAGAAGAAAGATGGATCAGTGAGACTTTGCATTGATTATAGAGAACTTAACAAGATCACTATCAAGAACAAATATCCTCTCCCATGCATTGATGAATTATTTGAAAAACTACGTGGAGCTCAATACTTTTCCAAGATTGATCTTCATTCTAGGAATCATCAATGAATGGTCAAAAAAGAAGGATATACCAAAAACAGCTTTCTGTACAAGGTATGGACACTATGAATTTATAGTGATTCCATTTGGTCTTACTAATTACCCTACTATTTTCATGGATCTAATGAATAGAGTCTTTAGAGACTATCTGGATCAGTTTGTTGTAGTATTTATAGACGATAATCTTGTCTATTCAAAAAGCAAGGAATAACATGAAGATCACTTGAGAATTGTGTTAAAGACCCTAAAAAAGGAGATGTTTTATGAAAAACTTACCAAGTGTGAATTATTGCTTAAAAAAGATTCATTTTTGTGTCAAATAATCTCAAAAGTGGTGATATATGTAGATCCAGCAAAAATAGAGGTTATTGAATGATGGTCAAGACCAACAACAGTAACTGAGATCTGATGTTTTCTTGGTCTGGCTGGGTATTATTGACATTTTGTGAATTTTTTTTCAAGGTTATCTAATCCACTCATCAGGTTGACTCGAAAAGGAGTTAAGTTCATTTGGACGGAAGAGTGTGAAGAGAATTTCAAAGAGTTAAAATGATGGTTATCTAGTGCACCTATGCTCACACTGTCATGTAGTAGAGAAATGTAATTTGATCTACAACGATGCATCCAAGGAGGGACTCGGGTGTGTTCTCATGCAAAATTATATGGTGATAGCTTATTCCTCATGAGAGTTGAAGATCCATGAGAAAAATTACCCAACTCATGATTTGGAGTTAGCCGCAGTAATCATTGTATTAACAATATGGAGGTATTATCTTTATGGTGAAAGGTGTGATATTTATACTGATCATAAAAATTTAAAGTATATTTCTACACAAAAGGAGCTGAATATGCGCCAAAGATGATGGTTGGAGTTGAATAAGGACTACGACTGCTCAATTCATTATCACCCGGGGAAAGAAAACAAGGTGGCAGATGCATTAAGCCGACAAGAACATGCTAGCTTATCTATGAAGAGGATCACAAAAGATCCAATATTTATGGATTTAAAAAGGATGGATCTTGGAATTATAATTGAATGGGAAAATCTTATCTTTCTCAAATGAATTTTCAACCATCTATACATGTGAAGATTAAAGAGTCACACAAAGAAGATGTAGAGTTACAAAAGAAGGTGAGAAATGTTCCTGAATTCAACCTTGATCGTGACGGGATAATAAGGTTTAGGAATCAGGTTTTTGTTCATCCCATCCCAGAATTAAATAAGGAGCTTCTGTATGAGGGTCATATTTCTTCATTCTCTATTCATCCTGGAAGCACAAAGATGTATAGGGACCTGAAAGAGTACTTCTGGTGGGATGGAATGAAAAGAGATGTTGCTGAATATGTCTCTCGATGCTTGGTTTGTCAGCAAGATAAAGATGAGAGACATAAGTCTAAGGGGATGTTACAACCATTACCCATACCCAAATGGAAATGGGAAAACATCACTATGGAATTTTTCATTGGAATTCCTAAACCATCCAAAGTCAATAATGTTATATGGGTCACAGTTGATCATCTTACAAAGTCGGCACACTTCATTACTATTAGAGAAGATTTCTATCCAGATCAGCTTTCCAGGATATATGTAATGGAAGTGGTAATATTGCATGGAGTACCTCTTTCCATTATATCTGATCGGGATCCGAGGTTTACCTCAATGTTCTAGAGAAGTCTTCAGCATACTTTAGATACAGAGTTGAGTTTCAACACTGCTTGTCATCCTCAGACAGATGGTCAGTCTGAGAGAAATATTCAAACTCTAAAAGATATGTTAAGATCTTGCTCTATGGATTTAAAATGTGGTTGGGATCAACACCTACCTTTGGTTGAATTTTCTTCTAATAATATCTTTCACTCCAGTATTCATATGGCTATTTATGAATCTCTCTATGGAAAGAAATGCAGGACTCCAACTTTCTAGGATGAAGTTGGGGAAATAAAGCTATTAAGACATGATCTTGTAGATGAGATGATAGAAAAGGTCAGATCAATTCAACAACACATAAAAGCATCTCAGAGTCGACAAAAAAGGTATGCTAACAACCGATGAAATGACCTAGAGTTTGAAGTGGGTGATAAAGTGTTCTTATGAATATCTCCTTGGAAGAGAGTAATGAGATTTGGAAAGAAGGGAAACATGAGTCCTAGGTATATCGGTCCTTTCTAAATACTGGATCGTGTTGGAAAGGTATCTTACCGATTGGCACTTACACTAAATCTCTCTCAAGTTCATGATGTGTTCCATGTATCTCTCCTGAGAATGTACATACCTAATCCTTCACATGTACTAAGCTCAGAAGTTGTACTGCGAGAGTAAGATCGTTCTTATGAAGAACAACCAATAGAGATTCTGGATCGTAGAAAAAAAGTTCTATAGGACAAGACCACTCGCTTGGTGAAAGTTTTATGGAGTAACCACCAATTAGAAGAAGATACATGGGAGCTTGAGGGTATGATTAGGGAGAGGTATCCTAATCTGTTTGTTACAAAGTGATGAATTTCGAGGGAGAAATTCATTTTAAGGGGGGTAGAATGTAACAACTTGATATTTTATGTAAAGTATATATTTTTTATGTCTTATGTTATATGCAACATCAAAATAATCATTCACTACACCCAAAAATATCTTTGCTTGCATTATATGCAAGAGCAACCTTCCTCGATAGCGTGTGTTGTACCCAATATTGAGTTTCACTAAACAACGATATTTTATTAAAATATTATATAAAGTACCTGTTATAAATATTATTAATTTTTTTTAAATTTCATATAACATTATAATTCATTTTACATATGATATGAGAAAAAATCATTTTTTTGGATAAAAGAATTTTTTTTTTCAAAAATTCAGTTTTCCACATTTTGATGGTGCACCCATTTTATAGCTAATTTTTGACAAGTTTATAAGTTCAATTTTCCAAAATAAAATTATTCCTTTTAATGAATATATAAAAATTTACATTGGATAAATTTTTGATACTTTTCTGATAACTTTCATATTTTGATGAATAGTAAAAATACACAAAATTTTTAATTGAAAACAACTTTTTTCATCAAAATAATTTATATGGTTAAAATATATTATTGAATGGTTTTAAAGTATAAATAGAATATATTTTTACCATTTAATGTAATTAATTTCATTATCATTAATTTTACATTGAATTCATAGGTAAAAACATTTCAATCTTTGCCAATGTTTTAACTTTTAACACCTGTTTGCTTAACAACGGGATTAATTTCAAATTATTTACGGAAACTTATTTTTTTTGAATTTTGAAAAATGGATTTCATATTTGGATTCAGTGGGTTCAAATTATTCTAATATGTTACATTTATTTTTTATATATTATGAATAGTAACTACAGTATTTTTTATTTAATACAGTTAAAGGTAAATTGGGAAATTTAGGGTAAAAAAAAGATTGTAAAATTACCCTAACACTTTCCAAAACTCTATTGGATGAATAATAGTCTACTCATATCACCTAAGGGTCGGAATAGATTCATTTCATGGACATTTGACCATGAAAATGATGTAATTATTATTAAAACTATGGAAAGTGACAATATGTCACTCTCTTAAATCTTATAAATGTAATAATTTTAATTTAGTGATAAAATTCATAAAACTTCTAACTTTAATAGTCTAAAGAAATATAATAAACTTATCTACATCATGTGAATTTATTTTTAATTTTTAAGAATTAAATAATTATCATTAATTATGACATAATAGTGATGTTGAAATTATTTTATTGATTTAAATATCAAATAAATGGTTTTAAAAATATTAAAATAAATATTATATGAACTATTTAATGTACTCCAAGAATTTTGAAGATAAATAAGATATTTTATTAATCTATTAAATCATTTAGTTAGAAAATATATTCTGTGTGGATTTTATTTAAATTCAAATAAATGAATAGTGTCAAAATTGACACTATTGTAATTTTATAAAAATAACATGCTATAAAATTGTTAAAAAATAACAAAAACATTTAAAAATTATAAATTAAAATTTATATGGTATACAATGTCATAAAGTATACAATTATGGATAATTAACGACATATAAGTAATTAATTATAATTATTTAAAATTTATAATAGTATTACCACAAATAAAATTAAATATATTAAATAAGGATAAATCAAGTTGATAATGTTTAAAATAAATTTCCAACATGCCTAAATTTTATTGGTTGATGATATTACAACCCTATCTAATCCAATATTCTAATTTTGAGTAATTTTTGATGTTTTTAAGCTGGGTTTAAAATTATTATAAATTAATATTTTGTTAGATTTCCAAAGGTGCCCCTCTCCCCCCTTATAAAAGGAAACCCCATCCCTCTCCTCTTCAAACAATTTTGAGCCTCAAAGCTCGGCCAAACCCTACCCTTTTCCGTTCTCAACTTCCATAGAAATAGACTAGAAGTCCTATTTTTCTTCAAAAACCAATTTTTGTGCCCTATGACGAGGTTTCAAAGAGGCGTGTGGAAGAAGAGGTAATATCAGTTACCGATTCTTTCAAATTTATTTCTTCTTCTACTTCCTCTTATTTAGTTGTTTCATTATGAAGTAATAAAATTAGTATGAAAAATATACTGATATGTTATTATAAATATGAAAAAACACTATTTCACCTTCTATCCATCCTATGGAAAACGAAATCACCACGCGTGTGTACGTACGGAATACCGTCTCCACACCATGGTGTAATCTGTTTTCAACCACCACCTTACTTGGATGGGTATAATGCTATCAATAATAACAATATATGATTATTGTAAAATTATATTGATTCTAAAAAAGTATACATACACTTCAATACAATTCTATGTTCATGGGAAGGATATCATCGCTCGTGCGTACGTACGACCTACCGTCTCCACGATGTGATGCGACTTGTTATACATGATCTTAAATTAATAATGATTTTATAAATTAATTGAATGAATAAATATTATATATATTACACTAATACCATTCTAGAAATGGTGTATGTATAACCTAAAAAGAATAATAAGAATTTATTCGACAAAACATGCATAAGAACATAAAAGAATGAACACCCGAATAACGAGTAGCAATGAAATATTATTAATAAAAATATAAAAATATTACAATATATGATATCATAAAAAGGAATATAATTATTTAATAAGTAAATTCCATTATTTAAATCAATATATAGGAGGTTTGGATACGTACGAAGCAAATCGGTCCTAAGGTAAGGGAAAATCTCGCAATCTCAATTTTTATCCGAGATTGTTTATACTTCAGTAATTACATGGGCATATTTTCATCCACATCCATGTTTTGTCAATATGTAATATTATTTCTATCATCCTACAATTGTTTAAGTTAAATTTTACCTGTTGGTGAATTTTTAGTAAAAGATATGAAAGGAATATTTTGTCGTTTTCAGTACGATATACTTTTTGACTTTTCAGCCAAAGTACGAGAAGAATGTTTTTTTAACTTATATGGCATGAATGGGTTTTTATGATTCCATAGAAAATTATTTCCATGAAGCTTCCTTTAAAAATTTTCATTTTTTTAATTAACTTCTTTTAGTTTAAAATGATATGACATGATTAAGAAAGGAAAAATGTTTTTGAAGTAGAAATGATATTTTCCTCAAGAATAGAGTTCAAGTGTTTTATCAAAATTATTTTCCATCTAAGATAATATAGTTTTCTTTTTCTATCCCTATTATTACATTGATTTGATTATGTTGTGATGGAATTAATTTTATCTAATATGAATTGTTTTATGATGTCACGATGTTTAAGAATCCCATTTTTATTACAGGGTTTATGCTATGATGTATGATTTATGATTTTGTGGCACACATAAGAATGGTTTCACTATGAGATGGGTGGGACCTATATCTCCCTCCAATTCATTGGGTAAATATTTATACCTCATGAGATATACATGGATGGAATGGAAAGTTAATCCAGTTCAGTGATAGAGGACTAGAACGAGGAGTGAACTCGATTCAGTAATGGATTTTGTCCGCTATGATGGTCTTGGAAAAGAGCCTTGAATAATATGAAATGATTGTCTATTATTATGTGTGTATGCTAAGAAGTTTGATGTTCTATGATATGGTTATTGGGATTACATTTCACTACTATGATTTATCGCATGTTATGATATTATGATCTCTTTTGCAGGTTAAGATTTTCAAAATACTATGTTTTTATGAATATGATATGATTGATATGTCTTTTCTTTACCCTTACTGAGCATTTGAGCTCGCCCTTTTGTGTGTTTTCTTTTCCCCAGGTCAAGAAGAAGGGAATTAAGTACGATATGCCAAAAGAGACTCTAGATATGAGGAAATAAATGGGAGACAATGTAGATGATTTATGAGCCAGTTGTTTATGTATCCCAGTTTCTAAATACACTATACCTATACAGTAATATCATGTTTTTGTTGTATGTTTCTATAAGTATGATTCAATCCTGAAGTAATAACCATCTATGTAAAGTATGGGTTGTTATACTGCACCATTTTGTAATCATTTAATCTTATATCGTATGAGTCTCTAATCGCAAGGATCGAGCAAAAAATCTATTAGAATCTACGAGCTCCGAATGCGTGTTGTGGAAATGAAATAGTGATAGGAACCTGTGTCTTTAAGTACTGAAATTAGGGTTTAATAGACATAGATCATACCTCTAATCATCTCTAGATTGTCTTGGTAATAGGCCTCTGCTGTCTATAGCTGTGCTCTCCCCTGTCCACCTACTCTGTGTGGTTAGGGTGGAACTCTTGGTGGTGGTGGTGGTAGAACCTCAAATCACCACCCACTTCCTAATGTACGACCTGCTCCTCTATCTCATCTTCTACCCTAAGGACCTCCTCACTTGAATCTATACCTCTTCCTTGGTGGTACGTCGACTGTATGCTGATCATCAGTACGATGGGTCAGGCTGTCACGAGCCATGTGGCCCTGACCGCCGCACATGAAGCATAGTCTGCCTCCCAGGTGACCATCTCTGCCTTGTGAGCTCCGAACCTCTGAACATGCATCCTAGGGTCATCCACCTTTGGGTCAGTCCTGATTAGACCTCTTCATCATCTATTTACTGCCTCCTGCAAATGAATCAGCTACCTGTCATCTGGTTTTTCTCTCACAATGAGTTCCTGTTCAGCTATCAAGATCGCCACCAACAATGCTTGATTGGGAAATCCAACCTGCATCAGGATATTCATAAATATCATCGACTCTCTTATCTCCCTCTAGAGACCCTACTCAAAGGTCCATGCCCTGATGAATGGGTCTTGTACCATTTTGGTGGAGTAGCACGAGAGGTCAGTGAATCTCACCGAGTACTGGGCTACTATCAGGCTACCCGGTTGTATGTGCAGCGACTTCTAGATACGCACTGAACGTAGATTTTCAGAAAAAAAACTCTAACATGAAGAGGTTCTCAAAGTCCATTCAGGTGATGGTTGCCTCATCAGGTGTATAGAGAGATAGGCTCTACCATCTCCCTGTTGTTCCCTATAAAAGGCCAACAACTAGGATAACAATCTACTCTGATGGTGTCACAACCAAGGGGAAAACTCTAGCCATAGCCTCCAGCCAGTCCACAACTACCTGGGGATCTGTTTCAACTCAAAACCTCAGAGGCCTCTATCCATGAACTCGTGCAATGCGCTCAGTATGTATTAATGGTATTATAGAGGGTCTTGTGGCATCTTCTTCCCAACAGGTGGTGCTGTTACTAGTGCACCGCCTGAATGTGCTACCACAGTAAGAGGTCCCTACACTGAAGCCTCATCACTCGGTGGGCCGTAATTTTATACTCTCTCAGGAATCCTGGATGGCTATATACATGGAAACAACCTAAAAAGAAACAGGTGCGCCACAGTCATTAAGTTATACCTAGTGATCGGACTCAAATGGTTCAAATTAAAAACATTTCCAAAACAAATGCAATCTGTATTTTTGTGCACCAAGTCAAGAATCAGAATTCAGGGTCTTAGTGTAACGATACGTCTGGTGCCGCACCAACACTAGAATTCTTGAACTGAATCCACAATCAATGCACATAACATTGTTGCTCTATTAAGAGATCATATTCTTAGTTCTTCAGTGTAACCGACTCCTAGGATACCACTTTGTCACGACCCATCCGTCGGGGCTCGTGTCGTGACTACCCAAAGTCTGCCTTCCATAGGCCAGGGGTTGACGATTAGCACTAGAATGACATATCCCTAAAATGGGAAGACATTTTATTTAAACTTGTAAATAGACACAACTCATGAACACAACATGATGAATCCCCAAAGAAAAACTGCAATTGGAAAAGGGTGTACTGAAAGTAAAGGGTCCAGAATACAAGTATAACTTTAAAGGTAACAACTACAAATAAAAATAGAAAATAGCTCCAGCGATCATCCATCAAGGATCCTACCTGAAGGGTAGGTACATATCATCTCCATAGCTCTCCACCTCAATCATCACCTCTGTGTACCACCTGGCCTTGCTCTTATAGTCTCAACTGAGCTACTAGTCGTCTGCAAAAGACACAACATGGTGCAGGTGAATCCTGTGCAGGGGTGAGTATAACAATACCCATTATGGACCCCAAGACCCCCGAAGGTCTCTCAGAAATCTACAATGTAATACCACAAAGCATGATCTAAATCAAAAATCATAAATAAGTAGAGAAAACTCAAACTTGGTATATGTAAAGCACAAATGTAAAGATGATTAGTCGAGAAACTAGACTATCTTATACTATCGAGAGGCACTACTGCAGACCATATGGAGTCTGAACAACATAAGATCAATAGGTACTGTCCCCCGTTGACCCACACAAAAACCAACCTACCCAGAGTTGATAGATACTAACCACTGCTGACCCACACAGGATCTGACCCACATATGATCGGTATGCACTGACCTACACATGATTGTTGAGCACTGACCCACATAGGTTCTGACCGACATAGGATTGGTATGTGTTGACCCATACATGATCGCTGAGTATTGACCCATACAAGATCTTACCCACACAAGATCGATGCTAATCCACACAGGATCTCTAGGTACTATCCTCTGTATGATCTGTCTCCGACCTCTTCCTCACTTCCAGCCACTTGATTCCCGCTCATAGTACGCTTGATTCTGGGAGAACTTTCTCTCAAGACATTGGTCTTATTTAAACCGGGATAAAGTCCCATGAAGAAGTAACTCGATGATCCATCATGTTATAGGGGTTCCAATGAAATAGACGGTGCATCAACTGGATGCCAGATCTATATATTATTATTATTTTAGTGCCGAGGGATCAGTTGTATTCGAATTCGATTCAACTCGACCATACTCAAACTTTTTGAAAAACTATCTTAGTGTAACTAAAAAGGAATGTCTCTCTCCAAGGATCCCAGTTTCTTAGATGGTTCATCAAACAAACGTCTGGTTCACAAGTTATAGCCTTTTATTCGTTTCTGGGCTCGAGTGGGGTCCGGGTCCGGTCTAACCCTGTCCGGGCTAACCTGACCTCGCCCATACTGGCCTGAGCTGGACCGGTTCGGTGGGGCCACAACAGGCTAGGCTCGGTCTGCCCCGGTGGGGCCTCGGCCTGTCGGGCATTCCGACCTGCCCACTAGGGCGACCCACATATGCGTCACACAGTCACATGCCGAACAGCTCAAAAGAACCGTTTGGTTCATTTAAGCAGCGACACCACGTGCCGCCACAAGGTTGCCTGAGGGACCCACAGGGAGTGGTTCCGTCACCTTCCTCCAGGAATTGATGTCATGTATTTAACCTACGGAACATGACGGCACTCCACCTGGTTGTCACCACTGCCGGCCCAAGACGGCTGGCCCTTCGGTCCACTATGGCACCGCCCTCCTCTGTGGTCGGTGAGTGTCGGCCGCCACCTTCATCGCTGGCACCGATGTCGTGCCGTGGATTTTCCGTGGGCCATTGGGTGATCTCTGGTGGTCTGTTCTTCCTTCCAAACATGC
The DNA here is from genome assembly GCA_963277665.1 of Viscum album. NCBI lineage: Eukaryota > Viridiplantae > Streptophyta > Magnoliopsida > Santalales > Viscaceae > Viscum > Viscum album. Next base: position 241,826,072 of record OY728160.1, on the reverse strand, counting down.
CTACGATCCTCCCAGAATGTCTTTTTCATTGCACGCCTCTCGGTTTCATGGTTCTGTCAAGTTGGAACAACCCGCCTCTAAAGAACGCAATGAAAGTCAAGCAATGGAGGGTCTAAGCCTTGTTTTTTCAGCCCACTCCCTCTGAGTAAGCATTATAACAAGGGGTAATTTATACATCACATTAAAATAATTATAAACCCCATTCCAAAACCCCGCAACAACCTTCTTCAAATTCAAGAATGTGGAATATAATCAAGGGAATTTATTGAATTAATAAACAACCCCTACCTCGTGCTTGGTTGGGGAAATCGCAGTGGAGGATGAAGAATCCCTATCCATTCACTACTAGAAAAACAGGTATTTGCGAGGGGCTATTTGCGACGGGATCCCGTCGCAAATAGCCCGTTGCTGAAAACGCCGTCACAACTACACTTATTTGCGACGGGCCCGTCGCTAAAGCCTTTTTTTGCGACGGACATTCTCCCCGTCGCAAATAGTATTCCGTATTTTTGTAAAAAACTTTTAAAATAGTTTTTGCGACGGGACCCGTTGCAAATACCTTTTGCGACGGGACCCGTCGCAAATCGCTTTTGCGACGGTTCCGTCGCAAAAACTATTTTAAAAAAAAAATAAAAAAAATTAATAATACTAGTATTTGCGACGGGAATAGTATCCCGTCGCAAATACTATTTTTTTAAAAAAATAAAAAACTATTAATAATACTAGTATTTGCGACGGGCATAGTATCTCATCGCAAATACTATAAAAAAAATTATTAATAAATTATTTTAATTAATATAATAATAGAATTATAATTTACAAATGAAAATAATAAATTATTTTAATTACTATAATAATAGTAGAATTATAATTCAGAAATAAAAAATAATAGAATATTAATAAATGATTTAATTAATATAATAATATTACAATTATAATTCATAAATAAAAAAAATATTAATAAGTTATTTTAATTTATATAAAAATAATAGAATTATTTTACATTCAAATATTAAAATAATTCAAGTATTACAAAAAAATAATTAAATTATAATATTATAAAATTTTAATATATATATAAAATTTAATATTATAAAATATAAATAATATTATTATTCATATTAATATTGTTATTTAAAAATATAATATTATTAATATTTTATAATGAGACAGAAACTACGAATAGAAAAAAAAATATTTTGATTTCACAAATTTTATAACAGAAATACAAACTCTAATCTGAAGGAGGGGGGGAGGGGGGGAGGTGGGGGATCTGCAGATGGTGGTGGAGGAAACTCCATCCCTAAAGCATGAGTGAGTCGGCGCATGTACTCCATCTGCTCCTGATGCTGCTGCTGCCACCGACTCGCCTGCTCCTCGTACAACTGCTGCTGGCGTCGACGACCCTCCTCATGCTGCTGATGCATCTGCTCCTGCTCCTGTCGGAGACTCTCTATATGTGTAGTATGAGATCGCAACTGATCCTCATACTGTGTAGAAGAAGATGCACGAGCTCCTCTCGAGCTGGACGCCGACATCGCAGCACTGCCATAATAATCTCCAGGAGTCAGTCGAGAGCCGATACCAACTACCCGGCCCTTCTCGAAGGCATACTGGGTGGCCTGCATCCATGCCGCCTCATCAAACTGACGGGCAGTGGTCTGATCTGATGACTCGGCCTGACTCTTAGGCCGGGCCTGTGCCGCTGCGGCCTCATATGACTCCTATAGTTGCAATTTAAAATTAAATTTGTGAATATATTATATGCAGTTAATTTTTAAACTTGAAAACAAATAATACTGACCACGATGTGATGCTGACGATCACCTCTGAGCTCCCCAGTAGCAGGATCACTATACATCCTCCGATATACGTCGTACTCTGTAATATCGGGGTGCTCAACAGCCTATAAGAATAAAAAATAAACTGTTAATATTTATATTTTTATATAATATTTATAAATAATGTACGTACCAGATGCTGTCTATGAGTACTGAAAGAACGACTCCAAGCTCGATGAGTCACCTCCTGTCTCCCCCGATTCTGCCTCCCCACCGATGATCTCTTCTGAAAGGCACCACTAAACCAATGCGCACATAATCCATCCCATACATGGGATGAAATGTACTCTGGTCGGTGTGCTCTACATGACTCCTCAAAATCTGACACTCCTTCTTTCTTCATCACAACTTTTCTTAAATTGTGCAAAAACTGACGAAGGCGATCACGCATGACCACCTCCCATGCCTCATGGATGGCGTCACGCATGGTATCCTCGATCGGATACCATAAACCCTACAAATAAATCAAAATATCAAGTTAGAAATGAAATAATTTTCAAAAAAAAAATTATTTATTTACGTACGTACCAACCAATGGCCGAACATGGCCTGCTGCACATCAATGGGAATCTGCTCCCATGTGGTCCACGGCTGAGAGAAATAGTTGCGCAAAATTGCGCTACCCTGTCCGACTGCTATATGCAGAAAACTGAAAAAATAATAAACATTTATTATGTGAATAGATTAATGAAATCTTAGTCAAATACACAGGTTATCACACAGGTTATCACACCTCTGTGTGCGTGGATCAAACCCAAGACGTGGACGTCGCTCGGGGACGGGGTCAGGAATCATCAATCATGCAAGACCGCGCCCCCTCCGCGTACTCCCTGGAGCGCCTGCAGGCTGAGGGTCATCTTTCAGCAACTCATCTGCATCAAAAGTCAGGTCAGCATCCGCCAACGCATGAAATGTGGCGTCGTCCATCTGAAACATAAAATGTTAATGTTAGCAAATAATTGATAATTACTATTATATATACATATATACATATTATGATTGTATATAAATACCATGAAATGCTATCAGTGTTCATCTTCATCATCATCTTCATATATGTCAATGTCATCTTCATATTCCTCCTCAACATCATCGATATCCATTCGAGTTACAGTTGCTTCATCTCTTACCGTTTCAAATTCATATGTGACATCATTAACATCATCGTCATCACCGACTCTTAAATGTGGGGTGTCGTCATCGATACTCATGTCTCTTTGTAAAAAAGATTGATTTTGAGTACTCTCTTCAAAAACTTCAATTCTTTGCACATCAGTGAAAGCACATTCCCTTTGACTAAACTGATTGTCTCAAATTTTTATTTTTACTACACTCCACCAATCAGTCAAGTCTCTTGATGTTGCACAGTACTTTGCATAATAAACTTGATATGCCTGTTGAGCCAATAAGAATGGTTCATTTACTACGAGAACACTTTTACATTTAATATCGATGATTCCATGAGTCGGATGAACACGCACGCCTCTCTCTGTATACAACCACCGACATTTGAACATGGTTATGTAATGTTGTCCAAGATAACAGAGTTCAATGATTTCATCAAGTATGCCATAAAAGTCAACTTCATTTTCTCGATGATGATATCCTCTCAAGCTAACTCCACTGTTCATTGTTTTTTCGATTCCCCATATGCATGTGTGTGGAATCGAAATCCATTCACCACATATGCATTATAAGTTTTAACAAGTTTGGAAGGTGGGTTACTCAATACACACAGCCGTTTGTCAATTTTATCAGCATGTCGAGACACCTGAAAATTTGTGAAATAATTATCAATATAGTAAACTATACATTGAATGAGTTGCTAAAAGATAAAGAATTTATGTTACCAGTTTTTGAAACCACTGAGAGAAATTTTTCAGTCGACGTTCTTCGAGAGCAGCTGCTGTAATTTGTGGAATTTGTTTCTTGATATAATTATCATACAACATATAAAAACCAAAGTTATTTATTGTAACATAAATGATAGAATAAGTGATATAAACACTTACAGTACAACTGATGTCATCTCTTCACAGTTGAGCAGAACATACGTATGAGCTCTCTGATGTTCATCATCTGAAAGCCAGCGTTCATAAACTCCACCAAAACCAAGCTCTGACTGGTTGAAAATAGATAATTGATTGTCGATTTCATAAATATTCCTCTCGTTACGTCCCATTCGGTTGTGTTTTGAAGGATACTTAGATTCAAAATAATGGGAGCAGAAAAAAGATATTTACTCTTGCAAATAAGCTTCTGCAATAGATCCTTCAACAGATGCTTTGTTACGTACTTTTCTTTTCAATTTTTGCATGCATCTTTCAAATGGGTACATCCATCGAAACTGTACCAGACCTCCACATTTGGCTTCATATGGCAAATGTAACATCAAATGTTCCATTGAGTCGAAGAAAGATGGCGGAAATATTTTTTCCAGTTTACATATAATTACAACAACATCTTTTTCAAGTTTTCCTAGAGCATCATAATCTGCCGTAGCCGCACAAATTTCCCGAAAAAAAATGAGACATGTCTGTTATGGAATCCCAAATCACAGAATTCAACAGACCTCTTAATCCAATGGGTAGAAGTCTCTCCATTATAACATGACAATCATGACTTTTTAATCCAGTAATATGACCATTGTTTACACATCTACCCAAATTGGAAGCACAACCATCTGGAAGTATCAAATCTACAATCCACTGACAAAATAATAAACGGTTTTCTTTAGACAGTGTATAAGCTGCTTTTGGTTTCACTAACCTTTCTGTTCTGACATTCTCAAATAGTTCCAATTCTGGACGCCTGCAAATTTGGGTAAGATCTAAACGTGCATTTACATTGTCTTTTCTCTTTCATGGCATATCCAAAACTGTATGAAACAAATTATCAAAACAGTTCTTCTCAATATGCATGACATCTAACATGTGGCGGACTAACAAATCAGACCAATATGGCAAATCCCAAAATATGCTACGTTTAATCCAATTGTGTTCTTTCCCAAAACCAGAAATTTTCTGTTGGTTTATTGTAGGACCAAAAGTGATGGGAGGTAATGAAAATACAACTTATTTTAACTCCGAACCTGATAGCATTTTTGGAGGTCCATCCATTTCAACTGTTCCTTTTCTGAAATGAGATCTGTTTCTGCGAAAAGGATGATCAGCTGGAAGAAATCTGCGATGACAGTCAAAATAACAAGGTGTCTTTCCATGAATGAGCATAAATGCTTTGTTCTCTCCCATACAGTAAGGACATGATTTCTGACCATTTGTACTCTATCCAGATAACATCCCATAATCCGGGAAGTCACTTATTGTCCACATCAATGCTACTCTCAGTATGAAATTCTGTTTCGTTGCAACATAATATGTACTGACACCAGTACTCCACAATAAATTTAATTCATCAATCAATGGCTTCAAATAAACATCAATATTTTTCTTTGGATTTCCTGGAATTAGTAAAGTCAAAAAGATATATGGCTCTTTCATCAAAATCCATGGAGGTAAATTGTACGGAGTTAAAAAAAACAGGCCAACATGAATATTGACTACCATAAGATCCAAACGGACAGAAACCATCAGTGGAAAGGCCCAATCGAACATTTCTAGCTTCTAAAGCAAATTATGGATGCACTCTATCAAAATGTTTCCATGAATCACCATCGGCTGGATGATTCAAGCTTTTATCGGTTGAAATATTCTCTTTATGCCATGACATCATTGTCGCTGTATTCTTAGACATGAATAAACGCTGATGTCTGGATGTAAGCGGAAAATATCTCAACTGTTTTACAGGAATCAAACCAGACTTCCCGTGTTGTCCTTCTTTATATCTCAGTTGCCCACATGTGGGACAACTATCCAACGACTCATTTTCCCCAGAATATAAAATGCAGTCATTTGAACATGCATGAATCTTCTGACAAGTAAGTCCCAAATTTCAAACCAACCTCTTACGTTCATAGTAATTTGCAGGTAAAACATTTCCTTCGGGTAACAGTGTTTTTAGAAAAGAAAATATCTGGTCAAAATAGGTGTTTGACATTCCGTTATCTGATTTGATAGCCATAAATTTTGCAACTGCTTCTAATTTGCTCATCTTGCAGCCAGGATATAATGCATCCTCAGCAGACTTCAACAACTCATAAAATTCAGACGGTCCCAACTCAGGATTTCAAGCTATATCAGCCGGAGTTTTTGTATGTTGAACAGATGAACCTGCAACATCATGTACTAAATCTTGAAACTGGGATGGATCTGGAATCAAGTTGGTATCACCTGCTCTAGAACTGCGTTCACCGTGTTGATACCAAAAAACATAATCTTCTTGAAAACCAAAACGCAAGAGATGTTCCCCCACTTTGTCAAACGTGTCAAACGTTCTCAATGCACATTTTCTACAAGGGCATTTTATTTTTCCTTCTGAAACAAATTCTGGATTTGATGCCGCAAATGATAAAAAAATCTCCACACCCTCTATATATACTGGATTTAAACCAGAACCATTTGGATTTCTACGTTGATTTATCCATATGCGGTCATCTAATAATGACTGTTGACGACCTCGTTGTTCCTTATTTTTCTATAAAATATAAAAGCATTACTGGTTTTGAATAATTTGTTAGAAAAAACACTCAAGAAAGGATTGAATATATTGAGAATAAAGAAAAACTTGTTACAAATATTGATAATTTTAATATTATATTGATTTTTTATTTTTTTTAATAATACGAATATAATATTTTTCATAAATATTAATTATATAATAATAACATCATTACATTATTAGTATATTTTATTATTAATATTAAAATAATATAATTTTTTATATTATATACAATTCTCCTTTCATCTGTGTGTTTAACATTCTGTCTCCACATGTAATATTGGCATTCACTTTCACCTCTCCATTGGCGAGTAGGTTGATAATTGTGAAAAAGAATGCCAATATTACATGTGGAGACAGAAAACACACAGAAAAAAAAAAGAATTGTATATAATATAAAAAATTATATTATTTTAATATTAATAATAAAATATACAAATAATGTAATGATGTTATTACTAATTATTGCTAATTATTGGTAATTATTGCTAATTATTGGTAATTATTGGTAGTTATTGGTAATTATTGATAACTATTGGTAATTATTCCTAATTATTCCTAATTATTCATAATTGTTCATAATTATTCCTAATTATTCCTAATTATTCCTAATTATTCCTAATTATTCCTAATTATTCCTAATTATTCCTAATTATTGCTAATTACTACTAATTATAAATAATTATAAATAATTATTCCTAATTATTCCTAATTATTCCTAATTATTACTAATTATTCCTAATTATTCTTAATTATTACTAATTATTCCTAATTATTACTAAATATTCCTAATTATTACTAATTATCAATAATTATAAATAATTATTCCTAATTATTCCTAATTATTCCTAATTATTACTAATTATTCCTAATTATTCCTAATTATTACTAATTATTCCTAATTATTACTAATTATTCCTAATTATTCCTAATTATTCTTAATTATTCCTAATTATTAGTAATTATTGCTAATTATTACTAATTATTGCTAATTATTACTAATTATTGCTAATTATTAGTAATTATTGCTAATTATTAGTAATTATTGATAATTATTAGTAATTATTGATAATTATTGGTAATTATTACTAATTATTGGTAATTATTACTAATTATTGGTAATTATTACTAATTATTGGTAATTATTACTAATTATTGGTAATTATTACTAATTATTGGTAATTATTACTAATTATTCGTAATTATTACTAATTATTCGTAAATATTACTAATTATTCGTAATTATTACTAATTATTCATAATTATTACTAATTATTCGTAACTATTACTAATTATTGGTAATTATTGGCAATAATTGGTAATTATTGGCAATTATTGGTAATTATTGGTAAGTATTGTTAATTATTACTAAATATTGGTAATTATTGGTAATTATTACTAATTATTGTTAATTATTACTAATTATTGTTATTTATTGGTAATTATTACTAATTATTGGTAATTATTCCTAATTATTACTAATTATAGGTAATTATTACTAATTATTGGTAATTAATACTAATTATTGGTAATTAATACTAATTATTGGTAATTATTACTAATTATTGATAATTTTTCCTAATTATTGGTAATTTTTCCTAATTTTTTCTAATTTTTCTTAATTTTAGGTATTTATTACTAATTATTGCAAATTATTACTAATTATTGCAAATTATTGCTAAATATTGCTAATTATTGGTAATTATTGCTAATTATTGCTAATTATTGGTAATTATTGGTAATTATTGCTAATTATTGATAATTATTGCTAATTATTGGTAATTATTGCTAATTATTGGTAATTATTCCTAATTATTCCTAATTATTCCTAATTATTCCTAATTATTCCTAATTATTCCTAATTATTCCTAATTATTACTAATTATTACTAATTATAAATAATTATAAATAATTATAAATAATTATAAATAATTATAAATAATTATAAATAATTATTCCTAATTATTCCTAATTATTACTAATTATTCCTAATTATTTCTAACTACTCCTAATTATTCCTAATTATTCCTAACTATTCCTAATTATTCCTAATTATTCCTAATTATTCATAATTATTCCTAATTATTTCTAATTATTCCTAATTATTCCTAATTATTCCTAATTATTCCTAATTATTGGTAATTATTGGTAATTATTGATAATTATTGATAATTATTGGAAATTATTGGTAATTATTACTAATTATTACTAATTATTGGTAATTATTGGTAATTATTACAAATTATTACAAATTATTGTTAATTATTGGTAATTATTCCAAATTATTGGTAAGTATTACTTATTCCTAATTATTACTAATTATTCCTAATTATTCCTAATTATTACTAATTATTCCTAATTATTCCTAATTATTCCTAATTATTCCTAATTATTCCTAATTATTACTAACTATTACTTACTATTACTAACTATTACTAACTATTACTAATTATTACTAATTATTACTAATTATTACTAATTATTACTAATTATTACTAATTATTCCTAATTATTCCTAATTATTCCTAATTATTCCTAATTATTTCTAATTATTTCAAATTATTCCTAATTATTGGTAATTATTGGCAATTATTGGTAATTATTGGTAATTATTGGTAATTATTACTAATTATTGGTAATTATTGGTAATTATTACTAATTATTACTAATTATTACTAATTATTGTTAATTATTGGTAATTATTCGAAATTATTGGTAATTATTACTACTTATTGGTAATTATTACTACTAATTGATAATTATTACTAATTATAACTAATTATTGATAATTATTACTAATTATTACTAATTATTACTAATTATTACTAATTATTGGTAATTATTACTAATTATTACTAATTATTCTTAATTATTAATAATTATTGACAATTGTTCCTAATTATTAGTAATTAAATAAATAATTACCAATAATTAGGAATAATTACCAATAATTACAAATAATAACATTATTAATATATTTTATTATTAATATTAAAATAATATAATTTTCTGATTTATATAAAATTCTCCTTTCATCTGTGCGTTTTCTATCTCCACATACAAATAATACATATGAATACAGTAAACGCACAGATGAAAAGAGAATTGTATATATATAAAAAATTATATTATTTTAATATTAATAATAAAATATACTAATAATGTAATAATGTTATTATTCCTAATTATTGGTATTTATTACTAATTGTTAATATTTATTCTTAATTATTAAAAATTATTACTAATTATTCCTAATTACCATTAACTATGAACAATACTAATAATTTAAATTTATTAAGTAAAAAAACAATGTAAACATAATTAAATTACAACTAATTAAGAATAATTGAAACTAATAAAAAATTAAAAATAAATATTAAATTAAAATGAACATAAATACCTTGAAAATTGATCTGCTCTGATCGTTCTTCAAAACTGTAATATCAGCTCCGGAGAAAAAAATTAAACTGAAGAAAAACTCAACTTTAGAAACAAAAGTTTGAGAGCAGGAGAAGATAGAGAATGAGAATGATTTGAAAAAAACGAATGGGGTATTTATAGGTTAGATTATTTGCGACGGGATTCCCGTCGCAAATAGTGTTATTTGCGACGGGTACCCGTCGCAAATACCTTAGCCAACATTTATTACGGTCAACGGTTAAATAGTTATTTGCGACGGGTCCCGTCGCAAATAACCACCTGCCGATATACGATTTGCGACGGGGAAATATTCCCGTCGCAAATACATTTTACCGCCGCCAGTTATTTGCGACGGGGAAAGCAATCCCGTCGCAAAAGCCTAATTATTTGCGACGGGTAGATACCCCCGTCGCAAATAAGTTTTTAACGGGACTATTTGCGACGAGAATAAATCCCGTCGCAAATACCCATTTTTCCCGTAGTGATTGAAGCCACCGATGTTTGTTGTTGATTCCCCCAACGTCGTACAAGATTTTGTTCCTCGTCGGGGGAATAAATCGCGTCACTTCGCCATAGGTTCCTTAATTGGTGAAGCCATATCAAAACTCCACACTAATCCTCACATAAATATAGGGGAAAAGGGTGAGTAATGCACTAAGGAATTAATGAAATTCATTAATTCACGTAATTAATGTGCCACAATAATTACAGAAGGGGTGGTTACGAAACCAATATGTAACCATGCAATTAATATCCCATATTTAAAGGGATGACCTCCTCCATGGACCTCGCCACTTCCACTCAAGACATGGTAGGATAAAAAGAAATAAAATAACAATCTCTGTTTTATTTTATTATTTCTTTAAAAGCCACAAAACCAGCTCTCTCTCCTGACCTACTATAGTCGAAGTGAAGCTTCTCTTCAATGAATCTTGGTGCTGCAGATTCAACAGTTTCCTCATATTTCTAATTCAAGTACCTGTTCAAAAGACACAAAACACCACTCACGCATTTACTAAACGCGCCTTAAAAAAATTTCAAAACATTCATTTTGGGAACACCCGGCCTCGGAATCACACGATGTCAATTTTCGCAGACTCATAATAATCCCAAATAATTTTAAAACATTACACCAAATTTTCCGGGTCTTTATAAGTAGTATGTAGGAAATTTAATGACATATCTAAATATTTTTAATGGAAGAATAGAATGAATAACATAATAGTGAATGTTTAATAAAGAGGAAAATTTAAAGAACCCTAATGAAATTTCGTCATGGTAACTGGTATACATGGAAGGGATTAATGAGAGAGAAAGGTGTCTATCATCATTTAGAAATCCTAAGACCAGTATGGGGGGGGTGGGGGGGGGGGGTGAAACAACATACACTTCAATAGTAATTAATAATTAAATGGCATAAAATAGAGGATATTCTTGAATAAAAGTGAGAAAGAGAGGAACCAGTACCTTAAGAGTATGACACCAAAATTTTGAAAGGGGATTCTTGAGAGCATTGGGTCACCTTGTGAGGATACAAGAGAGTGGAGGGAAAATTAAGGACATGATTTAATGATTTTTAGTGATGATAAATGGGATATTGGGTGGGTTTATACAGGAGAAAGAGGGAATTCTATTATATTTAGGTTTTGGACTCTAAAAAATAAGATATTTAAAACCACAGTCCATCCCATGGTTCATAAAAAAGTGCTGTATTTTTCATTATTTTATTTAGTAAAAGTGTCTAACTTATTTAAATATTATCCTTATTTATGTGTAGGTGAGTCAGGCTTTTGACGAAATGAAATTAAAATCACAAAATATATTATATTTTTTGGAGGATTTATAAATGCATTATAAAATTAATAAAATAAAATTAATATCACATTAGATTAATGTGAAAACATTTATTTAGATTTGGATACCAATTATTGTATTTATTACATTATCTTTGGGTCACTATGATGTCATAAAACACACTGTATAATTATATAGTGTTTAATTTTTACCAAAAAATTCGACTTCCCTAGAAAATTATTAAAAATTTACACTTTTATAATTTCAACATTCTGATTCCGAAAATAATATTCATTTTTTATAAATAATTTTCTAAATTCGTGCATTGTCACTTTTTTAAAAAATAGCCTACATTTATTTAAAATTATGGGTTTCTTACTACAACAGTTTTGAACCTTAATAAATCATTACATTTGACACCATAAAAAATATATCAGAATTTATATTAAAAAACATAATTTAAAAATATCATTTAACTAAAATATTATTTATTTCAATAATACATTAATCCATACATATATATTCCATAATTTGATTGAATATTAAAAAAATATACTATTCGTGTATTATAGTATCAAAATAAAAATATATTAATTATTATTTTCAAAATATTTTACTTAATCAGTTTTATAGGTTCTTAATACATATCGCTTTAATATAACAACATATGACCTATAATTAAGGTGTATGATAGTGATACTTTCATGTGGTTGTTCGACAAACATGGTTTGTGTTGTGATCTTGATTAGCTAGAACTTATTTCATAAACGGTTCAGATCTTACATCATTTGTTTTATTTCATCTAGGTATTGGTAGAAGGAAAAGACCAGTGATGCTATCTCTCTCAGAAGCTCTAAAAAATGGGCTTCATAGGTTAAAATCCAACTGTATGAGGTCGTCAGCTTCTTTTTTTTGTCTATTGGATTTGTTAAAGGCCTATATTTATATTAATCCTTTGATCACCATTTAACGACTATATTATCAATGGTAAGGATTCATAATGATATTTGGAATCAATTAGATATAAAAAAACAAAACAGGTTCTTTAATTTTCTAAAACAATATTATATAATAAAAAATTTTGTCATATAAAATTTTTATTTATAATAGTTCGGTTCATTACAGTATGACTCTGGTGAAACTTGAAATGGACCATGTGTGGTGAAATGCATTATGTTCATAATGGATAAATAATAAATAATAAAATTGAAATATGTATTATAATTCTCATATGATTTAGCATCGCCTGATTTCATATTTTTTCAACCTATTGAATAAATGCATTAAGATATAAAAAATATTATTCAAGGTTTTTAAAAAATAGAACTCCATTAGTAACATAATGTATTTCAGAATAAGTATATTAAATAATTAATGTAACATATGATTAATATCCAAAAAATTATATCTGATGAACCCCTTTTGTCAAAAAAACCACTACATTGGGATTTTAGATAAATCACTAATGAATAGAGGATAGTAAATGTGATTTTTTTCCAAAAATATGTTTTATCTATTCCCATTATTTTAAAACCATACCCTACAACCTATATCAATTCACCCAATAATTAACCACATGGAACTATCTTAATAAATGGGAAAATATTCCCTCTTATATCATTAATATTCCATTATAGAATATTTAATTATCCAAATATATAAATCATTAAATCTATTTCCACCTTAAAAATACCTTTTTAAATATTTATTTAGTTGTTTTTGGATATTATTATCCATTATAATTTTCCTCACTCTATCATAATTCCTTTTTATTTATGTCTTATATCTATAATGATCAAATTTCATTAACATGGTCATATTAATATGTACTTCCTAATATTACACTCAATTTTTAAAATAAATATCCATATAACTATTAAAAAATTCAAAATTTTTATATAAAAGGATAAAATAAATTTTTTAGATCTCATTAATAAAATTATATTCTATCTATCTCATAAAACGGAATAAAATTCCATTTAAAAAAAAGAATAATATATAGATAGGATCACTCTTACCATAGACATGAAAATTGAATAAATAATCTCATGATTATGATCACATCCATTAATTTTACTCAATTTTTTAATAACAATAAATAAGTTCAAAAACATAGGTTCTACAAATTTATTTCCCTAGATTGTAAAAAAAATTCATTTTCCAAATTTAGATCACATTTTATCTAAATAATTCACTTTAAAATATATTTTATACCAAAATATATGGGAAAAAATTATATTGGGATGAATCCTAAATCACATCACATACGGTGTCATTATGATTAAATTAGTATAAAGGTCGTGAGATAGAAAAAAGGTAGTTTCTAAATCAAAACCCTATAATTTCATGTTATGGTAATAATATCTCATAGACATTCAAACCATGTATAATAAATTTTCATTTATATTTTTAGAGACACCATTAATTTTTGGTATACCAAAACTAGTAAAATTTTGAATAATTCTACACTGTCTCATGTTCTAAAATATCACTTCTATTAATTATTCCCTAATAAAATTTTTGACCAGCATCTTATTATTATTTTAAAAATAATTTTTATATAATTTTATAAAACTTAAAATATTTTAAAATTCACATTTTTTTCCTCATAAAAATTTTATTAATTTTTTTGACATAATTTGTAAAATATATAAATTAAATATAACCACTTATATTTCTATACTCAATAACACATATAAATTAGTTTTTACTAATTAAAATATCCATCATTAATGTTATACTTTTATAATAATAGGGTACATGGTCATTTATCATAATAATAATTTTCACATGTGTCCAATGGTTCATAATAAAAATATTTTTAAGAAACGTCTTTTCAGATATGTTTAATGTATTTATAATTTATATGTCAATATTAAAATTAATAATGGTAATTGGTGGAAGCACCATTATCATTAACCTTGTAAATATGAATGTTAAAAAAATTAATTTTTAAAAGAAAAAACCGATAACAATATTTATAATATAATAAAAAATTTTCTCCATGTGTACATAATAACTCTTATTAATTATGATGAAAAAATTCCATCCCTATCTAAATAATAAAAATAAATAAAATATCTTCTTATATATAGGTTATTATAATAACATTCTAATTATTAATGAAGTCCACTTGATTAATGAAGATCAAACATTCCTTGAACTATTTTAGTAACCCTTGAACCTTTTAGAACACCTATATCTATATCTATATAAATTTACTATATTTTATTTCCATTCCCCTAAACATTAAAAAATATTTATTATGTATAATTAGTAGGTATTACCAATCAATCAACAGTAACAAAATATATTTCTATAATATTTAGTTTATTGTGATTATATTTTTTCTATTTATAGCTATAAAACCCCCTAATATTACAATACCAATAACTAATATTATAAAATAATCCAAAAGAAGGTCAAAAAACATAAATGATATAAAATTATTTATTATTTCATAATAGAAAAAATAATTTTATGATTAATATAATGCATAAAAATAAATTCAATATATAATTTTCTTTAATATTCATGAACAAAATTGGTGACCCCATAAATTTAATATATTAGTAATAAAATACCAATATTTATATAAAATTTTTATCCACATTAGAATTTCATATTATAAATTACAATTTAGGTTTAAAATATTGTTAATTATATCATGTATATTTATTGATAATTGGTCGAGAATAACATTATAAAATTAATCGAATGATTTATCCTAGAAAAAGTTTTCAATGCACAAAATCATTTTAGGATTGACCATTTATATTCTACTTACAAATCATAGTTAGTTATTGTATCATGATCATATTTGTGTCACCTATACTTGTTTTCCTAAGACATAGTTATCTATTTGCACCAAAATTTAGTATGACCTACCGATTTTGATGATCAAGGACATGGAATGTGTCTTTATTAGAAATAGTATAATTATTTATTATTTTGATATATTTTAATAATTTCAACACTTCCAATATTTATTCCATTAATTCCACATATTTTTTAATTCTTATATATATTTCCCTAACAAGCCTCATAATTTCAACTAAATTAACATTTTTCAATCTCATTAATGAAAAACTCTAATAACACTAATGTATGATATAAAATAACTATAAAAAAATTAAATACAATATTAAAAACAATTCTATTTAAAAACATTCGAATATTATATGAAATGTTTCCACTTAATTGATTAAAATCATATCATTCAAAAGTTTTTCACAAAAATAATTAATAGTGTTACTAAATAAAAATTTAATTGAAAAATAAAAATAAACATTACTAAATAAATAATAAAAAATGAATAAATAAATCTTATTAAAATTAATGTAATTTTTTTAATTAATCTAATTTAACTCCTAAAATGAATTGTATAACATATACAAAAATTTATTTCTGAATGTGAAATTATTTTTCTAAATAATTCAGATTTGATAAAACATTATTTAAATTAAGTAATATATATATTTAAAATATAAATAATTCATAATAATGGATATGTAAATTTATATATAAATAATAAAATTAATTTTATATATATTTTGTATGTGATATGAAAACTTTATAAAGTGATACATAACTCAAAAACCATTTTTTCTATTGTCTAAATTCTTACATATTTGATGTTGAACTACACGATTGATACTAGCAAGAGGGAAGGTTTTTTAAACAAAATTATTATTATATAATTAACAAGGATATCTTATATTATTTATAATGATATATTATATGTCTATATCTCTAGTAATTTCACTATTATAACTTATATTTATGACCCTTGTAATAAATAAAATAATATCATATATCATTTTCTATGATATAATCTAATGCAATAATTATGTAATAAACTTTTTATATGGTTGGACATGATTTATATCAATGGTTATGATATTAACATATTCATTCAATATAATAAGAGAAATTCAATTTAGTAATATAATGTATCCAGTGATATCCTTATATTAATTGATAAAATTAGTTTCCTTATTTTAAAAACCCGTTTAAAACATTATTGGAATTAATGATATAAGATATCACTATATGTGATATGTGACCCAATGATAATAATTTTTCAATGTCATCCAAATCCATTTACCTACTAGTGAAATCCTTTTATTTCTACATGTTATATCATTTTTTATATTAAAATGTAAAAATTTATAGGTTTTATATTTTTTAACATTTTATAAGGCTATTTATGATTTTCTATGTAGTCATATAAGAAAATAATTTAGCAAAAATAAAACTCAATGTTGTGATCTTATAGAATATGAGTAATTATAATACGTCTATTTAAATAATATGAAGAACATATCTCACAACGTTGTATTGATATTCATTAAATATATCCCTTTATGAGTATCCCTATGAACTACCTAATTGGTTGTTCTCTCCTCTATTGATCATCCCCTAGTGGAATTAACATACTGTTTTGTTGAAAGTCTATTATCAACCATGTACTCTTAGAAACTCAAATATAATGTAACTAATATAATAGAATACATACTTTCCTTTTATAAATGAGTTGAAGGATATATTTATTTGAGGTGTATCACCAATTATGTAGACCTATATTTGTGGATGAAGGAGTGTCTTGAAAGTTATGGGATTCATAACACTTATCCAACATTGTATATAATTGTGTTAAATGTTTTTTATATGACTTAAAATCAGTCCACATCATTAATTAATTAGATAAATGTTTGAAATTAAAGATAAAAAATTTAATCTATATTACTGTATGTGTAAAGACCCGCAAATTTCAAGGAAATTTTTTTCTTAATTTTCTTTGGAATTTTACAAGAACGCAGCTTCAGACGGCACCTGATTCCGAGGCCCGGTGTGCCCGGAATCAATTTCCGAAGTTTGGCTCGGGTACGTTCAGTGAACGGACGAGCGGGTTTTTCTATCTTTTGAACCGGTGCCCGGAATCGAATTCTGAGGGCACCGATGAAATCGCAGCGCCGGTATTTGCTTAGAAACGCCTCTTCCGGAGTTGCGTTTGCTCAGACGTGGTTTTTAAATTTTACGGCTTTAAGTCAGAAATAAAATAAAGTTTGTGCGACAACTTTATTTTATTTCACTTAAGCTGCTTGGAAGCCACTTGAAGTCACTTAAAGACGGCTTGAACTGAGTTGAACTGGATAGGATGCTATCCAGAAATATCCTACCCCTTGGTAGGATATTTGTGCGGTGGGACCCGCACGAGCCCCGCCGTTTCTTTCGCTAAGTAACGCACCCGCGAAAACCCGTCAAAGTAACTGAAAAGTCAACCGACGCGTTTTCTTTAATTCTTAACAGACCATTTAATTGGGCGGTTTATTTCGTGAATTAAATGGACTGTTTCTTCGTGAATTAAATGGGTCGTTTCTTTCGTTGAATGAATTCAACGAATTGATGGATCGTTTCTTAACCGGTTTCGTGTTGGCATGTTTATAAATTAAGACCAACATAAAAATCCTTGGAAAGGATTTGAGAGAATCTTCGTTCCTCCACCCTCTCCGCGAAGAACGCGAAGAACGCGAAGAACGCGAAGAACGCGAAGAACGCGAAGAACGCCGAACCCGGAAGTCGACGACGCTTTCGCCCGAGACGTTCTTCCGATCTCCGATCTCCGATCACCGACCATTCGAGGTGAGTGATTTCGGATTTCCTCTCAAGTTCTTTTCTTTGGTTTTAAACGAAACACAGATTTAAATATTAATAATTTAAATCTGTTGTTCTTGATTTGTTGAGCTCGCCGGCTCAACGCCGGTTTCCGCGACGACGCGACACCTTCCCGCGACGACGCGACGATCGATCTCTTCTGCGACGATCTCTTCCGCGAAGAACGCCCGCGCTCGACGATCATCAAGGTAGGGATTTGATTGTGATTCTTTTTCCCGTGATTATTCTTTTTAAATAAAGAACCCGATCGAAACAATTTTTAATTTATTTAAAAATTGTTGTTGATTATTCCTCCCGTGATTTATGGCTAACGCGGAGGGTGCGGGTCTAACGAACAAGACCCGGCAACCCTCCGCCGATCTGTTTTTGTTGTGCGGATATGGCGGACGACGACGAACCGCGCGGCCGGGGCGATCCGTCGATCCCGCAGTGAAGGTCGGCATCCGGGAGGGGCAACGGCGCAGACGGGACAGAAATCGGGCCACCGGAGCATCCCCGGCGGCCCGCGGAAGGCGGCGGCGGCGCGGGTCGCCGGCGCGGCGGCGCCGGCGACCGGAGGCGGCGGCGCCCGGCGCGCCGCCGTGGAGGAAGCCCGCCGCGGCTGAAGCCGCGGCGGCATCGGCGGCCGGTTCCGCGGCCGCGCGGAACCGGGACGGACGCGGCGGCCCGGCCGCGTCCGCGAGACAAGCGGCCCCCCGCGGGGCCGCGGTTTCCCTCAAGCCGCGGGTTCAACCCGCGGCGCCAGCGACTCCCTCGGCCGCTCGGCCGAGGCCGAGCCGGCCGGTCCGGTCGGCCGGGCCGCGCCCAGGCCGGACCGGACCCGGCCGAGCCGGTTCGGACCGGGTCGGGCCGACCCGGTTCGGGCCGACCCGGTTCGGCCGACCCCAGGGGGGGGGTTCGGGCCGGGTCGCCCCGGGCCCGGAACCCCCGTTTCGGGCCCTCTACGGTCTTTCGCCCATATCTTGGGCCTGGGACCTCCGATTGACGAACCGTCAGCGGCTACGCGATCCTTGGATCGAGACGGTCGTTTCGGTATATTATACTCAAGGTTTCGGAAGACTTTGGGTTCGGCCGGGTTGGTTCGTACACGAAGCCAACCGGGCCCTCGGAGCGGAAACGCTCATAACTTGAGCTACGGACGTCCGAACGACGTACCGTCAGCTGTGGTAGTTTCCTCTAAGTGAGACGGAACTTTTGGCATACTCCGCCCGAGGATCGGATACAGGCGGAGTACGGTCGGGTTGGTTTTGCCCTAAAAACCAACCGGGCCCCTGGGACGAAAATGCCAATAACTCTCAGACCGGGCGTCCGATTGACGCGCCGTCTGTCGCGTTGAGATCCTGTTGTCGATACGGAACTTTTGGATACATCAACTTCGGACTACGTGTCAGTTGATGTATCAGCCCCTCGGCTCGTGGAGCGGACCCTCCTAAACGAGCTCGCTACGTGCGGGAACCCTAGCGCTGGCTGTGACCTCGACGACAGAGCAGAGATCCTCCGTGGACTGCGACGACGGCAGAGCAGAGATCCTCCGTGGACTGCGACGACGGCAGAGCAGAGATCCTTCGTGGACTGCAGCGACGACTGTGCAGGGACCTCAGTGGACTGCGTCGACTACTGCACTCAGCGATCCCACGTGGATCAGTGCTTCAGGTTCTGTGTGAGCCCGATCCTCCGTGGGTCCTTACTACCGGTTCTGTGTGAGCCACTGCCTACAGGTTCTGTGTGAGCCCGATCCTACGTGGGTCTTTTTGCGGGGGTTAGTACCTATCGATCCTTCGTGGGTCCGACGACTGAGACGGATCAGTGATCGTCTTGACGTCATCTGAAAAAGTATACCTGGTTGAGCTGAATCTTATGTTACTCTCCTTTGTGGATTGTGTTGAACTATCCTATGTGGATTTACTGTTTACTCTCCTTGCGGATTTGAGTCTTGCTTTCCTTTGTGGATTGAGTTGTTCTTGAGCTCGTGAGCAGAGCTGGAATTGGGGACTTAGGTATATGTATGGGCATATACCTAAGTCGAGTCAGATGTTACTTCGTGATTGCATCTTTCTTTTGTGCTATATCCTTTGTGGATTTCGAGAGACCTTCGGGGGTCTCGGGGTCCTTACTGAGTAGTTGTACTCACCCCTGCACGGGCTATGCCCGCACCTTGTTGTGTTGGTTGCAGACGACGGACAGCGCTGATCACGGTTGGGGCGTGGAGCAGGACGGTACCTGGAGGTGGACCACTGGGCGGGACGTGCTCGGAGCGGACGTGGGACCCGAGGAGCCTGGAGGCTATCTGTACCCACCCTTCAGGTGGGATTGCCAGTGGACGACACGAGGCCGCCGTCTTTTCTTCAGTTGCTGTTCTTTTTCTTTTCAGTTGTACTTTACAGTTGGGCTTGTATTTCCGGCCCCTTTACTTTTCTGCACTTTACTTTCCGCTTGCTGACTCTGTGTGGTTGTTACTTATAAAGGCAATGCCTTCCCTGTTTACTGGGATTTTACGCCTTGGTGCTAGTCGCCAGCCCCTGGCCTATGGAAGGCGGGCTTGGGGTAGTCACGGCACGGGCCCCGAGGACGGGTCGTGACAGTATGTTTTTATTTTGATAAGCATGTTATCAGAAAACCCTTAAAGAACCATTATATAGTTATTCATTTTAGTGATATATAATTTTTAATTCTTCTTTCACCCCCACCTTTATACATATATTTTTCATAATATAGAGGTAATGATATTTCAATATATGAATATATCAATATATATAAAATAATTAAACATATAAAAACATACATTCTATTAGAAAAAAATTTAATGGTTCATGTACAATGGTCTATGCCTTAGTAGAATACATATGATAATGTGTACATGAATCATATTCAACTGAACTCTCATTCAATGAGCTTGTAATAATATAGTTACTAAAACCTCTTACCATGTTACATTTCCCATTTACCATATAATAAAAATGTAGATATTTGATACTACCTCCCATGAATCACTACCACTTTCAAAAAATCTATACACTACTTTGAGGAGGGACTTCATTTTTTTATTTAAATAAGGGTTGTATGTAAATATATACATATGAAATTAATGTTTCTTAGACCAATAATATAAGATATAATGAATCCTAGTCATGAAAATGTTCCCTCCAAATTTAATGGTATTATATGAATCACTCCTTAGTAGAAGTGTTTATTTATTTTTTCCAAATCAATATTTATCATAAATAATTTTTCCACCATATAGATATTGATAAAAAAATATTATTATGGAAAACAATCCTCAATTATCCCCCCTATTATCTTAATTATTCTAAAAATTAGGATAATTTAATGTTAGTTTATGGTAAATACTATCGGTCAATAGCCCAAATATGTCAACGATTTTGTAGTTTCCCAATAAAAATATTTGTCAAGATTTTACTTTTGTATGGAAACATTGTGATGTGCATGGCCAGATTCACTTCTATATAACCAAACCTTGTAAGAAAAATGGCCCCAAGTTCACCGTCTAGTATTCTAAATGCTTATAATTAGTATAAAGGGTCTACAAGGGTGCATTAGGGATAATACAACCTCTTTACCAAGTAGAGTTCAATGAAAATAATAATAAATTAAAGAAAAAATAGCATGAAATTGGAATATTAATAATCCAGATTAATAAAACTGAATAAAACTAGTAAATAGTATCAAAAAGAGATATTGATTTCATGATGACACCAAATTTATGTAATCATACGTAGAATTCAATATAAAAAATGGAGACCCAAAATACGAAAAATATATTACCATGGACACCCCAAGAAGTAACTCATTCATAAGTTCCCAAGATCCAATACCAAAATAATGATTCAAGAATACATAGTTGTGTTATTTCTTTTTTCCCTACAAACATCTATGAAGTCTATCTTACCAAATAGTCACCTAAAAATGGTGTGAGTAAAAATATGTAGGACACAACTAATGATGTCTATAAAAAATCTAGTCACTATATATAATCTATAACAGTGTGAAATAAATAACAGATCTAAATCTATAAAATCAAGATTCTAAACAATCTGGTGTCCAAATACATGATGTGAAAATTCTCAATATATGCATGATGATGCAAACTTTACATGAATATAAACCAGGCAAAATCCACAAGTTATGGAATAATCTTGTTAAATAATGTATTAGACCTATAGTGTGTTAGTAACAAAGTATATTGTTGAATACATCCAATTCAAGTCTAAGTATTACATCCATGGTAAAATTTTAAAATACATGATTAGATCCCAAGGAGAAAATCATAGGAAGACCAAATCAAATGTCAACAAGCTATATCATTGGATATAGTCCACGTAATCCCAATTTTATAGAATAGGAAAACAATTGGTTTGCCAATATAGTATCGATGTATCTATGATATTGATCATTACCATGGTTGGTGTGCCACATAGTGCTTGAATAAATCACTCATCTGACATCCTCTGAGTTTCATCGAGGCTTTACAAATTGAAAATCAACGCCTTGCTTCAGGCAGGCCATGCCTTTATAGTGATCTTGGTCCATAACCATAGTCCGCCATAATATAATGTTGATCAAATGGCCATGTTAATTTCTCTTCCATTAATCAATTAAAATTAAATAATCCAATCATTTCATTTAAAAGTGAAAAAATATAAATGTGCATTATCATTCCATATAGAAATTTATTTAATTCATTTACAACTTCCAAAATCAAGTAACATTAACAACACACCCAAGGGATAGTTTATTCACTAAGAAGGAATAATAATCATTGTAATTAAATCAAACCCACCTCAAAGGGTGATATTGGTTGAGGTAGTTACACTTCAACCACATCATAAGGGATAGAGAGATTCATGATTATGATCTAAATAAATAGTATATGGTATAAATCATTTCTAGACATAACAAGGCGAATTTATGGAATGTGTGATAATGAATCAAGATATAGAGAACATTATATTTTGAGGGAAGGTATATAACAACATCCTGAATATAGTATAAGAATCATCTTCTAGTAAAATTCATTGATTTAGGATGGAATGATAGAAAATTGATAATATAGGAAAATACCCTAAAAATATGGTGTATAAACTCCCATATAGATAATGGTGAGGATTGTGATAAAAATATAGAAAGGATAACTATGTTAAGGTAGAATTACCCAAAGTGATCCAGCGAAATGAACCGTTTTCAAATCCATGGTCATATAGAAGAGATACAACAAAATGTAGAGGATAGGGAGAGGAGTGATCTTACCCATGTGTGTAAATATGAGTTTGAGGGAGGATAAAAGGACTATAAAGAGAAAAATTATGAAATTACAAATATTCATCCCAAAATTCATACAAGGGTGCACAATTTTATCTCATAGTTATCCAAATAATGCTCCATACATGAATTAAACAATACATATGAACTCAAACACTAAATAGTCCATCTATATAGTTAGAAAAACTATTCCACACCATCTGTGGATATTATCCTCATGCCAACAACTCTTACAATCTATGTTCATAGTTATACACACAACTTGAAAAACTTTTGAATTTACTCTACAATAAATAATTTATTTCAAAGGTCCATGTGGATCCTTCAACATGGTTAAACAAACCATGATCAACCACTTTTTGTCAGCATAACTGATCTGCACAATTACTTAAAACTATGTTCCAAATGTGTACCCAAATTTTCTATCCAAACACTAGAACTTGAGTCTTTGAACAAGATCAAAAGATCATAAAACCTCCAAGATCTCCATGTAAAATTCTATTTTTGGAAAAGATTTTTTTGAAAAAAATTAAAATGATACACACCTCAATGAAAAACCATGATCATAAAACCTAAAATCATTATCCCAACTCATCCCTATGTTTCCCTTATGATGGGGGATTGTTGGATTCCAAGACAATTTGTTTCCCTTATACACATATATAACTCAATTTCTCCAAATTATCACCCTAAACATTACCAAAATACCATATCAAATGAAACATAGGAACACCGTTCCCTTGAAGAACCATTGTGCTATAATAATTTATAAGAACTAGATACTCCTCAAAAGTCGCATCATTATCTATCCCAACATTTGGATCAAAAGAATGAGATGTTTCATAATAATAATGTAGAATTAGAGAAACATGGATTTAATTGAACATGGATTGATTCCTTTGTATAATATCCATCTGATAGTGTACTAACCCAACTTAGTTGAACACCATAAAAGGTCTAATGAACCTTGGTGTCAGCATACATTTTCTCTAAATCTGCTGATGATCAAATCTAGGTGAACTATGAAATAGGGCCTAGTATCCCACATAAAACTCTAGTTTTGGGTGACGAAAACAAGCATAAGGGTTCATTCTAGACAATTCCATAGAAATATTTTTCATGATATGTTAGAACTGCTCCAATGTATCCTAAATGAGATGAGTTCATGAAAGAACTTCTTATACGGACTCTAATAAGTATTTTTGGAGAATATAAATACATGTCATAAGGTGAATCATATTTATAGTGATATATTGTTTATTTAAAAAGGATATTATAATAGAAATAATATATCATATTGTGTTTCTCCTAAGATCCTCAAAAATCAGGGACACATGCAGGGCACATTTATTCTAAAACCTATTTTGTACACTTGATCTGACCGCTAGTCTTGAAGTGTTATTTATTAATCAAGATTACTGTGAATAAAGATCCTTCTACAACCCTATCACTAATTGAGATGTTAAAAAAGAATCTTTTTATTATACAACGGTACGAGTAATTCCATGAGGGTGTATAATCTCTTATAAATAAAACCTATTATGCACTTCCATTGATAAGGCATCCTAAATGTCCATGAAGTGGTAGAGCTTCATCCACCTTCCTGAAATCCCCCAAAGAGTGTCACAAATTGTGGTTATTTCTATAAACCCATAAAAAATACCTAATTACATAATCCTATTTATAATTTGGAATAGGAATTTGATATAAAAGGCTAGTAGGTCTCTGGTGTTCTGCCTTCTCAAATTGACTAGAAGAACAATGAGTAACAAAACACACTACCTAATTTTTTATTCTAGCTATGAATATTGGTGGAATATGTCATGATAAATCATATTTAGTATAATATGTGTTTAAAATTTAAAAGCATGAGACCCACACATCAACTCCTATCACATATGTCTAGGTACCTAAACAAATACATGGATATGTAGGATCTCATTCTCATCGAAAACCAAAATAGTTAGTGATTTATCACTATGATTAGTTTCCATTATAACTAATCCATTTTTATTTTTTACCACTCCATTATTTCTGAGTAAGTTACTTTTTTTAAAGTAATTCAGTTTCTTGCACTACACACAACACCGAGTTTGAGCACACCACGACTTACCAAACTAGCTGTTAAAAAATTCATTTTTGAATTGTATTAACTACATTTTGAATTTTATATACTCCATATAACATTAAAATCCATATTATGTTTTTATTAGACATAATATAAAACAAACTCAATTATTCAGATAAAGGAAGTATTTTAAAAAAATATCAATTTTACTAACTTTTAATGGAGAACCTTTTTATATCCAATATTTGACAATTTTATATATTAAATTTGACCAAATTAACTTCTTCTTTAGATTAAAGACATAAAATTTTATTTTTGATAAATTTTTTATGCTCTTCTGATAACTTGTATATTATGATGAATAATGGAAAATCCTAAATTTTAATTGAAAACAACTTTTTAATCAAAATAATTTATAGTGTTAAATTATAAATTTCAATGGTTTGGTAGTATAAATAGATTATATTTTTATAATTTAATCAAATTTTGGTCATTAGAAGTAATTTTACTTTTAAATTGGACATAAACACGTGTCAACCTTTGGATAGTTTTTACTTCTCAAAAGCCCGCTTTCTAGTTTTGATAACGAGAATATCTTTTTCAAATAAATAATAAAATTTATATGTTATGAATTTGGTAAAACAAACATCATTTTTTAATTTGGAATATCAAAATTAGGTTTGGGTGAATTTTTGGTATTTTTTTAAAAACATTCAATTTTTTATGAATAGTGAAAACACTGCATTATTGTTTAACGCTAACTTTGTATTCAAATAATTATTTTGAATTTAATTTTTTTAACGTAAAAATAGATATATAATAATAATATTATTCTAATATAATTAATTTATATCATTTTATAATAAGATTAGATATATTAAATTTTATTGAACTTTTTACCGTCTTTTACCCAACTTGAAGGCACATTTGCAAATTTACATAAACCATAATTTTTCTACTTCTGTGAATTGAATTTTAAAAATTCTAGAGGCATGGTTGACATAATTAAGTAAAATGTGGTTCAATAAGATGAAAATAATATTTGGTGAATAGTAACTTTGGAATTTTATTTACCATAGTTAAAAGTAAATAGGGCAATTAATCGTAAAAATGACATTATAATTACCCAAACACATGTCTTAATTCTATCAGATAAATGTATTTCAACCAAAATAAACCTTAGCAATAAAATATGATCCTTTTTGATCCACTTATATTAGATTAAGACATTTATTATAATTTTATTTATACAAGAGTAAAAAGAGTTAAATTCAAAGTTCAATAACTAAACCATTTTTTATATTGGGTTATGAATGAGATAAATTCAACTATAAATATTAATCATAAATATGAAAATATTTTCTAAATCAGGGTATTTTATTTATATTATTTATAAATTAAATAACTAAATTTATTTATGACACAATGATTTTATAGTAATTACCTTATTAATGAATTATAAAAGTAATTGATATTATAATTATCAAAATAAATGTAAATTGAGACTTTGTATGAATTACACCAATTATCTAGGTAAATATTACTTGTTAGGGTTTATTTGATGTATTTCTTCGAAGTAATCATGTTTTTTTGACTTTCACAAAAACCAAATACTAAATAGTGTGAAAATTTACATAAATGTGTATTTAAAACAAATAGAATATTATTAAAAGTTATAATATTCCTAAAAATATATAGTTCAGCAGAAGTAATTATATAATAATATATATATTTACTTAATTAACACCATTAGGTTCTATTGTCATTTTATTGTATGTTTATTAACCATGTAATATAAAAATACAAGAAGACATGGTAAAAGTTAAACTATTTAACTAAGAATTAAATATAAACGATAAGGTTAATATGGTGACCTAAATTTGTCTAAAACTGATTATCTGGGAGGATTTATACCCATCCCCACATTATCCTAGAAATAAATCCATTTTGAGCCATTATAAACTGAATATTATTTTATAATAAAATAATATTTCATGCTTTTTCTAAAGAGACCCTCACCTCTCTTATAATAGGGTACTTCCCCTTCTGTTAAAATCACACCTCCAAAGAAATTTTTCACAGAAAAAAACCTGCTGAAATATCCTCCCAACTACCCTCAATTGAACCTAGAGGCACTAATTTGATCATAAATCCATCCTAAGGAGCCCTTTTGATCAAATCAAGAGGAAGCACCCGACGAAGAGGTAATAATTTCATCACCACTTTCAAATTTATTTTCTTCTTCCATATCCTCTTTCATTGTTGTTTACATACCAAAATAATAACTACAGTACCATCTACATACTGTGATTTTATTATAAATATGGTAAAACCATATTCATTATTCTATCCATCCTATGAATGAAAAAGTCACCATACGTGTGTACGCACGACTTACCGTCTCTACATTGTGGTGTAGTTTGTAATTAAACACTTTATTATTTATATGGGTATAATAATGAGTATAGATGATGTAAATAATAAATATGACATGTTAATGATTATTTATATATAATATACCATCCAATTATATACAATTTCACCACTAATAGAATGATATTGTCGCTCGTGTGTATGTACGGCTTACCATCTCCATGACACGATTAGATTTTTTCCTCCATTGTAATCATTCAAGAATAATTTTCATTTTATGATTAAAAATAATATTAAAAAACATAATATCATTATGTATATGAATCAAATACATCCTATCCATTAAAACATGACTTATGTAACAAAAAATATAAAGGAATACGAATTTGTTAACACCCAAAACCATGATACTACTGAAATATTATTAACAAATCATTATCAGAAGATCACATATGATATCATATTTATATATGTGGTTATTTTATAATTTAATAAAAGTTATTTCTCCATTATACAGGAGTTTAACCTACACACTTCTAAGGAAAATTACACGGTAATGGGTTTTCATCTCACTTCTTATTTATGTGAGATTCATGCTATATTGCCACTACTTATTTTTGTGTGTGGTGTATGTAATACACATGATTGTATTCTTTGTGTAATATAATTTATTTTTTGGGTATTTACATATTTATTTTATGATCCTTCTTTCATGGGGTGTATGTTTCTTAAGTTACCAAATCAGTAAAGGAATTTCAAATTTCGATTTCCAATCATTGGGTTTTACACAAACATCATTAATTATTTTACTCCATGATAACATGTGAAATGACTATTTATTTATTTAGGTAGTAATTTCCACTCCCCTTTCTGTGGATATAATTTTTATTCACATATTCACTCCATCGATAATTTATAAATTCATTAATATGAAATGGATAAGAGTAATATTAACTCAATTTCCATTGATTAAGTTAAACATCCAAGTCATGGGTGTTGTTTTTACAAAAATATGTGTGAATGTACTATGATTAATTTACACTGAATATCCAATCTTATCTAGTGTATTTATATATGTAACAGATTATTTTGTCATTTATTAATGCTTATCCTAAGGATAAGGTATTTATAAGGTATTTCATCTCAATTTACATTCCATTGATACTTCTATGTTGTAATGAACCAATTCACATTTATATGCTGTACATACTGTTCCTTGTCATAGTATATCATGAATCCTTTTATTCTCAAGATATTATAATGTTTTTATTACCTCAGTTATTTGTATTCAAGAATCTCTCATTTGGTTATGAACCCTAACTAAAATATCATTTTAAATGTTTTAATTATTTATTAATTTAAATCTTTCTCTTTATGTCCATGTCATAAAAATGGTGTTATAGATTTATTTATTTGGACATGAATAATTTAAAATTAAAATTCCTTCTAAAACATTCATAGTGGTATGGGACACTTGGATTCAAATTTTTTTAACAAATTCCTGATAAATAGTGATACTTTTGAATGTTTTCAAGAAAAAGGGGATATTATTCTCAAATAGTTTAACTGATTATTTAATCTATTTCAATATCATTAATTATTATTGATTGAGGTTGATTTATTATAATAAAATATTCCATTTTTTTAATGAGTTATGGTTGACTGTAGATGTTCTATTTTTATACAATTTATCATTTCTGTATAAATATTGACATTTTCTATGCTTGTTTTAATACGAATGTTTAGATTATATTTCAACCTTCTTATATAAGGAATTAATGAGACATACTATGTGATTGTTGGAGCCAGATATAGATCCTCGATGCATCGTCATGTCTTATTAGACAAAGTAGTTTCTTGGCAGAAGGCCTTGACAAAATCTTATTTGTAGTCCTGGACGAGGCCTTGACTATATTGTTATGATGTCCGTCATTATGAATTCCATCATTACGAAATTAGATATTAATATTACATGTGATTATTCTACTAGTATTATATCCATATGAATAAGTAAATAAAATTATTTGATTTATTTTTTTCATATTAAACTGATGCTTAAGTTTAAAAGGCTTGTGTTCTAGTCGTATACATTTGCTTATATGTTTATGCTTATTTATAAATGTTTCCACTATATTTATATCTTTACTAAGAATCTAATCTCCCCCCCTTTAATATGTTTTTTTTTCACTGGATGTGAAGAAGTATATTATGTTTGAACTGTAGGGATAGACTAAGGGAAATGAGTGTGTTCAAAGGGGACAAAATGGTATTGTTGTTTTTTTATTTCATGATGTAGTGTAAAAATTATGTATTTATCTAGCACTTATAATTCTACTAAACTAATCAGCCTTTCGAGACTTGATCGTTTGTGATTATGCCTATGTTATTTATAAATTCACTAACTCTGGGTAACTCGGGTCAGGGCATTAAACTTGGTTTCAAAAGAAGTATAGTACAAAACTTGGATGATAGATTTTGAATAACTATAATTAGGAAACACTACCCTATGATATAATTTAAGGATAAATATAGAATAACATCCCAAAATTTTTGTAATATAAATATTATGTGGGATTTCCAAGCAATACATCCCTGTCTATATATGATAAGGTAGAGGCGGCTCTTTAACAGATGTATAGAGGGGTAAAACCTGAAAACACCACTTTGATCAAGAATCCAATAAGAACTAGTGCATGAAAATGGGATTTAAGCACTCTTGAAATGACACTCCCAGAGGATATGCATAAGATAATTCATAATTTCATTTCAAACTGATTTGAAAGATTTTAATATAAGATGGGAATAAATAAACATGTTTAATACTATTGTATTTTACATTGAAAATAAGTGGTACTGATATTATATATATGATTTTATGACTCACACTATGATTTATTGTTTTAGTCCATGGATGGATTCCAAGGAAGTAAAAATAACATTGAAAATGATGTATAAGGTGGGCACTATTGTGTAAATGAGAAACTAAATGGAATGTTGATTGGCTTAAAAGATATCACATTCATGCTAATGTAGGTTTCCAAAAATATGATCAACAACATATACATTAACCAACTCCCTATGTCAAGAAAGAAGATAAAGGTAAAAAATGATAAGAACTCCAACAGTGGAGACCATGGAGAAAATAAAGCTCAATTTCTACCATATAGAAAATGTGGAAGCAGACACTCAGGAAAGAGTCTCAAGGGAATAATGAAATGATTTATGTGTGGGAAAGAAGTACATAAAGTAAATAATTATCAATAAAATATGAAGTGTACTATGGATGAAAAAAAATGATCATAAGAATCCATTTACAATCATTTTCCATAAAAGTAGTGGAACATGGAATTACACGACTGAATGCCCTATTCTATAAGATGACCATTATGTCCAGGAAGAACATATGTGGAAATAAATGGATGGGGAAATGTTTAAAAGTACCAATTCTTTTTGTTAATGGGATTACATTGGAAGACTTTTCTCTTGTATGTGTAACCCTATAGTTTCTTGTTTGAAAATGCTATTTCAGAAAGAATTATATTTTCTTTTGTGGATATAGATATAAAGAACCATTTGGGTTTATATGATCCTTGAATTGGAGAAAATTATAGGATATATATTTTTTGGATGAAAATGTGAGGTATGAGATGAAGTTTGTGGTAAAATTATGTTATGGATATTTTGAGGAATTTATCTCATTTTGGGAATATTATAAAATATTGTTTTTGAAAACAGACAACACGTAGACCGTGTGACAACCCGTCATGTTGGACAAAGTTGGGGAATCAAATCCACAACCAAAGTGTGATTGAAATGTATCACCTACCACTGGAAAATGTGAAGTCCCTGGTAAGTTTGAGTAATTATTTTTAGGTAAAAGATTTTATTGATCAATAATAAGTATATTTGGAATCCTATTTTTTATCAAATGGATATCCTTAGTATCTGAAAATGATTTGGTGATTATGTGATAAATGTTATTTTGGAAGACATTTTCTCTGTTGGGAACACTATATGCCTACGAAATATAGAATACTATAGGATTTCATTAGAGGAGTAATTGTATATTTTGTTATTAAGGAATAATCTATATTTTTTTATATAGATTCAAGTTATTAATAGAAATGATTAACCTATCATAGAGAATATGTGATTTCTTTAATTACAATTATGTATGAGACTTTAAGATTAGTTTTTGTTATTTGGTGATAAATATTAGTATTTACTATGAACGTCTATGTGATTAACTTATTTTGAGTTTTGGGATTAAATCTAAGTTTTGATTTTCTTGAAGTATCATAAGGAAAATAGTTTATTGAATTGTGTTTATTGAACTTTGGGTATTATTTGATTAATTTGGGAAATTAAGATTAGTATTTCTTTCCATAAAGGATTATCCATTTTGGGGATCATCTGATCTAGTACTAACTAGTTGGTTTTCGTAAATCTCTAATGAAAAGGGTAATATATAGTTCAACCTTTGTGGATTTTGGGATTTCTTAGATGCTGATTCTAGCACTTCAGTTGAGACCAAGTCATCTTGAATACTCATTATTTTGAGAAAAGATGAGCTAGTGGTAGAAATTTATTAATATATGTGAATATTATTGAAAATTAGGCATATATATTTATGTTATTAGTCAATCTCATAAATAAATTCCTGATCATTATGAAATGGAACATAAAACAAAAACGTTGTCCATTTACTCTTCGTATTAGGAAATTACTGACTGTTTAACCTGTCCCATGTTTTTGGTTTTCTTGTTCTTAACTTTTTCCTAATCATTTTTCTATCAGTCTCCATCAGAACATGAATTTTTTTATCTTCCATATCCATTTTTACCTACATGGAATCCTAGAATGAGTTATCTCGGGTGACCTTTGTACTTCTCCTACTTTATTTAAAAGTGATAGTTTTATTAACTCTTTTTCTGATTTGAGACATTCAATGAAGTTTCCAAGACCAATTTTAGAATTTGTGAGGATGAAATTTCCAAAAGGGGGAATAATGTAACACCCCAATATTTCTTAGTAAGTTATTTTCTTTAATGTAATTCAATAGCTTGCAGTACACACAAACCGTGTTTGAGCTCACCACGACTTACCAAACTAGCCATAAAAAATAGTTATGAATAGAATTAACTGAATTTCGAATTTTATAAACTCCATATAATTTTAACATCCATATTATGTGTTTCTTAGACATAATATATGATCAAATTAAATTATTTAGATAAAAGAAATATTTTCCAAAAATTGCAATTTTATTTCCTTTATTGGTGAACCCTTTTTAAATTCAATATTTGAGAATTTTATATAATCAATTTGATAAAATAAACTTCTTTCTTTATAAGAAAAATATATTAATCTATTTTGGATAAAATTTTTTCTTCTTTTCTGATAACCATCAAATTTTTATGAATAGTGAAAAATACAAAATTTTAATTGAAAACAACATTTTTAATAAAAATAAATTATAGTTTTAAATTATAAATTTGAATGGTTTTTATGTATAATAATATTATATTTTTATCATTTAATCAAATTTTGGTCATTGGATGTAATTTTACATTTAAATTGGACATAAAAACATATAAATCTTTTGATAGTGTTTACTTCTCAAAAACCTGTATTTTTACAATGGGAGTATTTTTTAAAATTAAATAATAAAATTTAAATGTTTTAAATTTGGTAAAATAGACATAATTTTATAATATTTAATATAAAAAACTATCCTTGGGTGAATTTTTGGATTTTTTCTAAAAAAATTCAATTGTTGATGAATAGTGAAAAACACTGCGTTATTGTTTAATCATGACTTTTTATCTAAATAATTTTTTTTATTAAAATTATTTTAAAGTAAAAATATATATACTACCCATATTATTCCAATGTAATTACTTGATGTCATTTTATAATATGATTAGATATATAAAAATTTACTGAACTTTTTCCATCATTCACCCACCTTCTAGGAACATTTGCAAATTTACATAAAACATAATTTTACCACTTCTGTGAATTGAATTTCCAAAATTTGAGAGACACAATTGACATTATTATGTAAAAAATGGTTCAATAATAATAAAATAACTTTAGGTGAATTGTAACATTTTAAATTTTATTTTCCATGATTAAAAGTAAATTGGGTAATTAAAGGTAAAAATGAAATTATAATTACCATAACACATGTTCTAATTCTATAGGATATGTGTATTTCAATCAAAATAAACCTTAGGAATAAAATTTGATCCTTTTTGATACACTGGTATTAGATTAGTACATTTATTATTATTATATTTATAAAAGAGTTAAAAGTGATACATTCAACGTTAAATAACTAAACCATTTTTAATAAAAGGTTAAGCATGAGATATATTCGACTATAAATATTTATTAGAATTTTAAAAATATTTCCTACATCATTTTATTTTATTTTTAATTTTTAGACATTATATAATAAAATTTATTTACGACACAATGATGATGCTGTACTTACCTTATTAATGAAAGATTAAAATAATTGATATTATAAATATCAAAATTAATGTAAATTGAGACTTTTGATGCATTCCACGAATTTTTGAGGTTAATATCACATGTTATTGTTGATTTAATGTATTTTTTTAATGTAATCAAGTTTTTTGACTTTCAAAAAAACCAAATACTAAAGAGTGTCAAAATTGACATAAATTAGTATTTAACACAAATACCATATTATTAAATGATATAATATTCCCAAAATATAATTTTTAGAAAAAGGACTTATCTAATGATATATATGTCATTAATGAAATTATTTAGCTTTTCTTGTAATTTTATAGTATGTTTATTAACTATGTAATATAAAAATACACGAAGACATGGTAAAAGTTAAACTATTTAACTAAGAATTATATATAAAAGATAAGGTTAATATGGTGACCTAAACATGTCTAAAACATATTGTTTGGGAGGATTTCTACCCATCCCCAGCTTAGTCTAGAAATAAATCTATTTTCATCCATTTTAAACCGAATATTATTTTATAATATTTCAATCTTTTCATAAAGTGACCCTCACCTCTCCTATAAAAGGGTACATCCCCTTCTCTCAAAATCACACACCCAAAGCCATTTCGCTCTGATAAACCTGGAAAAAATATCCTCCCAACTAATTTCAATTGAACCTAAAGGCCTTACATTGATTCTAAATCCTCCATAAAGAGACCTTTTTATCAAATCAAAAGGAAGAACTCGAAAAGGGGTTAATAATTTCATCACCTATTTCAAAGTTCATTTCTTCTTCCACTTCCTCTTTCATTGTTGTTTCCATAAAAAAATTATAACTCTAGTACATTACATATAATGTAATTTTATTATGAATATGTTAAAACCATATTCTTTTTTCTATCCATTCTATTAATGACAAAGTCACCATACGTGCATACACACGACTTACCGTCTCCAGGTCGTGGTATAGTTTGTTATTCAACACTTCTTTATTTGTATGGAGATAAAAATGACTATATATGATGTAAATAATAAATATTACATGTTAATGATTATGTATATATAATATACTATCTAATTAAAAATGACTTTAATACTAATATAATGATATTTCCACTCATGCCGGCGTACGACTTACCGTCTCCATGAGATGATGAGATTTCATTCCCCGTCATAACAATTCCAGAATAATTTTCATTTGATGATTTAAAATAATTATTAAGAACATAATATCATTATTGTAATGCCCCAAACCTAGTTACCTAGATATGGTTCATTATTACATAACATTTGCATGATCACCAGAAAATCATGTCCCGAAAGACCAATCAGTTTAGTATTATTGGAAACAAGATTCATACAAAAGCTCAACTTTACAATTTGAAAAGAAATGCAACACTAATTTATTCCATTAGAAACATCCAAACCTCCTAGATTATGCCTGCAAGTCACTCATAACTAACTTCTTCATATCCTACGAAAATGAAACATAAGAAAGGGGTGAGATCAAACACTCAGTAAGGGTAAGCAATACAATATAAGATAACATAAAATATTAATCATGGTGAATAATTGAAAACACTTTCCTTTACCAATAATAAACAGGAACACTTTTATGAAAGGAATATGAGTTGAGTAAATAATTCCATAACAAAATATAATCATGGGTATTCTACTAGTCCAAGGACCACATGAACCACAAATATTATTTTCATAATGAGGGAATGTATAATGCCTGACATTATGAAACATTTTGTCAAGGCCTTAACCAAGAAATATAAAAATGATTAATGCCTCACACAGAACAATATATCCAATTTGAAAAGGCCTCGGCCAATTCCATGTCTAGTTTTCTCATGAGACCTACCGATGCATTGAGTAGTTATAGAGGGACCCACCCATCACTTACCACGTCCAATACATTTCCCATATAAAAAGGTTGAAATATAACATAAACATTCGTATTAAAGTTACATAATTATAAATGAAAACATTTATTTTGAAAATATTCTTATAATATTATAAGAAAACTTCAACGATGTTATAATGGTGGAAAATAACTGCACCCATCGTATATGTTAAAAAAATACATTCTTACCTTAATTTTATCGAAAGGGTCATAAAGTACCTTGTTTGGAAAACAACTGAAAGAATCCTTTCAAAACATATAATTTCAAATAAGGGTATAAATTAATTAAACCCATTGTCTAGAAAATATTAAAATTTATTTAAATACATTCTTAAGAAACATGGATGTGGATGATAAAGAGGTTCCAGTAGATACTTATGTAAAAAACAACCTCGGATAATAAAGAGATTGTAGAATTAACCCTTACCTTGTACTTTTCCTTGGTCAAGGTTAGGTTAAACTCCTGTATAATGGAGAAATAATTGTTATTAAATTATAAAATAACCATATACATTAATATTATATCATATATGATCTTTTAATATTTCTTTGTTAATAAAATTTTAGTATTATTATTGTTTCGGGTGTTAACTGATTCGTTTTCCTTTGTATGCTTTGTTACGTAAGTAATGTTTATTATGGATATGAGGTATCTTATTCATATTCAAAAATATATTAAGTAAATGAAAATTATTTTTTATCATCAAATGAAAATGATTCTTGAATGGATATGATGGAAAATTAATCTCATTGTGTTCGTGGAGACGGTAATCCGTAGGTACGAACGAGCGACAATATCATTATTTTGATTTTAAAATCGTATATAATTGGATGGTATATAATATATATAAATAATAATTCTATTGTTATATTTATTATTTACATCAATTTTAAATCATTTTTATAACCATCCAAATAATAATGTATTGGATAACAACTACACCACGACGTGGAGATGGTAAGCCGTATGTACACACATATGGTGACATGTCATTCAAAGGAAGGATAGAATAATGAATATGGTTGTACCATACTTATAATAACATCACATTATATATAATATACTATATTTATTATTTTAGAATGGAAAAAACAATGAAATAAGAAGTGGAAGAATAAAAAAACTTGAAAGAAGTGATGAAATATTTACCTCTTCTTCGAGTTCTTCCATTTGATTTGATCAAAAGGGATCCATAGGTTGGCTTTATAACTAAAGTAAGGACAATAAGTTGAATTTAGGATAGTGGATAGGATATTTGGGTTGGGTTTGGATGAGCCAAATGGCTTTGATGATGTGAATTTGAGAGAAGAGGAATTTCCCTTTTATGGAGGGGTGAGGGGCACCTTAGGAAAACATTGAATTATTATTTTATAATAAACTCATTTTCAGTTTATAATGGCTCAAAAATAAATTTTTTCAGGGATAAGGTGGGTATTGGTCGATATACTCTCAACCAATAGGTTTTAGACAAGTTTAGGTCATAGTTTAACCTTATCGTTCAGATTTAACTCTTAATAAAATAGTTTTACATTTACCATGTCTCTTTTTATTTTTATATTATATGGTAAATAAACTTACTATAAACTTCCAATAAAACCCCAAGAGGTTAATTATTAATATATATAACCTTATCCAAGTCATTTGGACAAACCATAGAGTTTTAGGAAAATTATATCAATTAATAATATAATATTTGTTTTAAAAACTCTTTTATGTCAATTTTGACACTATATGGTATTTTGTTTTTTTCTAAATTCATACCATATTTATTACTTCGAATAAAATTTAATTAATCAACCATAAAATGTCATATTAACCTTGAAAATTAGTGTAATTCATAAAAAGTTCAAATTAAATTTATTTGGGTATTTATAATGTCTAAAAATTATAAATAAATGAAAATTATGTCCGAAATATTTTTATATTTATAATAAATATTTATATTCTAATTTGGCTCATGTATAACCATATATTAAAAATGGGTTTGTTATTAAACTTTGATTTTAACACTTTTAACTCTTCTTTGAATTAAATAATAATAATTGTCCTAATCTGATCCATGTGGACCTAAAGTATCATATTGTATTCCTAAGGTTGTTTTTGGTCTAATAACACTTATCCAATAGAATTAGGACATGTGTTAGGGTAATAATAATATAATTTTTACCCTTAATTTCCCTATTTACTTTTAACTGTGGTAAATAAAGGTCAAAAGTTACTATTCACCAAAAATTGTTTTTATCTTATTGAACAACATTTTACATACTGATATCAACCATGTCTCTCAGATTTTTTAAATTTAATTCACAGAAGCGGTAAAATTATGTTTTATGCAAATTAGCAAATGCTCTTAGGAGGTGGGTAAAAGATGGTAAAATGTTCGATAAATTTTTTATATATCTAAAATTATTATAAACTGACTCCAATTAATTACATTGAACATATATAGGTATTATGTATCTATTTTTACCTGAAATAATTTTAAATAAAATAAAAAATTATTTAAATAAAAAGACAGTTTTAAACAATAACTCAGTGTTTTTCACTATTCATTAAAAATTGAATGTTTTCAGAAAATACTAAAAATTCACCCCAAGCTACTTTCGATATTCCGAATGAAAAAATGAATCCATTTTGAAAAATAAAATTTATAAAATTTTAAAAAGTGGGTATTACAATTCATAATGGCTAGTTTGATTGATTGTGGTGTGTTAGAATCTCGAAGTTGCGTACATTGCAAGCTATTGAATTTTTCAAAGGAAATGTACCAAAGAATCAGGGGTGTTAAAATTATAGATATGAATCAAATAATTCTTATCCATGATAAACATGACTTACTTAAAAAAACATATAAAGGAAAACGAATCAGTTAACACCCACAACAATAATACTACTGAAATATCATTAAAAATAAATTTTATAAGATCTTATATGATAACATATTTATGTATGTGGTTATTTTATAATTTAATAACAATTATTCCACCATTATACATGAGTTTAACCTATCCTATACTAAATTATATTACAAGTTAAGGGGTTTTCATCTCACATATAATTCATGTGAGATTAATGCTATATTGCCACTATTTACTTTTGTGTGGTGTATGTACTACCCATGATTATATTCTTGTTGTAATATACTTTAAATTAAGGGTATTTACATATTCATTGTATGAACCTTCTTTCATGGGGTTTATGTTTCGTAAGGTACCAAATCAGTAAGGAAATTTCTAATTTTGATTTCCAATCATTGGGTTTTACGCAAACATCATTGATTATTTCACTCAAAGATTATGTGTGAAATCACTATTTATTTATTTATGTTTTAATTTAGACTCCCCTTTGTGTGGATATAATTTTGATACACATAATCACTCCATTTTTAAATTCTTAGGTCATCAATATGAACTTGATTAGAGTAATATTAAATCAATTTCCATTCATTGTGTTAAACATCCAAGTCATTGGTGTTGTTTTTACAAGAATATGTTTCAATGTCCTATTATTTATTTACAATGAATATCCAATCATATAAAGTGTTTTTATATTTTTCACACATAATTATTTCATTTATTTATCCTTAACCTAAGGATATGGTCTTTATAACGGATTTCATCTCAATTTACATTCCATTGAGACTTATTTTTTTGTTATGCACCAATTCACTTTTATATAGTGTACATACAATACATTGACAGAGTATAACATGAATCTCTTTATTCTCATGATATTACAATGTTTTCTTACCTCAATTATTTTTATTCAAGCGTCTCTCATTAGGTTAGGAATTTTAACTAAAATATCCCTTTAAATGTTTTAAAATTTATTCTTCTAAATATTTTTAATTAATGTACATGTTTGAAAAAAGGTGTTAAGGATTTATTTATATAGAAATAAATATTTTTAAAATAAAATTTCTTTTAAAAGATTAAAATTAGTATATGACACTTTGATTCAAAAATCTTTTTTAATAGCTTCTTGATAAATAGTGAGACTTTTAAATGTTTTCAAGAAAAATGGGATATATCTCTCAAATAGTTTTACTGATTATATTCATCTATGTCAATATCAATAATTAATCTTGATTGAGATTGATTTTTTATAATACAATCTTCTATATTGAATTTAACAAGTTATGTTTGACTATGGATGTGGTATTTTTATACCATTCATGGTTTGTGGTTAAAATGTTGAAACTTCGTATGCTAGTTTTAACACAAATGTTTAGATTATATTTCAAAATTTTCATATGAGGAATGAATAGGACTTCTTAAGTGGCGGGTGGAGCCTGCTATAGCCCCTCGATTATTTGGTAGCTATCATGATACAAACTAGTGTCTTGGAACAAGGAGTTGAAAAATTCTTATTTTTAGTCTTGGCAGAGGCCTTGAATATGCGGTTATGATGTCTGAAATTATTCTTTACATCATCATGAAATTAGATATTGATATTACATATGATTATTCGACAAGTATAATATCCACATTAATATGTAAATCAAGTTATTTGATTTATATTTTCCATATTATACTTAAGTTTATGTTTAAAAGGCATGTGTTTTAGTCGTATATATTGCCTTAAATGTTTATTCTTATTTGTGAATGTTTCTCATATATTGTTATCCTTACCAAGAACATGATCTCACCTATTTGTTATGTTTTTTTTCCATGGACGTGAAGAAGTTTATTATGTTTGACCTGCATGGGAAGGCTAAGGGATATGAGTATGTTCAATGGGGACACAATGTTATTGTTTTTTATTATTTCACGATGTAATGTAAAACTTATGTAAGTATCTAGTACTTCCAAGGATACTAAACTAATCGGACTTTTGAGACATGATCTCTTGTGATCATGCTAATGTTATGTAACAATGCACTGACTCTAGGAAACTAGGGTCAGGGCGTTACATATTTGAAAGCATCCTCATCTTTATTATATTAAAAATTTAGGAATTCATTTATAATTTCATATGTAAAATCTGTTCAATGACACTCCTAAACATCAAGATACTTCTTAGAAAGATGACCCTGAAGATTCCCTCCACAATTTTTTTGTATAAAAACATGCATCTATGTCTTTCATCTTAGAGAATATGAAACTACATTATAAATACTAGGTGATTATAAAATATAAATATATAAGTAATGGAGGAACTAGATCAATCATCACTAAATAATGTTAATGTATCACTAATTTAATATGTATTTATGATGTTAATTGTCCAGGTATAAAATAAACCACTATACCAAAAATTAATTTCTTTAATAATACAATTCATCAATAATAACTACTAAATAGATATCCTTTGTCTATTAATTATTCTCATGAGGTATTAACTGATGAGAATGATACACATTGAATAATTCCCATTGTATAAAAATAACTCCCAATGATGCACCTGTTAAATCACAATACACAATATATCCTCTTCCAGGATCATGTAAGCTTAGGATCAGTGAAAAGTCCAATCAACCTTTTATATCATGAAAGGAATTCTTTTATGATTTTGTGACAACTGGGTATTGGTGACAGCACAACCAACCTGCCTTAACATGGTCGTTGAGTCCTGGCCCACCAGGTAAAACTAGTTGCCTCGCAGACATGTGGTCCCCACCCTGGGGCCCACCCATGTGCCTGAACGGGTTGTATGACTAATGACTGTCCCCACTAGCTAACACATTTCCTTTAAATTGTGCATGGTCCTCACTCACACACACCATGGAAAACATTCTAGAAGGTCACCCATCCTGATCACTACTCCAAGCCAAGCACGCTTATCTGTGGAGTTCTAATCAAACAGGATCCCAAAAAGGAAGGTGCACCTTGTTGACATGAGTCATATCATTTAGTCATTTATCCCTTTATCATTTTGGGGTGTTATATTCACCCCCCCTTTAGAGAACAACGTCATCATTTGGGCCCAACATATCAACCCAGGCGGTGCACCACACTTAAGGCTGGGTACCACCTCTGATATCAAATGTGACAACTGGGTCCTGGTGATAGCACAACCACCCCACCTTAACATGTCTGTCGAGTCCTAGCCCACTAGGTACCACCAGTTGCCCCGCAGACACGTGGTCCCCACCCTGGGGCTCACACATGTGCCCACACGGGTCATCTGACTAATGATAGTCCGCACTAGCCAACACATTTCCTTTCTAGTGTGCTTTTTCCTCACTCACACACAACCTGGGAAACTTCCTAGAAGGTCACCCATGCTGATCACTAATTTAGGACAAGAATGCTTAATTGTGGAGTTCAAATCAGGAAGGCTCCAGAAAAAGAAGGTGCACCTTGTTGACATGAGTCATATAATATTGTAATTTATCCTTTTACCATTTGGTGGTGTTAAAGTTTTAGACCAAATATATTTTACACCTTTTATGATCAATCAATTATTCAGTGCTACGAGGAATGAAAATATTTGAATTAAATTATGATAGTAATAAATTTTTTCACAAGAATAAATAAATAAATAAATATATATATAAATGTTTTTATTTAAATTCTCAATAGAAACAATGGTGTTCACTATCTCTAGATCCGTATAGATATCATTGAATCCAATATAATGTATCACATGAAGTGAACCTTATCATTCCAGAACATGAATTTTTTGACTTATCTTAGAGACTACTCTTTCCCAACATACTCAATATAATATAATGGTGGGGGGAATGATCATGTAATGTTTGAGAGTACACAATGATGTCATCCATGAAAACTAACACAATGAAATCTTGATATGGGTGGATATCCTATTTTATCAAAACCATGAAGAAATCAGGTGATTTTGTTAACTATAATAAAATAAAATGAATCTCCTAAAAAATATCTTCTCCATAATTTCATACACATTATATTCTAGGGCCTAACATGAACATGATGATATCCCAATCTCAAATAAAAAAGTGATAACTCTCTGGCTCCTTGTATATGGTCATATCGATCTTCTATATGAGGATGTGGGCTTCATTTCTTAACTGTAAACTAATAAAACTAGTGATAGTCCACACATAATCTACGGTTAAGATCATAATTTGTTGAATGAAACCTAGGTGAACCTAATTGACAAGTATTATGTAATTAAAACCATTTGGATTATAGGGTCACAATATGCCTCTTGATTTTTTGATTATCAATAAGAGATATCTTGTATGGAAGAATATATGCTGGTTCTACTCCTGGAACACGATAAAGGTTAAACTCTCCACCACTATCTCTAAATGTAACCCCAAAAAATTATATATGAAAACTTAACTTTATCAATCTAACACTATATAAATTATGGATTATTGTCCCCCATGATCATTATGAGAAATACTATGAATATTTTCTAAATCATTTCCTAGCCTATGATGCTC
This sequence comes from Viscum album, assembly GCA_963277665.1. Classification (NCBI taxonomy): domain Eukaryota; kingdom Viridiplantae; phylum Streptophyta; class Magnoliopsida; order Santalales; family Viscaceae; genus Viscum; species Viscum album. The sequence goes on along the minus strand of OY728160.1, from coordinate 241,782,231 downwards.
AGGTCCAACCTACCTTTCATAGACATTTCATTCTCGTTTATGAATGTAACTACATCTATCTTAGCATATAAAATAATTCCATTAGTGATAATTGTCAATATTGACATGATAATGTACTAATCAATATATTATGAGAATTAAATAAAAACAGACTGTCATGACGATGAAAGGGATCCTAGTGAAACTATAACTGATAATCTTGAGGGAACACTCCTTGAACCGGTGAATTATTATTGACCATAATCCCAATCAAGTTATAAGAATCATTACTCCACATAAGTACACAGTTTTGAGTCAAATTATTTCAATTATATCTATAAATATAAGAGTTTTAAGATCTAATTGGAATCAATAAAGACATGATTATTGTGTCCATTAAGATAATACATCACACTATAGACTTCTCAACATTATTCCCCTATGGTGAAACCAAAAAATCAAATAACCAGTTAGTTCCATTGACCGGATCTACAACCTATCCTCTTTGAGAATGATCTTTATACTATTATATTACATTATAATCTTGGAATCCACAATCCCAATCACCACCTCATCCTTGTTTGTAGGTATTAATTCAACATACTTCTTGGAGAAGAGTTATTGATCCACTATATAAATAAATACTATTTTGGATAATATTATACTCGAAACCTTTGGAAAAATCCATTAAAATAAATGAAAGTGAACCTTACAACCGGTATCTTTACACTAAAATCAATATCAATTCCACTAATCATTCTTGTCACCCTACCTTTAACATTGATGGGATATCATGAAAAATTTAATTTGCACAATATGACTGATACTTCTCTCATGGGAAAACTTGAAGTTACCTTTACTACAACTAGATGATAGTTACATTTCCTAGAAGATGACCCAACATTCCTTTTACCTTCAAATTCTATATAATTACAAACGGATACGTGGTATTGGTTCAATATTTTAGATATTTTAGTTAGTTGGAATACATTTACCTAATATCGGATGGCATGTTGGATCCCATCCTTAAAGAATATATCCCTAAAAAATATCACCCAAAAAGGTTCATGCAATGTGATACAGTATAATAAAGAGAGATGAATGAAAAATGATAGACATGACACCCAGTAATAGGTTCACAGTCTCCTTAGCATGATCATATTTTAATTTCTTTATAAATAATTCAAAGTAGAAATTAGATTTTAATTCCAACTAGTTGATGACTCAGTGATGGTTTAACAGATTTTTGATCACCTCATCACTTCATGGTGGTTCGATAATAAAATTAATACATGGTCATAACCCAATTATCATAAAAAATATCTATATTATTGTGGAAAAAATGAATTTTCTATAGCTATGAATCATCATCCCATGAACCACCATCCCCCAAAAAAGTAGGTGGTTTATACTGCTATAACTCCTTGATAAAATCTAATATAGATAGAATTGGTCATGAAGGTCCCACAATCTAACTCACCAGACATATGAAACCCTCTCAAAGTTGATTGTTTGTTCCTTGGTTTAGTATAGATGGTGGTACAAACCAAGGTTTACCATGTTGAAAAATAGGCATGCCAGGTCCCAATAACATATAATCCTTGTCATTTCCATCTTCCCTGAGTTTGTTTTAAGGACACCTCATATTCATATCTCTATAATTATAGGAACACAACTTATAATGAGGTATAATATAGATAGTCTTACTAATAAGTACCAAGTAGTTAAAAAGAAACCGTACTCAAATTGAAGAGTTACAAACTACCTACTATTAATTCCTGGTCAAGAGTGAATGTCATCTTTTCAATTATTAAGGATATCTTATACGGGGTGTAGATTTCATGTTATAAAAGAATATTACATTTATGTGGTGAGTGTAATCCCCATCTAATTGTAACCATTTTCTTTTAAAAGTTACTAGTTTTAATTATTTTGGATATATATATATATATATGATGGTTTAGTTAGATGAGTTACCATTCCCTTGTTATAATGGTGTAATCATTATAATTTATAATTGAAATTTCATGTAACTATAATCATAATTTCACATCCATTACCATGATATTACATTACCATAATAAAGGATCAATAATATTGAAAACCATTCCCAACATATGGAGACACAAACATTACAAATTACAATTAGTATCTGTTTAATTAAATAAAAATAGTTTTTAGGCTCATCTTACTAATGATTCATATCTTAAACATGTCATAATAAATTAGTTACGGTTCCAACAGAATGCTATGTTGAAATATACTATTTATATTTATGAAATAAAATGAATATGATGTGTCACATGAATGACATTTAAATCTATGTGTTCCTACAATGATGATTAAACAAATTCTTTATTACCATACTAGATAAGGGTAGAAAATTCATAAGATATAACATAAAAATGGTTGTGTGTATCCCAATGGTAAATGTTGTACAACTATAATATGAACATTCCAGAACAGAAACACCCATCCCAGGAAATATATATTTTCCCTCAAACATGGGTAAGATAATCCCAATTAAGGAATTATTACCATGTATAAAAACAAATTAGTATCCTTTAAAAATTTTTAGAAAATCAAGAAAATTGGAAATAAAACACCTCTAACAAATGTTTGTGACATACCGAACTCATTTGAATCATAAGTAACAGAACCCATTTGGATATATGGATAGAAAAAAACCTCACTATACTCTATATTCTACCGAATAGTAGAAAGGGTCTATTATAGTATAGTGGGAATACAACATAGTATTTATTATAATATATTGTAATGGTAAAAAAATAAATAATAGAAGAAATATTAAGAAGAATTAAAATAAAAGATTTAGATAAATAGAAAAGACGGATCAGGTAATAAGTAATAAATAGTAATGATTATTTCAAGATGATATAAAATTTAAGTATTCATACATATAATTATGTTTATATAAAAGAAACTGAAAACTATAAAACACAATTTCAATGGAAATACAAAGCACTAGCATGTTAATTTTATTGGAAGCTCTCATACAAAAAGAAATAGTCAAGAACCCATAACTGTGTGTTTCTATTTATCCCAAATTGAATCAATGTTGTATGTATGAGACCAAAGGGAGTCCCTAATAGGGTGTGACTAAAACCTTGTAGGGAACAACCAAAATTTTCAATAAAAAATATATTCTATATTTATAATATATTATAGTGTGAAATATATAAGAGAGGTAAATTTGAAAAAAATTAGTTTGTGATATAATATTTTACCCAAATACAAGTTGTGATAGTGCTCAATATATGCATGAAGACAAAATCTATACATTAACTTAAACTGTGTAAACATCAAAAGATTTAGAATAGGATGATTATATCCTGAATTGAAGCTAATGTGGGCCATGACCTTAGGCCAAAGACTAAGAGATCCTCATCATGATGAAGGAGCACATCCAATATAAACAAGGCAAACACTTGATTAGAGAATAAAGATACAATATGAGGTAGTCCATATTTGAGGACATGAAGTTGGGTTTGAAGAGATTATCCAAGGAATTAATGTATTCTTTAATATTCATGTAAAATGTTTATACAATAGATCAATATTAATATATCTGTTACATTTATCTAGCCCATAGAATTCTTCCCACATGAAGTCCGAATCAGTGGATTGATAATCATCTTGTGAGCCAAATCATTTCATTCTACATCTGGAATTGATGTCTTACTCTATGGTAGCCAGTCCTATATATTATTTTGTGTCCATAACCATGGTAATGAATAATATAATGTTGATAAAAGAGCCATGTTAGTTTATATTGAATTTGTTAATTCAATTAAATTTTATTAGTTATATAAATTTCGAGTGAATAAAATATCAATGCGTGTATACATAACATATAAAAATATATTCAACACTTTAAATGTAATATCATGGATTCTCATATTAGGTGTGGATCCAATTTAATTTTTCATTACACCTTCCATGAGGTATTATTTTGGATTCTATATAAAACCACTCCGTTTGGCCGATTAGATATCCTTAGGAAGAAAGATTATTGGGGTGATAAAACTAGGGTGCAATTGAAATACACTATGTGTTTATAAATAAATAGTGTGTATTGAATAAAAAACATGTATTGGTCTATCCAAACACTTTCCATATCATGCCCTTATTTTTTTAGAATGAAATACCCAATCATTACATGATGTATAATGTTCACACATAATGTAAATTCCCATGGTCAACTTTTAACAGAGGTAGAGATTCTTATTTTTGAAATAAGATCACCCCCTGCCTTTTCACTCATATATAGGAGGTCCACCATATAAGATTTATTTTAGGATGTTGATTGGGTTTGATACTATATCAGTATCCAAACTCTAATTAAATTTCAACATGTCTCATTACATTTCCACTAGTAAGCTATTTATTCCATAGGCTCATTTTTTCATTTTTATTCATATCAATGAAACTATTTTGGCGAAGATAATTTGCATTATTTTCATTTATTTAATTTTTTCTTCAATCTTATTCCCATCCAATCTAAAATAAGTGTAAATAATGGATGGGGCATCTACAACCTGAATAAGGTAGGTATTCTAAAACTCATCCCAAAAAGTCTCACCATATTAATTTTTTTATGTTCTGTGAATTCCTGTTTACCTACGCGTTGATCTTTATATTCATCTGAATTAATTTAATTTTACTAGAATGTATAATTTGGATCTAATAACATGACTTGACATCATTTTATGTTGATATGTCAAATTTAACCACCCCATGTTGGGTAAATTATTGTTTATTCCCTTGGAGAGAAATGATGGGTTTACCAATGTCACCATTCAGGTGTGTTTAACTGTAGAGTTGGTAAGGAAGTATTCCATTAAAATTAATAAAAAAATAAATACTTGTTAAGTAAATTATATTTATATCACCTAAAGTAGTTAAATAATACATTTTATTGATATTGGTAACATTTTTTTTCTTTTTGTAATTCATAATGAATGGTAATAAAATATACTTATTAAATGATTTTACAGTAGAATTGATAATGGTTGCAAGTCCCCAATTTATGTTGAAATATTTAATTAACGATAAAATAATGAACCAATTAAATGAATAAATTGAATTATTTCTATGTGGACTGTGATTAAAAATGAGATAAATGGAATGAGTATAAGTTTCCTTTTTATTTGGTACTATTACATATTTATAGAAGTGGTTACAAGTGATATTCCATTGGATTATAGATGTAATTACTTGAGAAATCACAGAATTCCATTATCTTTCATTAATATAATCTCTATAAGAGATACACACAAGTGACTAGTATTTTTATTATTATGTTAATTCCATGGTGTTGTAACCGTGATTCACAAGAATTATTTTTCTTTTGATATTATCATTCTTTTGATGTATTCATTTAACTAAGCTTGATATATTCATATATGTTGCACCAAAGATTCAACCCATTGGTCCTAGTCCTTCTTAGCTAGAGACTACTATGTACAATCTCCATGAACTAATTTATAGTCATTTATAGTGGAATGAATTTTGTGTAACCCTTGAATTAATCACAAACCATTATTTCCAGACTGAATGAGTACCTACTATGAGTTTTCTAAACCATGTGTTCAAGGATTCCATGTTTTTACCCTATAAAATCACTTATTATTATTATTATCCATTTTTTTATTGTTGATCCATTCATGTGTTATATATATATATATATATATATCAAATTAATCTTAAAATAATTTTGTAAGTGGTTTCATGTTCGGATACCAGCTGAGGCTAAAGAAGGCATGGATGTTTATTTCAAACTGGATTAGATTTATATATATACGTGCACATTGTTTCAGTTTATATACATATACATGATATTTATAGATTCCATTGGTGTTATCCTACTATGACTAATCTCACAACCAATCCGGGTCAACATTGGAACTCGAGATGATTGTATGATAACATGTGTTGACAAGGGAGAACATCTATATTTGGACATGTGATGTGCTTGTTATAAGATGAGATCTTGGTAACATGTGTTAGAGAAAGATCTTGGGTTTCATGGATAGTTTTTCTCCCTTTTTATTATTTTTCATATCATATACAACACTATCCACCTTATTCCGTGTATGAAAATTTTCCATATATAGCTACATTCCATTAACATTTTTATACGATACGATTTACATTTACTATGTTGAATATTTATTTATATTGGCGATTGTGATTTTCATATTCTTTTTTTTCATTATTATAATACTTATTATTACATCGTCACATTATAAAACCATTGTTCTCCAGTCTTTCCCGAGGGTATAGTGTCCCCACATTCACACTATAGGCACTCACTGCTAGTTGACAACCTCTAGCATATGGGTAGGCAATCTTGAGGTAACATGGCTAACTGGGTTTGGTTACTCATGAGTGAACCACGTCAGGGATGTCTCAATGTGGTATCAAATATTTTTCATTTCTTGATTTATGGTTTTGAAAATTTAGACAGGAGATTAGGAACATGTTTTAACTTCTCATAAGTTGTTCCTGGGAGTAGCTAACCGACATTTAGATTAAATACCAATTTTAATGGGAATGTGAAATTCTCATTATGTATTTTTCTAATTACTGTTGAAATACTTTCACCATTGGGTGATGTACATGAATTGTGGAATTGGATATTATTTATGGATGTTTTACCCTGGTTTATTAAGGAATTTATCATTGTTACATTCATCCTTATTGGAACAAAGGGAATCACATGCAAGGAATATTCCATGAAATAAATTTTAAATTTATTTCATGTATTTCCTTTGTCTCCTATGATTATAATTGAGATATAGTTTTTATATATGATCATTTGACTAACATGTGTCAACTTAAATATGAATTTTTTTTCCATGTTAGCTATGTAACCCATGTATCATGATCTTGGATTTGATTGTGATTTCATGACAACCAATTTAAATTTATATGATGTGTGTGTCATTATAAATTGTGAAGGGTAAATAATTTTAATATAGAAATCATTTTTGACCTGGTACATTTTGAGATAAGATTTAATGGAAGGTTGTAAATAAATTAGTGTTAATTATAAATTATAATTTTATTGGCCTTTTGTAAATTGGGAGTGAACATCCATTTAATTGAATCTTTTAAAATGTATAAAATAACTTATGAACCGAAATTGTGATTTATAACATATAAATCAAATGGTTTCCTATAAATGAAAAGGTAATGTGGCATTTGAATAGTGTTTTACTCCTAAAATTGTAATTGATCCTCCTTATAATGGAATTACTGTAAAAAGAATTTGAACACTCACCAATACCATATTCATATAAGCATGTAGTGGGGGTAGCTTGTGGTGTGGTGAGCCCAATTACTTATTCTCTACTAGTTTTTTTATATGATATTCTTTGGTATCTTGTTTAGAGGAATGATCTTGGCATTTTTAGATATATGATTCCACAACATCCTCTAGTTGTGTACTAGGATAGTTATAATGAACATTCTATAAAGGTGATGGGCCCTAATCCACTAGTGATAACATTACTACTGCCACCATAGTAACCACCTTATATTCTAAGACTAAGAACTAACACTCAACTTTTAGAGAGTTTCCTATATTTTATGTATTCTAGGATAGTTTCTCTAATATCTTCACCTACGTTGGTTAATATGAATTGTGTGTTCTGGAAGTAGAATCCTCCTATATTCTCAAAGGATAACAGTCCTCAGTATTCTATGTCATGGATAGAATCCATTTTATATGTCTTCGAGTATTTTGAGAAGCCTCTAAATAGGAAGGAAAATCTCACCACCTACATGTTGTATGATTTTAGTAAGTGTTTGTGAGATGAGATTACCCAAGATGGTAATCATAATGGAATAGTATGGGTGGACATCAAGAATTCATTATATGATTATGTTTTCTATGAGAAACTGATAGATGACTGATCTAGGGTGTTCTTTCACCTAGATCTAGGATCTATTTCAACTATCGACTATTGAGAATGTGTTTCTAAGCTTCGACATTTCACACCACTTATTTATAATGAGAATCTATCAGGTAAGAGAAGTTTTGGGGATGGTATCTAGTATTTAATTTTATCATAGGTAAATTCACATTACTTATCTACCATTCTTCGGAAGTAAAACAATAAATTTATCACTGAGGGAAAATAGAGGGAAGCTGATAGTACTGTGAATAGAGGTTCAGTGTGGAGATAAGAGAGTAGTTCTTCCCCTAGTAAGAAGTATAGACTCATGGTTAATCGTCCAAGATTTGGTGTCTAGAGTACCCATAATAATATCTCTATTATATTCCATTAGAGTGGATGGATGGGTCTAATGATATTTTAGTGTGATGGAGACCCACATGAGTTCCATTCTTATGGTCAGAAGGGTCATAATTAGAAGTTTTCCTTGAAAATATGACATATTTCTAGTGGAAGAGGGCCCCCACCAGATCTAACATCAAGAGAAGAATTATTTACACTATCATATGAATGATGTTAGAGTTTAACTAGCTGAACATGCTAAGCATGAGGTCATGGCTTGGGAACCACACATTTAATTATAAGTTCCAATAGGGAATACCTACTCAAGGTAGTCTAGATTTAGCTTAGGGATGCAGATCATGATAGTTTAATGCATTAAATATGATACCTAAGATAAATAGTGAAATACATATATAGTATGAGGTACTATTAAATTATCCTATTTTATAATAACAACATCATTCGATACAGGCGATACTCAATCCTTTTTCTCTATATCAATCATTGGAGGAATCCTGTTTGTAATTATATAATTTTGTGGGGTGATAAACATTGGAACAACATTGTGAATTTAGTTTTAGGGTATATTCCAAATAAAATTATTTTCCATAGTGGTAGGTAGTTATCATTTTTATGGGTCCTCTTCATTCTAGAGATGACATGACTTGACGTCCTTCATAGGATATATTATTTAATTCCCAATCTCACCTATTAGAAATTATAACATATATTAGTATCACTTACATCACCAAAGGGTGATAATAATCTTAACAATAGTGTATTGAATGTCTAGGAATGTAGATATATACAATATCATCATGTGATAAGTGTAGAGGCACCCTATATTGAATGACATTATATGGAGGATATATGAATGCATTTGACAAAAATTACTCAATTGGTGGATCATTTTAAATATTTATTCCCATAAATGTTACTTTGAATACCTCTTTAGAGAGAGGTAGAGATTATGTTCAATCTCATTAGAGTATTAATACAAGTATCTATTCCACTATACAGTATGGAGACAACTGAGATCTAGGATCGAAAGAGAAATTTTGAGTATTATGAATATAATGGTTTTATCCAACCCATCACTTCGTATTAGGGTAAACATTTTCTATTATCCAATAATATAGATGTGATAATTATGTTACATATAGATTACGAAAAAATAAACTAGTTTAGGATTAATAACTGTTATCATTTTCCTCAGATAGATGATCTCTTCGATCACCTCCAAGGATATACGGAGTTATTGGAGGTGGACCCAACACTAGGTTATAATATTGTGATATTCATGTCTTTATACAAACTACATATGGATTTAGAGATTTTGGATAGTATATATAAACACCTTGTTATGTAATTCAGTCTTATAAACACGCCCTTCATTTCCATGTCCAGGATGAATAGGGTTTTCCCCCTCTACCTATATTCATTATCTATAGATTTTATGGATTACCTATTGGTGTATTCTCATACTCGTAGTGACCATTAAAACATCATGAAATAAAATTTAGTAAACCTATAGATCATATTTTATATTCTATGATCACAATGTTCCTCTTACAGACAGACAAGGTTCACTTCTTAGGGAATATTATCTTAAAATCAGGAGCACCAGTTTAACCATAGAAGGTTACTACTATTGTATCTCAGTATCATCTCAAAAACATTTTTGACATGTGTAATTTCATGGGGATGGATATATATTATTGTAATTTCATACAAGAATTATTACACGTTGTTGCACCTCTTACTGGTTTGAAATAAAATGGTTCGATTTTATTGTGATTTGATGCATGTGATAAGGCATTTTAGAACATGAACGGAGGGTTTATTTTAGAATCGATCCTAATTTTTCTAGATACATGGAGAAGATATATTATGTTCCGTGATTCTTATGGAATTTGGATAGGTGAATTATTGATGCATGAAGATTGATTAATTGCATATGTGTTCCTCTAGTTAATACCACAAAAGAATAATTACCCAACACATGACCTTGAGCTTACAATAGTCACTCATACTTTGTGTTTTGAGATGAATTATCTGATGGGATATAACTCAATGTTATTTATAGACTATATGATTATCATATACATATATAAATATAATTACATGAATATAAAATAGAGAAAATGGGTGCAATATCTTCAGTCCTTCAATGTTGAGATTTCTTATATGCTAGGGAAAGGAAATGCAGAAGTTGATGCCCTGAGCTGAAAAACACAAGAGGAAAACTTTTAGGAAGCCAATTAGGTATGAAAATTAATATACCCTCATTATGATATGCTCATATAGTTTCATGAGGGTCAAGAAAAACCTTTTATTATAGCCTTATAAATTAGCTCTTCACTTCTGAATTGGGTAAAGAAAAGGTGTTGGAAATACCTAGAAGGATAATTCCTATGGGAGAGCATTTCTGGTGAGGACACACCACAAGAATGGTATGTTGTTAAAGATTACATACATTGTATACATGGGAATATCTAGGTGCATAGGGATATTTAATAGGAGATTATGTGAGAATCCCATGCATCTCAGTGGGAAGTGGACCCATGTATCTCTAAGAAGTATTATGATAGGAATCACTAGTATTTGTGTCCGAGGATGAAATATCATATTTTTTGTTTCGTCACTCGGTGTTCCATGTATCACTAAATGAAGGTGGAACATAGGTTACCACTAGCTTTTTAAACCCATAACTTTTTTCGGAATGTAAATAGAGTGGTATCATGATGGATTTTTGGACTTTCTTATAGTGGTCAAAAAGAGGTAGCAACATGGTTTGGGTAGTCATGGATTGACTTATGATGTTATCCCACATCCTCTATTTCTTGTAGAATTTATCACTTTATGTGCTTGGATGAATGTACATATGCGAGATTATGTTCCTGCATGGTGTCTATTTTACTATCATATATGGTGGAAATTATCTGTAACGACCAAGGTATTTATAGAATAATTATTTTTTCATATCTATTAAAATTTATGTATAAGATATTTATTTTATGTTAAATAGAACACTTTTTATATAGAATACTCATCAGGAAATGATGGGTGTCTTTGAAATCTTATGTTGCACAAAACATTGAGTTATACCGAAAAATAATATATAAATATTATTATTTTAAGTGGTATTTAATGCATAGATGTTGTAATGCTGGGAATGAACATAATTACGACTAAACATGTTTTTTTAATTCCTTTACATTTATCCAATAAATATTAGAGGATTAAAATAATAGTGAATCCGATTTTAAGACTGAAATACTCTAATATTCTTGAGAAGGTCAATTTATAGCCTTTTGATAGAGAACTCATTTTAAATCTATTTTTTTCACTTTTGTATCTCTTATTTGACAAAATATATATCTTATTTAGAATCGGGTTGTCATAATTTTCTTTGGGTAAATTTTCAGTATTTTTCTGATAATGTTCATTTCATAATGAATAGTGAAAATTACTACATTTTAAGTCAAAATAGTCTTTTCATATAATTTATTTATATTATTACATTGTCATTTTACATGGTTTTAAAGTATAATTAGATTATATTTTTTATAATATAATCCAATTATGGTCATTGGATGTAATTTCACTTCGAAATTTGGCATAAACACATGTCAATCTTTTGATAATTTTTACTTCTTAAAAACATACATTTTGGTTTTGACAATGAAGATTAATTATAAATTAATTTCTAAAAATTATGTGTTTTGAATTTGAAAAAATGGATTCGGTACTTAAAATAAATAGATCCATATTGTGTAAATATATATCTTTTATTTTTTGACATTATGAATAGTAAATTCAATAATTATTTTATTTACAATGGTTAAAGGGTAAATCTGGTAAATAAGGGTAACAAATAATACTATAATAAAATTAAATTACCCTAACACATGTCCTAACCCTATTGAATGAGATTTATTTGATTGTGGGCATCCTTGGGTCGATTTGGGGACCCCATGGATCCACTTTTTTGGGAAGATAAAATTTAATTACTTTTAATTTAATGTTATGGAAAATATAACCTAATCATGTATATTTTACTAAAAAAATATTTATTTGGGTTATATAAGTGATATATTTAACTATAAATATTAATTATAAATATTAAAATATTTCCTACATCATGGTATTTTATTTAGAATTTTTATAAATCATATAAATAAATTTGTTTAAGACACAATGGTGATGTAATGATTAACTTATTAATCAAATATTTAATAAATGCTATTATAAATACTAAAATAAATATTTTTTTTAAACTTTTTATCCCATAAAATAAGTTTAGGTATTATTATGACTTGTTATATTATAATTAAGGATGTTTTTTATAAACAATAATGACTTTATGGTTTTTTATAATGTCATGATATAAATAGTATAAAAAATGACCTAAAATGAAATTTTAAATCAATTAATATTTTATTAAATGATATAATATAACTAAAAATGTAAGTGTTTTCAAAAAGAAATATATGATATTAAAATTTTCATTAATGATCCATTTTAGGGTCTCTTGTCATTTTATAGTAGCAATGGTAACCATATATTATGAATATACAATATGACATCGTAATTGTTAAATTAGTTTACTAAGGGTTAAAGCTCAAATATAAAGTTAATTTTATGACATAAACTTGTCTAAAATTCAATTTATGAGATTATTGTGACTCATACTCATCGAATCATTGATATATATCACTTTGGTGTTATTAGAATTCTAAAATAAATTAATAATAATATAATATTTTCAAACATTCCTAAAGTTCCCCTCCTCCCTCTTATAAAAAAACACCTATAACCCATACTCCCATATCTAAAGACCCATTGTCTAATCCAATAACTGTCCAAATAAGCTCCCAATATCCCTCTATTCCTCTTATAATCCTTAGTTTTGGTATAAGGCAATTAAATAAGGCCTTTTAGCTTAAATCCAGAGGAGTTACCCGCTTTGAGGTAATGTTTTCTCTCAAGATTATTTCATTTATTTTATTTATCCAACCCACTAATCTATATTTATTCAATTATTTAATATCAAAACAAGTATGTTAAATATACTATTTTTTTTATGATAAGTATTTAAACTTCACTTACACACTCCATCATCTTATGTGTATAGAACATACTGTTTCTATGGATGGTGAACTATTGTCCAACGAAACGATGATTGTTCAAAATTATCCTACCACATATTTTGGTCGCCATTATGAGGAAACTGTAATTATATATGATATATGATATATTTATTAAATCATTATTATGATATAATTATTATTCAGAACACACCTTTATGCTTTTCGTTTTGTATAAATATGATAATTTTATTTGAGGAAGTGCGGAATACAACCCCCTCAAAGTGATATGACTCATTCATTCCATACATGAAATGTATAAATAATGGTTTTAATAAACATATATATGATATTATAATTGAAATATAATATACCTATTTATCATTTAGTTTTCATTCTTTTAAATATGAAAATGAAATGAAAGTATTGTTCATTCATACGTACAACCTACTATCTCCATGAACAGTGCATTTCATTTCTTATATCAAATTTCTATGAACTATTATAAATACAAATATGCTAGATATATATGATATATATGATATCAGAATTTTTAATGACATTCTATAGATATATTACTTTTGACCACATGGACAATTTGTGATTATAACAACTTGATTTTTGACTCAAGTTATGAACATCGGCAAAATGTCTGATATGAACTCAAATATTTAAATAATTTTTATAGAAATGTAATAAGTTATGTTAAAGGAATAATAAACTTGAAAATGGTTATTAAAAACTATAAGTTAACTAAATTTTATTAAGGAAGAACGTCAAGGAACATATGATACATTTCAGACTGGAGATAAGGGAATTTGTCCCAATATCCATTCATTGAGGAATGTTTTGATAATATATGCCTCTTTATTTTAAACGGTGTAAAATAAACCCCTTTTAATTTTATGTTCATTAAAATAGAATCTTTAATCTATGTATTGTTTTACTAAATGACAAAAGGAATGTTTTTAACATATGCAGTGACAATGACCTCTCTTCCGTCGTAATAGTTATTTGAATTCCTCTATAAGACTTAATGTTTTAAAAGGAAAAAAGAATCCACCTATTTTATTTTTGCATGTTTTAGAATTGAAATTGTGTTTTTATAAATATTTAGTATTACAATATCCTGAAATTATTTCTTGTGATTTCAGATAAAATGTTAATAGTGTAATGTTGATATTTTCAATATTTTATTTGTTATGATTATATAATGGTAGTTGTACATTCTATGGGTGGTTACATGATAAAATAAATTATGGGTGGTTCTATGATAAACCAAGGATGTGTGGATACATTTTAACATCCAATTTATTGGGTATAAAAGTTGGTCGTATGTCTATTCCATTTAGGGATATGAGTGGAACTCGACCATATGGTTGTTCCATTTATGTATGTTTACGTCTTAAGTAACCGTTATATGTTATATAAGGAATTATATGGGATTGTGGTAATATTTTTGTTACAAAAGGGAAACCAATGTGCTCATATTTAGTGAAGTGTTTTTACTACTTCTTAAAGGTGAAAATTATTTCTTTATAAAAAAATATTGATGGTTTTTAAGTAATTTAATGACTAACTATTTTCTTTTGTTATATGTCACATAGAATTATTTTTATACTCATCCCAAGTTTTGAATTTTCTTTCGCAAGACATAGAGAAGAATACAGTCATGGATGTGATCAAGGAAAATTTATGCTGTTAAAACATCAAACGATGTCTTCTTTTGTTTCAAAGTGTTTTTTGTTTATTGAAAAAATCAATATTGATTTGAAGTGATACTTGTAATATTCAAGATGTTATTTATATGATATGAACTAATTATTTATTGCTCTAAACCTGAAAATATCCTCAATGTGAATTATTAACATAATTCAATATTATGTAATGTTTAAGGCTGGGGCCTTATAGTTGGTATCAGAGGTCAGTTTAGATAGCTTTAGAGGTTTGAGTGTTATTTAAGCATAAGAGGCATAACCATAATGGTTAGCATATTATAAATAGACATTGTTATTTTAGAAAAATTGAATGAGTTTAAGATATATTGAATAAGTATGTCTTTGTGTTTACCCTCCTCATAAGATAGTATATAATGATTTTACTGATATACTCACACCGACCTATTTGGATTTCGTAAATGGAGGGATCAAGAAGGCACCAATATAACAATGGATGTGAAGGAAACTATAGTGGTTTCTGAAGGAGAACCCACATTAAATGGGATCATCAATGAGAAATCTTGTGGTTTTTATTAGAAAACTATCAAGAGTTATGATTGAACACTTGAACATTGTTGATTTTTATAATTCATCATATATGTGAGAAACAAATCCCAACATATGTTCAGGTAATAATAATAATGGTATGTATATTAAAAAACCTATTTTTTAAGTATGTGGAAAGAAAAACCTTGGAAAATGCTTCAAAGGGATGGGATGATGTTTCAGATGTGGCAAGAAGGTCATAGAGCAATAACCTGCCCAAGAAAAAGGAAGCATCCAGTTAACTCCGGGAAAGGGAATGAAGTTATTTACGAAGAATAAATTGAATTTTTTAAATTTGGTTTGCATGGTCATTATACAAATAGATTTCCTATGAATAAGTTTTAGGATTTGGATCATCAATAATGTAAAAATTTATGTTTAACAATTCCCAATTCCATTCCAATTGAATATGAGGAAATTGAAAATGACACATGAAACTTATGGATTATTTCTCAGCTCATGTTTTGAAATTACTGAAATATTAGGACATTATTCATTATTTTTTGAAGGAAATAAGTATAAAATAACAAGATGGAAAACCATATATAAATGATCACAAAGAATGTTCGATGATTAATATGTTGACATTTTAGAAATTGAAGAGTTATGTTGGATTTACGGATAATGATATATTTAAATGTATTAATGATATGATTACTTTGGAAGAATTTTTCTAGTGTGTGTAACCATAATGTTTTTTATGTGAAAATTTTATTCAATAAAGACTTATCTTTTCTTTTGTGGATGTATTTATAAAGAACCATTTGGTTTTATACGATCCTTTATTTTGAGAGAATTATAGGTTATTAATTTATGGTGAGAAAATTAAACTTATGAGATAAACATTGTTGTTAAAATATGTTATGGTTATATATGAGGAATTTATCTTATTTTATTGAATTTTATAAAATTATATATATTTTTAAAAAGAACGACACACATACCATGTGACAACCCATCGCTTCTGAGAAAGCTGGGAGAATCGAACCCACAACCAAAGTGCCATTGAGATTTATTGCCTACCACTTTACTATGTGAAGTCCCTAGTTAGTATAACTTATTCATTTTTAGTGAAATGATTTTATGGATGAAGAATAAGTTTATTTTTGGAAAATATGTTTTATCAAATGGATATCCTATGTATATGAAAATGATATGTTGATTATGTTATAATGGTTATTTTAGAATACATTCTCTCTTTTGGAAACACTATATGTTTAAGGAAAATAGAATACTATGGGATCTCATTTGTGGAGTAATGGGTGAATTTTTAACATGGAAGAATCTATGTTTTTATTATTGAAATATAATTAATTGTTTTATTTATGAAAATCATTAACCTATCATAGATAATATGTTATTTGGTTAATTATACTTCAGTATGAGACTTTAATAGTAGTCAATGTTATTTGGAGATAAATGTTAAGAGTTACTGTGGAAGATTGTGATAAAACTTTTCTGAGTTTTGGGTTTCAATCTTATTTTTGAACACTATAACGAATTTTAAAGACATTTGTTTATTTAATGGTATTTCTTGAACTTTGGGTATTTTTTTTCAAATTGCAGAGATTAAGAGTAGTATTTATTTTTATAAAAGATTAAATTTTTTGGGGGTTATCTGATCTTGTACTAACTGTTTTGTTTTTGGTTAATGTATAAATATAAAAAAAAGGTTCATATTTTTTGGATCATGTTATTCTCTTGATGTTGATTCTAGTGCTTCATGAGTGACTAAGTCATCTTGAATACTCATCGTTTGGAGAAAAGATAAGTTTGTGGTAGAAATTTTATTGAAGGATGAAACACTACTTTTAAAGTAAATATATTTCCTTATGATCTTAGTTTGAGTTCCAATAGAACTCTTCAACTCTATGAAAATGATCATGAAGACAAAATTTTATACCCTTGCTTTTATCATCAGACTTTTACCCAACCAAAAATTTATTGTATTGCGGTGGTTAACTTTCCCTGATTATGTTCTATATCATTTTCTATTAATCTATGAGAGTTAGTTTCTCATACATATCCATGTTTTCCTACATGGAATCCTATTATGTGATATATCAGTGGACTTCTTTAGTTCTCTTTATTTCTTTTAAATAAATAGTTTTATTGAATATTTTTCAAATGTGGGACTTTCAATGAAATTTTGAAGCCCTATTTTTAAATTGAAAGGATGTAATTTCCAAAAGGGTGGAAGGATGTAACAACCCATATATTTATAGAATAATAATTTTTCAAATCTATTAATATTTATAAATAAGATATTAATTTTATGTTAAATATGACACTTTGTTTTATATTGTACTCAACATGCCACCACAGGTTTCTTGGAAATGTTATGTTGCACACAACTTTGAGTTATACCAAAAAATAATATAATAATAACATTATTTTAAATTGTAGTTAATGAATATCCATTTAAATGATGGGAACAAAGAAATTATGACTAAACATGTTTTTTTAAATGCATTTACATTTATCTAATAAATTTTAGAGGGTTAAAATAAGGATTAATCCGATTTTAAGAATGAAATAGTCTAATATTCTTTAAAATGTAGATTTACCACCTTTTAGTGGAGAAAATTTTTTAAACGCTGTATTTTTCACTTTTATTGGTTCCATTTTACAAAATAATGTTCTTCATTAGAAGTGGGAAATCAAAATTTCCTTTGCGTAAATTGTTTGTATTTTTCTGATGAAGTTCATTTTTAATGAATAGTGAAAAATACTGCATTTTAATTCAAAACTATCTTTTCATATAATTTATTTATATTATTATATTTCAATTTTTAATTTTTTTAAATGGTAATTAGATTATATTTTTATAATTTAATTAAATTATGGTTATTGGAAATAATTTCACATTGAAATTGGTCATAAATACATATCAATCTTTTGGTAGTTTGTACTTCTTAATAAAATGCTTTTTTGGTTTGGACAATGAAAATTAATTTTAAAATAATTTAAGCAACTTATGTGTTTTGAAGTTGGAAAAATAGATTCAATATTTTTAATTATGACATCCAAATTTTTTAAATAGGTACCTTTTATTTTTAGACATTATGAATGGTAACTTCAGTAAATATATTATTTACCATGGTTAAAGGGAAAATCATGTAAATGAGGGAAAAATATTATAATAATCTTAAATTACCATAACACATGTTCTAACCCTATTGTATGAGATATTTCCGTCCATGGGCATACTTGGGTCAATTTTATGTCCCAATGGAGCCACTTTTTTTGTGAAAATGACATTTATTTTCTTTTAATTTAATGTTAAGGAAAATATAACCTAAACATGTATCTGTTAATAAAAAAAAATATTTGGGGATATATAAGTGATACATTTGACTATAAATAGTAATTTTAAATATAAAAATATTTCCTACATCATGGTATTTTATTTATAAATTCTAGACATCAAATAAAAACAATTGTATATGATACAATGGTGATTTTGTGATTACCTTATTAATGAAAGATTTAATAAATGAGATTATAAATATTTAAATAAATTTAATTTTTAAACATTTTATTCCATCCATGAATATTATTGATGATTATTACTTTTTATATTTAAATTAATTATGTTTTTTATAATTTATCAAGTTGTTATGGATTTTTAAAAAGTTATGATATGAATAGTATAAAAATTTACATAAATGAGTTTTTAAATAAACTAATATTTTTTAATGATATAATAGTCCAAAAAATCTTATATTCTTCCAAATGAAATATATGGTGTTATAAATGTCATTAATTATCCATTTTTGGGTCTCTTGTCATTTTATAGTAACTATGGAATCTATATATGATGAATATACAAGAAGAAATAATAAAAGTAAAATTAGTTTAATAAGGGTTAAATGTAACATAAATTACTTATTTTAGAGTTATTTTTAATTTATTTTCCATTCAAGATTTGTTTTGGGGCTTTCCCATACTTTTAGTGATGAATGGGTGAGTTTTCATGAATTGGGCCAGACCGTGAGCCAAATTCCAGATTTAAAATAAATTTTGTTTCTTTTATAACTCATTCAATTTTCAACATTTTTTATCCATTAAAATTACTTATTGGCCTCACCTGACCTATTAACCTCAAAATTTAAATTTGGAGCCTTCATAAATCAATAATCATGGGGGATTTGGGTTTTTATTTATGAATTGGGCCAAACCGAAAGCCCATTTTCCATTTTTAAATTGTTTATTTAAGTTCTTATTATAATATTTATTATAATTAATTTGTCGGTGATTCCACGTCCAACTAGTACCTAAGATGCCAAGGCGTGCTCCCATTTCCTTTCCCCCATCCTTGGATCTCTTTTAAATCACAATGTAGGGCAGAACTTCATAGGGTGTCTCAAATCGGCCAGAAATGAAGAGGTAAATTCGTCCCTTCTTAACTCTATAAATTCTAACTATTTTCCATCCATTACAATTTCTAAATTACCTAATAAATAATTTTAAAACAACCCCTGAATTTAGGCTATTTTAAAGTTTATCTACTATAGTTTGTGGAGTGATTAATTCAGGATAGTTCAAGTAAGTGAGTCCATTTCTTTCCTCTTTCAAATTTCTTATGGTTTCATTTTTTTATTAGGGTTTATTCCCAATTCCTTTAATTCCCTTATGATCCTGGGGTTGGGTTTATAACCTATGGTTTAACATTGGGTTTTAATTTCCAATTCTTGTGGTTTTAGGTTTGATCTAGGTCTCTCTTTGTGAGGCGGTGGTGCGATTTGATTTTCGCACAAAGGATTCAAGGATTTAACTAATTTGGTAGGTGATTCCATATGTATGAAATAAATGTGAATTGACTTTCTGTTTTTATGAAATTTTCATGTTCATTTAATTTTATTTTTTCTGCAAAAAATAGTTTTAGTGGTTTTTGTAATGCAAATGAATTTTTAATGACATTTTTAGGTGAAATTGGGTGTTTTTTCATGGATGTCTCTTGTTGGTTCTTTTGGGGCTGCCCTATCACTAATTATTTTATTTTATTTGGATGTACTAGGGCTGAAAATACTTTTTTAAATGTTTATCTCTTCTGTTTGTTGCAGCGAAAGTTGGTTTTAATGGTGTTATGGAACTAGTGATCTTTCAGTGTCATGTTAGTTTAAAAATGAAAGTTTTACCAAGATTACATTTCTTGGTTCACATGGGGTTTCCAAAAAAAATTGATTTTTTGGTTTAATTGAAATTTATAAGTCTGAATGCTTTGTTTTGGAAACTTATAGTTGTGCATAAAGTGTGCAAAGTGGGGTTTTCAGGGAGTGTTGGGTGCAAAACAATGCAGTTTTTTGAGAAATTGGTTTATGGAAAATCAAAGTGTTTTGTTATGTTTTTTAAATGTTATAAAGTGTTTATAGCTAATTTATTGTTTGTAAGTGACAATTATTGGTGTTTTTATATGAAAATAGATTCATGTGGCATGCATATTTGTTTTGACCACAAAGGGGGAAGCTCGGGTACCTAGGTGGGGCAGATGTGTACTAGTACGACTAGTGGACTAGATGGGTTTTTTCCTTGTTTCCCCTAGAATTTGGATAAATAAAACTCTAAATAAAATATGTGTATTATTATTGGGGACCAATAGGTTATGGGTATTTTCCCTACTAGTGGCTCATGCATGAGAACAAATTTTACTATGGTTACATTACACCGAGGTATGAGGTACATGGGGCCTGAGATTATCTAGTGCCTAAGGGGTGTTCCCAATTTTGTTTCTCATTGTTTTTGTGATATATTCCATTGTATTTGGGTTTTTTTGGAAGTAATTTACATTATATAACTTGTCTATTTAAATGTGTGAACATTCTGAAAATTTTATCTTGAAAACTGTTTTCAATTGAAAGTTTCATTTCTTGGATTTTATCAGTGTCTTTCTTTGCATACTAAATCTGCTTTCTTTTTCACAGTGTATGGAATCCTATTTTTTATCATTGGGTGGTATCCTATTGGTATTTGGCTCACAACCTACTTACATCCCTTGGGTTTAAGTAGAGTTGGTTATGTTTGACTCAGGTAAAGGAAAGGCCAATGGTGATAGCAGTTCAGGGTGTTAGTCCCAATCGCTGGGGCGGAGTTATGGAGACGACTTACGGGTGATGACCCCCTTGTCATGTAGAGTCCTTGTGGATGTTTTGATGTTTTCATTATTTTTATTTGGACCTATTTTATTGTCTTAGATCCAATGTATTTAGTTCTGGTTTTTGGTTAAGACTTGTTTGGCTTGAAAATTTCAGATTTATATTATGGATGGTTTTAATGTGTTATGCTTTCATACTCAGGTAAATCATTCCCTTAACTAAATTAATGATACCCAAGAACTTATTCCAGCCCGTGGGGATAGGGAACTCCCTTCGAGAATTGGAACGAGCCATGTTAGGTGTCAGTTTGATGGCGACCAGATCCAGTTCGTGACAAAATGGTATCAGTGGGAAGTTCTGGTTAACTCTTTGGGTCATGTTATTTAGGGAATAGTCAGGACAGTCTAGAGATATGATTTTTGGGACTTGGTAGTTTGGTAATGGGTAGTGTTTCTGATCACCACACCTCATGATGGGATTTGAGTCTCCAGGGGAAGTCGGGATTTATCTAAGTCCTTTGGTTTTCTTGGTTTGATGATGATTAGGGGAAATGAAAAGAGAGTTGGGTTAATGGTATCAGTGAGCTCGCAGGGCCTGAAAAAGCCATGTGGAGATGGGGATATTCCCTAAAACACTCTCGATGATGGTGAAGTTATTGGAATATGGTCACCAACCACATTTCCAAGTCACCCACTAAAACTAGTTTCCTCTTGCAATGTTTTGTGCTTTAGTTTTGAAATATTGGCACTTGGGTTTTAAAGTGAATTGGTTTTAAGAAGCGTAATGTTTTTGTGAAATAATTTTCAAATTAAGAGGGAATGGTTTGGTTTATGAAATGATGGAACTGAATTTTCAGAATTGTTTTGAAATGGAAAATGGTGTTCTTACACCTCTTTTGAAAGAAGAACTATATTGAAGTTGGTTTTGAAAAGTGTTTCCAATAGTGTTTTCTAAATAATCAAAGATTATTTTAATGGGATGAGATGTTTTAAAATTGATGTGAATATCTTGAAAGTGAGTTCTTTTATAAATGGTTGTGTCTTTTTGAATTTTTTTGTAATATGTGAGTAAGGATTTTGATCTCGTGGTTAGCGGTTTTGAGAAAAAGGATGTGTTGGTTGACCATTTTGGTTTTCAAAAGTGGAAAGAATTTTTGTTTTAAAATTTGGTATTTCATGAGAAAACACATGGATGGGGTTATATGGGAAGGTGGATGGTTGATTACAAGACTGGATGAGTGTCGAGATGGATACGAGGAGGGTGCCCGGTGTGGCACAGAAACATGCATGTGTACGGTCCATGGGGTACCATTGGTGGTTGTGCTAACCGCTGAACCATTTTTTTTAAAAGAAATGTTCTTAAAGAAAAACATGATGTCTTGATGAATTTTTTGGGATGTTTTATATTATGTGTTTTTTGTAAAATGTTGATGTTGTTGGATGTTTTGAGTCCAAGAACCCCTCCTGTTCAAACTGTGTTGTGGGTTTGTGTTTGGTCGGTAAGCTGGGTAAAAGGACCGGTTAGCAGTCTCCTCTGAGATATGTTTCGGGACACCATTATGGTGGATCCAATCATGTGTTTGGACCTAGTTTGTGGCTCTTTTTGACCAATGTACCAGCTTGTTTTGGTATTTAGGTTCTCTTGTTGGATAAAGTATGACCCCATTAAGGGTTAATGCATAACTGAAGTGAAACCCAAATTGTTTCTCCATTGGAAAATAAACAAGTTGATCAATATAAGGTATTTTTTTTCTTGAGATCTTTATATTGAGTCTAAACCCATTCCTTTCTTTGATTTTTAGATCCTATTATAATGGGAGAGTTCTCGTGGAAGGTTGAAAGAGACCTTTGTTTCTTAAGTTTCCTGATTCGTAGAAGGTGGATGTGGTCTAGGGTTGTTAGTGTGGATGAGTGTCTCGATGGTGTCTAAGAGGGCCTTTGGGTTCTTTAAGGTTTCTTTTAAGCATGAGTTCATGTTAAACCACCAGTGTGGGAAATATGGTCATGATAGTGTATTGTTGCCACTTTCTAGAATTGTGTGTTGTTTGGGGATGTTGTATAAGGTCCATCTCCATTAATTGTTTATATCAGTCGCAATGGTCCTGTTCAGTGATGCCTTATGATGTCTTGTGCCCGATTGATCGTATAGGTTAAATTCGTGAAATCCTCTAAGAGTCCCTGTTATGTTGGACGAATGTATCCCTTGGAAAAACTTCAAAATCTTCCATTTTAGAGGAAGGTGAGTGTAGGCGTTGTTTACTTCTATTGTTTCTCACCTGATGAAACAAGATGTGATGTGTGTGCATCTTCTTAGCCCTTGTTTTAGTGGAATATTGGGATAGGGTAAAGTTAGTTTGGAATGTATAATGTCTGGAAAACTTATCTGGGATTGCTGTGTAGTTATTGGTGGCACCGAAAGAAGAATTCTCATTTAGTGGGTTTTCAAAAACTAAATTTGAGACCAAAGATGCTTCAATCATTTGAGCTCCAGCCATTGGTCTTGGAGAGAAGATGGCTCATATTCAGGGGAAATCACAGGTCCATTTAATCCATCGTACAAAGTCCTATCCAAAATATGAAATATAGGAATATTTTAAGCCTCGGGTATCATCATCTTTTTTTTTTGTTCACGTTTGTTGGAAATAGGGTGAGGGCCTTGTACCCATGTCATCTCCCAATGTCATTCCCTCCCCCTTTGGTTTCCATTGAGTCTTTGGAGAATGGTTGGAAATTTGGCCCGTCATGTTGAGAACATGGTTTGTGAATGATTAAGAGTGACTGTGTGCCTGGAATCCATGCAGGAAGATTGATCAGCACAGTTAGTTCACGGTTTCACAAACTGTGCAGACTAACCGTGCGACCTTCCCAAGTCTTGAAATTTTTGGGTTTTTCTATTCCGGACAATGATGGTCGGTTAAGATGGTTGGTTCTTATGGTGAGGAGAACCACTATGATTTTCATGTATGTTACTTCGAAAATTTTAAATGGAAGTCTACCATATGTACCAGGGACTCCGTTCAGGCCTCCCCATATTAGTTTCCTGATTCTGTCTCGGAAAAAAAAAATTGGTTGTCTCTTATGGTGGGGAGCGTATCTGTGTCCCCCCATACCAGTAACTTAGATTTATCCATGTTAATGTCTTGGTGTGGATAGTATCATTTGGATCTATCTAGATACCAACATCTTCCTTGAGTAAACGTTGGGACTAGAGAGCACCCAATGGTATAGTTAAAGTAAGTTAACTGTAACCTTGTTCAAAGTTTTTGTTCTTTGGGTGAATTGCTTGAGTCTTGTTCGGATAGTAGTTGAAGAGTTTTCTTTTGGTATAACATATGAATGTGATTGATCATTTCAGGAAGGTGGTGTAAGTTTTGGTTTTGAGAGTAATCCTTCCTTTATTGATCATTGGAGGTGTTTTGGCCTTTTTGGGGTGAAACCTGGAAAGGGAGTACCTATTGGTTTCTCAGTTGGGTTTGATTGTTGCTTTGACCTTGCTGTGATTTTCCAGGGCGGAATGATTTCAAGTTATGGATAATTTTCACATAAATAACTTATTT
Source organism: Viscum album (assembly GCA_963277665.1). Taxonomy (NCBI): domain Eukaryota; kingdom Viridiplantae; phylum Streptophyta; class Magnoliopsida; order Santalales; family Viscaceae; genus Viscum; species Viscum album. The sequence continues at coordinate 241,756,983 of OY728160.1, read as the reverse complement.
TATAGTTATTTTTAATTTATCTTCGATTAATTCTATGATTTTGGGGTTTCCCAAGCCTTTATGGAGGAATGGGTGAGTTTTCATGAATTGGGCCAAACTGTGAGCCCAATTCTAGATTTAAAATAAATTTTCTTTATTTTATAACTCATTAATTTTTCAAAATTTTTCATCCATTAAAATACCTATTTCGCCTCCCCTAACCTATTAACCCCAAAATTTAAATTTGGATCCTTTATAAATCCATAATAATGGGGGATTTGGGTTTTTATTTAAGAATTGGGCCAACCCGACAAACCATTTCACAGTTTTAAATGGTTTATTTAATTATATAATATCTTATTCATTATAATGAATTTTTCAGTGATTTTACCTCCCTCTCTACCCTAAGAAGCCGAGTCGTGTACCCATTTCCTTTTCTCCCTCCTTGGAGCTCTTTGAAATCGAGACATAGTGCAGAACTTCATAGGGAGTCTCAAATAGTCCACAAATGAAGAGTTAAATTCATCCCTTCTTAACTCTCTAAATTCTCACTCTTTCCCCTCCATTATAGTTATTAAATGACATCCTAAATATTCTTAGAACAACCACTGATTATTTGATGCTTTCAATTTTAGGTAATGTAGTTTTTGGAGTGATTAATTTAAGATACTTCATGTAAGTGAGTCCATTTCTTTCCTCTTTCAAATTGCTTAGGGTTTCATTTTTTTTATTAGTGATTATTCCCTCATCCTTGATGTCCCAAATTACTAGGGGGTAGGGTTTATAACCTAAGGAATAACCTTGGTTTTTTGTTTCCAATTCTTGTGGTTTTAGGTTTGATCTAGATCTCTCTTGGTGCGGTGGTGATGCGATTTGATTTACTCACAAAGGATTCATGGTTTTCACTAATTTGGTAGGTGATTCCATATGTATGAAATATATGTGAATTGAATTTATGTTTTTATGAAATTTTCATGTTAATTTAATTTTATGGTTTCTGCAAAAAAATAGTTTTAGTGTTTTTTGTAATGAAAATGAATTTTTAATGCCAATTTTAGATGAAATTGGGGGTTTTTCATGGAAATATCTTGTTGGTTATTTTGGGTATTCCCTATCACTACTTATTTTATTGTATTGGGATGTAATAGGGTTTCAAATAATTTTTTTAATGTTTGTCCCTTCTGTTTGTTGCTACGAAAGTTGTTTTTATTGGTGCCGTGGAACTAGTGAACTTTAAGTGTCATGTTTGTTTAAAAATAGAAGTTTTACAAAGATTACATTTCTTGGTTCACATGGGGCTGCCCAAAAAATTGATTTTTTGGATTAAATGAAATGTATAAGGATTACATTTATGTTTTGGAAACGTATAGGTGTGCATATAGTGTACAAAGTGGGATTTTCATGGAGTGTTGGGTGCAAAACAATGCGGTTTTTTTGAGAAATTGATTTATGAAAAATCATGGTGTTTTGTTGTGTGTTTTAAATGGTATAAAGTGTGTATAGCTACTGTATTGATTGTGAGTGACGATTATTGGTGTTTTGATATGAAAATGGATTCATGTGGTACGCTGAATTTGTTTGACCACAAAGGGCAAAGCCCGGGTAGCTAGGTGGGGCGTTTGTGTACTAGTACAGCTAGTGGACCGGATGGGTTTTGTCCCTGTTTCACATAGAATTTGGATAAAAAAATAACTAAACTATGTGGATGATTATTAGGGACCACTAGGTTATGGTTATGTTCCCTACTAGTGGCTCGTGCACGGGAATGGATTTTACTATGGATATTTACACCGAGGTATGGGGTAAATGGGGTCCAAGACTATCTAGTTCCTAGGGGTGTTCCCAATTTTTTTCTCATTGTGTTTGTGATATTTTAAATTTTATTTTGGTTTTTTTGGAAGTAATTTACCGTAGCTAACGTTTATATTTAAATGTTTGAACATTCTGAAAATTTTAACTTGAAAACTGTTTTCAATTGAATGTTGCATTTCTTGGATTTTATCACTGTCTTTCTTTGCGTACTAAAACTTCTTCCTTTTTCACATTGTATTGCATCCTCTTTAAAATCATTGGGTGGTATCTTATTGGTATTAGTCACACACCCTAGTTTCACCCCTTGGGTGTAAGTATACTTGGTTATGTTTGACTCAGGTAAAGGAAAGGCCAAGGGTGATGGCGGTTCAGGGTTTAGTCCCCATCGCTGGGGAAGAGTTGTGGAGACGACTTGTGGGTGATGACCCCCTTGACATGTGGAGTCCTTTGAGACATCTTGATGTTGTCATTATTTGTATTTGGACCTATTTTATTTTCTTTAATCCAACGTATTCAGTTCTGGTTTTTGGTTATGACTTGTTTGGCTTGAAAATTTCAGATTTATATTATGGATAGTTTTAATGTGTTATGCTTTCATACTCAGGTAAATCGTTCCCATAGTTAAATTAATGATACCTGGGCACTTTTGCCTGCCCATGGGGATAGGGAATGCCCTTTGGGTCTTGGAACGTGCCGATTTTGGGGCCGATTTGATGGCGACCAGATCTGGTTCGTGACATTAAAGCTAAAATATAAGGTAACTTTTATGACCAAAACTAGTCTAAAATCTATTTAATGAGATTATTTTGCACCAACTTCATATGATCTTCAAAATATATCTCTTTTGAGTTATTAGAACTCGATAATCAATTAATAATAATATAATTTTTTCAAACTTCCTTATTGTTCGCCCTCCCACTTATAAAAGGGCACCACATCTAACCCTCGCTCTCAACTCTCAATCCCCCTTGTATCATCCAAAATCTACAAAAATAAGCTTCCAACATCCATATATTTTTTCTAGAATACTTACTTTGGGATGAAGGAAATTAAAGAGTTATTTTTAGCTTAAATGAAAATTATTTACCCGATTTGAGGTAATCTCTTATCTGAATATAATTTATTTTATTTTCCTTATCCACCCCCCTAAACTATCTTTATTCATTTATTTTATAAAAAAAATATCTACTGTATTCTAGGTTTTTTATTAGAAGGATTAAAACTACACTTACACACACCTCAGTCTAATGGGTATAGAACATACTGTTTCTGTGGACGGTGAACTACTAACTCACAAAAAGATGATTGTTCTATATTCTCCTACCACCTCTAATGGTGGACATTATGATAGAACTATAATTATATATTATATTTATTTTATCTTTATTCTTTGGTAATTCTCATTTATAAAATACCATTATGCTTTTCATGTTGTATAAATACAATAATTTCATTTGAGGAAATGCGCACTATCACCCCCACAATGTGATATGACTCGTTCATTCCATACATGGAACGTATAAAAGATAACTTTAAAGAACTTAGAAATGATATTATAATTTAATTATAATATACATAGGCATCATTTAGTTTTCATTCCTTTAAATATGAAAAATAAAAGAAAGTAGCGTTCATGCATACGTACGGCTTACCTTCTCCATGAATGGTGAATTTCATTTGTTAAAAACAAATGATATGAAATATTATAAATACATTTATACTAGATATATATATGATATATATGATATCTAAATCATGAATATCATTTTGTAGATAATTTAATTTTTACCACATAGACAATTTGTTAATATAACAAGTTCATTTTTTACACAAGTTCGAACATAAGAAAAATGTCTAATATGAACTCAAATAATTAATATTTTTTATACCAAGGTAGTAAATGATATAAACGGAATAATTAAATTTAAAAAGATTCTGAATAAAGTAAAAATTAACTAATGTTTATTATTCAGGAAGAACAAGGAACATACGAGACAGGTTAGACATGAGGTAATGGACTTTGTCCAAATCACCTTTCCTTAAGGCATGTTTTGATAATATACACATCCTTATTTAACATGGTGTATAATGAAACCCTTTTATTTTAAATTTTATTAAAATGGAATCATTTATCTAAAAAGTGTTTTACTAAATAAAAAAAGGAATTTTTTTAATGTATGTGGTGACAATGACCTCTCTGACACCGTAATCTTTATTTGGATTCCTCTATAAGCCTTGTTGTTTTGAAAATGAAAAAGAAACCCCTTATTCTATTTTTGGTTGTTTTGGTATTTTAAATGGTTATTATAAAGGATTCAGTATTTCAATATATTGAAATGATTTGTGTTGATAGAAAATTTTATTTTAATAGTGAAATGTTTATATTATTAATATTTTATGTTTTGTGATTATATAATCGTACTTGGACATTTGACAAGTGATTATGTGATAAAATAAATGATGGGTGGTTCCATGATAGACCAAGGACAAGTGTTTATGTTATAAAATCTAATTTATTGGTTATGAAATTCGGTCGTATGGTTATTCGATTTAATGATATGTGTGACTGATGACCATATGGTTATTCCATTTAAGTATGTTTATGTCCCAAGATACATTTATATGTTATATGTTTCCTTCTATGGTATTGTGGTAATCTTTTGGTTACAAAAAGGGTAGTCAATGAGGTTATATTTACTGAAGTGTTTTTTCTACTTCTTAAAGGTGGAAATAATTACATTATAATAATATATTCATTTTTTCATGTTATTTAAAGACTAACTATTTTCTTTTTTTTATGTTAATCTTTCTAAGATTTTTATGCTCATCCCACATTTTGAATTTTTTTAGAAGACACAAATAAAATTAGAGTCAAGGATAGGATAAAGTAAATTTTATTCTATTAAAACATTAAATGATGTCATGTTTGGTTTTAAATAGTTTTTTTACAAAAAAATGGAAAGTGTGTTGAAGTGTCTACTTGTAATATTTAGGATGTTATGTATAAGTTGTGACCTACTTCTATAAATCTCTAAAATAGAAGAGATGCTCAATGTGAATTATTAACATAATTCAATATTATGTAATATTTAACGATGAGTCATTATATAATCATTTTACAATGAGGTTTTGGGAAGGGTTGTATAATGCTTTGGCTACATAGGTTTTTTTGAGAACATATTTTCACCCTTAGACCAACAGAAAGTTGTAAACGACTATATAATTGTTTGAATACTTTCTTTGAGCATTCCTCATTGATTTTTATTGTTCTTGGTTCAAAAATAGTCCTCTCATTGATTATTCCTACAATAAAAGCTATCTTTAAACTAGTATGGTGGATCTGTATGAGGCATTATATGGTAGGCCATGCCTCTCATTCTATTTTCCGGCTAGTGATAGGGGAGGTAGTTATAATCACTCCTCATATCATGAATAACACATAGAAGTATCTGTAGTTGATCATGAAATTAATGAATACTTCTCAACCCTGATAGAATTTGTATGGGATAGCCATTGAAAATATCTGGATTTCGTGGTCAGGTATTATGTTTTATTATTGGTATAAATAAGACATTATCATAGATGGGTATAGAGGAAATGAAATATACAACCTTATTATTTAGAGAATCATCAGATCATCTATATAGTCTAACTGGTAACATATCTGCTCATATAATGTCAGTGGTTTTGTTCCACGAACGTGGTCTTCTACATTTCATGGCTTCATCATTACCATGCATGAAAATCTCAAAATCCTGATCTAGAGGATGATGAATTGGATGATGATGATTCTTTTGTAGAGTATCCAATACAAATATTTAATCAGATCATGAAGTCTCTACATAATCTGACTAGTCCTCTAGTGCAGGTTCTATAGTAGAACAGCTATGTAAAATATTGATAATGGTAGAGGGAGTATGATGTAGGTGTTCGTTGGCCAAAATTATTCACCGATCAAGTACATCCACCCTTGGAAAGGTATCTTGGGGTCACATTCATTTAATAGGGACAACTATAAGATACCGGTTTCTCATATCATGTATAGATCCTTTTAATTTTTTAATAATTTTTATAGGTCCCACTTTTTATAAAATAAAAAATTACACCTTTATGCTAGTTGAATTGTATTTGGATGGAAGGTTTAATGGGTGTTGGAACCTATGTATAGGATAAATTCAAAAAATTTATTAAATAAATGGAGTGTATTGAATACATTATGTGTATTGATCTAGAAATAAACATTTCATTTTCTTTACTTGTTTTTCCCTAATAGTAAAAACCAATCCTTACATAGTGTGGAATGTTTACTTTATTTTTTTATTACAAGGATCATTTTTAACTAGTGGCATGGCCTCGTATTTTTAATAGACGCTCACCCCTCCCCCTCTTTTTTATCTCTCACTATGGAGGTCCACATTAAAATATTCTATTTGAAAAAAATAGTCTTTATTCCTGTTTCTCAGTCCAGAACCCAATTCATGTACTGTCTTTTAGATTAGATAGACATTGGTAATCTCTCAAGTCCTTCGTTTGAAATTTTCATTCTCATTCCAATCCATGATTTTATTTTTTTACAAGGCAATATTCCCTATTTTCATAGTGTTTTTGTGTTCGACCATTTTCATCTGATCAAGGTCAAACTAAGGGACAATAATCAATTAGCCATATACTATATGAATATTGTCGGTTTTCCATGATTAATCCCTTAATTTCACTCCATATATATATTATTTCCAATTGGATCATTTTACTATCACCTTGAATTTATCATTAAATATATATTAATTAATTTAATTATTCTAAAATGTATTTTATGGATTTAATAATACATCATGGAACCATTATAGGTTTGGACCTAAATTTTGACAACCCCAAGTAGGGTTCCTTGATTGTTATTATTTTAGTTACCCATGATGTGTTTACTAGAGAAATCATTCAGTTGTGTTTAATTTAACCTTTTGGTAAGTTATGTTTTCCCTCATAATTAATAAAAATTCAAACAATTATCATGAACGTACACACACAAAAACATATATATATATTTATATCACTTTTTCTAGTTAAATAATAAATTGAATTCATATTGGTTTCGTGTCCTTAACTCAACATTTCATTCTTAAATAATGTTAGTAGAAGGAAACTATAAAATGATTTTATATTTGAATTGATATTGGTTGCATGAAATGAATCTACCATAGCATGTCTAATGAATAGAAATGGAAGTAAACTTTAAATTGATTAAATTTAATGAGTATTACAGGGCCTATGCTTACAAATGTTTCAAAAAATTACTATAAGGCTACTATTTGTTTGAAATTTCCATATTTATAGTTGTGGTCAGACTGTAGCCAGAATGGTATTCCTAAGGTAATTCCTCGAGAACATAGTGGATCCAATTCCAATTCATTGATTTAATTTTTCTGGGAGATACCCACCAATAAATCTGTTATTTTTCATATTACATGAATAACTCAAAGTTGTATAGATTATTCACATGAAATCTTCTTCAAGATATTATAATTCCTTTGATACACTTATTAGATGTAGAATGATGTATTTAGACAAGTGATTCCATGGATTCAATATATTTTGACTATTAAAAATTATCTCAGGATTACAATTGATTACTTCCAAGAACTCAATTAAAAAAATTTATAGTGGAATTCCTTTTGTGTACCCCTTAGATTACACTCAGACCCTTATTTTAAGATTTAATGTGTTTATAATATGATTTCAATTACCCATGAGATCAATGATTCATTGTTTTAAACCTAGATAAAAACTTATTAATATTATGATTCATTTTAGTGTTGCTGACACCATCATCTGTAACACCTATAAAAATTTAATCTTAAATTGATTCATTAATGATTACATGTTTAGCCACCAACTAATACTGAAGTAGATAAGTTTTTTTATTTCATATTACTATACCATTAAATATATTCATGTACACTATTTCAGTTTTTGTACACAGACATGATTTGTATATATAGTTTTGTTGGTGGCCTACTAAGATAAATCCCACTCCAAATCTGGGCCATCATGGGTACATGAGTATAATGTATGATTGAAAATGAGTAGATGGGATTCCACCCCAAATTTGACACTTAACACGATTAATATGTTGAAGGTGATCGATCTAGAGCTTAAGATGATAGGATTTTTTTTCTACATTTTGAATCTTTTTTATCTCATGTACTACACTGTTTCCATGATTCTATGTATGACTAATTTTTATTTTGTAAAGACATACCAACATCATTTTTTATATGATACAATTTATTGTTGTTGAGTTGATTATTATTTTACATGGATGATTATGTTTTTCACTACTTCATGCTTCAATATTATAATGCTTCCACTGAATTTTTAAAATTATATCACCATTTTTCTCTACTCTTACTAAATTTCATAATCTCTCATATGTAAAACCCTTCAACCTCACTATTAGTCAACAACTTATGGAATATAGGGAGTCACAATTGAGGCCATGTGAACTAATAGGTTCGGTTAGACAAGAGTGAACTATATCCAATACGTAAAATTTATGGCTTCCACTAGTAAGTGGATTGGTAAAAACACCCATGGGTTGGTTTAATCACAAGTAATGATTGTAAATATTTGGAAATAAATTATTCCCACATCAAAAAATGGTTATGGTTGAGGTCGTTATCCTCCAAAATATCAATGGACCTATAGGACATCATGACTGTGGTCTAAATTTTTTTATATTTCATTACTCATTTTTATATGCAACACACATAATGGTTGGTGTGCGTCACAAAAATATATGATATAGAAATCACTACATTCATATAATAGTTATAGATCTCCCACTTTAACACTGTATAATTATACATGTTTAGTATCAACTGTCGATTCGTTATTTAATGAGACAAAATAGGGAAACTAGTAGAACACCCTAAAAATAGGATATATAATATCCCATGATGATAACATCAATGTAGGTGAGAGAAATAGATAGGGGAAGAATGTTGAAATATAGAAATACCCAAAGTGATCCAATACTAAGAGTGACCAAAAAACCTGGGCTTGGATGAAGGATATACTTCAAATCCAAGAGGAAAAGGAGAGGCGATATCCCATTCTTTGGAGTGACTATAAGTTTAAGGGAGGAGAAAAGGGAGATGAAGAATTAAAGGAAGGGAGGTAAAATCAATATTTCCCACTTTTTAATGTGGTGCAAAATTTGGCTACAAAATTTTCCAAAACAAGTGCTATTTTTTCATGGACCACTACATAAGAACTCCAGCCTTGCACATCACAGACGCAGGTTATAAAAACAATATGAACAATTTACATGGATACTGTTGGAATGTAAATCCCTCACATGCTTTAAGTGTATGATTAGACAAAACGTTCATGAATAATTAATATTATATTTATAGTAACATTATGGTTTTCATGGCCATTTAAATCCGTCTTATTGGTTAAAAAATCTATGATCCCCCACTTTTTCCCGTAATGTTGAGCCACATGATAAATACTATCTGTTCTCTATCCAGGAACCAACTGTGAACCTCTCCATGTTTATCTAAAAACTAAATCTTCAAGCCTTGAACATGCTCGAATTATCAAATAAACTCCATTACCCCCACGTAAATTATATTTATTTAAAAATAATGATTTAGACCATGATTAATAGGATTCATACCTCAATGAAATAACCTATTTTAAAACTGTCTACCTTAGTATATTTGGTAATATTTTTTTCTATATTTATATATTTAAGTGAATTAGTAAGCATTAATATGTGGGATAAATCAAATATGATTCAAGTACGATGATCCATTCACTCTTAAACATGATATATAGGTATAACATCCCAAAAGTTTATCTATATATGTTAATGATTTAAACATTCTATAACATGGCATTCATATTATGGAATTATAACAAACTCCAAGACCAATAATCAAATGTTATTAAATATGTTTCTTTCCAAGATCCTAAATGTCTAATCTAAAATTCATACACCTTAATGGGGGATCAAAGACATGATATATTTAAAGTTAACATCAAATTATGAATTTATATCATTTATTATTGAAAATTTATACAAAAATAATAAATCCATAGATCTAGAAAAAAAACTAAGTATTTTAATAAAAAAAGATCTTTTGATATATAGTTTTAAAATAATTAAAAACCTTGTAATTGTTTTTGACATAGCGTGAAAATTAAGAATGATTTATATAGTAAAATCAAAAATATTTTCACTATAATTTTTTTATAAAAACATGATTATGTTTCTTTATCTTCACAAAACCATTACCATAAGAACAATGAATTTTTATGAATCCATATTTACCTTGAAATAAATCAAAAAACCATATCCTAATAAATAATAAATTATAAAATAATTACTAGAAAAAAAATCAATAAAACCCCTCACATTGGAATTTAAATGTCAAAATTATGTTTTTTTTTCAATAGTCGTTAACAATTATACTTCATCCACTGTAACACCATGTTTAGGTATTACAACACATGTGGGTTTATATCTAATTTCAATAGACCAAATATGAAGCAACTTAAAAAACCGCCAAAAAACTTTTTAAGTCAATCCATATCCTAAACAACCTATAATTATAATTATCAAAAAATGTATTAACCAATTAAACTAGGATCATAGTTTTTTATTCATTTAAGAATATTGAAACACTATAAAAAAACCACCCAATATTCTTTCTCCTTACCACTGCAAAAAAACTCAATTCACTTCAATGATTTTAATTCATGTTATTTTAAACATAATTTAATCAATTATTTGTATCTTCTATACATGAACCTTGATAAATCAATTCCATATATCCCCATGTTACCCTAATTCCAAATGAATTTATAATGACTTACTTCTTCACTCTGTTTGATTCATAGATTCCCCATGTCTGATCTCTAACATCAACTTTAGTATAATAATAATAGGTTGTCACATTGTAAAAAATAATTCCATCACAAACAAACTGTCGAGTCACAATAGATTTAAAATAAAATATGAGATAACTCATAAATAATATGAAACACATAAAAATAGATTCTTTTCAAATAGTTATAACATACATATGACATGAATTAATGAACCATATGTCATATTCTATGGTATTTAATTTTTGATTTCATATATTTTAATTTATATGATGTTTTATTTATGGGAAGTTAGATTTTACAGGTAAAGGGTTAAAAATTGTTACATATTGTATAAAATAGTGAGAAGAGTGAATAATTACTTTTTAGATTTTTAATTATTGTTGATTGAATGAAATATGAACAAAAATATTTTTAAATAATGTATTTTATATCAGAAATAGTGATATACACTCTTAAGTCATGTAATATAATATATATGCTTCCAAAGGTAATTCATGATTTTATATTTTATATTTCATAAAATTTTATATTATAGTTGTTTTAGTGTATCATGATTTTGGGAAATTGGAGTCTAACAGATTGTATTGAAGAGTATGAATTTTAAGTGGTTAATGATCCAATAATAAATATTGATAATAAATTATAAATTTTGAAATGTATGGCCAATATTTTGTATATAATTTTAGAACTAATGGATCATTGAATCCTTCAACATTTTTTTAACGAACGACTATATAAGGATATACAATCTAGATTATAGTAACATTTGATGAATGTATAACTCATATACATGTTTATGTATATTAGTTATTTTTCTTTATATCTTATGGGGTTCTGATATATTATTAAATAAAAAGGAACTGAGGAACATTATTTACGATTCACTATGCTAGTGGATTACCAAAATAATAAATATTTCAATATTTAATTTTTGGTTATATTTACCATGTGAATGGAAGCTATATTTTTTATCATTAGATAAAAATATATATTTATCTATGTATTCTTTATTATTCGTCATATTTTCCTAGACCTATCATGTTTAATAGTTTTTCATTGATTTTTGTGTTGGTATTTTATATTTAAATATGTTAGATGTACCCTAAACACTTTGTATTAAAAAAAAATAAGAAAACAATTTTTAAAAAATCATGAGGAATTTAATACATTTCCATTTGAAACATCTAGAGTGATCTAATTTGTTTAATTATAATCAATAAAGTAATCAATGTATATTTTCACTCTGTCCAAGGACATGAATATATATATATATATATATTATATTTTTTCCTATCATAGAATTTTATAATATCAAAAGGTAATTATCTATATCCACTTCATATTTTTTTATCCCAGATGTCATTTCTCTATTTTCTCCATATCTATAAATTATATATACCCAAATACTATTACCGTGGATTTTTGTATTTTAAATCACATGTTTTCAATATATCTATTCATTATGATATTATCTATCTTAAATTTTTTTCAAAATAATTATTCTGGGACAATTTAATATGTCTAATTATTTATAATAATTTCACTAAATATGGTTAAATTACTTGGTGTTCCTTTTATATAAAATATACTTTCAAAAGAACATCAAATAGGAAAAAAACTGATAAGGATAAAATAAGCTAAATAATGTAATAAATAATTTTATTATTATTAATAAATTCAACCTAAAAAAATTAGTTATTAATCCCCTATTTATTTTGGAAAATAGAATTTAATAAAAAATATCTTCATAAAAAACCTATCTCTCAACAACATCATAGTATTTTTATACAATTATTATATATTATTTCTATTATAGTAAATAGATACCATGTTATTATTTTAATATAAATATATTTATTTATCCCATTCATATGAAAACTATTATAAATTTCCCCCTAATTTATTGGATATGAATCATAAAAAAATAAAATTAGGGTGGAAATGAAAATATAATTTCAATAAAATGAATTCATAAAATTAAATTATAATTGATCTATAAAATTCTTCCACACATAATTAATTATAATTTCCTAAAAATGTCTCAAAAAATTAAATGAATACACTTATCAATAAATAATATAAGTAAAATATGATGAAATTTTCAATTGTGAGTGAATTTGTGATAATTATATCTGGACAATCTATTCAAATATCATTATTCCAAGTAAAAAAAAATGAAACATTATTTTTTTTATAAATATAAGAATAAAAATAAATTTCCATATGATTTTTTTCTTATATACAGTTGGGGGAACTGTTATATTTACATTTTATTTAAATATTTATCCCCATATAATAAACCTTTTATATTTTATAGTAACACTTTATTATAAGTTATGGTGGAATAATTTTCCAATGACTCATATATGGGAAAATAAGATTAGAACCCCTATACCCAATTTCAATATTATAATGCGATTATTTTGATTAATTTTGAATATATATGAATATAGTGAATACCATTTTTTCAATATAATGAAATATTATATTTTCAACTATATTTTAAATGATTTTTTTCCTACTTTTGGAAACCAATATTTTAATGAAATGAACTATTATAAATAAAATTCCACAATAATTTAATGTTTATTATTTAATATGGTTATATAAAACACATTTACATATTTTGTATTATTATATCCCATATTATTAAAAGGACCATTAAGAGTCTATACAATTGATAATATAACCATTAAACAATGATCTAATTATAAGTATGAGTATAGGGGTTTATCAAATCCAATGGACATAGTTATGTGATGTGATGATCTAATCCAGTATGATTGTAACCTATGAGGCCCATTTATCAGAGCTCTGAATAGAGAAAACATCCATATGCCTTTACATTGACCAAGCCGATGTTGAGATTCAACAACTTAAGCACGAGTGATTTTTTATAGGAGATGTTCAAGATCATCGACATTACGACCCAAACCATGTGTTCCCAAAGACCCCATGATAGTCTCACTACCACAAACAATAGAATTAGGGTGTAATCTAGTGTTTTAAAGGGATATGTATCACGGATCTACGAAATTTATTAAGTACATTAATTTGGAAATAATAATAAATTTATTTATTTTGGTATTATAATATATGAATAGTATTTCTTGGAATTATTAAATTTAATTAAGTAAAAAAAATTTATGAATTAAATTGTTTTTGAAATAAAGTTAATTTTATTATTATATTATTTTTATAAAGCACAAATGATCATATAATTTTTGTGAATTCGAATGTAATGTTTCATTAGGGTTCAAAAAATATTATTTCCAAAACACATCATTTTAAAAAATATCAGTTATTTTTAAAAAAAATTCAAAATTCACATATTTATAAAATTATTTAGATAAAATGAATACCATTTTTTGAATCATAGAATAAAAATTATCCAATGATTACTTTTTCCTAATTTTTTGAGTGTTGAAATTTATGGTAAAAATAAATAACATATAAATATAAGATGTGTTTTAGGACATCCTGATGACCAAAAAATGATGTAATAAATATTATATTTTTTATTAGGACAAATCTATGTTTTACTTTAAAATAGTGTGATTTTTTATTTTATTATTTTAATAAATCTTTTATGTATCCATTAAATTGAATAGTATATTTTAGCAATTTAAATTCATTTTATGAAAACTGGGTCTCACCTCCACATAATAAAGGGAATTATTTTAATCAGTTCGGCCCATATAAAAAATAAAATAAAGAAATAACACACTCCTCTGGAGGAAACCATGTGAAAAAACCCATGGTAAGGTTTTTAGTTTTGAATATTTTATTTTGTAGAGTCTAATAACTAAATATTAATGAAACCCCTCTCATTTCTTATATAAAAACATCCATGCTCCCATTTATCTTCACTCAAAATCATTTTCTAATATTCCTAATCTGACATAATCTCTACAGAATCCTCTCATGGTTCCCCATGCACTCAAGAATCTATTTTTCATGATTTTGGAGTCACACACTAATGTAAAATTTCATTTCTTTATTCTCTTTATTCAAGTTTATTTTTTATATTATGCATTCTATTCTCCCTTTCATAATGTTGGTATCTGTATTTCCATGTCTCTATCACTAAAAATTTTATTTATAAATTTTGAGATTCCCCCTTTTCTCTCACTAAACAATTTTATTAATTTTTATGTCACATCATAATGCTGCAAAAATAAAATAAGGGAACCAGTATTTATCCCCACAATTATTTAATATTATTCATTTTATTCCCTTAAATTTTCAATTCATAATGATGGGGTATGTTTTAGAACCTTTACCATACTATCGATATGATTTATAAATGATTAGACACCCATTTAACTATCATTTAGTCCATCCATTAATATTTATACTTCCCTGTTATGTTGTATAGATTTATTTGTAAGAATACATGCTAAAACAATTTTTTAGGAAATAACATACAAAATTTCAAAAAATTGAGATCAAATTTATGCACATATACTCATTATTATTGGGGATTAACCAATATTTATTCCACAATCCATGTTCATTGAATAAAATATGATTATGAATGAATCCATGTTGTATGATCTTTGTTTTCATGATATTCTAATGAATGTGATAGGTGAACATAGAATTATGTGGTGCTCCAATGAATTGGGTGATGTTTAGGATCATAATATGTTATATTGGGATAGACATGGAACCATATTGATTTATAGGTAATTTTCCATTATGATGTCTTAGATGTTTTTTTGACCTATAATAAATTGTAGTAAGTTGTTTCCATATTTCCTATGTTGCATACATGTTACTAGGATATATAATTTCTTATAAATCATGTTTACGATTCTTACTATTTTTATTCCCCTTGATATTCCTGTTGTATAACATTATTTACCTTATTTTGTGTTTATTCCCTTATTGTGATTTATAGATCAACCCTTTATTATTTATTTCGTCAGGTTATCCCATGCAGTTTTGAGTGTGATCATGTTAAAGAAGTTTTCAAAAAATATTTTTTATTCCATGTCTGAAGTTGTAATGTAATGTAACTAATTAAAAATGAAACTAGACATCTTGATCATTTCGATTAAATCAAGGGTAATTTTATATAATTAATCATGTGTTTATGTGTAATAAAGGGAATATGTTTTATAGTTTGTATCAAAGTTATTTTTGGGATTATGATTATAAATGTATAGAGAAAGGCTAATGTTTAATACTAAACATAAGAAAACATACCTTAATTTTGGTTACTATATTGTAATTGTTTTATCAAGAAAATAATTTCATGTGTTTATACTACAAGTTGATGTAGTTCTGGTACAAATTTACCTAGAAGTAATAACTCTGTCGATGTGTTTCGAGACCGAATCGGGGTAACCTGGTACAAGACAATAGCCCTTACTGTTCCCATGGTTTGACACTCCTGGTGGTTATTCTTTTGTAATCCATAATTTCATTACAATCCATTATTATGTGAGTAATAAAAAATTCACATAAGACTATAAGTTAGGTAATAGATCATGGATAAAAATGACTAAAGCATAAAAATCCATAAGTTTTGGAAGTAAGTGTATATTATAAATTATACAATTAAAGTCATTAAATTATAATTTTTTTAATATATAAACATACTTATGCTTAATTGTCCATTTTATTTTATATAATGGCATACACTATGAATAATATTGTAAAGAATCAATGTGAAGTGTAAGGTTATGACATCCCCAATGAGATTCCCTACTTGATGGGAGTAGGAATTTCACACTTCGTGATGATACTCTATTAGATGAATCAGGTTCTGAATAAACACTTGGATCATGAGGACCATCCAAACCCCACTAAGAGTGAAAAATCCACAATCATGTGCTTCATGTGTCATTGTCTTGTTACTTTAAATGGGTCATCAGATCCCCTAATTGTGGGATAGTGGGTCAAAACCATTGAAAATATCTTCTCCAAACTTAAATGATCTGAACAATAGAAGGTTCTTCTCACTATTTATCATATAGAAGGTGAAGCTATTCAGTGGTGTATATTGATAAGAAAATAAAAATACTACATAATATATTGATGCATTGGTGTGGGAGAAAATCTGGAAAATGTTTTTTGATAAATATATTCCTCAAACTCTCCATCTTCAAATGGAAACAAATTTTCTTCCCCTAAAGAAAACATATAAAGACTCTATTACGGTGTATGGGAAAAACTTTATAAGATGTGATTGTTATTCCTCTAACTAATTTTTTACCCACTAATGCAAGGCTGACCACTTCATTTGGGGGATATAACATAGTATATGAAAAGGCTTGGTGATCTATGAATATTATATCTATGAGGAAATTGATGGATGTCACCTCAATGTCAAAAATGGAGTTCAGATAATCTCAACGGTATCACAGGGATAAGTAGTTGGAAGATGAGTTTAATTCTAGCGGTGTGATAGAGGTATTTAATGGTTCCATGAAATTCCAACACCCACATGTAAAATGTGTAGAATAAACAACCATAAATATTACATAAATTGGTTGAGGAAATTCTTTCGGTGTAGGAAGGAATAGACCCTAGATAATTATTATTGACAAGAGAAAATAGCTAATGCGATAGAGGAAAGTAATTCTCTAGTCACCACTTATTGTATAGTTAATCAATACAAATGAAAGGAAACAAGGAACATTGAAAACCATTTCACTAAGACAAGGGTTTTTAGAGATAAACAACAACCTCCATGACAAAAAGTGGGAGATTTTTCGATCACAAAAACTGATATGAATCCCAAAAATGAAGTGGTGATAGGTACACTAGTTATTTATTCAAGAAAAGAAAATGCACTTTTTGATACTGGTTCAAGGATTTCATTCATATCATGAATATTTAGTAGAGGTATCCAAATACCACCATAAATCATATAATTATAGTGGTATGTGAAAATGGAAAATGGGGAAATTATTTCATCTCATGTATATAACTACCCCCATGTCAATGTTTTTAGGATTAATTTCCTTAAAATCATTTTCAAACACCCATTGTTGAAATTTGAGATAATTCAAGGCATGGATTGCCTTTACCAATATATGTAGAACATAAATTACAATGATAAATAAATCAATCTATATATTGAAAATCATCTAGATATTCTGTAAAAATGAAATGAGAAGGATAAAGCATCTGTAGCACCATCATCTCAAGAATAGATATTATTTACCTTTGAGAAATCATAACTAGATCAAACTATTGTGTATAAAGTATGGATCATCCGTGATTACATGCCCATTATGAGGGAATTAAATGTTGTGTTTCCTAAGGAATTTCTTAATATTCTTTCTAGCTAAGAATTTGAGATTTCAATCGAGATAATACCTTGGAATTTACCATTATCCAAGACTCCATATAGAATGGTTTTTTTTGTAACTTGAGAAGATGAATTAAAAACTACAGTATAATCTGGATAAAGGGTTTATACACCCAAGTGTTTCACCATGGGGTGCACTAGTACTCTTAGTCAGGATGAATAATGGGTCAATGGGAATTTGGATCGATAATTGGGATCCCAACAATATCATGATAAAGAAAAAATATCATATTCCCCATATTGATGACATATTATATCAGCTACATAGAGCACAATACTTTTCCAACGTGGATCTATGGTCATGATATTAAAATCATAGTATGAATAAGGAGGATATTCCAAATATTTATTTTCATACATGTTATGGGAAATATGAGTTCATATTGTTTCTTTTTGGGCACACTAATTATCCAGAAATGTTAATGGACTTGATTAATATAGTTTTTATGGATTAAATCACTAAATTTATTATAGTGTTTATAGATGATATTCAAATATAATTCAAGAACACAAATTAGCATGAGGATTATATATGAACTACACTAAAAACTATGAGAAAGGAAACAGTTTATGAACAATACAAAAAAATTTAGTTATATTTGAAGGATGTCTCTTTCATGGGATATATAATAACAAGAAATGAGATATTTGTACACCCTTAGAAGAAAAAAGAAATTTAATAATGGTAGAGGCCAACATCAGTGATATATCTCTATAGTTTCCTTTGGTTATCTGGGTATTATCACTAAATTTCATAAATTCATCATGATTATTAAACACTCTTACCCTGATAACACAGAAGGGAGTAATGTTTTCCTGGAATGATGAATGTGAAGAGATCTTCAAGGCATGGGATATGGGGCTTGTCACTGACCCAATGCTTACACTACCTTCAAGTGGAGTAATTTTTGTGGTATTCAACTATTCTTCGAAAAGGGTATTGACATGTGTTAATGAAAAATGTAAAGGTGATATCTTATTCTTCATGGAAGATGGATATTAAAAAGAAAAAAAATACAAAATGCATGATCTAGAGTCGCCTTCAGTGTTCTTCACTTTGAAAATTTGGATGAATTATCACTTTAGGGAGAAGCGTGAAATATATATTAATCACCAAATCCTTAGGTATATTTTCACACAAAAAGAGATAAATATGATCCAACAAAGATGGATAGAGATTATCAAATACTATGAATGCTTAATACACTTCCATTCTAGGAATGTGAATAAAGTGGAAGATTCTCTATGTATAAATGATTTGGAAGTTCTGTCACTGATGTGAATTGAGTGGGATAAGATCTTATTAGATTTTGAACGGATGATCTTGGTAATCATAATATATGGAACATCATATATATTTTCAAAAATGATTGCTCAGCCATCTATTATGGAGAGGTTAAAGGATTCTCAAAGATTTTATTTGGGAATTAATAAGAAAGTGGATTCTATAAAGAATGGGAAATTTTAAAAATTTCATGCAATTGATGAAGGTGTGGTGAGATTTGGTTCAAGACAATGTGTACCATTAAATCATTAGTTAAAGAAGGATGTGTTTGATTATTTAAATAGATAAAAAATATTATTCCATCAAGGAATAAAAAAATATTTATCGATATGTCCTAGAGAACTATTGGTGGGACAATATGAAGAAGTATATTAATGATTATACAACAAGATGTATTGTATTTCATAATGTGATAACTGAATGGAAAAAATTCAGGCGGATGATGCGACCATTACCCATACCTACTGGGAAATAGGAAAACATTACCATAAAATTTATCCTTACTATTCCAAATACATAAAGAGGGAATAATTATATATGGGTTTTGGTAGGGATTATTATAAAGAATCCACACTTCATTTTGATATGTGAGAAATTTTCACTAGATATGCTTGCAAAGATATTCATTAGATAAGTGGTCAGACTATATGGAGTACCACTATTGATGGTATCCAATCCTGATATAATATTTACCTCCATGTTTTGGAAATGTATTCAGCATGATCAAAACACTAAGATGATCTTTAACATGAAATATCACCCTTAAACCGATGTCCAGTTAGAGTAGAATATCCAAACACTCTAGGACACATTAAAGGCATATCCAATTGGCTTCAAAGGTGTATGGGTCGAATATATTCCACTTGTTGAGTTCTCTTAAAAAAAAATCAGTTGAGAATCCAAATGGCTCCCCATAAAGACCTATATGGGAAGAGGTTCCTGAAACCTGCATGTTGGGATTATGTTGGGTAATGAAAACTGCTAGGTCCATAAATGGTCTTGGAAAAGGTGAAAATTGGTAAGACCATTCACCAGCACATCAAGGCTACTCAGATTCTGAAAAATATATATGCTGATAATCATCAATGATGCATAGATTTTAATGTTGGAGACATGGTATTACTCATCATATATTTATGGAATAAATTGAAGAGATTTTGGAAGAATTGAAGCTTAGTCCAAGATACAACAGCCCCTTTGAGATCCTTGATTGTATCAGAGCTATGTCTGATTAACTGGAACTCCAAACTAACCTATATCAATTCCATGATGTATTAATTATATCAATCTTTATGAAGTACATACCCGACTCCTCGCATGTACTCAATCTGGAGGTGGCACCATTGGAGAATGATAATTCTTGTGAGGAGAATATAATGAAGATATTAGATTGTAGAGATAATGTTCTAAAAAAAATAAGACAATTCACTTTGTCATAGTGTTGTGGAGAACCCACATGTTTGTAGAAGAGATATGGGAACCATAGATTGTGATGAAATAGAGTTATCTGAATCAATATTAAGGGTGAAATGAATATTTCAAGAGAGAAATTTCTCTAGGGGGAATATTATAATGACCCAAATTATTATAAATAAGATTCTCTTATGATTTAATTTGTTATCATGTAATATGATAATAGATACCACATGAATTTTTTTTCTTTTATTATATCAAATTGGATTTCAAATATGGTTAAGAATCTTTACTATTGAGAATATATCTGTTAAATAGTGATCACCTTATTAGTGTAAAAATAGGGCTTTAACATATACAATTGACATAAAAAAAAGGAATGGATGGATCCATCCAGTATAATTTTACCCTATAAATCACATTTATTAGAGATTCCTTTAGAGATAGAATCACTAGTCTTTTCCCTTGACCATGCCCAAGATGAGATCCAAAAACTAAAGCATAATCAAAACCTTTTACAGGAGAATTTTAATCTCATAGAGATCATGGCCCAAACCATGATTGCCAACCGATCCCATGAAAGACTCATCATCATATTCTTTACTCTTATGTAATATTCATTGTCACTAAAGCGATAGATATCAAGGCTATAGAAAATTTATGAGTTACATTATTTTGTAAATAATAATAAGTATATTTATTTTGATACTATAACCCACGAATTAAATTTTTGTGTGTTATACAATTCAATTAAGGTTTTTTACTTTGATGAATTAATAGATTTTTGAAATAAATAATATTTTCCTTACATATTAATATTAAAATATGTTTATTAAGTATAAATTATCAAATAATACTAATGAATACAAATGTAATATTTTATGAGGGATTAAAAATTATTCTTTTCAAAAACCAATCATTTTAAAAAAAATTATAATTATTTTTTTAATGTGAAAATTAAAATATTTAGAATTTTTTTATACAAAACTGATATAAAATAAGGAATATAATTGTTAAAATTATATAATAATGAATTTTCCATAATTTTCTGGAACAATTGATTTTTTAAATTAAATACCGTATAAATATATAGTGTATTTTATGACATCATAATTGCCCAAAAATGATGTAATAAATACTATAACTGGAATATTCATCCAAATATATTTTCTTTTCTTAAAATAATATGTTTTTTATTTTATTTTAATATATTTACAAAACCATTTTCAATCCTTCAAAACATATACTATACATTATGATTTAAAATGCATTTCAATAAAAGTGTGACTCACCTCCACCTAAGCAAGGGAATTATTTTAATATATTCATCCCATTTTATATTAAATTAATGAAAATAACTCCCCTTTTAATGAAAGTGTGGGAAAAACCATGGGAAGGTTTTGGGTTTTAAATATTTTATTTTTGTAGTTTAAAAACCCCAAATATTAAATAAATATGTCTCTTTTCATATATAAACCCACAATATCTATCATTTATATTCACCCAAAATCTATGTATCATGTCTTTATTCTTACCTTATGTCTCTATAATCCTCTCAATGGTCCCCATGCTCTTAGGAATCCTCTTTTAAGGCTTTTGGAGTCACACACTCATGTAAGGGTTCTTTCTTTTCTCCTATTTATTTTATTTTATTTATAATGTTAGGCATTATATTCCCCTATTACTAATGTTGAGATATGTATTTCCATGTCCCTATTACATCCCATTTAATTAAAAAATAATTATAGTCTCCTTTTATCCTATAAACCAATTTTATGTATTTTTAAGTGAGGTTGTTAGGATGCCAGAATTTTTTAAAGGAACCTATCTTTATCTCCTTTGTTGAAGAAGCTTCATCAATTTATTCCGTTTAATTTTCAATTCCTAATTATGGGGTGTGTTTTATCACCTTATCCATACTGTTCTTATTATTTTTAAATGGTGATATTCCCATTCCAATGTCATTAAGTCCTTCCATTAATATTTACATAACACCATTACGTTGCCAAAATTTCACCATGGGAATCCATACCCAAAACAATTTGCAGTGAATACCCTACCCAATTTCTATCAATGGTGTTCACATTTATGCACTTATATTCATTATTATTAGGTATTTTCATGTTTTTATTCCAAACTCATTTTTCATGGAATAAAATATAATGATAAATAAATTCATGTTGTATGATCAATGTGGAACAATTAATCATGAGATTAAAATAAAAGTGACCGGTGTGCCCAGAGTTATATAGAGCTACAAAGAATTGGTTAATGTTTAGTAACTTGATATGTCATTCTGGGAAAGGGAGTGAACCTAATTAATTTATGGGACTTTATTCATAATGAGATATTGGTTGTGAGCCTTGACCTATGATGTAGTGTTTTCAGTTGTTTCAACATTTCCAATGTCACCTCTATGTTATCAGGCTATATCATTTCCTATCATTAATGTTCATGATTTAAAATAAATTTATTCCCCTTTATATGCCTATTTTATATCATTTTTTTACCTTATTCCATGTTTATTACATTACTGGTGTTTATAGATGACCCCTTTCTAATTTATTTCATTAGGTTATCTCATTTAGTTTTAACAACAATAATTCTAAAGATGTTTTCAATAAATATGTTTTATTCCATGATTGGAGTTGTAATGTAATGTTCCTAATTCCCAAAGACACTAGAATTATAGAACTTTTGGGTTGAATTGCGTGTAATTTTATATAATAAATCATGTATTAATGTATAATAAAAGAAATAGTTGTTATAAAGAAACCCAATATTAATTGAATACATCAAGTTTCATTAATAAAATACATAAGATACTAATGTCAATTACTGTATTTATAATATATTTTATTTCAAATTCAATTTTTTTTACTTATATAAATCAATAAATATTCTAAATAAAGACCCATCAATCCAAGGAATTCATGTTATATCTACTAATACATATATTATCATTCTCACCAAACATCATTAGGTGTGATTTTTATCATTAGGTATATAATACTTATAGCACCCTGAAATTAAACTACTAATTTGTTTTTAGTTACTGGACCCAAAAAACACAAATCAGTGTCATAGATTGAAAACTACATAAAACATTACTGAACCACCACATTAATAAAAGGTGACTGACTTGAAACATGTGTATAGGGTTGTACAATGGGGAGGTAATATACCTAAACAATAGTAAAAATAGAAAGGTGTTGCATGATAAAGAAGGAATTATTATATGTTCCCATATATAACAAATTAATAAAGTAAATTTTCATGTGATTTGATTTGATAAATAATAAATTGTATATAACGAGGAAGAATAAATAAAATAACCACTATTGATCCTATATTTATAATGTCACATATGGGAACGAATATACCTACTTTGGATAATGTTGTAGTATGTCTGTGAACATCCCAAAGTTATTCTAACTAATTATCATCTCATTTGTAAAATAATAGTTGGATCATTCATGAAATATTAGAGAGATGAACATATGACATCCAATATTGTAAGGCATATTGTGGATTCCTTAGGGGTGACCCTAGGTAATTATATTGACCCAAAAGATGAATAAAAATATGATGATAATTTCATATAAACATGAATCCAAATATAAGGGTATATCTGATGAAATTAATATAGTATTAAGCCCAATAATTAGATAATTGGGGCACACCAATGAATCCAATTGTATTGGGATCAACTATTATATGCTTGGAAAACAATACCAAGAATTTAATTTTGTAAAAATGACGAAATACCTCATGAGAGTTTTTCTTAATATCTCATTTATAGTTTATTCATCCCATAATAACCTATATAATGCATCTCATAAGGGGTTTCCATCTTCCCAAACCCATGGAAAATATCTGAGGTTGGATACCTAAGTGCATGAACTATCATAGTTTCAAAATATTGGTCAATCTCATATCCCTGATCTGAGTAATAAGTTAACGACTTAAGTTATCAATATTTATTTCCATCTTGTACCCCTTCTAGGATCAACAATCACATAATTACCCTATAAGGACCCTTACTTACATAAAATTATAGATTCCAATCATGGGTTTATTTCATGAAATATCTCCTCTCAAGATAATCCCATAATTTAGAGGGTGTCACACTCCTCACATTAATTATAATCATATCATGAACATATTTGAATCATATGATAGTCCTTACCGAAAATATTCCGAATTGGGTAAATCTTTCCCATATGACTTTTAATGGAAAATATTGGTTGGTCCTCACAATCAAAACCAATCTAAAATCTATAGAATGTATACCCTCAAAGGTACTAACATAACAATGGGAGAGGATTACTGAGCCCATGAAATCTCATATAGAATATTTGATATAAGTCATCTTATAGTCATATCATGGAATACATGACAAAATTAACAAAATTTCTCTTATGAAATTACTCCGAGGTTTTCTAGGATCCGATACTTTTTCCCATTATTTCTACATATATCATTGAAACACATATTAGGTCTATGTGACTCATGGTTTAAAATTATAGCCAAATACTTATCCATTGGTTCCAAATAAAATAATATAATGTAGAATGGTCCAATATAGACCATGAAACTCCACACATCCATTTATAAGCACTCATTTTTTTAATAAAAATTTTATTTCAATTTATTAGTTCTATAAACTCATTCATAAAGGAACATATCACGTAAAAAATAAAATTAATAAACCAATAAGGGTATCCTCAAGGAAACTACCACAACTATTTTAGATATATTAATTTAATAAAAATTGTTGCATTCACTACCCATGATTTTCCAAGCCCCATGTCATCACCCTGATGTCACAACTATATCCAATATATCTAATAATTCATTATAAAACATATAATTAATTATTTAATTTAAATATAAAAATATTACTATATATTTCTAATATAATTAAAATATGAACCATCACTAATAACCCATTGAGTGGAGTCATTATACCAAATAAATGACCAACCACATAGTGTACTTCTAACACCATCTTAGAAAAAATCCATTACAATAAAATCCAATTTAAATTTTATTTTATTTAATTTTATAATAAAATTGTAAATATATTCCCCATGTTTCGTATCATTAATGAAATGATATGTAATAAAGTGGAATAATCATCTTGATACATTATCTATCTATTATAAGAAAAATCCCCATCATATCATAAGTATTCAACCTTGATCTATTGTAATTATAATCAAATCCCTAGGAAAAATCACCCAAAATAATTAGAGATTATGAGAAAAAAATAATGAGATATAAAGGGAGAAAATTTTAAAAAATCACTATAAAATTATTTTAATGATTTTATAAATTTCAGGGGAATAAAGAGAGGATAAGAAAAGAGGTAATCCTTTGGGTTTGGCTATATATGAGGTAAAATTTAAGGGGGATATGTGTTCAAAAGATGATGGGGGTAAAAGTTGTAAAACCAATATTGTAATGAAAGAAGAGGTACACAAATGCTTACACCACGGAATAGTGAACCTCGATGATACCCCCCCTATGGACCGTCAATACACCATCCCCCATCAGGAATTAGATTACCATAGTGAGTTCCCCCATGTAATTTCTAAAGAGGATATCTGTATATTTCACAATAGAAATATCCATATGTGGGGATCTTTCCATAGTCAAATGAAAATAGCTAAGTAACCACCTAAGGAAGAACCAGAGCAAGGTGATCCCACATTGGGACACCTCTTGAAAAAATATTGTCTAGAATAAGGAATGTTGATCTTCATTAACCCACCAAAATGGGAGAATTGTGTTTTTTATGTTGTGGGGGTATCCATTTGGGCTACCAAGGACCTATATCATCCCTTAGAAACCACATACTAAAATTTTCTTTATTTTATAGTGTCTCATCCCCCATGAAATCCAAAATGATCACCATCAAACAGAATTCCTAACCAAGCCATCTCAAAAATATATATTTTTTGTATTGGAGTCCCTTATGCAAAAATGACTAGTAAAATTCCCATCCCAGTTATTTCACAGTGACCATTTACCATAGGGAATCAACTAGACCAAAATATTTTGTTCTAGAAATTTGAAAGGGTAACTCTCCTAGTATTAGACTATATATCCATGAAACCAAGTAGGGCCTCCGTCATAACCAAACTACATGCACCAAGTCCATTCAAAAGAAAGATTTTTACTTTACCGTTTTCTGCAATGTGGCTCATTGGGATCAATTCCTAGTAAGGGAAAATTCTCTCTACAATCAACATTTTATCCACCAGAACTATGAGCTCCACACCGTGGTTCTCTACATGGTGGAACACCTATAACTAAAATAGATGTGGGTCCACTTGAACATGAGTATAAATCTATATGAGACCCGAAATAACATCTCAGGCCACATTCTATATCCAAATACATCTCCACGAGATACCTAGAATCATGGAATTCTAATATAATACTTGGTTCATAGAAAAACACCCATAAATATTAAAAAATTAAAATTTATTCTGAAATTGACATCTCTCAAATTTGTAAGTCATTACCTTATTCAATATAAACATATGTATCTAATATATTTTTTTTACAAAAATTCAAATTTTTAACATTGAATATGCCAAAAAATGGGAGTGTAGAAAGTATTAAGAAATAAAATTTAGTATACCCCTTATTAGATGTATTTTAAAACTTTTTACTTTGACATGAAATATATTATTTTTTAAAACTACTTATATCAATGAATATGGTTAAATTTATTAGACCTAAAAAATCATGTGTTTATTTTATCTTTTAAAAATAGTCTAATATTAATTTTATATTCTTAATAAAAAAATTAATAAAAAGGTATTATTTTTAAAGAATTATTTTCTATTATTATTAATTTTGAAACTAAAATATAAAATATAAAATATTATTATGTTATAAATGTTTTTCCTTATACAAATATAAATATTGATTCTTTTTCATATCATCGATATAAATATTACTACTTATATTATTTTAATTTATGAATTCCCTTGTGGAAAAAATACCTCTATTTCAATATAAAAATTCAATCATGATTTAAATATTTTTAAATTATATATATATATATATATATATTCTAGAGTAACCAATTTATTTGACATTCATTAATTTCATTGGAATAAATAAATTTCATTTTAACATATAAAATATCATACAAAAATTTGAATTGATTCTATTCTTAGTAATTATTACCTCTTACTCAGATGTATTTTTCATTCTATTATCTTCCTCTTATATTTATTCTAATACATAATCAAATGTTATTATTATCGCAAAATAAAAATATTCTTTATTATTAATTTCAAAAACATCATGTAACTCTGGGTCAGTTTTTCTCTAAAATCAGTCATCAAATATATTTTTATACATAAATAAAAACATATTAAATATTATTTATTCTCTATAAAATCATAATTAGAATTCAGTAATTTATAAAAATATTCATACAATTATAAGAAATGTTTTATTGGCATTCATATCAAGAATTTTAATGTAAAATAAGGTGTAAAATTATTTATCATGAATAAAACATATTTAATTTATCTTTATTGAACTTTATTTAAATTATTGACTAATTGGAGAACATTCAATATGGGCTTTAAATCCTTTGAACCAGTTTTCTTAATTTTTGAGTATGACATATTATTATTACTCAAAATAAAATCATATATTATTTGTAAGAATTATTTTAATTCGATATAAAATGGTATTAAAAATATTTTAAGACCATTTATCTTCATTAGTAAACTCTTGGAGATAATGAATTTAACTATCTTCATTGAGATCAATTATAAACATTTTCTAATGATGTTTTTCATAGAAACTATAATTTTTATCAAAAATTATTACATAGGCATATTAATTAATTATTTATAAAAATTAATGTCAATATAATGTTTTATAAAAATTTGAAAATTCATGTATTGAGTAATTGTGATGTAGTCAAACAATTAAATTCCTTATTTTTTACAACAAAATACCATGGAGTAATTGAGTCCTCTGTCCCGATACAGAGAAGTCGTTTGTGATGGTTAATGGTTGGATATTATAATATAAAAATGAACATGGTGATTCGATGAAATGTATAAATTTCAAAAGTAAAAGAAAGAATAAAATATCTAAACTTGGATTATTATACTGATATATTTTCCTTAACGAATGATAAAAATCACTTTTATGGGATGTTTAAATAAAACCAAATCACTTATGTTAACTATTTAATCCAGAAATTTTCATCACTACCATATAATCACTATATAGTTATAGCCATAAAAAATGGATATATTCCATAATTTTGTCTCTATAACTTAAAATGATATTTTATGTAACCATAAAAGTAATCAAAATTTGGAAAAATTATAGACTTCGTGAAAATAAGTTATTACTGGAAATATCGAGTCTCGAATATTAAAAACAATGTCTCTATCTCATTAGATGTTTTCCAAAGTAGTGATTATAAACAATGATTATATATATATATATATAGTTATTTTTAATTTTAACATAGTGAATATTTCAGTTCTATATTCATATTTCATAAAACTATTAATATATACACATAATATCCATTTCAAAATTAGGGAAAATCGAATAGTCTATAAAAAATATTTATTGAAGAAGTCAATATATATTTTAATTAAATGAGACCAAAAGGAAAAAATCTAGTATATAATAAATGTAAATTTAGAAATCCTACCAAATTATCATAACAATACCTGAAAATTTTGGGAAAATAAAATATCCACTATTTTTCACGTGGTGAAAATTTATTAAATATTATAATTCATTAAAAACTCAACACTAATAAAATATCTCATTAATATGTAAAATTTATTATATTATATTCCACCTAATATCCATATTCATTTTTTATAAAAAACCAATGATATTTTTAATTCAACTCAATTAAATGTTGTTTATAAATATATATTAAGAATTTATCAATTTAAAATCTTATAGGGGATTTAGAAAGTATACTTATATATATACAAGTAAATTAAAAAATGTATTGTTCACCATAATATAAATTTAAAAAATAATCTATTTTTAATATAGTTGTAAATAAAACTTTTAATTTAAAATATAGTAATTTTACATACTCATAAATGAAAATAGTATTTTTAAAACAAATGATATATAAATAGGACACTCATTACACTACATCATTAGAAATAATTATGTTTATATATATAGGTAAAAATAAATGTCACACCATATATATATATATATAATATATTAACTCATAAAAAAATAAAAAAATTAGTCATAGTCTTATTTATAAAAAGTATGTATATATAAACATAATAAAATAAATACCACAATAATATATAAATTACATTTAAATACATAATATACTTAAAAAAAAATGTAAGACATAAATTTTTTCATTTACATACATATAAAAATACATATAATAGTTACTGATTTATAATAATGAACCATATTAATTATAATAAAATTTTCCACATCTCTTTATATTTCATTAAATAAAACCATAGAGATAAGGATCAAAACATCCATAAAAAAGAGGGGGTGGGGTTGGGTTAATCATTGGTATATTATTTTTTAATTCAATTTATAAATAATCATCTATGACTATTAGATGTCATTATCTACTCATCTTCAATATTTTTATTACACATTTATAATTGATATGAAAACTAATGATAGGAATATATGTACTTGAACAAAGTTTTGTCTTAAGAGATGAATAATAATTAGTTTTGTTTTTTGTATTTTTAACTAAGATATATTGTACTAGAATTTATAGTGTGTACTTTTTATAAGTTCATATCAATCACATATAATTGGTGGGATTTTATCATTACTTCCCAAGGGAATGCATCATCCACTTCTCAACTATTATAGAGTGTTATTTATACTAGTACCACCAATCTTGAATAAATTAATTTTACCTTGGTTTGTATATGATATTTATTATAATTTAGGATTTATTTTATATTAGAAAATAGATCCTCTTCCTTAATAAATTGTACTAAACTTATAGATAAATATATATCACACATAACAGATATCAACCTTTCCACAAAATCATTCTGAATTATCAATATGATCATCAGATTATTAACACACACACACACACCACAATCCTCTTCCCTCTCACAAGATATCTTAATGATTATAAACAAAACATATCACTTTGGAATAAATAATAAGATAAAATTAAACATTTTTTATCACTTATCCATTCTATTTAATTGAAACAGAAGCTCTGAAATTTTGAGAAATATCAACGTATTAATTCTTGGACATATTTAAAATATTTATTTTCTACCTTTTATAATCACAAAATATCATGATTATTTTTAACATAATTAAAATTGAAAACTACTTATGATTTTAAACAACATTATATTAATCATTTAAAGTGGTCAACAACAACCATTATTACATTGGTAAACGATTTCAAAAAATTTAAATTTAATTCCTAGTTAACAATAACAATAAAACTATCTTTGTTATTTTTTTTCTTAAAACACATATAATTACCATATTTAATCATTTAAGAGATTTAAAAAAAATATTTTTATATTGAAGTCTATATCAACATCTTAAAATTTAAAAAACATATTTTTATATACAGATATGGGGTATCATGTTCTATGATTCCCATGTCTTCACCACAAAAGAAACAAAGTATAAAAAAATTACCAAGTCCCATTTTAAAATTTTACGAGGTTCTGGAAACCATATAAATGTATACGATCCTTATACATAGTTATGATATTTATGAATTTATGTGAATATTATCTACTTCCTAGTGAACCTAATTATGTTCTATGAAACCTACCCACTGAGGCTTATTAAGTCATAAACAACCTTATGATGTTTAAAACATCACTATGTTGTTTTTGTGCGAACATTAAAAATATTCAAATTGATCCTTATAATGTTTTT
This sequence comes from Viscum album, assembly GCA_963277665.1. Taxonomy (NCBI): domain Eukaryota; kingdom Viridiplantae; phylum Streptophyta; class Magnoliopsida; order Santalales; family Viscaceae; genus Viscum; species Viscum album. Next base: position 241,725,343 of record OY728160.1, on the reverse strand, counting down.
CATTTCAAATTCTTTATATATGAGATAACCTTAAAGAATTAGAAGAAAACGTTATGAAACTATAGATGAACCTTATTATGTTCATACATTTTTAAATTCATTAGTACTTATATACTCTAATAAGGATACCACCTTATCCCTTGAAAGAGGGGTTACCAAAAATCAATAAAAAAGAAGGCTTTCGTGCCCTTATGGGTAATTCAATGCATCTCAAAGAGTTCTTCAACACATGAAATAAAATGAAAACTAATAAAAATTACATTTCAATGAATCAAACAAGTAATTTTGAAAACAGATACAATAATTAATAATTACATTGGGTACATCGATATTACCCATTAACTTTTATTTCAACCCCACAAAAAATATTAACAAAGCTTCAAAAACTCATTCACGAGTCATTAGATCATAGAAATTATCAAGAGAGAAGAATCATAACCCTATGTTATTATATAATGTAATATTTTTTATAATTATACATTAGTCGATGATATGACTGTTTTTCCAAGTGATTGGAATACCCCTAGTTTATAAACTCACCATTTTAGGTTTTACTCAGCATTTTTACAATAACAACATCTCATAGACCTATAATTAAGTGATATGAGTGGTACACAATTTCCCCAATTGTAACTGTTAACAAAAGTCTACTATAGGATTTGAAAATAAAAACCTTATCTGTGATAGAAGGGTTTAACTGTCCTAATATTCCTGAAAGTATCAAATATATCAGTAGGTTACTTAATGAATATATCAATGTAATAGTCTCTAATATGAATATACTCAAACATTATATCACCATTCAAAACCTTCTCCATAATGAAGTTAAACCTGATTTTAATATAATTATACCTTTATTTTTTCATATGTATTTATGAATGATCAATAACCCCATGATCTTATCCCAATATTCTGAGACACATTAAAATACTTACCCTAAAATTATACTACTATTTTATCATCCATGTCATTTGGGAGAGAAAAATGGTAGAGAATACATATTTTTCATATTTGACACTTAATATAAAACAATTATACTCATTTTAGTCGTTCCTTAGTCACCATTCACCTAAATTAATATTATACTTGTTGTAGAATTTCTATCATCATTATTGTCACATAAACTATATAAATTTATTCTAGATAGATTTAGGTGATCAAATTTATTATAAATAATTCTAAAATTAAAATACCCTTTAATGAAATTATGTAATGTCTTATAATCTAGTAAATGTGATTCCCTTTAGTCACCTTATTACCTAGAGCACACGAACATTATGTAAACAATATCTGTACTAGATGTATTGTGATTCTTTTGGATACCAATCAATGTATTAATGTTCTTTTTATTTACACATACCCTTTAGTGCCACTATATTTCTTCATTACATATTTACTTTGATTGAATAATATTCTAATGTATTATATTAATTGTCTTTTCAACACTTACCATGAATGTTTTTATGGAGATAAAAAATGTATTAATTTTTTTACATCACTTGGAATCCCATAAAAAACAATAGTTCTCCAAATATATAGATATAAAAAAATCATATATATTGGAAAAAAATTACAATATATCTCATTTTAACATGGGAAAATAATTTTCTCACTATAAATTTTTTTTAATGACAGTACATTCTTCAACTTCATTCCAAAAATGGTTACTACTAAAATTTCATTTAATGAAATTATTCTCTATCAAATATCCATACAGCATTGAGTTTTATGATCTTTTATCATTTTACCCATTGAGACACTAGTTTTTCATAAAATAAATTCCACCAAATATTAAATGATAATTCTATATGACCACAAAAATTTAAAATTTTAAGTACATATCTCCACTCAAGAGGGGATATCTTGTTTTTATTTGAAAATTTTCAAATATATGAGATACTACTTCTCTGAACATTATAATACATTCAAGTACTTTTAAGGTATAAAATAAATCATTTAAATCAAATCCCTCAATTTCTAAGTGACCATTCTAAAAAAATATGTCTTTTTTTGATGATATTTACCCTTTCCCATTTCGTCAATATTTGAGAAAGGAGTATGTCGTAATCAAATATTAATTCTCTTTTTCTGGGGATAATATCCTTATTATTATTTTTATCAATCTTATATTGGTAATTATTCAATAAATTAATTGACTTTTTATGTCTGAAGGATTCTAAAACTAAACATTTTTCAATCTATCAGATAATAAATATTTGAATATTAATTATTAATCTCCTTCTTAACTATATTTATTCATTTTTTGGAAATATTTTTTTTACAATACACGTTTCTTCTTTTAATATTCTTCGATTTTTAATTATCATCATCTTATATTTCATTAATAGTATTATTAATCTAATTATTAGTACCATAAGGATAATTTCAATAAATTTATATAGTATTATAATCTGTAACCACATCAATTTGATAATTAAAGTACTAAAGAACTATTTCTTAAGGAAAAGTAATGGTGAGTTGACTTTCTAGGACCTGTACATCATAAATCTCAAAAACCATAAGAATATTACCCTTCCAACATATGTAGCATTATCTATTTGATGATTATCCCAAAAAGATACTTTTTTATCCCTTCTCATTAAACATCCTAATGTGTTTGTTTTCAATTTTTATTAAAGGGGGATTTCTTAAAAATTTAAAAATATAATTTTTTTCCTTTTTGACCACATCACATTGGATGATATGGTGGGAAAAAATATCCTAAGACACCTATTAGAAATATGTACTTATATCCATATATCATATATCTAGAAAAAATTGGAATTTTGAAAAATGAAGGTAAAATTATTCCCATTTACACAAGACCTATATTCAATCTCCAAGAAACATCATTTTATTTTAGTATATAAGGACTGATATGTTAATGATTTATTACAAGTTTTTCAATGTATGATTCAAAATATTATTCACTATAATCTATTCCATAATCAATTCTTAAATATTTATAGGAACCCCCAAATCTTTATTTTCTTACCTTCTAAAAAATTTATGCATAACTATAACCACTACACAATGTTTCATAAATTGTTTTTTTCATTGTTATGACATAATCAATAAATTTGGGGATATATATGTCACCTATATAGAACTGATGCCCCGAGGATCCATGAAAATGAAAGTGGGATAATTTATGGGGAATGATGGATTTGATTCCCAGTATTTTAGGACTTCCATGGTTAATTTGTTTCCATTTAATTTGATTCAGAATATATATATATATATATCCATATTTATGATCAATCGAGGTTATAAATGTGAAAAAAATTCTCTTTAGTTTTGAAAAAAATGACATAAATATCAATGTATCTTATTCAAAATACTACCTTTTCACTATGGTGGATGGAATTTATTAGATGAGAAAGTAGTTATATAATTTAAAATAATCTTCTCATATTTGGTGATGCTTTCTCCACATTTTATTATATTTGATAAGGAGTAAGTATCTTATAAAAAATAATTCAATAAATTTATCAATGAAAGATATCATAATCAATGGGTTATGTTTGAGTCCATCATTAAACATTACCACTTCATATTTCGATCTTTTGGGGAGCAATTTTTGTTGATCCACTTCCTTTGATCATTGAAGGTATTTTATTTCCAAAAATTATTACACCACCATTGTGTTCCAAATTTTTCACTATGATATTATAATCTAATATCATTTGTGAAGAAAATCTTCTATCAAGATTCCATGAATTTCCCCTCTTGGTTTCATTGAATACCCCGTAATCAAATAGTGAATTTTTCATTATCTTTTCTAAAACAATTATTATATTCATCACTATATTAAATTTATCCTTCTATAATGGTCAAGAATTTATTAATATAGTGACCTTTCATTTTTCACAAAAAATATATATCTACCATGAAAAAACCATACATTAAATAAGTAATTTTCGATGAATTTAGGCTCATTATTTACTTTTTTTATACATTCATATTCCATTAATTTAGTATCTCACCTTAAATTCATGATTTCTATAATTATGTGCAAGTAAAATGTAAAACCAACAACCATATGAGTTATTCGAAAAAACACAATATAATCAACAATATAAATTTAAACCATTTATTCCATACAAAATTTAGTTAAGTGGTAATTTCCTTCTTGTTGTCAAAATAATTTTCTTGTATCCACATGCTTTTAAAATTTCGAATATTTAATCTCAAGGTTCTTCAAAAATTCCAGGATATAAAAGTAATATATTTTTATTTTATATTTATATATTTGTTTCCAATATTATAATTTTATATCATTCATTATCAGAGGAAATAATTTTAACATTTATTTATGTAATAAGTGGATTTTTCACACATGGTTCTGAATTTTATTTCTCCAATTTCATAGATGAAAGAATTTTTTTATAAAAATCTATCTGAATAAAACATAATTTTCAAATGGTATTTTCTATGTTTATATAGTATTACTCTAATAGTAAATTATCATTTACTTTCATTATAGGCTTATATTTCTCATTACATTTTTCATTCAGAAGACTACTATTTTTAAAAATACTAAAATTATTTATTGTAAAAATAATCCATAATTTCCTTTAAAATAAAAAAAAATCTTATTAAATGATAATATTTCATAATTATTTTCTATGATTCTTTAATATCATAATTCATGATAGTATTAATTCATGTATTTTAGTGTGATATTCTTTCCCTTCTTCTATACTGACTATTATTTAATCTTTTATTTTATCTTATTTAACTTCACAATATGAAAACTTAAGTATGATTTTTCTAAAAACTATTTACAGCTAATAAAATAGTATCTATGATAAGGGATTTAATTGTTTAATCTCATTCCAATAAAATTATTTCATAGGTGTTTCATACCAGTAATTATTTTAGAATATGCATTGGTCAAGAGGATAGGAGGTCAAGATCATCTCACACTATTAAGGGGAATTATTTATTAATCATGGAATTATCTAAACGTTTAATAAAAGTATTTGAATCCTACCCAAATACCAACATTGGAGTGTTTTTCTTTTATACTATTGAACTGATGAAAAACACATGTCAATGTGAATATTTCTATATAATTGGTCCTTGGTATTATTTTTATTTTTGAGTCATGTTATAGTTTAATAAAATTTGAGGGTACCCTATAGTTTATCAACAATTTGAAAATATAAAACTATATTATATATATTATTTATCCTAAATGAGGTATCCATATTATAATTTGAGAATATTAATTGGAACTTATGTTTATTGGTTCCACTTAATAGGACACATCATGCATTTTAAGGTACTGTTACTCCAACATATCCTTATAGTTAAGAATCATGTGATAAGGACTATGAGGTAGATTAATGATTTTAATGTTTGGCATGGGATTTAAGCATGAGTAAAAAAATTTAGTTCATACTTTTTATTAGTAGAAAAATATGGAAATGTGTGGATAGGGCCTACACCTAGAGAGGAGTCCTGTTTTATCATCGTAATGCATTCCATAAAATAATCACATGCTCGTCATGTGAATGAATATGGATTATGAATGGTTCCCCCACTATAGTAATCAATGGATCATTATATTGGGATGATATTTCTTTTCACTTTAGAAACATGATCCAATATCTGATTCACAATGGAAAGAGATCCATGAGTGTCCATCTAGGAGGGTTTAATCAGGATTACCTTAGGCTCATCACTTGAGGATTTTTAGGTTTTCACATGATCATCACATATGTCTCTTATTGTTGTAACATAGGAGGTACCTATATGGGGTTAGAGATTATACCAAATAGGATATGGGATGTAAGAGTACAATCTTAACTGAATTAACATTTGGAGAAGTAGAGGAAAGTATCTAAAGTCAAGGAATACGATGACATTTAGAAACGTAATAGAGCTCATGGATTATATGGAAAGTGTTTTATATTGTTATCATAACATAACATTGGAGGTATATTTGTGGATATCTAGTTTTTTCCTAAAAAATGAATCCTATATAACCAGTAAAAATAGTAATCGAATCCCAGTATGTTCAAATGATGTAGTTTCTAGTTATATTTTCGGGCCAGTCCATGTAATTTAACATTATGAAGTATAGATTTAAGGTATGTTATTTAGAGCCATACAACATGAAAAAAATGTGATCCTTGTGATAAATCTAAAAAATTATAACTGAGTTATCAAATAAAACTAAAATCCTACCTGATTCATGTTCAGTGTGATAAATAAGAGATTATAGAAGATTAACCGCATTACATTAGTGTGGAAAACTAAGGAATAAATGGTGTTTAAGAATTGATGTAGATAATATGTCTTGAAAGATAAGAAAATAGGTTTATGGATGACTCATATGCATTTATTCTCGATCTTGAGGTAGGGATTGTGCATACCCTAGTTTGAGTCATATGTCGGATTCTTAAGCAAAAAAAGGGGAGGAAATAGGTTAGATTGTGGGACTTAAACATTATCCTCCAAGACATTATGGACATTTTTTATGATAAAAATGATGGTTAAAAGGATTATGAATTACACATTGTAGGTGTACTATATGGAATCCTTCATTTTAATGTTGTGACTTTTCATTACACTGTACAAAACAGAGGATCTTCTAAAGTTTAGTTTCATGGAAATGAAGTACATACTACATAAAAACATAAAACATTATTCTAAATAAAAATGAAATACATATTCATTGTTTCATCCTAATATTTATTTTCTGAATCTCATAACCTAGGGGCATATATCAGTGGAAGGTGCGAGCATAAATCAAAATAAGGGAATAAATAAGAGAGACAAAAAACATGTGATCTTGGGATGTAGATATAAGAATACGGCATATTGAAAAGGCTTGAGAAAGAGGAATATAATAAGAATAAGAACATGAATAATTACATTGAAATGTGGTTACAACATTTAAATGATATATTTATAATCATATCACCACAGATTTTCACCAAGGTGACATAAATAATAAATACGATGTTTATTCATCGATGTATTATAAAACATGTCATGTATAGATATTAAATACCTTACCCAATGCGTTGTAGGACTATTAGGGTACAACCTTAATATCTTTTAATTTCTTGTCTCCTAAATAAATAACAATAAATCATTTCATTAATAAATTGGGGAGAATAATTAATATTATTCTTATTAAAAATATTTACATGTATATGATCTTTAAAGACATGACCATGACAACATTTTTAACCCATAAAAAGAAATGTGAGATTAATAAATAAAAATTCAAAAATAAAAAATCGTTTTAAATATATTTTATTATCCAATGAATAGATAATAGGTTTGGGTAATCAATTAAAAATCCAAACAAAATTTTTGATGTAAAAGAGAAAAATTTGGGAAAAAATTCACTAGCTTGAAGGGAATAAAACATGGTTTTAGAAAATGAATAAATCAGAGTGGATAAGGGTATCACATCCCTAAAAAACTATTCTTATGGTAATGTGAAAAAATAAAGTGGAATAAAGAACATAGTTTTTATATTATATCTCATACCACATAAATAAGAAACTTGAATGGGGAAGGGACGTGAAGATTTCCCTTAAATTGAAGTGTTCTGCCTAAAAAATGAGCATGGAACCTTGTGGGATTGAGGAAACAATGATGGAATACATGGGAGGAAAAATTAATAGAAAATCATGTATAATGGATTTTTATTGAATGTAAATGGAGAAACTAGTGGGTATTTATAGGAGAAGTGGAGAATTTGTTTAATATTTTCCAAATATAGGTCTTGGAAAATTAGGTTGTTGAAAATGAAAAATCATTGGCCTAACCATGGTTTTATAACACTGTTTGGGAATTTTTTTTCAATATTATGTTATTTTAATATACTATAATGAAAAATATTATTTTTTTACTTATTTTTCAATGAAAAATTAATTTCTCAATTATGTAATGTTTTTAAAAATAAAATTTTCCCTTTTAGATTTCAAAAGTAACATATAGTTTAAAAAAATAATAAAATCTATTAAAATACATAATATTAATAAAATAACATATTTTAGGGTGTGGATTATGTCTAATTAATTATTTCATTATTACATATATATTATTTCATGAAATATACCGAAACCCTAAACATTTTTTTTACTATTCATGAAAAAGTAATGTTTGTTAGAAAAATAACATAAATTCTACCGAACCTAATTTAGATATTATAAATTTCAAAATAATGTTTATTTTATAAAAAAAATTATTTAAATACTATAATTTTATAATTTAAATATAAAAATATTTTTTTAAAAAAAAATTGTTTTGAGGATATAGTCAACTTTGAGAAACTTTTAAAAAATTCTTATTGAAATATAAATTTATTTTATAATTTACTATTTAAATAAATGTGTTTTGAGAGACTGTTTAATTCAGATTTTTTTTAAAATACTTGGTTTATTATTATAAATTTATATATTTTCATCAAAAATACAATTATGTTTTATTTTAATTACAAAATTAAATTATTAAATTCATCTTAACTTAGCATATATTTTCTGTAGAGATTCAATTCTTAAAAGTAATTTATGAAATAAACATTTTATTTTTATAATGTAATTTACACATTATGTATGTAAGATGATAGTATGTTATACCTTTTTACACATACATATACCCTAATGGTATGTTGTGTGATGGTGGTAGTTTTAGGATATTCCTCAGCTAACATCGACCTGGTGGTAATATCCACTAACTTGAAATTCTCCTATATGGGATATTGTTCAAACTTCACATTTTGATGCCAAGATTGGTTTTATTCAAGAGAGAACCCCTGGAACTATACCTTCCTCCCATGTTCTAAAAAATTTCTCCAAATTACATGACACCACTAGGTTGTCTTCCCAGTAACATATCTTTATCAATTATCCTTTGTCACCAAAACTTATTAAAACTGATTATAATGGTAAAATAATCAATTAAGGGTGTTTTTCCGAGGTTCTTATTAATAAATGATCATATAATAGTTGAATCCCAATCGTTACATATCCCTTTATACCTTATAAATCATAATTTAATTATATAATCATAATTCACTACAATTTCTCTTAAAGTTATATTTTAATTTTCATAAGATATTGTTTGTTTTAATTATATTTTTATTTATTTATATAGATATTATAGTGGGGGTGATGCTTCTAACATATTGGTATGATAATTACATTATCTTTATAGATGTTCTATTTTTATTCTATGTTCTATTATAATGTTTGGAGTTTTAATTGGCTTATTGGGGACTAATGTAATGATCATTTTTAATAGGATTCTTTTTTCCATAAATTTTTTTTATGTATAAATATGTAAAAAACATTATACAAGAATAAAATAGGATTGTAAATATTTTTTGGTCCTTAGGTTCTTCCCTCCTTTATAAATTTAGTCCTTGAAATTTCAACACATTTTATCATTTGGGAAAAGGTGAGGGTACTTCGTTCTCATTGTCTCATCTGGTTCACATGTCACTTATTCATATTTAGGGATCCCTCACATCACTTTGACAATGTTGGTAGTATTTGTGTGTAGAAACTTGTCTATGGGATCAAAGATCTCCTAAGGTAGTTCCTCATATAAGAGTATAATTTCCAATTATACCACCTCCTAATTAAGTACATGTTAGAAATTAGTTATTAACATCCTCAAAAGGGATACATGAAATACTTCAAAGACATGAGATATTTTTTTTATGTTCTAGATAATAAGAAATTTATCCTATGATATAATGTATTTCATTGGAGACAATTTATAGGGATATGCTTACCTTTCTTTCTATACCACATGGATCTATTTCATTTTGATATTTGAAGGAAAACACTATCACCCACATAATCTTTTTAGTCCTTTAAAAGGTTTTCATAAAAACTCTTCTACTGAATTTGAGTGGAATTTATATGTTTTTGGATGTTAAAAACATTATTTTTTATTTCTTACAAAATATCAGGCACATGAAATTTCCTATCACCAACTTCATCCCCATATGTATGGGTTGTTTATTACATTACATATGGATATTCATATGGAGTCATTTGAATACTCGATTGGAAGATGTTGTTGTATGATTTCCAATATAATGGGATGTGTTGATCCAATCAACCATTAAATTCTATTGAAAATGTTATCAGTATGTCCTCATGTGTCCAAAAAATCTTTTCCGAATGGTGAACAATTTGAATGTAATAGGTTATACTGAAATTAAACTCAGTATTCATATCATGTTATAAAATATGTAACCATTTATATATAAAACTTGGATCATTATTAGAAGGAATATAAATTGTTACCCTATGAAACCTCACCACATCATTTATGTATATATTGGAATGTTGATCATGAGAGAAATATTTCTGAATGGGGACGAAATTGAAAGTATAGCAGAGTCGATCCACAATAACCCATATCACATTGCGTAATTTGGAGACTATTGGGAGTCTAGTGATGGAGTCTATAAAAATATTACCCCACATCCCTGTTGTTATGGGTAGTGGTTGAAATACCCCTTTAGGAAGTTGTTTCTCTACAATCACTTGTAGACACACAAAGAACTTTTCAGTGTAGTAATAAATCTCCATTTTTTTATTATCCCACAAATAATGATCAAGTAGGTCCTTATACATTTTACTGATGGTTTGATATATAGAGAATATAGATCTATTATTTTCATCCATAATATCCTTCTTTATCTATGGGATATAAGGGACACATTTCAATGTATTAAATTTCAATACACCTTCATAACAATATTGAAGTAAAGAAGAATCCAATTCATCACAACCTATATTTTCCTTGGTAAAAAAGGATTTTCTCTTTGATATTTATTGATATTATCTAGTAATGATGGGTGAGGAATATGTTGGGATGGGGTTGATGATGTCCCTTCCCATACGATTCCCATTTCCAATTTTACTATGTCCTTCAACAAAGGATCTCCTTGAATCCTCATCATTATCCTCACAACATGGTATTTCCTAATTAATTTAGCACCATCCTTGTTTTTGCTTATAGTGCGATAATAAATTGAATAGTCTTAGTATTTTATAATTTCAAACCTTCTCATTTGTCTCAATTTAAATTCCATTTGAGTGAAAAGATACTAAAATATTTTTTGATCAATGTATATATCACATTTTTCCTCATAAAGATAGTGCCTCCATATTTTTAGAGAAAATATTTGAAGATAGATCTATGTCATGCATATAATAATTCTTCCAATGATTCTTTAACTATAAATAGACATAATAAAACACGCAGTCATTTTTCATGAGCATGCATCCAAGCCCTTTCTGAGATTCCTCAATATAAATAAATAATCATTATCTGAAAGTGGGTAGAGTTAAAACATTTGCAATAAACAATCTGTTTGTCAGTTCATGTAATTACTCATCACAATCCTTGGTCTAGAAAAACATATCGGATTTTCATGTTAACTTGGTTAGTGGAAAATAATTTCATGAAATTTTTTAAAAAAACATCATATAATTTCCTTTTAAAACACGGAAAATAATAATCTCAATTACTATTATAGGTTTAGACCACTCTTCTACAACGTTTGACTTCACAGGGTCCACTAAGATTTCATCATTAGTTAAAATGTTCCCCAAGAATGAATCATCTTGTTACCAGAATTCACATTTGAATAATTTTACAAAAATAAATTCTCCTTGCAAAGAGTTTACAAAATGACCCTTGGATTATCTTTAAGATCCTCATGTATATTGGAATATATCATAATATCATCAGTAAAAACTACCATGAAATTATAAAGGTAGTTCTTAAATACTATATTCATCAAATCCATAAACATATCAAGAACATTAGACAAGTCAAATAGAATAACAAAAATATCATAATTCTTATATATTATTCAATATATCATCCCTGTAATGTCATATTTATTTACACTCAATTAATGATACCCAAATTCGAGTTAAATCTTAGTGTAGAATTTATCCCCAGAAATACTAGTCAAATAAATCATAAAATAATAGTAGATGGTACTTGTTATTTATTATAATCTTGTTATACTCTCTATAAAAATTTCATGGCCGCATTGATCTATCATTTTTCTTCACAAAAAGAACTAGTGGTTCCTATGGAGACACACTTGATCAGATATATCCCTTCTCTAAAATATTTATAGGTTTGTTCTTTAATTCATCTACATTAATATTTTCCCTTCCACATGGGTTCTCCCAAATCACCTTGGATCCAAGTATGAGTTCAATGGATAACTCCACCTCTTTTCTAAGGGAGGTATATGTAACTCTTTAGGATAAACATAACTATATAATTGAATGTTGGGGACATTATATATCATGATGATTTCATTTTTTCTCCCCCTTCACTAGTCATCTACATAATGAAATAAATGGGATGTGATTCAAGAAAAATCATAGTATGGGATATGTTTCCATTGAAAATGATTTTCATTTATCCATTCAAGACTACTGAAATTTCCTTTCATATTTTTTTTAATATTATAATTATAATTTTTGGTATATTATATCCACATTATAGTGTCAAATTCTACCATGGTAATGACTACTATATTTATAATGAGATTATACTCAAATAAGTTAATAATATAGTTTCAATACACTGTTTAGGCAAGGATAATACCTCTAGCAGTATTGATGGAGAACTCTAATTATAGAAGTTCAATGATTGATTCAATATTCATTGAAAACCTACAAGAAATAATAGAATGATTAGAACCAAAATAAAACTATTTACTTTATAGATTGGAGAAAAAAATGAGTGTCCCTACCAAAACATCATTCAGAGCCTCAACATTATCCATCATTAAAGAAACTTTCTAACCCTTCTCCTAGGAATATGATAAGGACATTGTTGGTTTACCTCTATTATCTTTTGTTCTGGACATTGATTATTAATGTTCTCAAGCTATCCACACAAGAATCATTGAACTTATGGTTGGTCATGGACCAAATTCATTATTCATTAGTGTTGAGATGATGAGGCTTCAACTTACCACAATAGTTCCAACATATATAGATATATCATTCACTCTTTTAGAACTTTATACTCCCAAAAAATTAGTTCCCTGATTACATCATTCCACATTTATTTCTTTTGGGTAGTTTCACTTTTGTTCTTCTTCTTCCATGATCAATGTTCCTCTTTGATATATTCTCCATTGATATAACATTTTCATTCAGTTTATGCTACAATGAAATATCTAAAAACATTAGTTCAACTTTCATAGCACTCCATATTATCTTCTCATAGATTTTATAGTAATGATCTTCTATATTCCTCCATATATGTGGTTTCATTCTAGAAAATAATCTTTTAAACATTCCCTTATGATATATAATATATCTAGTGGTGTATCGAGAAAGTTTGTAACGTAAATATCATATATTCCCATTGATTTATTTTCCTTATACTTTATTTCTATAGATAACTTATCCATATTCATTCATATATAAAATGGAAAATATTTATTGTAAAATAATCAAATTATCTTTTTACACTCTATATAATCAATATCACTGATTAGATTCATATTTTTAATTATTTTCCACCACTGATTCACTTCTCCTTCTATGTGATATCAAATGTTGCTAAATTTTTCTTATACCAAAAAAATTAAAGAAAATATAATCTATATAGAGCTTAACCATTTTTCTGAAATAAATTTGTAGGAAGATTTACTAAATGAAGGTGGTCATTGAAGAATAAAAGAATCAACGTAATGTGTTGGGAATATTTTGGATGAGTTCTTGTATGAGGATGATTGAACTATTCATATTCTGGAGGGTTTAATGGATCGTATCTATGTCGGAATGGAACTATCCCACCCTTTAACAAAAGATCTGATTATTTGAATTTAAGGTGGTCGTTAGTGGCCTCAACCATTGACACATACTTCGATCTCCTAGTTTTCCACTCATAAATGATCCGTGGTCATTTAGTGATGGTGTGAAAGAAACCGAAGTCCTTCATCTAAAATCCGAATCAATTGATCTCCAAGGATAATAGAGGTTTAGTGTTGAAGATTTGTGCACCTTCTAGTTCATGTGTGTAGATTTCCAGGCCACATGATGGAGTTTGTGGCAGCTCTCTAGCTTTGTCTTGAGTGGTTTATTCTCTAATACCCTCCCCACAACTACCTCTATCCGATCTCTATTTTGGCATTATTCGACTTCATATGTGGATGGATTCACCTTTTTATGTGAAGTTGAATGTTAAAATTCCCAATCATGCATGGTTGGCACCCAATGTGTAGGATAACATCTATTATATGTATCCTCCTTAGTCTCCACAACACTGGTAGTCTGGCTCTTCCTGTAATCTTTTGGTCTCAACTTATAACACGTAAAATACACTTATTCTTATTCAGTATCTCTCATATATCTATACTATGGACATTGAAGACTATTTATAATCTACTCCTCTATATATAGATGAGTCTCAGCTTTCCCAGGTCTATTGTCGTTTTCTGATGGGATGCGATGTTTTTATCTCATCACAAAAGGACACTCATTCTTCTATTTGTTTATCCGAGGAGGCCAGTTTCCATATGCATCCTCAGCCTTAAATATTACATAATTGTGAGTTTATTCAAAAAATTTCTTGCTTTAACATTGATAATATTTTCAATTTTTTTGTTTTATATAATTAGGCCCTCATTAATACATAACATCCCATTATCATAAAAGAGGATACTACCAAAAGAATATCTATTTTTTTGAAAAAATAAAACCTTCAAAATTAAACATGATTTATTTTCTGCTAAAAAATTTATTAATTTCTTATGTTATCTTAACCATCCTTGTAACATGTGAACACCATTTCAAAAACATGGTATGAGCTCAAAAATATATATAAATGATATAAAATAAGGAATTAAATATTTATTCCATGAGTATTTTAAACTAAATAAAACAAAATCATTCTCTTCAAACATAAGGAAATAACTCATGATATCATAATATTCCCAAAAATACTTCTGAGAAATCATAAATTATAATGCTAACTTTAGGAATCCATATCATACATTTAAATTGTTCCTTTCATAGCTACATATTTAATAACTTGCATGGTTACACTTTTAATACCCACATGACTATATTCCCAAAAAGTCCTAGGAGAAACCATATTGTTTAACACTATCTAATTACCCAATGCATTGGAAAGATTTATCGGTCTCACATACCCCCAGCTTATCATGAAACCATCCGTATAAATAATAAACAAACTTTAAACAAAACACAAGAACAACACATAACTCGTTCATAAAGGATAAAATAACATTTCAACATTGCAATCATAAGATATCATTTCATGATATTAACATAATAAATCCATTCTAAAAACCATTTTCAATACCAAAATACATGAACATGGATTATGGTATTTTTTTCCTTTTAAAAACTTTAAGGATTATATAGGATTCCAAATATGAAATAATTTTTGTGGTATAAAAGAATTCGTTGTCGTTGTATATGTTAAAAAATTACTTTTTTCATTTTTTATGGAAGGTTAAACACTCCATATAAAAATATTACTTTTAAAAAATTGATTTAAATTCAATATATAGTTAAAATATATGTTATTCAAAATTCATTTTGCACATAAGAGTTTAACGAAAAAATAAATAAGTAGAAATTAAAACCAATTGATACAAATTGGGTAAATAAATTCCCTGACATCAAGTATGACTTGTCTCATTCATTCATTATATTAAAAAATAATAAAATTTTGTTAATTTATACATTCATGAGATACTCTTTCATGTTTATTATTTATTTAACATCACTTCATACCATGTTATAATAATTAAACAATTATCCATGTTCCTTTTATAAATTTTTTCAATATCCGGTACTTGAGTAAAAAATGAACTTGGTATGATGTCAATAGTCCATGTGGTCATAATTACATAATATAATGAATATAAACCTGATATAAATATAATTTATATTCATTATATAATTATTTATAATAATAAATTAATACCAACTAAAAACACCATTCATGGAGATGGTAGGCCATATGTACGCATTAACAATATTTTCCTTTTTTTCGTATTAAAAGAGTGAAATTAAACGAGATGTCTATAAATATTTTACATATATAATATAATTACATTAAGATTAAGAATTTATTTAGGTCAAATATTTTTACTAAACAAATTCTTAATATATTCTTGTTGATGTGTGAATGAATCTCATCTTTTTTTGAATGTTGTAGTCCATATGTCCCCAATCAAATTTACTATATAACATCTATATGGAAAAAATGAAGGTATATTTAATTTAAAATTTCCAAAAAATTAAATATGTTATAATATAAATATTTATATTTTATTTAACCTGAAAATATTTTTAACACCATCTATGAAGGTGGTAAAAGAATATGAACAAAAACATTATTCATGGATGCAATTAACAGACATAACGTGGAAAACAAATTCGTTTATTTGAATATGAGGTTCTGAGAAAGAAAATAGATATGATATATTAAATTAGAGACATAAATATATAGTTTATACATGATTATTAAGTTATCATGAATTTATGGATGATGTAGGTGAGGATAAAGTAGAAAATGGAAATAAATTAAGAGAGGTACTTTGAGAAAATTATCTCTTGAATATCATCTCTTTGAAAGACCCTTGAGGACCATGGATATAGAATTTTGGTGAGAGCAGTAGTAGTTGGATATAGAGAGTGTGGGGAGGAGTGGTTTGGTTAGCGATTTAAGGGAATATATCAATGGAAAGGTGCGAGCATAAATCTAAATAAGGGAATAAATAAGAGAGACATAAAACATGTGATCTTGGGATGTAAAAATAAGAATATGGAATAACGACAAGGCTTGAGAAATATGAATATAATAAGAATAAGAACATGAATAATTACATAGAAATGTGGTTACAAAATTTAATTGATATATTAATAATCATATCACCACAATTTTTCACAAAGTTGACATAAATAATAAATATGTTGTTTATTCATCGATTTATTATAAAACATGTCATGTCTAGATATTAAATAACTTACCCAATGAATTGTAGGACTATTAGGGTACAACCTTATTTTTTTTAATATCTTGTCTGCTAAATAAATAACAATAAATCATTTTATTAATAAATTGGGAGAATAATGAATTGTATTCTTATTAAAAATATTGAAATACAAAAAATCATTAAAGACATGACCATGACTACATTTTTAACCAATAAAAGGAAATGTGAGATTAATATATATAAATTCAAAAATAAAAATTCGTTTTAAATATATGTTATTAACCAATGAATAGATAATAGGTTTGGGTAATCAATTAAAATTCCAATCAAAATTTCTCATGTAAAAGAGAAAAATTTGGGAAGAAAATTCACTACCATGAAGGGAATAAAACATGGTTTTAGAAAATAAATAAATCTGATTGGATAAGGGTATCACATCCCTAAAAGAATCTTCTTATAGTAATGTAAAAAAATAAAGTGGAATAAAGAACATAGTTTTTATATTATATCTTATACCACAGAAATAAGAAACATGAATGGAGAAGGGACGTGAACAATTCCCTTACATTGAAGTGTTCTTCCTAAAAAATGAGCATGGAACCTTGTGGGATTGAGGAAACAGTGGGGGAATACATGGGAGAAAAAATAAATATAAAATCATGTATAATGGATTTTTATTGAATAGAAATGGAGAAACCAGTGGGTATTTATAGGAGAAGTGGGTGATTTGTTTAATATTTTCCAAATACAGGTCTTGGAAAAATAGGTTGTGAAAAATGAAAATTCATTGGCCTACCATGGTTTTCTCACACTATTTGGGAATTTAAATTCAATATTATGTTATTTTAATCTACCATAAGGAAAAATCGTATTTTTTTCTTCTTTTTCCATGAAAAATTAATATTTCCATAATGTAATGTTTTTAAAAATAAAATATTCCCTTTTAGATTTTAAAAGAAACTTATAGTTTAAAAAAAGAATCAAATCTATTAAAATACATAATATTAATAAAATAACATATTTTAGGTTGTGGATTATGTCTAATTAATAATTTTATTATTACATAAATATTACTTCATGAAATTTACAGAAACACTAAAAATTATTTTTACTAATCATGAAAAACTAATTTTGTTATAAAAATAACATAAATTCTACCGAACCTAATTTAAATATTATAAATTTCAAAATTATGTTTATTTTATCATAAAAATTCTATAAATACTATAATTTTATATTTTAAATATAAAAAGAAATTTTTATATAAAAATGTTGTTTTAAGGATAGATTCAATTTTAAGAAAATTATAAAAAATTCTTATTGAATTATAATTTATTTTATAATTTACTATTTAAATAAATGTGTTTTGGGAGACTGTTTCATTCAAAATTTCTTTTAAAATCCTCAGTTTATTATTATAAATTTATATATTTTCATGAAAAATACAATTATGTTTTATTTTCATTAAAAAATTTGAATTATTAAATTCTTATTAACATAACATATATTTTAATTAGATATACAATTCTTAAAAAATAATTTATGAAATAAAAATTTTATTTTTACAATGAAATTTACACATTATGTAAGTAAGGTCTTAGTGTGTAATCCATTTTTACACATACATATTCCCTAATGGTATATTGTGTGATGGTGGAAGTTTCATGATTTTATTTAGCTAACATCGACTGGGTGGTAATATCCACTAACATGAATGTCTCTTATATGGGATATTGTTAAACCTTCAAATTTTGATGCCGAGATTGGTTTTACTCAAGAGATAACCCTAGTAATTATACCTTCCTCCCATGTTATAAAAAATGTTCTCCAAATGACATGACACTACTAGTTGAGGCCACCAAATAACATATCTGTATCATTTATCCTTTATCACCACTAATTATAAAAACTGATTATAATGGTAAAATAATCAATTAAGGGTGTTTTTTCGAGGTTCTTATTAAAAAATGATCATATAATAGTCGAATACCAATGGTTACATATCCCATTATACCTTATAAATCATAATTTAATCTTATACTCATAATTCACTACAATTTCTCTTAAGGTTATATTATAATTTTCATAAGATATTGTTTGTTTTAATAATAAATTGATTTATTTGTATAGATATTGATGTGGGGGTGATGCTTCTAATACATTGGGATGATAATTACATTCTCATTTTAGATGATCTTTTTTTATCCTATGTTCTATTATAATGTTTTGAGTTTTAATTGGTTTCATTGGTGACTAATGTAATGATCATTTTTAATAGGATTTTTTTGTTTCACTTAATTTTTTATATGTATAAATGTTAAAAAAAATTATTCAAGAATAAAATATGATTGTAAATATTTTTTGGTTCTTACGTTCTTCCCTCATTTAAGAAGTTAGTCCTTGATGTTTCTACATATTTTCTCAGTTGAGAAAAGATGAGGGTACTTCTTTCTCATTGTCTCCTCTGGTTCACATGTCACATATTCATATTTGGGGATCCTTCACATCCCTTTGACAATGTTGGTAGTATTTTTGTGTGGAAACTTGTCTATGTGATCAAAGATATCCACCTATTGTTCCTCATATAAGAGTCTAATGTTTAATTATACTATCTTCTAATTAATTACATGTTAAAAATTAGTTATGTACATCCTCAAAAGAGATACATGGAATACATAAAAGACATGAGATATATTTTTTATGTTCTAGATAATAAGACATTTCTCTTATGTGATAATGTATTTCATAGGAGCCAATTTATAGGGCTACACTTACCTTTCATTCTATACAACATGAATCTATTTCATTTTGATATTCGAAGGAAAACACTATCACCCACATAATCTTCAATGTCCTTTAAAAGGTTTTCATCATAACTCTTCTACTGAATATGGGTGGAATTTATATGTTTTTGGATGTTAAGAACCTTATATTTTATTTCTTCAAAAATATCGGGCACATGAAATTTCCTCTCACCAACATAATCACCATATGTATGGGTTGTTTATTTAATTCCATATAGAGATTCATATGGTGTCATTTGAATACTCGATCGGAAGATGATGTTGTAGGAGTTCCAATCTAATGGGAGGTGTTGATCCCACCAACCATTAAATTCCATTGATCATGTTATCTGTATTTCCACATGTGTCTAAAAAGTCTTTGTTGAATGGTGATCAATTTGGATGTAATAGGTCATACCAAAATTAAACTCAATATTCATACCATTTTAGAAAATATGAAATAATTTATATATAAAACATGGATCATGATTAAAAGGGATATAAATTCTTACCCAATGCATCCTCACCACTTCATTTATGTATATATTGGAATGTTGATCAGGAGGGAAATATTTATAAATTGGGATGAAATTGAATGTATAGCTGAGTTGATCCACAATAACCCATATCACATTGCTTATTTTGGAGAAAATTGGGAGTCCACTAATGGTGTCTATAGTGATATTACACCACATCCCTGTTGGTATGGGTAGTGGTTGAAATACCCCTTCAGGAAGTTTTTTCTCAACAATCGCTTATAGACACACCATGAACTTTTCAGTGTAGTAAGCAATCTCCATTTTCATATTATCCCACAAATAATGATCAAGTAGGTCCTTATACATTTTACTGATGGTTGGATATATAGAGAATATAGATCTATGAGCTTAATCCATAATATCCTTCTTTATCTATGGGATATATGGGATACATTTCGACGTATAAAATCTCAATACACCTTCATAACAATATTGAAGTAAATAAACATCCCATTCATCAGAACCTATATTTTCCTTAGTAAAAAATGATATTCTCTTTGATATTTATTGATATTCTCTAGTAATGATGGTTGAGAAATAATTTGGGATGGGGTTGATGATATCCCTTCCCATACAATTCCCATGACCAATTTTACTTTGTCCTTGATCAAAGGATCTCATTTAATCCTCATCTTTATCCTCACAACATGGTATTTTCTAATTAATTTAGCACCATCCTTGTTTTCTCTTATAGAGCAATAATAAATTGAATAGTCATAGTATTTTATAATTTCAAACCTTCTCATTTTCCTCAAGTTCAATTACATTTGAGTGAAAATATACTAAAATCATTGGTGATCTATGTATATATCACATTTTCCTCATAAATATAGTGCATCCATATTTTTAGAGAAAAAATAATTGTAGAGAGATCCATGTCATGAATATAATAATTCTTCCAGTGATTCTTTTACTATAAATAGACATAATAAAGCATGATGTCATTTTTCATGAGCATGCATCCAAGCCCTTTTTGAGATTCCTCAATATAAATAAATAATCCTTCTCTAACGATGGGTAGAGTTAACACATGTTCAATAAACATCTATTCACCAGTTCAAGGAATTAGTCTTCACAATCCTTGGTCTTGAAAAAGATATCCTCTTTTCATATTAACTTGTTTAGTGGAAACTAATTTCAGGAAATGTTTTAAAAAAACATCATATAATAACCTTTTTAAACAATGGAAAATAATAATCTTAATTACTATTAAAGGATTAGACCACTCTTCTACAACGTTTGACATCACAGGGTCCACTGAGATTTCATCATTAGTTAAAATGTTCCCCAAGAATGAATCATCTTGTTACCAGAAATCACATTTGAATAATTTTCCAAAAACAAAATCTCCTCGCAAAGAGTTCACAAAATAACCCTTTGATTATCTTCAAGATCCTCATGTATTTTAGAATATATCATAATATCATCAGTAAAAACTACCATGAAATTATAAAGCTAGTTCTTAAATACTATATTCATCAAATCCATAAACATATCAAGAACATTAGTCAAGTCAAATAGAATATTAAAAATATCATAATTCTTATATATTATTCAATATATCATCTTTGTAATGTTATATTTATTTACACTCAGTTAATGATACCCAAATTGGAGGCAAATCTTAGTGTAGAATTTATCCCTAAAAATACTAGTCAAATAAATCATAAAATCATGGGATATGGTACTAGTTATTTATTATAATCTTGTTATACTCTCTATAAAAATTCCCTGGCCGCATTGATCTATCAATTTTCTTCAAAAAAAAGAACTAGTGGTTCCCATGGAGTCACACTTGATCAGATATAATCCATCTCAAAAATATTTATAGGTTTGTTCTTTAATTCATCTACTTTAATATTTTGCCTTCCATATGGGTTCTCCAAAATCACCTTGGATCCAAGTATGAGTTCAATAGATAACTCCTCCTCTTATTCAATGGAGGTATATGTATCGCTTTATTATATACATCACGATATTAATGAATGTTTTTGACATTATATATCTTTATGATTTCATTTTTTCTCTCCCTTCACCAGTCATCTACATAAAGAAATAAATGTGATGTGATTCAAGAAAAATCATAGTATGAGATATCTCTCCTTTGAAAAGGATTATTGTTTGTCCATTCAAGACTACAAGAACTTCCTTTAAACTTTTCTAATCTTATCATTATACTTTGAGGTATAGTATATCCACATTATAGTTTCAAATTCCACCATGGTAATGACTACTATATTTACAATGAGATTGTACTCAAAAAAGATAATAATATTGTTTCAATACACTGTTTATGCAAGGATAATTCTCCTAGGAGTGTTGATGGATATCTCTAATTATATATGGTCAATTATTTATTCAATATTTATTGAAAACCTTCATGAAACAAAAGAATTATTAGATCCAAAATAAAACAATGTACATTATAGATTAGAGAGAAAAATGAGTGTCCATACCACTATATCATTTAGAGCCTCAACATTAGCCATTATTAAAGAAAATATCCAATCCTTCTCATAGGAGTATGATATTGTCATTGGTGGTTTACCTCTATTATATTTTTATTTAGACATTGATTATAAAATTTCTCAAGATATCCATACAAGAAGAATTGAACTTATGGTTGGTCCTGGACCAAATTCCTTTATTCATTAGTGTTGAGATGATTAGGCTTCACCTAACCACAATAGTTTCAACTTGTATGTATATATATTTCAATCTTTTAGCACTTTCTACTCCCAAACAAGCATTTCCTTGAGTAAATCATTCCACATTTTTTCAGGTGGGAGGTATCACCTTCGTTCCGCCTCTTCCATGATCAATGTTCCTCCTTGATATGTTATCCATTGATATCATATTTTCATTCAGTTTATGTCACAACTAAATATCTACAAACATTAGTTCAACCATCCTAGAACACCATATTATCTACTCATAGATTTTATATTAATGATTTTCTATATTCCTCCATAGATGTGGTTTCATTCTAGAAAATAATCTTTTAAACATTGCCTTAGGATCTATAATATAGTGAGTGGTGTATCAAGAAAGTATTGTAATGTAAATATCATATATTTAGATTGATTTATATTCCTCATACTTTATTTCTATAAATACCTTATCTATATTCATTCATATATAAAATCTAAAATATTTATTGTAAAATAATCACATTATCTTTTTACACTATATATAATCGATATCCCTTATTAGATTCATATTTTTAATTATTCTCCACCATTGATTCGCTTCTCCTTCTATGTGATATGAAATGATGGTAAATATCTCTTAAACCGAAAAAATGTAAAAAAAAATATCATCTATATAGTGCATGTCCATTATTCTGAAATAAATTTGTTGGAATATTCACTAAATGAAGGTGGTCATTGAAGAATAAAGGACTCAATGTAATGTATTGGGAATATTTTGGACAAGTTCTTGTATAAGGACAATTGAACTATTAATATTCTAGAGGGTTTAATGGATCGTATCTATGTCAGAATGGAACTATCCTACCCTCCACCAAACAAGATGATTATCTTAATTTAAGGTGGTTGTTAGTTGACTCAACCGTTGATATATACTTTGGTCTCCTATTTTTCCACTAATATATGATCCCTGGTCATTTAGTGATGGTGTGCATGAAACAAAAGTCCTTAATCTCAAAGCACAATCAGTTGATCTCCAAGGATAGTGGTGGTTTATTGTTGAAGCTTTATGCACCTTCTAGTTCATGTGTGTAGATTTCCAGTCCACATGATGGAGTTTGTGGAAGCTCTCTATCTTTGTCTTGAGGGGTTTATTCTCTCATACCCTCCCCACATCTACCTTTATCTGATCTCTATTTAGCCATTATTTGGCTTCATATGAGGACGGATTGACCTTTTTATGTGAAGCTGAAAGTTAACATTCCCAATCATCTATGGATGACACTCAAAGGGAAAGATAACATCGGTCATATGTCTCCTCCTCAGTCTCCATAGCATTGACAGATTGACTCTTCCTGTAATCTCCTGGTCTCAACATATAACATGTAAAATACACTTATTCTTATTCTGGATCACTCAGATATCTCTTAAATAGACTTTGAAGAGTGTTTATACTTTAATCCTCTATATATAGAGGAGTCTTAGCTTTCCCAGGTCTTTTATCCTTTTGTGATGGGATGTGATGTTGTGACCTCATCACAAAAGGACACTTGTTCTTCTATTTGTTTATCCTAGGAGGCCAGTTTCCATATACATCCTCAGCCTTAAAACATACATAATTGTGATTTTATCCATATATTTATTTGCTTTCATATTAAGAATATTTTAAATTTTGGAGTTTTAGATAATTTGGCCCTCATTAATACATAACATCCCATTATCATACAAGAGGATACTACCAAAATAATATCAATTTTTTCAAAAAATATAACCTCCAAATAAAACATGATTTATTTTCTTTCTAAAAAAATTATTAACTTCTTAAGATATCTTAATCATCTTTATTCCATGAAAAATCCATTTCAAAAACACTATATGAGCTGAAAAATCTCTGTAAAGGATATAAAATAGGGAATGCAATATTTATTCCATGAGTATTTTAAACTAAATAAAACAAAATCATTCTCTTCACACATAAAAACATAACTCATGATATCATAATATTCCTAAAAATACTTCTAAGAAATCATATATCATTATGGTAACTTTAGGAATCCATATCATACATTTACATTGTACCTTTCATAGCTACATATTGAATAACTTGCGTGGTTACATTTTGAATACCCACATGACTACATTCCCAAAAAATCCTAGGAGAAACCATATTGTTTGACACTGTCTACTTACACAATTCATTAGAAAGATTTATTGGTCTCATCTATCTCTAGCTGATCATGAAACCACCCGTATACATAATAAACAACCATGAAACAAAACAAAATCACAACACATAACTCATTCATAAAGGATGAAATAGCATTTCAACATTGCAATCAGAAGATATCATTTCAAGATATTAACATAATAAATCCATTCTAAAAACCATTTTCAATACCAAAATACATGAAGATGGATTATGGAAATATTTTCCTTTAAAAAATTAATGATTATAAATTATTCCAAATATGAAATAATTTTTGTGGCGTAAAATAATTCGTTGTTGTCGTATATGTTAAAAAAAGTAATTTCTTCATTTTTTACGAAAGGTCAAACACTCCATATAAAAATAATCCTTTAAAAAAATTGTATTAAATTCAATACATAATTAAAATATAAGATATTCAGTATTCATTTCACGCATAAGAGTTTAATGAAAAAATCAATAATTAGAAATTATACCCAATGGATGAAAATTGGGTTAAGAAATTTCCTTACCTCAAGTCTGATTTGTCTCATACATTCATTATATTAAAAAATAATAAAATTTGGTTAATTCATAAATACATGAGAAACTCTATCACGTATATTATTTATTTAATATCACTTCTTACAATGTTAAAATAATTATATAATTATTCAAGTTTATATTAGAAGTTTTGTAAATATTCGGTACTTGGTTAGAGAATGAACTTGGTATGATGTCAACAGTCTATGTGGTCAATGTTACGTAATATATTGAATATAAACATGATATAAATATAATTTATTTTCATTATATAATTATTTATAAAAATTATTTAATACCAACTAAAAACACCATTCATGGAGACGGTAGGCCATACGTATGCATGAAAAATATTTTCCTTTTTTCCATTCGTATTGAAAGAGTGAAATTAAATGAAATGTCTATAAATATTTTACATATATAATATAATTACATTAAGATTAATATTTTATTTACATCATATATTCTTATTTAAAAAAATTCTTAACACATTCTTGTTGATGCGTGAATGAATCACAACAATTTTTGAAGGTTGTAGTCTACATGTTCCCAATCAAATTTATCGTATAAAAACTATATGGAAAGAATAAAGGTAAGTTTAATATAAAATTTCCACAAAATTTAAATAGGTTATAATATAAATATTTAAATTTTATTTAACCTGATAAAATTTTTAATACCATCCACGAAGGCGGTAATAGAATATGAACAAAATCATTATTCACGGAGGCGATTAACAAACATAACGTGGAAAAAATCATCTATTTGAATAAGAGGTGGGGAGAAAAGGAAATGATATGATATATTAAATTAAAAACATTAATCTATAATTTATACTTGATTATGTTGTTATCATTAATTTATGGATGATTTAGGTGAGGATAATGTAGAAAATTGAAATAAATAAAGAGAGGTACTTTGAGAAAATCATCTCTTGAATATCATCTCTTTGAAAGACCATTGAGGACCTTGGATATGGTATTTTGGTGAGACCAGTAGAAATTGAACATAAAGAGTGAGAATAGGAGAGGTTTTCGTAGCAATTGGAGGAATTAAAAGGCTTTGTGGGTTGAAATAGGGTAGTAGAGAAATTGTATTTATATGTGAGGAGCGGTATGTTGAAGTGATTAATGTATTGATTATTTTATTGTATAAGATAACCATATAGAAGTGGCATTAAATTAAATTACTCCTGATTATAATTAATAATATATATTATGGTTTTGATCTTTCCCTATCTCAACCAAAAATTATATGTTGTTGTTTATAGGTATGTTACATTATTATCTTTTAATTTTAACTATTGTCAAAATTTTACTTTTACTACGGTAAATAATTTTTTTACCATGGTAACATTTTTATACCAAAAAATGAAATATATATCAATTTTTTTATAAAATTTTGACTAAAAATATGGAATCCATGTTTCTTAATTCAATTCACAAAATTTAGAATAATTGAAATGATATTAATTTTGTATGTAAACCTAAAATGATGGTTTTTAAAGTGAAGTGTTCAAAAGATTGAAATGTTTTTATATCTAATTTCAAATTGAAATTGATTACAATGAAAAAAAATTATTAAATGATAAAAACTAATCTCAATTTATTTTAATACCAAAGAAAAGGATAATCTAAAAATTTAAATAATTTAGCTGAAAAATCAGTTTTGAATTAAAATGCAGTATTATCACTATTCATTACAAAAATAATGTTATTTAAAAAATTAATAAAACATTCTCCAAAATAAATTTTAATATACCACATTAAAAAGATATTTATTTTTTAAAAATAGAACATATAATTTTTTCAACAAATACATTTGAAATGGATTTTCCATCAAAATGTATAAAACTACCATTTATAAAATATTATAACTTTAATTCCAAAAAAGGATTTATTATTATTCTAGGTGAAAAAAATTTAATGGAAGAAATTAATAACAATTAATAAACTTGTGTCAACATAATATAGATAGTTATGATCATTCTGACCAATACATGGGGCTATGGAATAAATACTATATAAAA
Source organism: Viscum album (assembly GCA_963277665.1). Classification (NCBI taxonomy): domain Eukaryota; kingdom Viridiplantae; phylum Streptophyta; class Magnoliopsida; order Santalales; family Viscaceae; genus Viscum; species Viscum album. The sequence goes on along the minus strand of OY728160.1, from coordinate 241,697,614 downwards.
TAATATTGATAAAAATGTATTGTTTTTTCCTATAAAGTAGTCTTGTGTGAAACATAAGATTCCAGAGAAACCCATTATTGCAAGTTGGGTACACTATCGTAAACAGATTCCAATTTGATGTAAAATTAATATATAATTCATAAATATTAATAGATATGAAAATGTATTATTCTCTCATTACCTGGGTTGAAACATCCTTCCCGCCTTTTGGAAATTTTTCCTTGAAATTTTATTTACATATCAATTAAGTGGGGGTATTTATTCCTCAAAGCATTTTCAGATTCCCATGTTGGGTCTTCAACCATATGATTTTTTCATAAAACCATAACCTTATGTATCACCTTATTCCACAATAGGTGCTTTCAATGGTAATTAATATGGACTGACTCGTCCTCACAAGAAATATTCTCTTCCAGCTGAAGTACATCTGGCCTCAATACATGAGATGAATCCCACCTATACATCCATAACATTGAATAATGAAAACATATGTGTTCCTTGGATAAAATATGAGTCAAATCCACTAAGTAGGACACTTCTCTAACTTTCTTCAAGATTTCATAGGATCCATTGAACCATGGACTCATTTTTTCTTTCGTACCAAAACACATCTCACTTTTTCGTGGAGAAAAATTAAGCAATACCTGATCACCTACCTCAAAAGTAATATCCTTCATTTGGTTATCCATATAATTTTTTCTCTACTCTAAGATATCCTTATATTCTTCTGAATCAATGAAATTGTTCTTGCCATATTTTCTAGAAATTCTGGTCACATCAACTTCTTTTCATCTACTTCATCCCGAAAAGATGAAGTTCAACACTAATTTCCTTATAATGCCTCAAATGGTGCCACCTATATACTATAATTACAATAATTATTATAAGAAAACTCAACCAAAGAAATATGTTTGTTGAACACTCTGGTAATTGAGTTTCCTTATTATATTTTGATAATCCCAAACTATATTTTATTTATATCTTAAATCATGGTTGATACATCTCTAATATGCTTTATTATATGTTGTTACATTCAATTATACTTAATATATGTCTTTTGGATATATGTACTCTGTCCTAACTCATTCTGCCAATAGAATGCTAAAATAGTTTATAGCTACCGATATAGAATAATAGCCACCATTATGGATCAGAGCTACCGATATCAAATAGAGCTACCGATACAGAGTTCACCGATACTCAAAGTTCACCACTACATCAAAGTCTACTGATATGGTACATCAAGTCTACCAATAGAGTTATAGTTATAAGCTCACAGGTACTCAATTCTACCACTACATCGAAGTCAACAGCTACCGATACAGAGCTACCGATATGCTGAAGTCCACTGATACGCAAAGTCTACCGATACATCAAGGAAGTTACCGATAGGGACTTATCACTACCGGTACAAGGCAGAGCCACATCTACCGTTACAAGTCCACTACTACTGATGTGATCAAGTATACTGTTGCAGCTACCGATACAAAGTATACCGTTACAAATTAAATCTACCGATATAGACACGTACTGTAACACAAGTCTACCGATATCAAGAGCTACCGTTCCAGAGACAGAACCCGACACTGCTTTAACTTCATTATCTTTGATTAATTTAACCAATGGTAATACCAGGTATATTTTAATACACTCACCTTTATTTAATGTGTGCTGTTGGAGGTCAGGGAACCGTACCGCGTACCTGCAAAAAGTAAATCATCTTTTGTCGGAGCACGTGCTTTAAATAAAGGAAGGATGTGCTACTACAAATATGGATGAATAGATGAATACATAGAGATATACATACCACGAGGTGTGATAGAAGAATAACCGAGTGTGAATGCAAAGAGACGACTGAACTTATACGAGGAACTCATTCATCATTGTTTACCAGTGAAGAGCTGAGAACGAGAACATAACACAAGAACTTCATCGATACTTTTTCTCTATATCTGAACCTGAAAGTCAAGGAAGCAAATGACACTCTGTTTTCCAGACTGAAACTAGAAGAGGACTCAGAACCAATTCTGATCAATCCAAAGGAATCAAGAGCTGCACTGCAATCACTAGAGCCATTTCTAAACTCTAAATCTTCTCTGTGATTTATCTTTTTATATATTGAGCAGCGTGTATTATCTGTTGTATTTTACACACACACTATCTTCTGTACTTTAACTAGAGGATATGTAAATCCTCACTCAAACTCTTGCATCTTTTATTTCCCACTGGGATAGTGGTAGAGGTCGTGCATGACCTGGACATCAGATTTCTGTTGTTTTTGTTCCCACGAATAACAGTGGTAGAGGTCTTGGACCTGTATAGTTTTATACTATTGTAATCCCCGGTCCAGGGTGTGGATCACTTTTATATAAAGTTTTGAGAGGACTAAGTCTCATCTTGAGACTGAACCTCTTGGTTAAATCTGCTGTGCTTATTTATTTTCAAAGTTATTTTTATTCCACTGCAAAATACTTTAAAACCAAAACTGCTTTAAAGTCACTTTGATAATTTAAACTCGCATGTGTTTATATTAGTTGTAAACCAGTAAGTTAGTTTCAAAAGTTAATCAACGATTCTGATTTTACTAACTGGGAAATAATCGATCCCTTGAGAACCTAACAATACCTTTAACTTGATATAAATTCACTACAGTTTAATTCAGTATTTTATTTGTAGGTTTTTAAGACAAAGTTTTAAAACCGAAATTTTAATTGGAACACAATTCACCCCCCCTCTTGAGTCTCCACTCTGACCAATATTTGGTATCAGAGGTTGTTTAAATATTTTCTAAAGTACTATGTTTTTCAACTGTGAATTTAGTTGTATTTTAAAGTTCTTAAATTTTTTGTTATTTCTAAATTTTTATCTCTTTAAAATCATTACTTTGAGTAAGATATCAGGGATAATAGACATGAAGGTGTTTCTACCAATAGACCACCCTTTTTCAATGGCACCAACTATGATCAGTGGAAAATTAAAATGAAAATTCATTTAGAGAGAATGGGTTTTGATATTTGGATTGCTATAGAATTAGAATATAAAATTCCTACAACTGTTAGATCTACTTGGAATGAAGCTACTAAGATAGCCTAAAATAATAATTATAAAGCTATGAATGCCTTGTAATGTGCTTTAGGTGATGAGGAATTTAATAGAATATCTTCTTGTAAAACTGCATATGAAATTTGGGATACCTTAGCTGTTTCTCATGAAGGAATAACTAATGTTAAGGAAATGAGATTGAACACTTATACTATTAAGTATGATAATTTTAAGATGAAGCCTGAGGAACCCATTTCTGACATGTATCTCAGGTTCAACAAAATTGTCAACACAATGAATTCTCTGGGAAATGATGTTGCAGAAAAGGAACAAATCATGAGAATTCTGAGATGGCTACCTAAAAGATGTATAAGAACTTCTGTCGTAATTAGAGAATCGTGTGACATTCGAGATCTCCCAGTCAAAGAATTAATTTTCAAACTGATGATGTATGAAGAGTAACTCAAGGTGAACAAAGAAGAAGAAGATGAACCTAGAATGAAGTCTATTGCTTTTTAAAACTACAACTTCAAAGAACAAGGATAAGGAAAAGATTCACGTTATAAATGAAAGTTCAAGCTGTGAAGACAGTGAAAGTGCTTCTGATAGTGATGCTGAGATGGCTCACATTTCCAGAAGATTTAAAAAGTTTTATAGGAAGAAGAAGTTTTTCAGAAAATCAAATTATAAAGGTACGTATGATAACAAGGGACATTGGGAAAAGGATTGGAAGAAATCTGACAAATCAGATAAAGTTGTATGCTATGAGTGCAAAAGAAAGGGACACATAAAAGCAGACTGTCCAAAGGTGAAATACAAGAAGAAGTATGAATACAAGGACAATAAGTTTAAGAAAGCCATGAAGGCTACTTGGAGTGCTTCTGAGGATAGCTCCACTGAATCTGATGTTTTTGAAACTGAACACATAAATAAGACAAACATGTGTTTTATGGAAAACACTTCAGAGGTAACATCATAAACTCAGGCTTTAAATTCATATTATTATGGAGATAATTCTGACTCTGATAACATGTCAAAATATGAACTATTTGAATACTGTGATATGTTAGAAGAAACTTGTAATGAGCTGAAAGAAAAATACAAAGGTTTAAAGAAACAATATGCTTTAACTATTAAAAATAAATATGATCTTGATATTGAAGTAGAAAAGAATGCTCAGTTGCTTAAAGAGAATACTGAACTGAAATTATCTAATGAATAACTCAAGAAAGACTTAGAGAAATTTACCAACGGTAAAGATACTCTTACTCAAATGCTAGGTAAGCAAATATCACCTAGATACACTACTAGTATACGATACCAACCTGGACAAAGGAAAATTACCAAAACTAGTTTCATTCCTAAATCTGGACAGAATGTAGCTAGCTCTGGAACTTCATATGCTTCAACTAGTTATATTCATAGTTATGGATCTAATAAGGATTATCTTTCAAAATCTGTTGATTCTAGAAATTTTATGAGACCCATTAGACAAATATGGGTACCTAAAGTGTTATCAGATAACCTGTCTGGACCCATGAAAATCTGGGTACCAAAATCATTTCCTGTTTAAATCTGTTTTGTAGGAAACATGCTTAAAAAGCTCCTGTAAAAAAACATGGTACTTGGACAATGGATGTTCAAGACATATGTTAGGAGACTTCTCATGCTTTAAAAGATTAGTCAGAGTTGATGGAGGTTTTGTCACTTTTGGTTATAACTCAAAAGGAAAAATCATCGGCTTAGGCCAGATTGGTAATAATAACTTAGTATTGATTTCTAAAGTTTTATTTGTTGATGGACTTAAATACAATTTGTTAAGTATTTCTCAGTAATCTGATGATGGTTTTTATGTTAAATTTGAAAATGATTCTTGCAATGTTTTTAATTGTAATTTTTTTAGTGTTTTCTACTTTAAGAAATGAAAATGTTTATGCTGTTGATTTAAAATCTTTAGCTAAGAAAAATATTACTTGTTTAAATGATTTTCATAAAGAGTCTTGGCTTTGGCACAGAAGATTAGGACATTAAAATGTGCATTCACTTAGAAGAATTTCTAGTAAAAACATTGTTAGAGACCTACCCAAACTTGAATTTCCAGCAGACAAAGGTTGTAATCCCTGTCAAAAGGGAAAGCAACATAATGTTTATTTTAAATTAAAGAAAGAAGTGTAAACTTCTCAACCTATCGAGTTGGTTCACATGGATTTATTTGGACCTTCTAGAGTTTCTAGTTTAAATGGGAAGCATTATGTCTATGTTCTTGTAGATGACTATTCTAGATATACTTGGGTATATTTTCTAGCTCACAAAAGTGAAGATTCTTCTTGCTTTGTAAAATATTCCATGTCTGTAGAAAACCCTAGTGGACTTAAGATTAAAACCCTGAGAAGTGATCTTGGTTGTGAGTTTGAAAATCATGAGTTTGAATCTTACTGCTTACACAATGGCTATAGTCACAATTTCTCTGCCCCTTGGACACCTCAATAGAATGGTGTAGTAGAAAGGAGGAATAGAACCCTGCAAGAAATCTCTACGACTATGCTTAATGAGTATGACCTACCCATTTATTTTTGGGCTGAAGCTGTAAATATAGCTTGTTATGTTATTAATAGAGTCTTGATCAGACCTGTTCTTAAGAGGACCCCTTATGAGTTGTGGAACCATAGGAAACCTAAGGTTAACTACTTCAATGTTTTTTGCTGAAAAGTATTTATTCTTAATACTAAAGATAATCTTGAAATGTTTGCATCCAAGAGTGATGAAGGAATTTTCCTAGGTCACTCTATTTCTAGTAAATCCTATAAAGTTTTTAATAAGAGAACCAAATGTGTGGAAGAATCTTTTCACATCAAATTTGATGAAACTGATCCACATGAACACAATACCTCTCTTGAAAATATGGAAGATAATCTCTCTGTTTTGAACCTTAATGATAAAGACAGTAGACCTATAGTTAAAATGTCCAATTCTGGAAATTTCCCCGAACCTGCTTCTATTGAACCTCAACCTGTTGATGAACCTGGAATCTCTATCCCTACCTTTTCAAGACCAACTAGGATTCTAAAGAACCATCCTTTAGATGCTGTTGTAGGAAATCTAGATAGAGGTACACAGACTATAGCTTCTCTAAGAAATCAGGTTGAACATCAAGCTTTTCTTTCACAGTTAGAACCTAAAAATATCAATGATGTTATCAATGATGAATTTTTGGTAATAGATATGAAAGAAGAACTAAATCAATTTCAAAGAAACAATTTCTGGGAATTAGTAGAAAGATCTAAGGACACTATAACCACAGGCACAAAATGGGTGTTTAGAAACAAAGTTGATGAATCTGGAAACATCATTAGAAACAAAGCTAGGATAGTTGCACAAGGTTATAATCAAGAAGAAGGAATTGACTATGAGGAAACCTTTTCACCTGTAGCTAGATTAGATTATATTAGGATCTTACTTGCCTATGCATCACATCTGAATTTCAAGTTATATCAAATTGATGTGAAAAGTGCTTTTCTAAATGGTTTTATTGTTGAAGATGTTTTTGTAGAACAACCACCTGGTTTTTCAAATCCTCATTTTCAAAATCATGATTTTAAACTTTATAATGCTTTATATGGTTTAAAACAAGCTCCAAGATCTTGGTATTAAAGGCTTTCAAACATTCTTATTTCAAAAGGATTTTTAAAAGGAATTGCTAATCCCACAGTTTTTATAAAAATAATTTCAAAAGATGTATTAATAGTACAAATATGTGTTGATGATATTATTTTTGGATATTTGAAAAATTCATTATGTAGTGATTTTTCAAAGGTTATGAAAAATGAATTTGAAATGAGCTTAATGGGAGAGATTAAGTATTTTCTTGGATTTCAAAATTTTCAAACTAAAGATGGAATTATTTTAAATCAATTTAAATATACTAAGGATTTATTAAAACGTTTTGGTTTGGATAGTATTAAGGAATGTGATATACCTATGAGTACCACCTGTAAATTAGATATTGATGAAACTGGTAAACTAGTAGAACAAACTAATTATAGAGTTATGATTGGGAGTTTACTTTATCTTACTGCTAGTCGACCAGATATTATGTTTAGTGTGTGTATGTGTGCTAGATTTCAAGCTAATCTTAAAGAATCACACTTACTGGCTGTTAAAAGGATTTTTAAATATCTTAAGTGTACTATGAATTTAGGTTTGTGTTATCCAGAAGGAAAATCATTTGACCTAACTGGTAATTCAGATGCTGACTTTGCTGGATGTAAGTTAGATAGGAAGAGCACATATGGAACATGTCATTTACTTGGAAAGTCCCTAGTATCATGGTGTATTAAGAAACAGAACTCAGTTGCATTGTCTACTGCTGAAGCAGAGTATATAGCTGCTGGTAGTTGCTGTGCATAGATTCTGTGGATGAAACACACTTTACTCGACTATGGATTTAATTTTAAACATGTTTCAATCAACTGTGACAACACTAGTGCGATCAACATCTCTAAGAATCTTGTGTCTCACTCTATAACCAAACACAATGATGTTATACACCACTTTTTAAGAGATCATTATCAAAGAGGTGATATAACACTTGAATTTATAGGCACTGAACTTCAATTAGCTGATATTTTCACTAAGCATTTAAGTTCAGAAAGATCAAGTTTCATTAGACACAAATTAGGAATGATAACTTACCCTTAAACCATTAGATAAACCTCACCGTTAGAAACCTCACCGTTAGAAACCTCACCGTTAGAAACCTCATCGTTAGAAACCTCATCATTAGAAACCTCACCATTAGAGAATCCTCACCATTAGAAGACCTCACCGTTAAGAGACTACTAGTACATCTCGCACTGTTTTAAACTTCTTTAAAGCCGATACATCGAGTTTTTTTATTATGATTTATTTTATTTGTGGGTCCTAAATGATATTAAAACGAGTCTAGATTTCACTCAATCTCACAGTGAACTCGTCTGTTCGAATCCCTCCAACCTAACCCTCTCAAGCCGCAAAACCCTAAACCTCGAATCTGTAATGGCCTGTGTCAAGAGACCCCAAGTCACAGATGGGAGTGATGAGCCGTAAGCAAAACGACTGAAAGTATCGAATGCTAGTACCAGTGGAAGTGGAAGTGTAGCTCGAAGGAATCCAGTAAACCCGCATCTCCCAAGGAGAGAGATTGTGGTAAAAAAAGAGGTGTGTGCAGAATGGATTATGGAGAGAAAGTCCTTGGTTCATAGAGTGTTAGAAGAACAAGGTTGGCTAGAATTCTTCGCAAACAACAACAGACCTTATTATCCAGGACTGGTGAAACAGTTCTACAAATTTGTTCATTTTGAAATGTTTGAAGAAGAAAGCAGAATGATTTCTGTGGTAAATGGTCAGGAAGTATGTTTTACTTCAGTAGAATGGGATAGGAACATAAGAGTTCCACATGAAGGAGATTATGCGTTCTACTCAATGTATGTACCTTTGACCAGTGATGTGTTTAAATATGAAGATGCTTTGCTAGAGCTCACAGGGGATGGGACCCCTAGAAAGGTGATTTCTGTAGAGATGGTAGGAGAAGATAAGTTGTTGTTTAAATTTATTCAGTATGTTGTTAGTCTGAGAAGATGCTACTTTTCCACTTTGATATTCCAATACATATATCTGTTATATTTGCTGAAGTACAGTGTGAGAATCAATCTATGTAGATTGATTATGGTTCAAGTGGAAAAGATCACTAGACCGAAGTCCAAATCAAATGCACTGTTTTTCTCAAAGTTGATTTCTGTGATGCTAAAAGTGAAAGTGGTTTCTAGACCTCAGGATGAGATGTTAGTGGTTTAGGACAACTTCTGTATTACAAGAACTGTCTATAAATACATGAAAGTCAACTGGAATCCTTGGATGAAATCATGGGTGAATGATGATGGAAAAATTTATGACAAGGTCACTCCTGTGGATCATCCGTCTTGACCAAAGGATGTGAGAGACCCTGGTCTTGGACCAGATGAGCCAGAACCGGTCTACAGTGATGATGAAGTTGAGGAGGAAGAGACATCAGTAGAGGAAGGAGGAGACCCAGACTTACCCACTAGTCCTGTGCATCAAGTTATTTCTTATGGAGCAGCTAGCCCTCCAAAAGAATTACCAAAGAGAGAAACTATCTTGAAGGAAAATGATACAGAGACTACAAAAGAAGGAGAAGAATCATGCCAGTATGTTGTCAAGGAAACCTCTGAGGAGGATGAGACAACCGAATCTGATCGTGATGTTAATGGAGAAAAGGAGGCTGATGGTGAAGCAGATGATGAGGAAAATTGTAGAGACCCGAAGCCTGACGTACATGGACTTTATATTACTTTTGCGGAATACTTAGTACATAACAAAAACACACACTAAAGGATCGTAATAGTTTAGTGTCTTTGGAAACTCGGAACGTAATCTTCTAATCGTGGTGAAAGTTCTTCAATATCTCCCATAAGGTCATCCCCCTTTTTTTTTACCTAAAACCTTTCTTTATATCCTGGGGAAAAGAAAACATAAAAGGGTGAGCTCAAATGCTCAGTAAGGGTAAACAAAAGAAATATCAATCACATCATATATATAAGAACATAGCTTTTGGAAATCTTAACCTGCAAAAAGGCTCATAACATCATAACATGGGATAAATCATAGTAGTGAAATGAAATCATAACATAAAACATTACTCATTGTGGCATACACACATAATCATATAGAATCATTTCTTGTTAGTCAAGACTCATTGCCAAGACTATCTTAGTGGACAAAGTCCCTTTCTGAATCGAGTAATCCTCGTTTCAGTCCTGTTTCACTGAACCGGTATAACCTACCATTCCAGCCATGTCTATCTCATGAGATATAAAATCTTTACCCAATGCATTGGAGGGAGATATAGGTCCCACCCATCTCTTAATGAATCCTTTCTTATGTGTGCCACAAAATCATAAATCATACATCATTTCATAACCCATGTAATAAAAATGGGATTCTTAAACAACATGACATCATAAAACCATTCATATAAGATAAAGGAATTCATAAACATAATTCCATCACAACATAGTCAAATCAATGTAAAAATATGGATAGAAACAGAACCCTTTATTATCTTAGATGGAAAATAATTTTGATAAAACACTTGAATTGAATTCTTGAGGAAAATATCCTTTCTTCTTCAAAATCAATTTCTTTTCACAAAAAATCATGCAATTTTAAAAGAAAGATATTTTATTGAAAATAGTCATAAAATATTTTAGAGTATGCTTCATGAAAATAAGGCTTCATAAAACAGTATAAATCCGTTCGTGCCGTATAAGTTAAAAAAAACATTCTTTTTTTACTTTGTCGAAAAAGTCAAAATGTACCTCGTACGCAAAACGACAAAAGATTCCTTTCATATCTTTTACTAAAAACTCACCAAAGGGTAAAATTGGATTTAAAACATTGTAGGTGGATGGAAATAATATTACATATTGAGGAAACATGGATGTGGATGATAAGATACACCCCAGTAAATACTTACGAATAAACAATCTCGGATAAAAATGAGATTGTGATATTCCCCTTACCTTAGGTCCGACTTGCTTTGTAAGTGTCCGAACCTCCTGTATAATGATTTAAATCATGTTATTGACTTATTACAGAATCATATTCATTGTTATGATATCATATATGGTTCACTTATGACATTATATTACCCGTTCTTTTGTAAACTCCATGTTAAAGAAGCGTTTTGGGTAAAATCGTTTCATTTATCGTAGGTGTTTTGACTTGTTGTTCTTGACATCATTATTACTTATATCATGATTTACTTACTTCCAGAATATAAAATATGATTTATATATCATATATATTCAGTATATATATATATATAATAGGTAGATAAATAAAATGAAAAACACCGTTCATGGAGACGGTAGTCCGTACGTACGCATGAACGCTGTTTTCCTTTCCTTATTGTCTTGAAATGGAAGTAAGTAGATGACATACATATGTATATATATATACATAAATCCAGTAGCTTTATAATGTCATGTATTTCATTATTATTTCTTATATATACATTATAATCATTCTTAAATGGTTAACATGGAGAATGAATCTCATCGCGTCGTGGAGACGGTATTCCGTACGTACGCACGAGCGATGATATCATTTCTATAAATATTGAATTGAATTGGAGTGGATTATAAAATATATCAGAATCATTATGATGTTGTAATAACTATGTATAGTTATTCTTTACACCATTATACCCATCCATGTAAGGTGGTGGTGGAAAATAGATTACACCACGGCGTGGAGACGGTATTCCGTACGTACGCACGCGCGGTGATTTCTTTTTCCGTAGGATGGATAGATGGTGAAATAGGGTTGTTTCGTACTTATAATAACATATCAGTATATGAGTGATACTGATGTTATTACTTCATAATGAAACAACCTAAGAAGAAGAAGTGGAAGAAGAAATAAAGATGAAAGAATTGGTAACGGTAATTACCTCTTCTTTGAAGTGCCTCTTTGAGACCTCCTCTTAGGGCACTAGAATTGGTCTTTGAGGAAGACCAGAACCTCTAGGATGTTGCTAGGGAAGTGGAGAAGGGATTTTGGTAGGGGTTGGCCGAGCTTGAGTGCTCAAATTGGTGTGAGGAGGAGGGGGAGGAGGTGTCCTTTTATAGGGGAGGAGAGGGGCACCTTAGGAATATCTCAAAATATTATTTTATATTAAAGTCAAAATCGGTTTATAATGGTTCCAAAGGGTCTTATTTCGAAGCTAAAGTGGGGATGGGTCGAAATCCTATCAACCAATAGGATTTAGACTTGTTTAGGGTATTATTTTAACCTTATCAATTAGATTTAACTCTAAGTTAAATAATTTAACTTTTACCGTGTCTTTTTGTTTTCTTTCACTATATGGTTAATAAACTTACTATAACATGCCAAACGAACCCCAAATTGTATATTATTAATACATATATCCTTATCTAAGTCATTTGGCCGAACCTTAGATTTTTAGGAATAAAATATCAATTAATAATATAATATTTGATTTAAAAACTATTTTGTGTCAATTTTGACACTATTTGATATATGATTTTTGTGAAAGTCATAACAGAATTATATGTTCGAACCACGTTGATTAAATCAACACTAATATATCATAGTAACCTAGAAAATTAGTGGAATTCATAAAAAGTCTTAAATTACATTTATTTTGGTATTTATATTATCAATTATGTCAATATTTCATTAATAAGATAATTACTGCATCATCTTTGTGTCATAAATAAATTACATTATTTGATGTCTAAAAATTACAAATAAAATACCATCATGTAGGAAATCTTTTTAGATTTCTAATTAATATTTATAGTTGAATTTATCTTATGTATAACCCCATATTAAAAATTATTTACTTATTAAACTTTGATTTTAACTATTTTAACCCTTCTTTAAATAAATTAATAATAAATGTCCTAATCTAATCCAAGTGGGCCTAAATGGTCATATTTTATTCCTAAGTTTGTTTTTGGTCGAATTACATTTGTCCAATAGAATTAGGACATGTGTTAGGGTAATATTAATATCATATTTACCCTTAGTTACCCTATTTACTATTAACCGTGGTAAAAAAAGTAAAAAGTTACTATTCACCAAAAAATTATTTTCATCTCATTGAACCACATTTTAGTCCTTGATATTAACCGTGTCTCTCGGATTTTTGAAATTCCATTCACAGAAGCGGTAAAATTAAGTTTTATGCAAAAATTCAGTTTTTAACCTACCACTTAGTAGTTTCACTATTCATCAAAAATTGATGTTTTTCAGAACAATGCCAAAATTTCATCCCAAGCTATATTTCATATTCCGAATTCAAAAATGAAGTCTATTTTACCAAATTCATAACATGAAAGTTGCATTAATTAATTTTATAATTAAATCCCGCTGTTAAAACAAATAGCGTGTTTTTAAGAAACAATATCTATCAAAAGATTGACACTTGTTTATGTCTAGTTTAAATGTGAAATTACATCCAATGACCAACATTGTATTAAATTGTAAAAATATATTCTAAATATACTTTAAAACCACTCAAATTAATGATTTATCACTATTAATTATTTCTATTAAAAAAGTTGTTTTTTAATTATAATTTAGTAATTTTCACTATTCATCAGAATATGAAAGTTATCCGAAAATTACCAAAATTTCACCTTAGGCTAAATTCGATACTCCTAATCCATAAATGAAGTCCATTTTGAAAAATAAAATTTACAAAATTTCAAAAAGTGGTTATTACTATTCATAACGGCTAGTTTTAATAATATTTTAATAGCATATCGTTGTTTCGTGAAACTCAGTATTGCGTACTACACACGCTATCGAGGAAGGTCGCGATTGCGTGTAACGGAAGGAAAGTCAAGGATGCGTATTGTGAAAGCTTCTTTTGTTGTAGCGTACAACACAAGACATTAATGAAATTAAAAAGAATATTTTTCATAAAATCTCGGGGTGTTACAAAAATGATGAAAAAGAGCTCAGTTTGAGTCCTCTAATAGTCAGTACAGTCAGGACAGTGCCTGATCAGGAAGGCATAGCAGCATCACCTGTTGATGAGAGAGTCATTAGTGACTTAGAACAAACGGCTATTGAATCTGCTGCAATTATAGAGGAAATTGTAGAATTACCTCAGGAAGAACAGTTGGAAGAGATACCTCAGGATAATGTTCCAAGTGAGGGGGAGAATCATGGCTCAGTATCAGTGTTATATGACATTGAAGGTTGGACATCAGATCCTGGGTATATGATTCTTGGACTTTCTTATGGAGATTCGGATGAGGAAGACCATCCCCAAATGGAATCAGTTACCTTACCCACTGTGGCTGAAAATGTGGCAACCAAGGAGGACCTTGAGTCCTTAAAAGCGGAATTGAAAGAAGCAATAAGAGAATCAGTGGCAGATATGAAGAAAAGTATGGTTGAAGAGATGAAAAGCGTGGAGAAATCCCTTGAGTTATCCATTGGATGCGGTGTGTCCAGTCCTATGAAAGAAATGGTGGATGAACTTAAGGTGTGCCTCACTTAGATTGAGAGTTGTACAAGAGCTGTAGTTGCTCTTAGACAATCAATTGCTTTATTGGCTGATTTGAATAGTTCTCAAACCCAAGTACACACTGACATTCGTTATATCAAAGAAGTGGTCAAATAGTTTTTGAAAGTTTTTGAGACCTTTAAGAAGTTAGTCAAAGAACATCTGAACCGTCAGGATGAACTTTTTCAGAAGGTAGTTAGTAGTCTGACTCAATCTTTCAAGGCGACAGTGGCCTTCTCAATGAAACCTCTTCCCTCAACTAGCTCCAATGTGAACCTTGACCAGATCCGCACTATTATTCAGGAAGAATTGGATAAGGACAGTCCTAGTGGTGCATCAGATACTCAGATTCTTTTTACCATTAGGGAAGTTAGTAGTTTTGTTTGTGATCACCTGCGGGCAGCTACTACTTCTCAAGAGGCAATCAAAAATAAGATGGGTGCTTATTTTGAAAAGGTTTATACCAAGAACCAAATGACAAACCATTTCAAGCTTTTGATTGAGAATATAAAGTTACCTCCAGTTACCTAAGCCTTCAGGGAACAAGTTAGTAAGCTCAGGGAGCTTACTCTTGCATTAGATAAGTTCATTGAAAATAGGGATGATTTTGTTTCTGCAATGGAGAGAGGAGGAATCATTATAATGGATTTCCGGAACCTGCTGTTGCCCTTCCTGCATGTGGATGCCAGACCAGTGATTATACCCCCTACACTTCCTGCTTCTGCCTTTAGGAGTACTCCTCAATTGACTCCAGTTCAAGCCATCAGGTGCTTGACACCGATGATCACTCAGAGGAGCACCGATTTCAGATCCGGTACCATTTCTGTAGCTGAACCACCAGTTGTCCCATCAGCCATTCTGACTCCCTCTGCAAACCCTGCACCTAAAACCTCTGCTGATCCTAAGGTAAATACATCTGTTCAGGAGGAGGATTGAGTGTTTCTAGATCTTTTTGATAGGATCCATTTTTTTGTTGTTCTGATCTTATCAGTGTATCTTTTGTATATTAATGAAATTCCTTTTCATTATCTACTTTACTGTGTTTCTGTTACATTTTCATTTATTCTCTGCTAATCTTTATCTCTTCTCTGCTACCATTATTTTTATTAATCACAAAGGGGGACAGAGCCATTGAGCCAATGAGCCAATGAGCCAATGAGAGCAAATAAGAAATGAGACCTAAGAGTTAACAAAGGGGGAGTGAGAAACTGTGACTTGAGAAACAGACTTAAGAGAGAATCTTGCAGTACAATTGAACGGGGGAACCATTATAAGTTATCTTTGTGAGTGTATTCGATAGCCTTGAAAAATTCTCCACAATGTGCCAATAATATCTGTTGAACCCTCTGATGCTAATTTATTTTCCACTTTTTCCCCTGATACAATTTCCATTCTCTTGGCATAAGTTGTGATTATCAAAAAGGGGGAGACTGTTGAACCATCTGGGAATTGAGTTGCTTTATTATATTTTGATAATCCCAAACTATATTTTATTTATATCTTAAATTATGGTTGATATATCTCCAATATGCTTTATTAAATGTTGTTACTTTCAATTATGCTTAATATAAGTCTTTTGGATATATGTACTCTGACCTAACTCATTCTTCCAATAGAATACTTAAACAGTTTATAGCTACCGATACAAATCAATAGCCACTGTTATGGATCAAAGCTACCGATATCGAATAGAGCTACTGATATAGAGTTCACCGATACTCAAAGTTCACCGCTAAATCAATGTCTACCGATACGTTACATCAAGTCTACCAATAGAGTTCTAGTTACAAGCTCACCGGTACTCAAGTCTACTGCTACATCGAAGTCGAAAACTACTAATACAGAGCTACCGATATGATAAAGTCCACCGATACGCAAAGTCTACTGATACATCAAGGAAGCTACCGATAGGGTCTTATCGCTACCAGTACAAGGCAGATCCACAGCTACCCTTACAAGTCCACCGCTACTGATGTGATCAAGTCTACTGTTGTATCTACTGATACAAAGTCTACCGTTACAAATGAAATCTACTGATACAAACACCTAATGTAACACAAGTCTACCGATATCAAGAGCTACTATTCCAGAGACAGAACCCGACACTGCTTTAACTTCTTTATCTTTGATTAATCTAACCAACGGTCATATCAGGTATATTTTAATACACTTACATTTATTTAATCTGTGCTGTTGGATGTCAGGGAACCGTACCTCGTACCTGCAAAAAGTAAATCATCTTTTTCCAGAGCACGTGCTTTAAATAAAAGAAGGATGTGCTACTAAAAATATTGATGAATAGACGAATATATAGAGATATACATACCACGAGGTGTGCTGGAAGAACAACCGAGTGCGAATGAAAAGAGACGACTGAACTTACAGGAGGAACTCATTCATCACTTCTTACCAGTGAAGAGCTGAGAACGAGAACATAACACAAGAACTTCATCGACTACCTTTTCTCTATCTCTGAACCTGAAAGTCAAGGAAGCAGACGACACTCTGTTTTCTAGACTGAAACCAGAAGAGGACTCAGAACCAATTTGGATCAATCCAAAGGAATCTAGAGCGGCACTGCAATCACTAGATCCATTTCTAAACTCTAAATCTTCTATGTGATTTATCTTTTTACATATTGAGCAGTGTGTCTTATCTGCTGTATTTTACAGACACACTGTCTTTTGTACTTTAACTGGAGGATATGTAAATACTCACTCAAACTCTTGCATCTTTTATTTCCCACTGGGACAGTGGTAGAGGTCGTGCATGACCTGGACAGTTGATTGCTGTTGTTTTTGTTCCCACGAATAACAGTGGTAGAGGTCTTGGACCTGGACAGTTGTATACTATTGTAATCTCCGATCCAGGGTGTGGATCACTTTTATATAAAGTTTTGAGAGGACTAAGTCTCAGCTTGAGACTGATCCTCTTGGTTAAATATGATGTGCTTATTTATTTTCAATGTTATTTTTATTCCACTGCAAATTACTATAAAACCAAAACTGCTTTAATGTCACTTTGATAATTAAACTCGCAAGTGTTTATATTAGTTATAAACCAGTAAGTTAGTTTCAAAAGTTAATCAACACTTCTGATTTGACTAACTGGGAAATAATCGATCCCTTGAGAACCTAACAGAACCTTTACCATGATATAAATCCACTATAGTTTAATTCAGTATTTTATTTGGGGGTTTTTAAGAAAATGTTTTAAACCAGAAATTTTAATTGGAACTCAATTCACCCCCCTCTTGAGTGTCCACTTCGACCAACAATGTTAATCCCAACATTCCATGTAATCCATTGAACATGCACATAAAATTTCCTTCAATGTATGAATTGTTCATCCTGTCTACCCATCAGGTTGACGATGAAAAGATGTACTAAAATTTAATTCATTTTCCGACAACTTATGATGGTTGTTCCAAAAGTTATATGTTAAACTGGGATCATGATCAAATACAATTGATATAGGAACTCAATGTAACCTAACCAACTCTTCAATATACAACTGGGAATGTTGATCTATATATTGAGTATATTAGGAAGAAAATGAGATGATTTAGTCAATCGATCAACAATAAACCAGATAACATTTTTACATAGAGAAGTCATCAGTAATCCCACTATGAAACCCGTGAATATATTTTGACATTCCCACTCTAGAACCAGGAAAGGTTGATGTATCCTCTTTGGCAATTGTCGATCCACATTACCCTTCTAACAAGTGAAAATATTCACAGTAAATTCAATAATATATCTTTCTATTCTATCCCACCAGTAAAACTTTTGAAGGTCTCTGTAAATCATAGTACAACCATGATGAACTAAAAATAGAGAACAAAGAGATTCACATAACCCTTTCTTTAACTGTGGGGAACAAGGCAAACATTACCTCTTCCAAAATCTTAAAAAACAATCATTATCAATGTTAAATTCTGGTAATTTAACTTTCTGAACCGATTCGGACTGTTTCTACAACACACTATCTTTCTACTGTGTTTTATTTAATTTTTTCTGATAGATATTATTTCACTATCACCTGAAACAAAATATAAAAATTTCTTGTACCAACTACATCTAAGCCAAAATTCAAAAAATCACTAAACAAAGGATAACATTCCAAATGTAACATGGTTTATATAACATTACTTTTTTTTACTCTATGCATCAGTGAATTTATTTTATTTTCCTGGATGATAATGATTCATGCAATCAGAATCCTTGATTAATTACATAAATATCCTCTATTTCATGTTCAATTCATTATGAGTGAATATATACTTCAAATTTTTGTGTCATTATATATTTCATATTTTACACTATAATGATGACGTCTAAAAATTTTAATTGGAAAAACAAAATTAGCTAATTCCAGAACATATGTAATGTACATTATCTCACGAGTTCTCAACTGATATGAATAAAAAGAAATTAACTTATCATTATTCATTATGAAACAACCATCTACTTTCAATTTAGTATAATAGTAGATAAAAAATTCACCGTTTATGGAAGGTAAATTCAATACTATAGAATTCACCAATCTTCTTTTCAATTCCTAAAACTAATCACCATAATCTTTTGTCTAGTTGAAATTAACACCTTTTCATCTTATGTTATTTAGTGGGCCAGATAAAGGTGAAATGTTTTAAACAAACCTTAGTTAATAGCCTGGTAAACCAAGAAAACAATGAATATCAGTTATATTTGTGGGTCTTAGTCATTCTTCATTAACATTTGTTTTTATATGATCAACCATGATTACATCTTTAGAAACAATGAGACCATGGAAAGAAATTAGATGGAACCAAAGCCCACACTCAGTGAATTTCCCATATAGTTTCTTTTCATTTAAGGTTTTCAAGACAATAATTAAATTAAATTCAATATCCTATTTACTTATTATAATATATCATAATGTACTCAAAAAACACAAACAAAATCACATTTAAGAAGTCACATAATATTCTATTCATAATATCCATGAATACAACATGATCATTTGTTAACACAAATGAAATGACTAAAAATTCATAACATCAATATCTATTACAAAATATGGTCATTGGAATGTATTCTTACTTTACATTCCACTAATGGTACCCCAATCTCAATTCATCTTTCAAAATTGTGTTTCTACATGGATCTGATCAAACAAATCATTGATATGAGGAAAAAGAAACTTGTTCTTAACAGTGATGTTTTTAAAGGATCTATAGTCAATGAAAAGTCTCATTGAACTATCTTCCTCTTTAACAAACAGGACATGAGCAAACCATGGTGATGTTGTAGATAAAATAAAACTATTATATAATAAATCATTCAATTTCATATTCATCTCTAAAATTTCAATTTTATTCATTCAGAAAGGGATGTTTGAAATTGGCCTAAGATCAGGAGATAAGTCAATAGTAAATTCAACTTCCTGATCAGGTATGAGAATGAAAATTCATTAATAAAAACATCACGATATGCATTCCTCATTGGAACATCATTAATATAAATAACTTTGTTTAAAAAAAATATGTGAAATATAATAATCATTTCCATCTATTAACAGTTTATCAACTTCATTATTTGTTCTCAATGGTTAGGGTTCATTCTTGTACACAAAATGAATGTATTTCTGAATAGAAACTTTGTTAACTATATAGTCAATCTTAGCATGGTAAATAGAAATCTAATTCGTACCTATAATAACATCAAACTCTACTAGGTGAAAGAAATCAATGTTTTTAGGTATATTCATTCCACGTATAAGGATTATAATGTCATGACCCATCCCCGGGGGCCCGTTCCGTGACTACCCTAAACCCGCCTTCTATAGGCCAGGGGCTGGAAACTAGCACTGAAAGGTATATACCCTAAAATCGGAAAGGCAATGCATTTATATCCTATAATAACACACAACCAAGAACACAACATGATATGAAAACGAGTAAACTGAATAGTAAATATTGTGAGTACAGTAAGTAAAAAAGGCCAGAATACTAGCCCAACTGAAAAGTACAAGAAACTGAATATTACAATTAAACTGAAACAAATCCTATGAATACACACCAAGGATACTACCAGATGGGTAGGTACAACTCTCGAATGGTCATCTCTATGGTAAACCTCATCAAAGGTGCACCTCCAAGCTACCTCCAGTCCCGGTACCCTCGTCCTTAGTCAGCACTGTCCATCATCTGTACGAAACACAATAAAGTGCGGGTGTAGCCCGTGAAGGGGTGAGTATAATGATACTTATTAGGGACCTGACACCCTCAAGGTCTCTCAAAATCCAAAAAGGATAAATCACAAAGCATGAAAACAACTGGCTATCCTACTTAGGTATATGGAAATACATATACCTAAGTTATCAAGTAAACCCATCTCAATCATGAGGAAACACAAGGCCTAACTAATTAGAATGAAGCTCAACTCTTTCATAAAAGAAGGAATACCACGAAAGTGAGTACCAGAATGGTACGCCACACAAAAGAATATTAAAAAGGTATCACCATGAAGGTAAGTACCACAAAGGTACACCACACAGAATAATACCACAATGGTTTCACCACGAAGGTAAGGACTAAGATCATACCAGGAATAAAGTAGGTACAATATTAGAGATGATTAGATGTAACTACTGAATCATCTTACTCTGTTAAGAGGAAGACCCACATAAGATCCTAAATCATCATTAGACCCACACATGATACTAGTACATAATAAGACTTATACAAGATCCTAGTAAATCATCAGACCCACACAAGATCCTAGTACATCATCAGACCCACAAAAGATCCTAGTGCATCATCAGACCCACAAATGATCGTAGTACATCATTAGACCCACACATGATCCTAGTACATCAGACCCATGAAGGATCCAAGAGTATCCCCGCATGGATTCCTAGAGTGGACGCAAGTGGGACCCTCAAACACAGAACCAAATATGATCCTAAAGCACAGACCCACATAGGAACCCTTTCTCATGTTACAGCCATCTACAAGGTTCCCACACAAAGCTCACTTGTCTCCTAGAGGGTCTTCTCCTCAATCCACTGGTCGATACTCCAACTACCACGAAGTCCCATGAAGAAGTAACCCAAAGGATCTTTACATCATAGGGGTATCAATGTAACAAATGGTTTATCAAATAGATTCCTAGTATGTAAGTAATTATCCTTTTAGTCCTGAGGTCCTGGTTGGATTCTAGCTTGATCCAACCAGACTATACCCTAACATAATCAAAATCTCATGTAGGATATAAAAAAAGGACTGTCTTTCTCCAAGGTTTCTAGCACCGCAGACAGTTTTTCAAACAAATGCTCGTAGCTCAATATATGACCAAAAGAACGTATAGGGTCGAAAATGGTCCTGGTCCAGTCAGACTCGACCCAGTTCAGGTGGACCCAGCCCGACCCGGGTCTGGCCATGGGTCGTACTCGGCCCACAAATCTTACCCGACCTGCTAGGTCCGGCCCGCCCCGCACTGGGTGGCCCGCCTTGGCCGCATGCGGGGGGGAGTTGCACACCCCCTGCCCTCAATCACCGAACTGTCGAAGCCTTTATTTCTCAAGGCAGCACGCATGACCTGTCGTGGGTCCCGCTCAGTACAGCTCGGCCGACCGAAATGGCCGACCCCTTTCTCCTCCTGACGGCGTGTCGAGCGCTGCCCCTTCGTGGTCGGCTGAACGTCGGTCACCTTCCACCATCGGCCGGGGCCAGGCGGGCCATGAACACTTTCTCTGATGGTGCGGTCGGGAACCACGCCTTCACCGGCGGCCTACTCGGCCAGTCTCCCTCCCTTCGCCACTGCGGCCCTTGCTCTTTGGGCGGTGCATATGCACGTTACCGCCCTTACTCTTTCGACCATCACCCTTTCTCCTCTGTGGCCTACGGGCCGTGGCCCTTCTACGGTGGTGCGGTTGTGCTGCCGTTGTCTTTACATCTGGCAGTGGTGCCAGCCACTGTTCCCAAGCACCACCAATGTCAGTTTCCATCCTCCTCCATCGTGAATAACACACCATGAACCAAAATGATTTTTGCAGTGCGGTCGGGCCATGTTCGTTTGGCCCGTACTCTCTACGTTAGAGTGGTAGCAAGATGCTAAAGGGAGGTGATTCAATGTGAGAGAAAAATTAAATATGATCATTAGAAAACACACCCCTACCTCTACGGTTTATTGACGTCGGTGAGGGGGGAAGGACAGACGTTGGTTCGTTGTCGTTGAAGATGTTCCTTGTGGGAGAGCATGTTCTTCATTGGAGAGTGCATTCTTTGTTAGTGGATGAGTTTCTCCAAGAGCTCTATCGAAACCTCCCTTTCGCAAATGATTTAACCCTATAAAAATGAGGATCCAATCTAAATAAAATATGTTTATTAATTTTAATTTTTTTTTGCATAAATGGAGTTGGCATAATTAATTAATTTATTGAAGTGGCGTAATTAATGTGGAGGGAGTCCAGGAGTTACCTCCCATTAAAGGGGGAGTTTAAGAGTCGGGTAGTTCCCATCATTGAATTCAAATTGGTAGTTTTTAGTTTGGGTGGTCCCCACCTCCATAACCCCAAAAAAGGTTACAAGCAAAAAAAAAATGTTCAATATTATTATTTTTCTATTCCTCCATGAATAATTGGAAAACTAACTTCTACCCTCGACCTACTGCTGTTGAGGTGAAGGTCTCTTTAAGAAAATACTGGTGCTACTAGTTCAATGGTTCCCTCATAACTCAATTCTGAGCACCGGTTCAAAAGTTATAAAGACATACTCGCATTTTTACTGAATATACCCAAAAAACATCAAAAAATCATTCCGAGCACACCGGGCCTCGGAATCACGTGCCATAAATTTTTTCGTACTTGTAATATTCCATATAATTTAAAAATAAAATTACATGGAAAAGTGGGTTCTTTACATTCTCCCCACCTCAGGGCTTTGTGTCCCCGTAAGACACAACTCAAACTACGGGAAAAAGTGGGTGTAATGAGCATGTATCTGGGCCTCCTGCTCCCATGTTCTCTCCTAGAGGTTCCCATGCTGTCAGGGAACATGCACTAGAGGAATAGACCACCCATGACGGACCCAATCCTATCGATCCACAATCTCTACTGGAACCTCAATAAATGTCTCTGCATCGTTGATGTCTAGCTCACTGTGGACATTGACATGAGATGGGTCGTGCCACTATCTCCTCATGTAGGATACGTGGAAGACGTTGTGCACCCGGTGAAACTAAGGTGGAAGAGTTAAGTGGTGAGCTACCTTTCCAACTCTATTGAGGACCTCAAAGGGTCCGATGAACCTTGAAGATGACCTTCCGCCCTAGTCAAACCTCTACAAACCTCGTCGGGGTGAGACCCATAGGAAGACATGGTCACCATCCTCAAACACTAGAGGTCTCCGTTTTCTATCAGCATAAGACTTTTTCCTTCTATATGCAGTCTTCATCTGCTCCTGGATGATCTGCACCATCTCTGTGGTGGCATGTACCATCTCTAACCCCACTAGTGCAAATACCCCTAGGTTAGTCCAGCACAAAGGAGATCTTCATGGTCGGCCGATAAAAGCCTTGAAAGGTGTCATCCTAATGATTGAGTGATTGTTGTTGTTGTATGAAAACTCCACCAAAGGCATGTGATGCTCACAGGTATGATGGAAGTCGTGGTCGCAAGTATGTAGCAAGTCCTTGAGGGTCTGAATTTTTTGCTCTGTCTGGCCATTTTTCTGAGGATGGAAGGTGGTTCTCAAATGATGCTACATTCTAAAAGGCTCCTACAACCCCTTATATAGTTGGTAAGTGAAACATGTTTTATGATTAGAGACAATCTTTGAGGGTACTCCATGTAGTCACACAATCCCTTGCACATAAGGGAATCCCAAGCTCTCTACTGAACCCCACTCTCTGACTGGTAGGAAGTCGGCCGACTCGGTGAGTCAGTCGATGAACACCCAGTTAGAATCATTAAACCTAGATTTATGCGGATGTATTATAATGAATTCCATGGATATCTCATCCCACTTCCACTTTGGGACCTATAATGGCTGAACTAAGCCTACTGGTACCTGATGCTCTGCCTTCACTTCCTGAAAAGTGAGGCACCGATAGACAAAATCTGCTACTAATTTCATCATTCTTAGCCACCAGTGCTATCGTCGGAGATCATGGAACATATTTTCCAATCTTGGATGTACCGCTAGAGGGGAAATGTAAAACTCCCTCAACAATTCCTTCTGAAATGACACAGGTACCATGGTACGTCTTCTGAAGAGGATGATGTGCTCCCCACCTTCAAAAACTCCTTCAGGTGCGTGTCCTATGGATATCTGAGCATGTAAAGAATCGTAATCCGTCTCCCCATGTTGAACCTCCCTAACTCACTGAAGGAGTGGGGGAGTGACTATAAGGGACTAGAGAAAAGCTGCTCCAACTTAATCCACAAAGGATATCTACAAAGTGGACAACTGCTCTGTCGCCTCACCTAACAGCTGTGTACCAAACCTCCTGCTGAGTGCATCTGCTACAACATTCCTCTTCCAAAAAGTATATACTATCTCGATGACATAATTCTAGAGGAAATCAAGCCAAAGACACGGTTTCAGGTTTATATCATTCTGAGAGGAGATATACTTGAGACTCTTGTGATCCGAGTAGACTGTAAAACGCTCACACATAAAGTAGTGGCGCCACATCTTCAGGGCGAAGGCCACTTCTACTAACTCCAGGTCATGGGAAGCATAGTTCTGCTCATGTTGTCTCACCTGTCGAGAACCATATGAGATCACTTCTCACTCATATATCAGGACACAATCGATCCCAGACCCTGATGCATCATAGTAGAATACGCACCCTACAGCCTCCTTCAGAAGCCTCTAGATGTGGGCACTAGTCAGCCTCTACCTCAGCTCCTGAAAACTCTGTTGGCATCCCTCTGACTACATGAAGGGTTTCCTCTTCTTCGTCAATGTTGATAAAAGTGATGCAACTTTGGAGAAATATAGCACAAATCTCAGATAGTATCTGACCAAACCCAAAAAACATCATACCTTTGTCACACTCTTGGGTGGCTCCCAAACATGTACCACCACAATCATCACTGAATACTCCAAAAATCTAACCTCTGAGATAACATGTCCAAGAAATTTAACCTCTTGGATCCAGAATTGGAACTTTGGGAGCTTATCATAAAGCTTATACTCTCAGAGTGTGTCTGGAACTATCTGAAAATGATAGGCATGTTACTCCTCAATATTCGAGTAGATCAGAATGTCGTCGATGAAGACTAATACAAAGAGATTGAGTAATGGTTGATATATCATGTTCATGAGTCCCATGAACACAACTGGGGTGTTGGTTACCCCGAATGGCATAACCAAGACCTCTTAGTGGTCGTACCGACATCTGAAATTTGTCCACCGCACATCTTCGTCTCATACCCTGAGCAGTCGATAGCCTAATCTGAGATCTATCTTCGAGAGACACTGTGCTCCTTTCAACTAATCATAGTGGTTGTCAATCCTCGGGAGTGGGTACTTGTTCTTCACGGTCCCCTAGTTCAGGCGCAGGTAGTCAAAAAAAAGTCTCATGCTCCCATCCGCCTTCTTGGCGAACAAAATCGGGGCTGCACAAGGAGGAACACAGGGCCAGATGAACCCTTTCCCATGTAATTCCTCCAGCTATACCAACAGCTCACAAAGTCCCATGATATCCATCTAATACACTGGTTTAGATATTAGTGCCATCCTGGGGTACAAATAAATGTAAAAGTACACCCCTATATGAGGAGAATGACCCGAAACGTCATCAGGGAAGACATTCGCGTACTGGTCCACCAATACAGGATAACTCAGACTCTCCACATCTACCACTCCGAGGGTAAGGATATCCATTTGATGAGTGATCGGCTGCACTCTCTTCTGGGGAAGTCCATCATGTCCTACAAAGGCTCCCTTCTTGCCGGTGAAGGTAAACCAAGTCCCATCCATGCGGACACACCAAACATTGTGCCTAATACAGTCAATCTAGTCATGGACTATAGATAACAAGTCCATGCCCAAGATGACGTCGTAAGGCCATGGCACCACTACTAGGAGATCCCAGCCGATGCTCTCGCCTCCTAAAGTAAGATTACACTACCAGTAGCAGTGCATAATCATAAAATCATCTTCTGTAAAAGTCTCTAGTAGTAAGGATCAAGCCAACAGATCCCTAGGAATCTCGAAGCATTGAATTAAGGTAGTGAAAATTAAAGAATGACATGCACCTGTTTCTATAAGTACTACATCTAAGGTAGAGTAGAAATAGATCATAGCTCGTATAATACCCAGAGTGGCATGGTCATAGGTCTCAACTGCCTGGAGCTGAGCTCTCCTCTATCCACATGCTACCTATGGTCAGGGTGAACCTCCTGGTGGTGGTGGCGGTAACATCTTGAACCGTCTCCCACTGCCAGCTGCCCGACCAGCTCCTCTGCCACCTCCACCTTCCCCCGGAGGACTTCCTTGGTCAACCCTATGTCTCTGCTTGGGCGGTCCCTTGACCATCTTCTGATCAACTATACGGGTGGTCAGGCAGTCATGATCCATGTGACACTACCCTCCCCATGAGTAACACTTCCTATTCCTCGCATGACTGGCTCTGTCTCTCGTACCCCACACAACTGACCATGAATCCTGTGGTTGTGCACCTATAGTTCGGGTCCTCTAGGACCTCGATGACATTTGTATGATGCAAGATACAGAGGAATCCTCTATGTGATGACTGGGTGTGGGTCTCACTACTGGTGACTACTCATCAAGAAAAATCTCCACTAAGAGGGCTCGCTCTAACACTCCTGCCTGCATCGGGATGCTGAGAGAAGTCATTGAAGCCCAGATCTCCCGCCTGAGTCCCTGCTCAAAGGTACGGGCCCCAAATAATGTGTCCTAAACTATATTAGTGGAGTAGAGGGAGAGGTTATTGAAACTCATTGAGTACTAATGA
The DNA here is from genome assembly GCA_963277665.1 of Viscum album. Lineage (NCBI taxonomy): Eukaryota > Viridiplantae > Streptophyta > Magnoliopsida > Santalales > Viscaceae > Viscum > Viscum album. Next base: position 241,670,497 of record OY728160.1, on the reverse strand, counting down.
ACAGTCATGTTGCCCTGCTGCAGATGAAGAAGCTCATGTATGCATACTGTCTGAAGAGTGGATGGAAAAAACTCTGCCCGAAACAGGCTCTCAATGTCTGCCCAGAGATGCATCACCTCGTTGTGAACCTGGAGCATCAAGCTCCATAATCTTCCAGTTTCTATATATAGAAGACTTGTGACAAGGATCACTATGAGATCAGCGGGTGTCCCTACCATTTGAAAGACTCTCACCACGATCTCCAACCAATCCTCAGCCATCTGTGGATCCATCTTTCCACAGAACCTGGGTGGCCTCTGGTGCTTGAAATCATGCATTGAGCTCAAGAAGCATGCACTCTCTGCTACTAGGGCTGGTGGAATCAGTGTCCCAATGGGTAATGGTACCACTGGTGCCTCCGCTGGTTCCTCTACTAGAAGAGGTCCCTACACCGAGGCCTCGTCGCTAGGTGGGATATTAGTGCGTACTATACCCGGAACCCTAGCTGGCTGTCTGCGTGTAGGAATCCTAAAAATAAATAGGCACGACATAGTCAATAAGTTATACCTAGTGAGCTAACTCAAAGAGATCACAAATAAAAATCTTGAAAACACACACGCAATCAGTGTTTTCGTGCGCTAAGTCGGAAATTAGAAGTAAGGGTCCTGGTGTATGGATACGTCAGCCACCGCACTAACACTAGATTACCTAAATTGACAACCAAACTCACTACACTTAACACTATTGTCATTAAAAAGATCAGAGTCCAATGCTCTATGGTAGAACCGACTCATCTGATACCATTTTGTCATGACCCATCCCCCAAGGCCCGTGTTGTGACTACCACAAGCCCGAATTCCATAGGCCAGGGGATAGCGAGTAGCACTGAAAGACATATTCCCTAAAATAGGGAATACATTTCATTTATATCATGTAATCAGACACAACCAAACACACATCTAGATATTAACATGGGTAAACAAAATAAAAAATAGAGTGAGTACAGTATGTAAAAGGGACAGAATACAAGCCCAACTAGAAAGTACAAGAAACTGAAAAGTACAAGTAAACTGAAATAGCACCTGTGAACAGCTGCCAAGGATCCTACATGAAGGGTAGGTATATCTCTCGAATGGCTGTCTCTGCGGTACACATTATCTAAGGTCCATCTCTGAGCTACCTCCAGTCCTTGTACCCAAATCCTCAGTCAGCGTTGTCCATCGTCTACACCGAAAACAACAAGGTGCGGGCATATCCCGTGCAGGGGCGATTATAATGATACTCGATAGGGACCCTGAGACCCTCAAGGTCTCACAAAATCCACAAAGGATAAACCAAAAAACATGAAAACAACTGAAAATCCAACTTAGGTATAGGCCCATACATATACCTATGTTATCAAGTAAACCCATCTCAATCATGAAGAAACACAAGGCCCAACTCATTATCCCAAAGCTCAACTGTTCCACAAAGGAAGGAATACAACGAAGGTAAGTTCCACAAAGGTACACCACACAGAAGAATACGACATAGGTATTACCACAAAGGTATGTACCACACAGGTACACCACAGAGAATAATACCACAATGTTATCACCACAAAGGTAAGGACTCATCTTATAAAAGGCATAACATAGGTACAGTATCACAGATGATTAAATGCAACTATTGAATCATCATACTCTATTAAGAGGCCGAAACACATAGGATCCTAAATCAACATCAGACCCACACGTGATCCTAGTACATCATCAGACCCACACAGGATCCTAGTACCTCATTAGACCCACATAGGATCCTAGTACATCATCAGACCCACACAGGATCCTAGTACATCATCAAAACCACACAGAATCCTAGTATATCATCAAACCCACACATGATCCTATTACATCATCAAGCCTACATAGGATCCTAGTACATCATTAGACTCACACTTGATCCTATCACAACAGACCCACGAAGGATCATAGAGTAGTACCTCATGGATTCCTAGAGCAGATCCATGTGGGACCCTCAAACACCAACCCACAAAGGATCCCAAAGCACAGACCCATATATGATCCCTTTCTCATGTTACAGCCAGATACAGGGTTCTCGCACTAAGCTCGCTTGTCTCTAAGAGGGTCTGCTTCTCAAGCCACTGGTCAATACTCCAACTACCACGAAGTCCGACGAAGAAGTATAAAAAAATACCGCCACATTGTAGGGGTCTCAAAGAAACAGTCGATGTGTAAAATGAATGCCCGATCTTAAGTTATTAGCCTTTTAGTCCCGAGGGCCCGGTTGGATTCATGCATGATCTAACTCAACCATACCCCAAATTAATCCAAATATCATGTGGGGTATACCAAAATGACCGTCTCGGTCCAAGGTTTCTAGCTCCAAAGAAGGTTCGTCAAACAAACACCCGTAGCTCAATATATGGCCAAAAGAACGTATTGGGTCGAAATTGGTCCGAGTCCGGTCCGACCTAGCTTGGACCGACCCGACCAGGTTTGGATCAACCCGGCCCAACCCAGGTCTGGCCCTGGGTCCGGCCCGACCCTTGGAATCTGACCAAGCCCGCTAGGTCTGGCCCGGCCCTTGCTGGGCGGCCCAGCCTTGCCCTATGCAGGGGGGAGTTATGTGCCCCCACCCTCAATCACCAAACGGCCAAAGCCGTTTGGTCGCTAGGCAGCATGTGGGACCCGCTGCGGGTCCGACATGGTATAGCTCATGTAGCTGAAACGGCCAGCCCCTTTCTCTTCCTGGTGGCACATCATTTTCTACCCCTCCGCGGTCGGTCGAACATCGGCCACCTTCCACCATCCGCTATGGCCAGGCGGGTTGTGGACAATTGCTCAGATGGCACGGTCACACACCGCACCTTCACCGGTGGCTGGCTCAGCCTACCACCCTCCCTTCAATGCCACGACACAAAGCCGCTTACCTTTCTCTCCAGGTGGTGTGAACGCACACTGCCACCCTAGTCGTGCGGCCAACCTCCGTCGCGACTCTTCTCCAGTGGCGCGGTTGCGCCACCACCTTCTTCACGATCGGTCATGTTGCTAACTTCCATTCCTGAGCCCCACAAGTGTCTGTTTCCATCCTCCTCCATCACGAAGAACACACCAAGAACCAAAAAATATTTTGTGGTGAGGTCAGGATATGTTCGTTTGGACCTTACCCACTACATTGGAGCGGTGGCGAGCGGCTCAAGGGAGGCGACTCAATGTGAGAGAAAAATTAACGACAATCAATCGAAAACACTCCCCTACCTTGAAGGTTTGTTGACGTCAGTGAGGTGGGAAGGATGAATGTCGGTTCATTGTCGTTGAAGACGTTCCTCATTGGAGAGTGTGTTCTTTGTTAGAGAGCGCATTCTTCGTTGGAGGATGAGTTTCTCCAAGATCTCTCCCCAATCCTCACTTTCACCAATGATTTCTCCCCTGTAAAATGATGAGCCATTCCAAATAAAATATGTAAATCGATTTTAATATATTGGCACATATGGAGTTGAAAAAATTAATAAATTAGTTAATGTGGCATAATTAAAGTGGAGGGAGTCCAAGAGTTACATACCATTAAAGGGGGAGTTTAAGTGTCAGGTAATCACCACATTTAAATTCAAATTTTGTGTTTTTCGTTCGGGTGTTCCCCACCTCCATAATCCCAATGAATGTTACAAGAAAAATAAAAATGTTAATTTTTTTTTATTTTTCTATTCCTCCATGAAAAAGTGGAAAACTAACTTCTACCCTCGACCTAATATGGTCGAGATGAAGGTCTCCATAAGCGAACGCCGGAGCTGCGAGTTCAATGGTGCCCTCATATTTAAATTCTGAGCACTGGTTCAAAAGTTACAAAAAACCTGATCGCACGTTTACTAAACATACGTGAAAAACAATTTAATAAATTCATTCCAAGCACACCGGGCCTCAAAATCACGAGCCCTAAATTTTCAAAGACTCGTAATATTACATATAAATTTAAATAAAAATACATTGAAACTTCAGGTCTTTACAAAGAAGAAAATGATATTTTATTTTCTCATTAACATTTCTTTTATGTGTTTTTAACACATGTTATTCATTCATTTATTGAGGTGTAATTTCTAATTTACTAGAACTGTTTCTCAGAAATGACAAAATGTGTAGTCCCAAAATCAAACAACACATCAAAATACTCTAAGTAAAAATACAATGTACATAATACATGTAACGTCATGACCCTAGTTACCCAGAGTCTATGCATTATTACATAACATTGGCATGATCGGAAGGGATCAAATCCCAAAAGATCGATCAATTTAGTAGCATTGGAAGTACTAGATACATTCATAAGTTTTACATTATGTCATGAAATAAAAAGATCAACAACATTTTTTCCCCTTTTGAATACACATATATCCTTAGCTAATACCTACAGTTCAACCATAAAATATTTCTTCACATCCAGGGGAAAATAGAACATAGAAAGGGGTGAGAATAGATGCCCAGTAAGGATTACAATATAGAAAAAACATTTGTAAATAAGCATAAACATTTTAGGCAACGTATAAAACTAAAACAAAATCTTTTTAAACATAAACTTCATCATAATATTGTAATGATAAAATAAAATAATTCCATTAACATATTCACATGGATATTCTACTAGTTGAATAATCACATGTAATATCAATAGCCACTTTCATAATGATGGAATGCATAATGCCAGACTTCATAACCACATAATTAAGGCCATGTTCCAAGACTACTAATACAATTTTTTTCATGGACTTGTGCCAATACATTAGTTTGTCTCATGAGAGCTACTGATGCATCAAGGAGTTATATCGGGCTCCACCTGTCACTTACTAAGTCCAATACATTCCTCATATGAAAAGGTTTAAATATAACATAAACATTCGTATTACAAATAGCATACGAAATGTCAATACTTTTTACATAAACCATGAATGGTTTAAATGTAACACATCCATAGTTCAACATATCACATAACCTGAAATACAATATTGATGTTTTGTATCATAATAAATCAACTTCAAACAATCTTAAAATCCTTCAACGGATTTTGACATAGATGAAATCAAAACTTTTTAAGGAAATATATATTTTTCTTCTGAAATAATTTAAAATTCATATAATTATAAAAGAAAATGTTTATTTTGAAAATATTCTTATAATCTTTTTTGGGATGATTGGATGATGATATAACGGTAGAAAATACCCACACCCGCCGTATAAGTTAAAAAAGACATTCTTAACTTAATTTTATCAAAAAGGTCATAAAGTACCTTGTTTGGAAAATGACGGAAAGATTCCTTTCAAAAAATATATGGTCAAATAAGTGTATAAATGGATTTAACCAATAATATATTAAATACTAAAAATGTTTTGAACTATATTTTTTTGAAAACACGGATGTGGATGATAATGAGTTCCTAGTATATACTTACGTAAAAGCCACCTCAGATAATAAAACGATTGTGAAATTAACACTTACCTTGTACTTTTCCATAATGGATGGTATGTTAAACTCCTGTATAATAGTTAAAACATTTTTATTCAATTATACATGAACTATATGCATAAATAGGATATCATATATGATCCCCTAATATTGCTTTGTTATTAATATTTCAGTATTATCATCGTTTCGGGTGTTAACTGATTCATTTTCATTTATATGCTTGGTTACGTAAGTCATGTTTGTTATGGATAGGTTTTTTTTGATTCATATAAATAATTATATTATGTTCATAAAAATTATTTTTAACCATAAAAATAAAATTATACTTGAGTGATTACAATGGGGAATGAATCTCATTACATTCGTGGAGAGGGTAATCTGTACGCACGCACGAGTGACAATATCATTATATTGATGGTGAAATAGATTGTAATTGGATGGTATATCATATATACAGAATATTTAACATGTTATATTTGTAATTTACATTATTTATAGTCATTATTACACCAAACCAAATAATTATGTGTTTTAATAATAAACTACACCACGACGTAGAGGCGATAAGCTGTACGTACGCATGTATGGTGAGTTTTTCATTCATATGATGGATAGAATAATGAATATGGTTGTATAATTTTTATAATAACATCATTGTATATATAATATACTGGAGTTTTTATTTTATAATGGAATCAACAGAGAAAGAATAAGTTGAAGAAGAAAATAACATGAAAGAGGTGATGAAATATTTTCCTCTTCTTCTAGTTCTTCCTTTTGATTTGATCAAAAGGGCTCCACAGGTAGGAGTTATGTCAAACATAAGGCCTCTATGATGAATATAGGAAATTTATAAGGATATTTGGGTAGGGTTTGGCTATGAAAAAAGGCTATGGAGTTGTGAAATTAAGAGAAGGGGGACTGTCATTTTATAAGAGAGGTGAGGGTCACTTTTGGAAAAGATTGAAATAATATTTAATAATAAAACCATTTTTAGTTTATAATGGCTACAAAATAATATATTTCGAGCCTAAAGTGGGTATGTGGCGAAAAGATCTCAACCGATAGGTTTTAGATAGGATTGGGTCACCATATTAACCTAATCTTTTTTATTTAACTGTTAGTTAAATCTTTTAACTTTTACCATGTATTTTTTATTGTTATAATAATTGGTTAATAAAGATACTGTAAAATGCCAATAGAACCTAAAGGGTTTCTTTAATGATATACCTATCATTATATATGTTCTTTGGAAGAACCTTGTTTTTTTAGGACTAATATATAATATAATAATTTGTTATTTGTTTTAAAAACTCATTTCTGTCATTTTTTACACTATGTAGTATTTGGTTTTTGTGAAATCCCTAAAAACATGGTTAGTTCCAAAAAAATACATCTATTCAATCCTAAAATATCATATTCACCTATAAAATTCGTGTATGTCATTTAAACATTGAAATTATATTTATTTTAATATTGATAATACCATTTATTTGATTCTTTCATTGATAAGGTAATTACTACATCATCATTGTGTCAGAAATAAATTTAATTATTTAAGTTTTAAAAATTATAAATTAAATACCATTATGTATGAAATATTATTATATTTCTAATTAATATTTTGAGTCGAAAGGATACCTTATATAACACCTTGTAAAAATTGTTTTACTGAAATATATATTTTAATGTCATTTTTGTCTTTACTTTAAATTAATTTATATAAATTGTCATTATCACTTTCAAGTGGCTCCATGTGGTCCCAAAATCTAACCAAAGATTTACATGGTCGGACATGTATCAAAAAATAGGAATAGTAAACATGTTAGGGTAATTTAATAGTATTATAATAATATTTGTTTAGCCTTTTTTACCAGATTTACCGTTTAACCATGGTAAATAAAATATTTACTGATGTAAATATTCATAGTGTCTAAAAATAAAAGTTAACAATTTTCAAAATTTGGACATCCTAATTTCAAATATTTAATCCATTTTTCCAAATTCAAAACACATAAGTGGTAGAAATTAATTTAAAAATAAATCTTGTTGTTAAAACAAAAAGTGTGTTTTTAATAAATAATAACTATCAAAAGATTAACACTTTTTATGTATATTTTAAATGTGAAATTACATCCAATGACATAAATTATATTAAATGATAAAATTATAATCTAATGATTCTTTAAAACCACTAAAATTTATAATTTAACACTATAATTTATTTTTATTTAAAAAGTTGTTTTTATTTTAAATTAAGTATTTTTTTCTATTCATCAAAATAAGAATGTCATCAGAAAAGTACCCAAAATTTATCCTAACATATTTTTTATGTCCTGATTCTATAGAATAATTTAATTTCATAAAATTTTATATATAAAGGTGTCAAATATTGGTTTTAAAAAAGGTTCTCCATTAAAAGGCGGTAAAATTGCATTTTTTTAAAAATAATTCTTTTATCTGAGAAAAATTTGATTTGTTCTTATATTATGTCTAAGAAAAACATATTATGGATTCTAAAATTATCTAAAGTATATAAAAGTCAGAATTCAGTTAATACTATTCATAACCGCTTTTTGAACAACTAGTTTGGTATGTCGTGGTGCGCTCGAAATCGGTATTGCATGTAGAGCAAGTTATTGAATTTCTTTGAAGAGATAACATTCTATGAAATATAGGGTGTTACAGTCTCCCGTCCTTAAAAAAATTTCATCCTCACAATTTGAAATTTGTCTTTGAAAATAAATGGTTAGAAATAAAAAAATACGTTTATAGAAAACCCACATTAGAAATCAGGTTAATAAAATTTTGTCTTAATAAGAGGGATATGGTAATGAAAAAGTCACCACAAAATTATGATCTCAAATAGAAGAAAATTTTCGGAAATTAGAGCCACATAGTTGGAGTAAAAATGAAAACATTTATATGGAGTGATTAAGGTCATCAATCACAAACAATTGTAAAATTGAGGCCCTCAAAGCCATCAATCTAAGATAATTTAAAATTTCATCGGTTCAACAATACATATGGTATTAAGATTACACATTTTTGGTTTTAAGACCCCTTACATAAAGGTTAAGAATTAATTTATTACTATAATAAGAGGAATATATATATATATATATATATATATAGTTGACCAGTAGAGTTTCACACTTCAACTAATTCCTACCACAAATTCATCTTTCACTCTAAAAGATAATATAATTCAAAAATATTCTATTTATCCTAGTCGTATAGGGTTCCAAAAAAATGAATTTATAATTAATTAGTCTATATATTAAAAAAACATAATACCAACTAGGACATCACATATGCCAGTGGTAGGTGATCAAACCTTGCCTCCCTTCCATTACGGGATGAAGTCTCACGACCTTGCCGGACACGATGGGTTGTCACCCAACATCTGGGTTGTCCTTTTTATAACAATCCAAAAATAATCTTAAGAAATGATTTATAATTAATAAAATTATCCAACATCAATCTTAATATATTCCAACCGTTAGACTTATCCAAAATAATTTTTTCCGAACTCACATTCCAAAATTTATAATGAAGGTAAACAAAATGAAGATATATTTTTCCACATAATAACATATTATTACCTTCATCATGTATTCTTTTAAAACATATTAACACCATGAAGTACCATAAAACTTTATTTATTAAATTAATTCTCCCTTATTCAATATATAATACTAGATATATTCTTTATATCAAAATATTTTGAATATTCCAACAATGATGGAATATACAAACCATTAATCTGTTCCAAGGTAGTCAAAATATCCAATGTAATTTATCCAAATCAACCATCTCTTATTCCAAAATCACTACCTCAGTATTAGGACCATATTATGGTTTACCTTTCCATCAACCATGTATTTTCCAAAACGTATAACCTGAAATTGTGTCACTTTACAAGGTACCATACAATCTCAAATCCTTAATGAAATAATACTGCAGTACAATCCTTATATAATTCCACAATTCATATAACTTGTACATCATTTATACAACACTTAAATAAAATAATTATTTAAAAAAACATAATAACATGAGTCATTACTCTTCATCTCTAGTAGTATAAAAACATTATTATTATCCAATTGCATCATTTGTGGCATACTCTTATTATTTGGATATTGATTCATGTAGTGTCCCAACTACTTGCAGATGAAGCATTGTACATTTGAAACATTTTTGTTACCTTTTCAATCACATACATGGTGTCCTTTTTCTCCACACATATAACAAACTCTCATTCCCTTAAAAAATTTACCAAGGTGATTCTTTCCATAGTTATCTCATATGGGAAAATCCTTCTTTCCCCTCTTCCCCTTATCCATATTTTTCTCTACCATACTTTTCTTCCCTTTCTTCCCTTCAAATCCATAGGACATAGAGAATTCTTTACATACCTATTAATACATGATACTATTTCTTAATATGATGATAATATGTGGGAGACTATTTCCCATTTAAATCTTGGGTTAATACAATTTTTGATATTGTCCTTATTAATCGTTCAATCATGCGTATTTATGGAATTCTCATTCCTTCTACTAGGCGCCATTTCTAATCAATTTCATACACCATGTTAGTTTATGATTCATAATGCATAATTCCGAATGTGTAAAACACTTAACATAAATTAAACAATTTATGGATATAATCCATAATCATAAAAACATTTTCTTTGAGGAATTATATATTCATAAACCCTTCACAATGGGTTGTAAAGATAATAAAAATTATCCTAAGGATATCCCCCTGGTGTGTCATAACCTTGAGTACAGCATAGATCGTTGTCGTGCACCAGTTCTCGATCAATTCTAGCTCAAAGTAGTGTTTTTGGGTTTTACCCCTATGTACATTTGTGCTAGATCCACCTCTACCTGATCGTATCTAGAAAGGGATGTATTGCTTGGAAAACTCACAAAATTTCTATAGTACCAAAATTCTTGGATGTTCTTCTATACTAACCCTCAATGTATATATTAGGGTCGTGTTCTCTAATCATATTTTTTCAAAATCATGTTTCCAAGGTTTGTACTGAACTTCCTATGATACCAACTATAATTCCCCGACCATAGATACCTAGAGTTAGTGCATTATTACATAACATTGGCATGATCACAGGGGATCAAATCCCAAAAGACCGATCTGTTTAGTAGCCATGGATATACTAGATACATTAATAAGTTTTACATTACATTATGAAATAAAAACATCAACAACATTTTGTCCACTTTTGAACACACTTATATTCTTATCATGTCCCTAATGGTTAACCATAAAATATTTCTTCACATCCTGGGAAAAATAATACATAGAGATGGGTGAGCTCAGATGCTCAGTAAGGATAACAATATAGCTAAAACTTTTTTAAACAAGAATAAACATTTAAGGGAATGTATAAGACTAAAAAATTACTTTTAAACATAAACTTAATAATAATATGGAAAAGTTAAAACCAAATAATTCCATTTACTTTTTCACATGGATATTCTACTTGTTGAATAATCACATTAAAAAACAATATCCACTTTCATAATGATGGAATGCATAATTCCAGACTTCATTACCATATAGTCAAGGCCTTATGCTAAGAATACAAATAAAATTTTGATAAGGCCTTGTTCCAAGACTCTAGTTTCTCTCATGAGACATACCGATGCATTAAAGAGCTAGAGAGGGCTCCATCCGTCACTTACTAAGTCCAATGCATTCCTAATATGAAAAGGTGTAAACATAACATAAACATTCATATTAAAACTAGAATAAAAAATGTCAATACATTATCCACAAAACATGAATGGTGTAAAAATAACACATCCATAGTCAAAAATATCACATAACCTTCAATTCAATATGGATGTTTTGTATTATAATAAACCAACTTCAAACAAGCTTAAAATCCATCAAAGGATATTGACGTTGATGAAATCAAAACTTTTTAAAAAAAATATCTCTTTCTATTTTGATATCATTTAAAAGACATATAAATATAAAATAAAAGATTTATTTAGAAAATATTTTTTATTCTTGTATGGAAGAATTTGACGATGATATAATTTTTGAAAATAGCCACACCCGTCGTATAAGTTAAAAAAAGACATTCTTCCCTTAATTTTGATGAAAAGGTCATAAAGTACGTTGTTTGGAAAATGACGGAAAGATTCATTTCAAAAAATATATGGTAAAACAAGGGTATAAATGAGTGAAACCCATAGTATAGTAAATAGTAAATTTTTTTGAATTACATTTTTAAGAAAACACGGATGTGGATGATAAAGAGTTTCTAATAGATACATACGTAAAAACAACCTCGGATTATGAAGAGATTGTGAAATTAACCCTTACTTTATACTTTTCCTTATTTGATGGTATGTTGACCTCCTGTATAATAGTTAATTTTTTTTATTAAATTATAAAATAATAATATACATAAATATGATATCATATATGAACCTCTAATATTTCTTTGTTAATAATATTTCAGTAGTATCATCGTTTCAGGTGTTAACTGATTCATTTTCCTTTATATTATTGGTTATGTAATCCATGTTTGTTATGGATAGGATGTATTTGATTCATATACATAATGATATTACGTTCATAAAAAATATTTTTAATCATGAAATGAAAATTATTCTTGAATTATTACAATGGGGAATGAATCTCATCATATTTGTGGAGACGGTAATCCGTACGTATGCACGAACAAAAATATAATTATATTGATGGTGAACTGAAATGTAATTGGATGGTATATCATATATAAATAATCATTAACATGTTATATTTATTATTTAAATTAGTTATACTCATTATTATACCCATCCAAATAATGAAGTGTTTGAATAACAAACTACACCATGATGTGGAGACGATAAGTTGTACGTACGCACGTATGGTGACTTTGTCATTCATATAATGGATAGAATAATGAATATGGTTGTAGAATTTTTTTAATTAAATAACAGTATATAGAAGATACTGGAGTTATTTTTTTAGAATTTAAACAAAAAAGAAAGAGGAAGTAGAAGAAGAGAAGAACATGAAAGAGGTGGTGGAATATTTACCTCTTTTTTGGGTTATTCCTTTCGATTTGATCAAAATGGATCCATTGGTTGGCTTTATGACAAAATTAAGGACTAAAGTATGAATAGAGGAATGTTTGGAGGATATTTGGTCAGTGTCTGTCTAATCCAAAAGTCTTTGGAGCTGTGAAATTAAGAGAAGGGGAAGTTCCCTTTTATAAGAGAGGTGAGGGTCACTTTAGGAAAAGCATGAAATATTATTTTATAATGACTCAAAAATAATTTATTTATATCTTAATGTTGGTATGGGTCGAAAAACTCTACGACGATAGGTTTTAGACAGGTTTGTGTCACCATATTAATATTATCTTTTAGATTTAACTCTTAGTTAAATAGTTTAACTTTTACCTTGTATTCTTGTATAATTATAATAATTTGTTAATAAACTTAATATAAAATTCAAACAGAACCCCAAGTGGTTCATTAATTATATACCTATAATTATATAAGTTATTTTGAAGAACATTTTATTTTTAGGACTATTATATAATTTAATAATATAATATTTTTTTTAAAAACTCATTTGTGTCAATTTTGACACTATTCAATATTTGGTTATTGTGAAAGTAATCACAACTCTATTACGTCCAAATAAACATTGAATCAATTCTGACATGTCATATTCATCTATAAATTTTTTGGGTTTCATAAAAACATTTAAATTATATTTAATTTAATATTTATAATACCATCTATTTATTCTTTCATTAATTAGGTAATTACTACATCATTATTGTGTCATAAATAAATTTAATTATTGAAGTTATAAAAATTATAAATAAAATACAATTATATAGGAAATATTTTTATATTTCTAACTAATATTTATAGACTAAAGGATAACTTATATAACAGCTAGTAAATTTTTTTTACTAAAAGATATATTTTTTTGTCAATTTTTTCTTTAGTTTAAATTAATTAATATAAACCGTCATTATCACTATCATGTTACTACAAGTGGTCCCATAATCAACCCAAGGATGACCATGGTCAGACATATATCAAACAATAGAAATATGAAATAATTTAGAAGGAGTTCACCCTGACATTATGATTGTATTATATATTCTTCCAAGTCTTCGAGTTCTTCATCAGACACTTATTTTCTTAATGACCCATCTCATTGCACTTAGAACATTTTACATACAATAAATCATATTTTATCTTACCACTACCATCATCATTACCAATTTAGTTGCAAGACTTATTCCCCATTTTACCCCATCTAAAGCACTTATCACAATTTACAACTCATTATATAGTGTGTTATTTACCACAATTTTCTCAAAACGTAAACTTAATATTTTTACCATTATACATTTTTGTTGAATTCTTCCCTTTATAATACCAAATAGACCTCTTATTCTGCTATATTTTAAATGAACAGATTATCATCAGCAAACTCTATTTCTACATTCTCTTCAAATCAAGCAATTTTTTCATAACATTTAAACTCAAGAGAAGATAAATACATTAGATGCATTGGATTTAATCTGGAGTAAAATGATTTAATTTACTATCTAGATCCTAGATAAAATTTGGAGCATACCTTGCCAGTATAGTGAATTTTTCTTCTGAAGAATCCATCATGTCACCCCGTTTCTTCCATTCCATGAATTTTATTTCCAACCTATGTCAAACATCCATAGGAAAATATTTCTCAAGAAACTTTTTTTTTGAATTTATCATAATCAAAATCATCAAATTATCCATTCTCTAGGATTTTATTAACAATTTACCACTACTAATCATCTTTTCCTTCAAAAGGATATACCAAAAGACTAACCTTTTCATTTTATGAACTCCCCATTACATAAAATATATTTTCTATGGATTTAGCCCACCCTTAAACTAGATTGGGGTCAAATAATCCTCCTAAAGATGGAGGATTTTCCCCCATGAAGTGATCCACTACCGAAATGTTCTTATGTAGTTGATCTGGACGATCTCAAGCATGGATACCACCAACATTTATCACTTGAGTCAACTGATCCATCATCGAAACAAACTATTCAGTTCGGATTTCAACCATCTTAAGTTTCTTATTTGGAACGTTGTTTTCTTGATGATGTCATCCTAGCACAGCAACCTTGTTTCCTCTATAGGAAACCATTATGAATAGATATAGCTTGGATGAAGCAACATGGTAATCCTTAGAGTCTATATCAGTTCAATTTGAACATTAAGTAAAAATAATAGATATTTTATTAAGAATATCCTAACCCCTAAAGTTATCTAATCCGACCACTGATAACAACTAATGGGTCCCGTCCTTAAAAATTACACAATATTGAGTTTATTCAAGAATATTCATACTTTCACATTAAATATATTTTTTGGCTTACAATTTTTTATAATTAATACATCATTAATACATAACATCATGTAATCATAAAAGAGGATACGACCAAAACAATATCCATTTTTTTAAAATATAAAACTTTTAAAATAAAACATCTTATCTATTTTTTATAAAAGTATTATTTACTTCTTTCATTATCTTAATCATCCTTATACCATATGGAAAACATTTCAAAAACATGGGATGAAAAAAATCATTCATTAAGGGAAATAAAATAAGGAATAAAATTGTTAGTCCAAATAAATTTTAAACTCAGGATAACAATATCACAATTTTCAAACATAAAAAAATACCACATAAAAATATTAGATTCATAAAAATAGATTATATTAATCGCAAATCATAAATGTAACTTATTTAATCTATATCATACTTACATTGTAGCTTTCATTGCTACACAGAGAGTAACATTCATAGTTACATTTGGAATAACCATCACAATATATTCCATAAATCTTTTAGGATAAACCCTATTGTTTAACTCTTCTTCATTACCCAATGCATTGGATAGATATCACAGGATCAACCAAACTCAATTTATCACAAAAATACACTTATAAATAATAAATTATCATGAAATATAACTTAAGTATTAAACATAAATCACACATAATGGAAAAATAACATTTCCACATTGAAATCACAATATATAATGTCAAGATATTGACATAATTAATCACTTCTCAAAACCATATTCAATAACAAAATAAATTACAAGGGAATATGGTATTTAATTTTTTTTAAATCACTAAGGCTTATAGAGGAATTCAAATA
Source organism: Viscum album (assembly GCA_963277665.1). Taxonomy (NCBI): domain Eukaryota; kingdom Viridiplantae; phylum Streptophyta; class Magnoliopsida; order Santalales; family Viscaceae; genus Viscum; species Viscum album. The sequence goes on along the minus strand of OY728160.1, from coordinate 241,654,819 downwards.
TCAAATAATGGTTATGGTGACAAAGAAGTCATTGTTTCCATATACGTTAAAAAACATTCATTTTTTTTAATTTTATATGGATAGTAAAACAATCCATATAAAAATATTTCCTAAAAAACATTGAATGAAATTCAAGATATAAATAATATATAATATATTTAAAATTAACATCACATGTAATAGTTTAATTAAATAATTACAAAGTATATATTTAACACAAAGAATGGTAATTGGGTTAAAGAATTCTCTTACCTCAAGTATGGCTTGTCACACATGTTCATTATTTTCCTAAGTAATAAACATAGGTCAATTTAGAATTTCATAAGAACCTTTTTATAGTATATTATTAATTTTATATCACTTCATACCATGATATAGAAATTACATAATTATTTAATTTCATGTCATATGATTTTTTTTATATTCGGTACATTTGTCAAAAACAAACGTGGTGTGATGTCAATAGACCATGTGGTCATATGTCCATATATATATAATATAAAACATGAAATAAAAATAATATATATTCATTAGATATGTACTTATAATGACTTTTATGATAAACTAAAAACAACGTTCATGGAGACGGTAGGTCGTATATATTCATGAATGCTATTCTTGTTTTCTAAGTCATATGGAAAGAGAAAAATTAAATGAAATGTATATAAATATGTATACATTTGTAACATAACTACATTATAAATAATATTTAATTTATATAATATATTTTTACTAAAAAATATTTAATACATTCCAGGTGATGTGTGAAAAAATCAGATCATTTTGAGCAGGCGGTAGTCCACACGTCCTAAAACGAAGTTATCGTATAACACCAATATAGAAACCATGAAGATATCTTTAATAAAAAATTCAAAAAATATGACATAGTTCATAATATACATATTTCAATATTATTTAACCTTATAATAGTTTTACGACTATCCATGAAGGCGGAAATGGAAAATTAACAAAAGCATTATTCAGGGAGGTGATTAAGTGACATAACATGGACAAAAATTTTGTTTATTTGAATAAAAGGAGGTGACAAAAAAATGGATACGAGATATTACATTTGAAACATAAAAATATTGTATATACTTGATTTCCAGTTATAATTCATTGATTTATGATGTAAAAGAAGAGAAGGTTGAAAAAGAAATGAAATTAAGAGAGGTATATTGAGAAAATTTCCATTTGAATATCCCCTCCTTGAGAGACCCATGAGGACATTGGACATGGTATTTTAGTTAAATTATTAGCACTTGGACGTGGGGAGAGTGGGGATAGGAGGTTTGAGCTTAAATTTAGGAATTTTCAAGGATTTATGGGTTTAAAAAGGGTAGTATAGAGGTTGTATTTATAATTTAGGAAAGGTGGGTTAATGTTATTAATTTATTATTTATTTTATATAAAAAGATAACCATATAGTGGTTGAACATAACTCCAAGACTTTGGCATCTAATTAATGTTGTATAGGTTGTTTTGGGTCAAGAAACACCTCATCTAACCATTAAATATTTTCTGAAGTATTTTAAGCTTTTAAATTATAATTCAATTGATAGAATTTGGAATATTTGATTTAAATTTAATTCCACAAAAAACTAAAAAGAAGGTTTTTATTGTGAATCGTTCAAAAGATTGAACTATTTTTGTATCTAATTAAAATTTTAAGATGATTCCAATTACCAAAATAGGATTAAATAATGAAAACATAATCTTAATATACATTAATGAAAATTAAAAGGATAATCTAACAATTTAAATAAATTATATGAAATGTTGTTTGGAATTAAAATGTGGTATTTTTAAATTTTCATTAAAATATATATGTTATCAGAAAAAAAAAATATTTATCCAAAAAAATATTGATATACCATTTTCAACTAAGACATTTATTTTTTCAAATAGAACATACAAAGGTGTAAAAAAATAAATTGAAATTGTTTTCTCCATCAAATGGTTGTAAAACATCCATTTAAAAAATGTTATAGCTTTTATGACTAAAATTGGATTTTCTTTTTCTTATTTTAACCCCATAAAATTTTTAGGAATAATGTAAAAACAATTAATAAACATGTGTAATAATAATATATTTGTTTATGTTCATTCCCACAAATATTATGGTTAGCCGATAAAAACCATGTAAAATTGAAATATTAAAAATGTATTATTTTTCTCTATAACACAGTGTTATGTGCAAAATAAGATATCAGAGAAACCCATTATTGCATGTTGTGTACATTTTCAGACAGAGAGTCCCCATTAAATTAAAATTAATATTTAATTAATAATTATTAATAGATAAGAAAATGTATTGTTCTATAATTATCTGGGGTGTTACATTACAATACTCCCAAATCGGTGGGGTGTGCACAAGCTCCTGATCCAAATGAAAAAATCTCTACTTTGTTCTTTAGTGTTGTCTTTGAGAAAATCTACACCTCAGGCCAAATACATGATCCTCCAATTAAAATGACTCCAATTTTGGTGTCGAATTCCAGTGGTATTGGTGATAGGGTGAAAGAAAATTGTTTTTCTTATGGAAGGAATTAATCTAATGTCTCAATTTTAGCTATCCTGGAGCCTAAGTATTATTCAAGTATGATTAATGAGTTTTCTCATCATACAGGTATGTCAGCTATATACATGGTGACCCAGGTAATGTCCATATATGCATTATTTGGGAAGTATAGTGTCATGTAGAGAAATTTTCTAAATATGATCAACATATTTCATAAAAAATAGCATTGCCAATAAGTCCTATTATTTATCCTTTATTTTTGGAAAATGTCATGTTATGGCCAGGAATTACCTATGGTTCAATCTAGATGAGTTTAATCTTGGGAGCTTCCCAAGGATAATAAGGGGTATTTTAATTCTGTTATGGATCCAGAGGAGGGGAAATGGTGTGGTCCATATTATGGGAAGAGAGGTAGTGATTTCACTTCTTTTGCTGTCAAAAATAGTTTTGTAGATCTAAGTTATTATCGAGATTGTTTGAAATTTTGAAATAAGAAACTAGAAAAGTACTAAACCTAGTGTTGGCTTGACAGGTTCTTGTCCAATAGTTAGGATATTTATGGATTTTTAGGTGAAAAGAAAATCCATCATGTATGTTTCTTATCTGACCATTCTCTCATTCTAATTCTACTAGATTATTTGTCTTCAATGAAATATAGATTTTTTCTAAACGATGGACTTCATATCCAACCTATGGTCCATTATTCAGTATGTCCTAGAGTAAAACACAACAGGAAACATCATGGGTGGGATTTCATACCAAATTTTATTACGTTAAAGAGGATATCATTAGCTAGAGTATGAGATTCTGATCTCAATCCAGGGGTCTTGAGGATATATAAAATGGGATTGAATTGGATTAAGCATGTTTTGAGGTTGGAATTTGATGATGGAATTTTTGGGGATTTCGTTATCATGAAAACCAGGTTCTCAGATATGGTTCTAGAGGATGAGAGGGTGGGTTGTGAATTTTCTATAAATTTATGTCTCAAATAAGGGTGATCGAAACACATGGTTCATTCATTATGTTATCAGAAAAAATAAGAGATCAACCATTAAAATATACAAATAGAGAATGTAACATATATTAATTATATGAATGTTGTTGTAGATTTATTTGGAGCATATTTCAAATAATTACGTGGTGATGATATTTCCTTTATTCAGGATGGATATCTGATGGGGAATTCTACCTTCGTTAATAATATTCCATGGTTGGTGTTTGAGTTAGTGAACGATTACATTGGCGTAATTACCAAGGAGTAGGAATTTTGGAGGGTGGTTAATTCATTAAATGCTGAGAGTTCCCCATGAAAATAAGAATTCCCTACATCCTTCTATGTGGAATTTTGGAACATCATTAAAACATAGTTATTAAAGATTATTCAGGATGTATTTAGGGGGAGGTCTTCCAAGGGTGGTTTGTGATATAACTATTATTCCCATTATAAAGATCAAGAAACCTTCCTCCATCAGTCATTTCTAACCCATTTTCATGTGGAATATCTCCAATAAGGTGTTGGAAAATATTATTAAGAGGAGGATATCCTCATATTTGTATAGATAGTATTTTGAGGAACAACATGGTATTATTCATGGGAGATCTATTAAAGTAACTAGTGGTCTAGCAGAATAGATGATTGGGTCCTAAGAATAAAAAAAATTGGATCTAATATTGAAATAAAAGAGGATATGGATAAAGGGTATGCTATAATTGAATTGAGCTTCATCATCATAGATATGTCAAGAATGGGAGTTTTTGGATGGGTTATTGGTATTATATTTAGATTCTATAGTTTTAAATTGTTTCCAATTAATCTTGTATGATGAAACTATACATTCATTAATGTAGTTCAAGGCCTTAGTTAGGGGGATCCATTATCACCTCTCATTTTCATCATTTCCCAGGATGTGCTTAGTTGATATATCATGAAGGGAAATGCTTACGGTTCTCTTCTACCATACCATTTCCAGACTAACATCATGGGTATTTTAGATTTAATATTTGTAGATAATATTCTTTTCTTTATTAATAGAAGTAGCAACTCTATCTGAATATTCAAAAATATTTTGGAAGAATACAAATAATGGAGTGGTAAACATATCAATTAGCTCAAGAGTAATGTTTTTATCTCTAGAAGTTGTTCATAAGGGAGGAGATGACGGATTGATTCATCTCAAGATATTTTAAGAAAGTAGTTCCCTTTGGATTATTTGAGGGACCATACTACTCTATTTTGACTTTGTATTCACCATTTTAATGGTATTAAGACATAATTTCTAACCGTGTCAAAAAACTAGAAGAATTATTTTATCTTCTTTGGAAGGAGGAACTCCCTAGTAAATAGTGAGATTTAATCAAATAAAATTCATTTTTTATATTCTCATTGTGTTCCCATGATGTTTGTTAGATTAATAGAGATATGTTTTGTGTAATTTCTTATCGATTTTCCTAGATCATAAAAAAATCATAAATGTGGGTGTTTGAAGATCTTAGCAAGCGCATTAGATGATGACACATGGTATGGATGTGGTATATGGATAACTATTGGGGGTCTGGGAGAAGGATCTATCTATGAGTATGTTTTTCCATTATCAAATTCTTGGATGCATATCACTATGAGTACCCCCTTGGGGCAGGTGGGTGAAATGGGCTCCACTAAAGGTGGGCCTAAAACATAATAGAGATCGATCTTGTTTGGATGGGATCTCTTCGGGAGGCGGTGTGGTCTAGGATTGTAGGGGATCTGTGGTGATAGCCTTTTCTTCCTTCTATGGTCATAAATATTATCTATTGATATAGATCAAGGAATTCTCTAATGGTTTTTAGATCTATATAATATTAAAACTTCATTTAGAGGTGGTGGAGACAAGCTCCTTAATCCTTTACAATTCCTTACATAGGAAAGCATCCATACTATAGAGTATCATCTAATTCATCTAGAATAATATATCTCACATGATGAGTCATGTGTAGGTTAATAATAAATGGATAAAGGCAATAATTTTGAGAATTTCCTTTCATCAACAAAAATTTAGAATGGGAATCTCACCATTATTTTCTATCATGGTTTTATTTCCCCTATAAGTTTTGATTATTGTAAGAGGTGGTGCACCCGGTCTCCATTTTTAATTTCCACCTTGATTTTTTGTCTTGTTTTGATTATATTAATAAAATTCATAATTTTTAGTCATTCAGTTGTTGTTTATTACTTAATTTAGTTGATTCATCATCCTCATGATGTTTTCTATTCCATATTCCATCAAAATGTCATTATATCATCGTTTATTACACTCATTATTTACATGGTTCCACCTATTTCCATCAATTTTTCTATAATAATAAAAACATAGTGAGAAACATGTAATATTTAGAAATACTATAATTCTATAGGGATTTTATTCCTTAAACATCTTGCTTAAATATGACTTTAATTTCCTCTTATAATAATTACTTCTTATATATATCTATCATAATGGTTCGTAAAAAGATTATTATTAAAAAAATATCCCTCAGGACTATCAATCCAATAGTGTTGTAGGTTATGTTATTGTACACAATTTCTATTTGATTATAGATCAAGTTAATTTTTTCTTCTAAAAGACCTAGATACATTTGTTGTAGAGCCACATCCCCTTGTTCTTATCAAGAAAGGTATTTCTTTTCGATGAACCCACTTACACTTTACTTCACCAAATTACAATGATGTTTTTAATTATTTAAACTTGTCCCAAGAATACTTCATTAAATTTTCATATCCAAATTTCACGAAATAAATAAATCTTTTATTGACACGAATTATGGATTCTTTCCTTTTTTATTATATAACATTTTATTATATGGGTCCAACTTAAGTATATTTTCTTATTTAATTTCATAAAAATAAGGTACATAATACATGAAACCAAAATAAATCATTCTAAATAAACTTGAAATACATATTCACGGGTTAACCCTATGATATATTTTACTACATATCATAACCTGGGGACAAACATCAAATGAAAGGGGTAGGAATTAATATTATTAAGGGAATAAATTAGACATTCATGTTATATATGTTCATGAGAATTCATACTAAGAACATCAGGTATAACTATAAGGCTTGGAAGAGTGGAAAATAATGATAATACGAACATTAATAATAACATTGAAATATGGATAGAAAATTAAAATGGAAAATTCATAAAAATATCACTAAGGTTTTTCACCAAGGATTCATTAATAAAAATTTCCATTTTTTTCACAAAGGTATTGTAAAACATTTCTTCTCTAAAGATTAAATTATTTTCCTAGTGTATTGGATCACTCTCATGAATAACCCTTTATATTTATAATTTTCATGTGATCCACAACAATAATATTAAATAATTTCCATAATAATACAAAGATAATAAATAATTGGTTTCTTAACAAAAATATTGACATTCAAAAGAGCTTTAAAGACATTGGAATTACATCATTTAAACCCCATGAAAAGAAATTTCATTTTTATATTCATAAATCCAAGAATAAAAATCTATTATTAAATATAGTTTAATATCAATATTAAATAAAAATAGGATCAACTATTGAAATAAAATTAAAAATATAATTTATCAGGTAAAAGATGAAAATTTTTGTAGAAAATTAGGAAGAATGGTGGGTATAAGACATGGTTCTAGAAAAGGTAGAAATGGTAGGGTAAAAGGGTATATCATTCATAAAATAATTTTATTATAGTATTGGGATAAAATAAAGTTTAAAAAAGAATAGTTTTTGGAAAATTTTGGACATTACACATAAAGAGGTTACTTGAATGGAAAAATAAAAGTGAAGATTTCCCTTCCCATAAATAGTTATTCCAAAAAATTGAGGATGAAACCATGGGGGTTTTGGGAAACCATGGGGGGACTAATTGGAAGGGAAAATCATCATAAATTCATGGAGGATGGATTATAAGTGAATGGAAATGGTTAAATGGGTGGTTATTTACAAGATAAGTTGATTATATTATTTAATATTTTCCAAACATAGGTCATGGAAAACTAGGTTGAGAAAAAAGTTAAAACATTTGATTACCCATTTTTGTTGATCATGGTTTTAGACACATGGGTAAAATTTTAGGTTATTTTTATCCACCATAACTATCCATAATATTTTATTACTTTTTTTCATGGAAACTAAATGTTTCAATAAAGTAATGTTTTTAAAAATCCAAATTACCTATTCAGACATTTTAAAGTAAATTATAAATTTAAAAATTGAAACAAATATATATTAAAATAAATAATATTAACAAAATAACATATTTTATTTCATAAATTTTGTTTAATTAATAATCTCACCTTTATGACATAAATATAATGTCATAAAATATATCAAAACATGAAAATTTTATTTTTACTATTCATGAAGAAGTAATATTTAAAAAAAATTATCATATAATCACTATAACCTAATTTAGATGTGTTTATTTGAGAACTATTTTAATTTCAACAAAAACCCACTATAAATATGATAAATTTATCTATTAAATATTAAAAACAATTTTAATTTAAAAATATTATTTGTAGGGCTCAATCAAATTTCTGTAACATATAAGAATTTTCAAATTCCATTAAAAACGTATTTTATCATTTATTATGCAAATAAATGTCATTTATGGGTCAATTTAATTTAAAAAAACACTTTTTACAATTACTTGATTATTTTTATTGATTTTATATATTTTCTATAAAAATACAATTTTGTTTTATTTGCATCCAAAAATAAAAATAGAAAATCTATCTTTATTAAAGATATATTTTTTTAAGAAAAAATATTCGTAAAAGGAATTGATATAAAAAACTATTTATTTATAAAAATAAATTAAAATTTTATTAAATTGTGGATTGGCCATGTAACACCATACTAGACCCACACACGCCTATATGGAAAGGTGTGTGATGGCTGTTGTTTCATGGGGATCCCTAGCTATCATCAATTGAGTTATAATTTTCACTAACATGAAATTATCTCATAAGAGATTTAAATAAAGATTCAAATGTTGAGTCTCTTCATGGTATTGGTCAATATAATACCCCAGTGATGATACAACCCACCCATGATTTTATAAATGGGATTCATGAGGAACAATTATATAGATTGATTCTATCAATTATCTTTTATGTACCAATTATCATTTGACACTACTACTTATAAAAACTAACTACAAAAGGTAAACCTAGAAACCAAAGGTATAGTTATAAATTCTCATATTGACAATCTTTCATATACTAGTCGAATCCCAGGGGACACATATCAATCAATGCTGTATAAATTATACTTCATTAATAGCCTAAAAATTCCTTACAATCTATCTTAAGGTTGTATTTTAATTTTCAAATGATCTTTGTTAGTTTAGTAATTTTATGTTTTATTTTGATAGAACATGTAGTGGGGGTGATTATTCTTGTGTATTGGGGTGATCCCAACATTCCCATTTTAGTTGTTCTATTTAGATTTTTTTAGTTGTAATGTTTTTCATTTTAATTGATTCTATAGATGACTTATGTAATTATCATTTTCAATGAGATAATATTTTATTGGTTTCTCATTATTTTGTATAAGTATTAAAAAGTTAAAAAAATTTACGGAAATAAACAAAATTTAAAAAAAATCTTGGTTTGTTACATCCAATATATAGTTTTCTACCCCCTACATACTAGAAACAAGACGATAAAGGGATATTAATAAAGTTGTGGCTTACACCTTGTAGGACTTTCATATATCATTCACCCAATAAATAGAGCTAGGTGAAGTCAATTTTTATTTATTTTGATTATTATCTAAACTCAATTAATTTTTGTAACCAATAAGAGTATCTCGACTCAAGGATCAAATGAAAACAAATATTAGGATCTTGTCTCTTTCTATATAAGGTATTAATGGGTTATAGTTGTTATATCTATATAAATTTTTTCTTATTGAGAGACCTAGCATAATTTATTCCACAAAATTGGGGGTGATAGAAATTATTATTTTCCATAGCGAGGGATAGACATGGTTCTTCTCACTATTTATGGAATGATAAGGTTAATAGACCTAGTATCAGATAGCAAAGGTTATTAACCCTAGAGATGGATAGTTAATGATATTATCACTAGAGAGTGTTATCTATGTTTTTAGACCAAATTAGGTCTTGCATGTGGATATTTCATATTATAGGGATAAAAGAGAATTCACACAAGTAGGGGATATCCTAGGAGTTTTCACCCTAGTAAATAGGCCGTTGGTAAATGGTCTTAAAAGGTTAGGGCCTTATGATAAGGGTCGAAAATGTCATGGGCCTTGGGTGAAGGGTTTCCCAAGTGATAGGACTTGGTTAATGGGTCTCCCATATAAAGGGTATCCCATATATAGGGTCACCTATATTATGGGACATGATGAAAGCAAAATTGATGTGAAAGCTCACCCTAGGGGATGGTCCCCCTAATGGAGGGTCACCCTAATGGAATGTCTCCGAAGTGGAGGCTAACCCTACTAGATGGTAAATATACTGAGGATTTTCCTAGTAGTTAATCAACCTAGTGATAGATAAATAATATGTATTATATTGGGATATCCTACCTCTCTCATCCATCTATAGGTGTGAGTGTCTGTTTGTTGAATTTTTTTGTAATAGTGTTTTTTATAGACCACATCAAGGACTCGGTTTAATTAGATATATTCATGTGAGGTTTTGGGAACATATGATTCCTATGAACATTTAATAGGTCCTACAAATGATATAAAGTGTGAGAATATAATATTTTAGTTGAAACTAGGGGAATTTATTATTCATGTCACCTGATTAGGATCAAATATTTATTTATGAAGAATTAATAACATCAAACGATTATACATTCTCATTAATATGTATATATTAATGATACATACAATGCTCAAATGATTCTAAAAATATATATTTTTATTATTAAAACCCTCTATTATGAATGTATGAAATCCAAAGAATACATATAGATGGATGTTTTCATTACCACATTACAGGTATGGGAATGGTTTTTGAGGAATCTTCATCCCTCAGTGTGTGAGCAGTCATACTGCACATAGTGATCCAATTTGATTCCTTTCTAGATATAAATATTTATTCATAAGAACACTATAATTATGTTTTCACAGTGATTAAAATTTCATGGATTATATAAAAATTATAATTTCATGAACGTTTTGATGCCAATAACCTTTTAATTTCTTAGCTTTGTAATGTAGTCTTCTTTATAATGATTACATGATGTTGAATAGTTTTTCAATCCTTATTTATCATTCTCGTATCCATTAATTAATTTATTTTTATTTTATTTAAAAAGACATATTTGTATACTTTAAAAAATTTACTCATTTATATTGCAGGTATATTTTTTATACTTCCTATTTTAAAATTAAAAATTGTTCTTCCTTGGATAGTCTAGTTCAAAGAGTACAATTTCACCATTTCTAAATAATTTATGTGAAGGTTTTTCCTTATAAAACCCTTTCCATTCATTATATCTCTAAAAAAAATGTTCATTATACTCCAAATTTATTTATTCTTCTTCTCATTATTGTTATTTTCTCTAGATCAATCATATTTAACCACATTGAAATAGGGTTTGTTTGATACATTGAAGACTATTTTCTCCTAATCCATTTTAAAAAATACATGATCTTTTATTATATTAGATATTATAAATGTATTAAAAAAATCATCAAGGGCTAATTTATACACCTCTTATTGAGATGACATATTAAAATTAAATTAATGAAGAAATGGAATCATGATTTTAATAATGATTTATTTATTCCAGTCTCTTTAATTTTTCAATTTAGAAATTAAATTTTAATAATTACATTAGGTAAGTTCTCAATTATATCTTATATTTTGATGGCTATTTGAATCCAAATATATTGGTATATATTTTATTTGGAAATGATTTTTTAATTTCATTTGTCTGTTTTGCATCCATAACTATATTTATCTTATATTGAAATTTCATTGTAGAATCTCTTTATAGGGATACAAATACAAAAATCACATCATCACAAACATCCAAGACCTATGAAATGAAATAGTGGTTCATCACATTATTCCATATTTTAAATTTTTAGATATAAGGAATTAGAAAAAATATACAAATAATAGAATATTATCCTTACATAATCATTTTAATAGAGTTATATTTCATTGGTAATGTTCTTTGATGTGTTTCTAGTAGAATATATCAAGATTACGTGATACAAAATTAAGGTAGTGGTTAATTAATTATGTATTAAATTTTAATTATAGTTTATATGTAAAAAAATATATATTTTTAAGGTTGGGATCAACATCACATTAATATCTTCCTCACATATAAAAATATAAAATGAAAAATAATGAATGCAACGTAATGATTTTTTACAAGGTTCAACTCAAATATGTAAATTTACCGGTAGTTTTTAGTTTTTTTACGAAATATATATAATTATTGTATTTCATGTTCACAGTGATTAAAATATAGAAAAATAATTCAAAAATTTTGGTTTCTCATTATGTAATACCTAAATGAAGGTATCAACCACTTCATAATTATGAAATGGAATTATTTATACTATGAAAAGTAGTATGTTAAAAATTCATCTACTATTATATAAAAAAGATACTTGTATAATTGTATGAATTCTTCAAATCTAGAAATTTGATATTACTTCTAAAATTTATTCCATAGAATACTTGAAAAATATCATAAAAATAAGATGCACATTTTCTTTTAACAACATGATTTTATAATGATATAAGTGCATAATAGATCATACACACCAAACCGAGTCTCTTTCGCTTGCACAAAAAAGAATACATATGACCAAAAAACAAAATTGATAACTATGATGTAGATGATAAATTTAGTTATAAAATTTATTGATATCTTTATCTTTATATTTATTTAATATTAAATATCTCACTATTTACATTATATCAACTACTCAATTCTTGATCATACTTTCTTCCATCAATTTATGCCATTTGTATTCATATAATATCATTACTTTTATTCCCATAATAAAAATTTAAAATATATCATTATTGTAAATATCTATATATTCAACATTTAATATTCTCAATAACTTCTATTTAGAACATGATAAATTATTTTATGTATTTTATTTTTAAATAGAAGTAAACTATCATTTTATTATTATATCCATTGACTTACACAAAAAATACCACAATTATTGTATTGAATCTCTCTTTTCCTTCTAAATGAAATTTTGATATTTATGTTATTAATTACAACTCTACATCATCATAAATAATAAACATATTGTGTAAAAAACTATAGGGGTATCTAATTCTATGATTCTCAAGACATCATAACAAAATTTAAAATGCATTGGAGCCATATGAAGTCCATTATGGTAAGCATATTATGTTTTCAAAACCTTATAAACATATTAAAACCATGTGAATGTTGATCAACATAATACTTATTGAGGACATTATATTTTCCCCGTGAAACACATATTGTTATATGATCCTTAAATGAAAAAACATAAATAGAACAAAATCATATAAATATTGAAAAAATTTACCAGGATTTATTTTCTTATTTTTTTCATTTATTTAACCATATTGAGTTGTAATAAATTATTATGATACTTAAGATTGTCCTTATAATGTTCTTACATTTTTAAAACCCCAACAAACTGTATTTTCAAAAATTCATTCAAATCAACCGAAAAAATCAATAAAATTGTTCCAACTCTTTAAATCAACAGAAAATAAATTATAATAGATGTTTAATTATTCACATTAATATTGAGAACAAAAAATCATCAACTTTTCCATTATTAAATTTTAAAAAATTCAACGACATAGTTATTTCAATTGAATTTTTCAAAATCCATGAAATTGTTTTGCAATGTTACTAATTTATGGGCATACGTGATATTTACTTCAGAAATTAATCTTCTTTAGAACATTAACTAAAATAAAAATTACTCAATGGGTGACAAGAATTGTAAAAACAATAACAAATTAGACTTTATCCATTTTACTTAATCACACATGTAATGTCTCGGAATTGCTATAATTGTTTTTAATTATATAAAATTATTTCAAGAATATGAAATCTGACGGGAAGTGATTTCGTGGCCTGGAGTGCCTAGAATGTTCCGTCGAACTTTTGATAAACTTTAAATAGTGCGTGTAAGTAGTTTTCCTAAAAACGTAGAATAACTCTTAAACGGTTTCCCAGATCAGAAATTGGAGAACACTGTTGTGCTCAGGATAGCATGTTTACCCAAGGAGTGACTTATGTTTAGTAAGTGCATGCCTCCTATGAGAAAACCTGAAAATGGAATAACTGTAAATAAAATAATTAAACAAAATTATTTTAATTTTCAATTGCTTCTAACTCATGAATGGTATCTCAGATTGAAAAATAGAGTCCACCGCTGAACTCACAAGGCTCTGATTTCCATAGGCTGATACTAACATTGGCCAGTGCTGGCCACTAGTGAATGTTACATTTTGGCTGTAAATAAAATAATTACATGGAAATTATATGATTTTAGAATTCGTAACATCTAAAAGGTAACTCGTATTGAAATCTTGAGAGAACCATTAGATTTTCTGGGGCATGTTCTATTTAGAAGGAGCCTAACCTCGATGAGCATGGGTCAAGGGTGAATTCTAATAATCTATTGAACTTTTTTTTGGGTCCGATCAGTAAACACACAGGAGGAATTTTCTAACTTCCCAACCATTGCTCAGATTAAAAATCTGATGGCACCGTTGAATCCGTAGGATTGGGATTCACATAAGGGGGACTTTAGTTTGATAACAGCAGGTTCTGAGAAAAAGTTATGTTTTGCGACTTTTTAAAAGAAATGAGATAAAATAATTATAATATTTTATTTCATATCCTCCAACAGACATGCAAATGGGTGGGGCCAAAGACGTGTGAAAACAATAAATGGCTGGACCTTCTAACCCTATGTAATGACATTGTTGGGTAATTAGAAATTTTCCTAATAGATGAGCCTCATAAAACATTGAAATCATTACTTAAACTCCTCCTACTCTATATATATGGATCTTGGGGGGAGGTACCAGCACATTTTCACCAAGCAACGAAGTGCTGAAGGAGCACAGCGATGTTGAACCCTTAAATGATAGAGATGATCCTAGTGGGAGGTGATGGGTGACACTAAACCACGAACCGAAGGACAACGTATGAGTGTTGTCATTGGGGATTGGTTGTAGGAAGGAAGAACATGATCCACCATCAAGCGTGGGCGTTCAGTCTGATGTTTCGAGGTAGGGGGTTTATTCTTTTACATTTCTTTAAAAGATTCCATCGTCCCCATTATTGAGAATTATAAGAAGAACGCGGGTCGACTGACTAACAGGTTGATCCGAGAATCATTCATTTTGTGGGAGGTTGTTATGGGGTATCCTTATGGGGTTTTGTTTGTTGCTTAATACAAGAAATTGTTAAACCCATTTTATCATCCCTTGGACCATGATCTAACACGGAGGGAGCTATCTTAATGAACCTGAGCCGAACTGTCCACAACTTGGATACCATTTTTCCTTCCAAGGATGACCTCCGGCATGGCAGCACCAACTAGCTATGAAGAATGTGGCATTACAATGCATTCCATGATAGGAGGTCACGACATGAAGCCATGGGGGACATCAGAGTAGTCTACACTAGCTGGTCGTGGAGCTGGTGTGGTGTGCCATCGCATGACGCATGTTTTCCATGGGATTGTGGCTTGTCAGTCATGGCCGACGGAGATGGTGGCCGAATCGTCGGCCGGCCACAGAAGGGATGGGCGGTGTACTTTTGCGCACGACCGGTGGGCAGGAGACCACGACCGAAGCCGTGGAGGAGGAGGTGTAATCCAAACTTCTGGGGGGGTTTTGTGGCGACCGAGAGATACCCACGCGACACCGCCACATTAAAGGTCGAACGAACTTTGGCCATTTGGGATCTTTGGGGAGCGACTCCCACGAGCCGCCCGACAGAAGCACCGTGGGGCTAGCCCTTCATGGACGGATTTCCCTCCACTGAGATGCCTACCCAGCAGGCCACCACTAGTGGGTTGGGCCACCCCATTGCGGATCGGGCTGCTCCCCACCACGGGACAGACCACCCCTTTACGGGTCCCACCCTACATGGGCTAGGCCGCCCTTCTGGGATGCAACTTTTTTCAATCCATACCAGAACTCGGACCAGTGGTCCGAGTCCGCCACGACCCAAACCAGACCGAGTCAGGCCAGGTTAGTACAACCAGGTCGGACCAGACCCAGGCCCATCTAGACCTAGAAACACTTAAAAAAACTCTAACTCTTAAACTAGACATCCATTTGACGAACCGTCTACGGCGTTGTGGTCCTTGGAGTTAGATGGTCCTTTTGAATTACTCCATGAGTGTTTCGGAGAAACTTGCAGTACGGCCGTGTTGGATCACACCTGAATCCAATCGAGCCCTCAGTACTGAAATGTCAACAATACACAGACCGAGCGTCAGGATGACGTGTCATCTATTGTGTTGGTACCCATGTGACATGACAGATCATCTGGTAACATATTTGTGAGACTTTTGGATGGTTGAAATATGACCAATGGCTTGGGGAGTGGTTCTTCGAAGCGTGCTACGAATGGAACCCAACGACTGGCTGAGATTTGACGACTACTGACTTTTAGACTCAGAGTGACTTGACGGCCATGGTACGTAATAGGGAGGAGTACCTCAGTAGGCCACTGTGGGGGAGGGGCTCTGTGTGACCTGGTAGACCCACGGTACGTGATAGACAGGAGTACCTAAGCAGTTCAATGTTAGTGGGAAGTTCCTATGTGTGATGCTGTAGGCCCCCTATACTTTATATAGGAGAAGTTCTCCAGTAGCTAAGGTGTTCGACGTTGGGATTGGAATGTTACTTACTCATAGGCCTAAAAAATTTGTGGTTGGATATCTGAATTCATAGAGATCCTCTGTAGGTCAGCATCGTATCCTATTTTTCTATGTTGTATACATGGTTTGAGCCGAGACTCTAATTGAGATATTTCTATTTCCCTATACTTTGTGATTGAGATAATGCCTTTTTGTTTTACTAGAGGAATTAAGAGAGACCTTCAGGGGTCTCATGTACCCTTCTGAGTATATTTATACTCATCCTTACATGGGCTACACTCGCAGCTTGTTGTGTCTTGTGCAGACAATGAGCAGCTGGGCAGAGGCTGGATGGAGCCCAGACATGGCGGTACGTAGAGGAGACAGGCGGACGCGGAGTTCTGATGAGGCGATCTGTACCTACCCTTCAGGTAGGATCATCATATGATGACTCAGTAAATGTTTTCCCTTTTTCAGTTGTATTGTTCTCTTACGTTGTAATTGTACTCTTCAGTTGTACTCGTACTTTCAGTTGGGCTTGTATTTCGGCCCCTTTTAATTTCAGCACTCCTTTTTCAACAACATTTTACTTCACATTTGCTTCTTGTTGGGTTCTCAGACCATATGTTTTTACATGTTTAAAGGAAATGCCTTCTTGTTTTATGGAATACACCATTACGTGCAAGTCACTAGTCCCTGGACTTTGGAAGGCGGGTTTGGGGTAGTCAAAGCATGGGCCTTGGGGGATGGGTCATGAAAAAGTGTTATTAGACGAGGTCGGTTATACTGAAGAACTAAGAATCATATATTTTCTATGTGGCAATAGTGTTAAGTGTTTTTACTGTGGTTTTCAGTTCGGTTAGACCTGTGTTGGTGTGGCGACCAATGTATCCATACACCAGGACACCGAATTCTAATTTCTGACTCAGTGCACATAAACACTGATTGCGTGTGTTTTTGAAAAGTTTTCCTTTTGATTTATTTAGTTTCAACTCACAAGGTATAACTTAATGACAGTGGTGCACCTGTTCTTTATCAGGACGCCTCTGTATAGACAATCAGTTTTGATTCATAATAGAGTAGGTAATGAGGGCCCACCTAGTGATGAGTCCTTGGTGCAAAGCCTTATTAATTCGTTAGCACCTTTGGGTGGTGTACTGACAACACCACTACCTTTTGGGTAGTTATTACCCCCAGCCCCACCAGTAGAGGGTGCATAGTGACTGAGAGTGTTCCACGAGTTTCAGTGGTAGTGGCCTCCGAGGTTCCGAGGTGAGACGGATCCGCAGTCGGCTGAGGACTGGCTGGAGGCGATGTCTAGAGTTGTCTACCTAGTTGAGACACTAGTAGAGCAGATAGTAATTTTAGCTGCTAGTTTTTTCTACTGTGTGACCATGATGATGGTTTTCCAGGTAATGAGGTTTCAGTACTCGCACTGTTTCCCGAGATGGTACCTTCAGGTAGTGTTCCAGATATATCACTACCCATTGGATATCAGTTACCACTGGCCTTACCGACAATATACAAATGTAGGCTTAGTTCCTTACACATGTTTCAGCATCCGATACCCCTCAGGTCCCGAGGAAATCACGACTTACAGGTGTCTAAAGACTGGCTTGAGGTGGTGGATGAGAGTTCCTTAGATCTTATACAGGTTCGGCAGGATGACATGTTAGTAGCTGAGTATTCATCAAGGCGTATCAGCCATGTCAAATACTCAATAAATACGATAAGATTAGCGCTTCCGGGATTGAACTTCTGTACGATGTTTGTTTAAGGACATTCAACCTAGCACAATTCCTCTATGCCTTAATACTTGTGTTAGTGTTCTAGAGAGAACCTTTGTGGTTGAATGGTCATTGGAGGAGTAGATACCACCGGGGAATGTTCTCAGTGGGAAAGTAGGAAACTGGCACCAATCATAGAGACTTGGGTGTGTAAAATGTTTCGGGAAGATGATTTAATAGGGATAGATGAATCTACAATCCTGCAGATGGGGAAAAAGAGCTAGGAGAGAAGCATGAGGTTGTGAAATTTTTTACATTTTACAACCACCCCTATGTGGTCCCCATCAGGCTTAGAGAGCTTGAAGACAGGGTAAGGGACTAGCTGCTTGCGGTCAAGGAGTATGACCCAAGGGCTCTAGGAATAATTAATGGTACGGTCTATGTCTACTACAAGATTCTGTATTGAGATACATAGGTACCAATCATCCATTCCTTCCACAAATCTTGTACAAGGTGTATAGTTTTCGGTTAAACCATTGACTTGACCCTCACATCAAGAGATACCTTTGGGAGGAGACTCGATAATCACACATATGTAGATAGTGTGATCTAACCCTTGAGGTGAGAGTTTCAGTTAGAAACTCTTAGTGGCAGATTCGAGGTCGTATGTCGTTAGTTTGGGTATAGAATGTACATCCACGGTTCATAATTAGATTGACTATATTAAGGAAAAAATTTTGTGGTTTATCTAAAACGTTGGAATAGGGTTTTCCTTGCTCAGTGAAAAAGGAAACCTAAGCAGCACATGATAAAATCTTGATTATGAGGGTGTAGCTGATCACTCTTGAGTCGGCCAACCTTACCCTCGTGGCTGAAAGAGTTTTGAATTTTCAGTTTCAAACAGGAGTGCCAGAGCATGGGGATATCTTTTCAAAGGATGTTTCTAGGTTTACCTCTCAGAAGGGAGAGGGGTTACTCGTTTGGTTGGGTAATACTGAAATATTGAACAAGACTTATCCAGGGTAGAGTCACCCTTGTCATCTTTGATGAAGAAGGGGGATCCATTCTTGTGGATAAAGAAGTGTCAGTAAAGATTTCAGAAGGGGGACATGGTGGTAGATGCACTCAATAGGAGGTCTGGTCTACAACTGCTAAGTGAGGTGTCAGAGTAGCTAGATATGCTGTAGATACTCTTCGTGGATAAGGATGGAGTATCTTACTTCCAGTATACGACTATCACTCCCCCAATTCTTCAGCAAATTTAGGGGGGGAACATCTTGAGAAATTTACTTAAAGGTCCAACATGATCAAATATCCTTAGGATAGTATCTTGAAAGATTTTATGAAGGTGGGGAGAATGTCATCCATTTTAAAGGATGGACCATGGTACCAGGGATGATTTGGAAGGATGTGTTGAGGTATATCTATAAATACCCATTAACGGTACATCCTATAGTGGCGAAGTTGTACCAGGACCTCCAGCGTCAGTACTGATGGCCAGGGATGAAGGATGAAGTGGAAAAGTTTGTTTCACGATGCCTCACTTGTCAGCATGTGAAGGCCAAGCATCAGGTTTTACCAGGCTTAGCTCATCCACTAATGGTTCCGGAGTGGAAGTGGGATGTAATCTCTATGGAATTTGTGATAGGGCTTCCACATACATCCAAGGGACATTATTCCTTTTGGGTGATCATTTAATGACTCACCATGTATACCTTCTTCCTAACCATCCTAGAGCACGAATCAGTAGAGGGAATGGGACACCTCTACGTATAGGAGATTAAGTGACTTCATGGGGTTCCATCGACGAACGTATCTGTCTATAACCCATGTTTTACATCCTGATTGTGGAAGGGATTAAAAGTGGTGTTTAGAACTCAGCTACATTTGAGCAACATCTTTCATCCTAAGATGGATGGTCAGACAAAGCAGACAATATAGACACTGGAGGACATGCTACGTGCATGTGTCCTAGATTTTGTCCATAGTTGGGAGGATCACTTTTCCATGGTGGAGTTCACCTACAACAACATTTATCACTCCACAATTGGTATGGAACCTTTCGAGGCCTTGTACGGTCGACCTTGCAGATCAACTCTATGCGGGACGGACCCAGGGGAGTCAACACTTACGAGTCCAGTGTTGGTACGAGCTACCACTGAGAGGGTGTAGACCATCTAGGAGTAGATGAAGACTGCACAGATAAGACAATAGTCTTATGCCTACAAGAGATAGAGACCCCTAGAGTTCTAGGAGGGGGACCACATTTTCTTACCAGTCTCTCCTCGATAGGGACTACTGAGATTTGGCTGAGGCAGCAAGTTATCTTCATGGTTCATCGGAAAATCCCAGATTCTCATTAGAGTGGTAGAGGTGGCTTACCATCTATCTATTTCCCCATTGATACAGTTGGTGGATAATGTTTTTCATGTTTCGCAACTGAGGAGTTGCGTGAATGATGCATCGTACGTTATTAACTAGGGTGAGTTGAACATTGATGATGGGGTGACTTTTACAGTGTTCCCGGTGCAGAATGAGGATCTATTGGAGCGGGTTCTTCGAGGGTGGTCAATACCTCTTGCGTGCATTCACTGGATGCACGAGAACCTCCAATAGATCACATGGGAGCGGTAGGCTCCAATTTGTGCTCAGTACCCTCATTTGATTGTTTTGCCTTTGTTTTGGATTTTGGGGACGTAAAGACCTAAGGTGGAGGGAATGTAATGTCATGGAATTTTTGTATAATTTTTTTTAATTATATGGAATTATTTCAAGACCATGGAATATAACGACGTGTGATTTTGAGGCCCAGAGTGTCTTGAATGATACATTTATGTTTTGTTATACATTAAATAGGGTGCATAAGCAGTTTTCCTAAAAAAGTGGAATAACTAATAAAGTGTAACACCCCGAACCTAGAATCCCAGAGTCGGTGATTTATTTTAATACATTGGAATGATTACAAGGAATAAAATCCCAAATGAGCGATCAGTTTAGCAGTCTCAGAAAATAAATTACATACATGAACATTGCAATACACATTAAAAATAAAACACAACAAAAATTATCATTTTAGAACCCCATTAATCAACTAGATTAACCCTGATTATCAATAATAAAACAATTATTGGAATCATAGGAACATAAAACTTAATAAAGGGGTGATCTCAGATTCATTGTAAGGATGAAAATATAGAAAAAACTTTCAAAAATTAGCATAAACATTTAAGGAAATTATGAGACTAAAACACAAGCCTTTAAATTAAAACATTATCATAATATGGGAAAGATAAATCAAATAATTTCATTTACTTATTCACATGGATATTCTTCTTGTCAAATAATCACATGTAATATCAATACCCAATTTCATAATGATGGAATTCATAATGCCATACTTCATAACCACATAGTCAAGGTATTGTGCCAACACTACAAATAAACATTTGTCAAGGTCCTCTGCCAAGACACTATTTTGTCTCATGAGACCTACCGATACATTCAGGAGCTATAGCAGGCTCCACATGTCAATTACTAAGTATCATGCATTCCTCAAATGAAAATTTTTAAACATAACATAAACATTCTTATTAAAACAAGCATACTTAATGTCAATATTTTTTCCATAAACCATGAATGGTTTAAAAATAACACATCCACAGTCAAAAATATCATAATAAAATCAATAAAATATGGAATATTTGTATTATAATAAATTAACCTCTATCAAGAATAATATCCAGTAAACGATGTTGACATAATTGAAAATTATCAGCAAAAATCTTTGAGAGAAATATCCCTTTTTAATGAAATGATTTAAAAGTCACATTAATGATAAAGGAAGTCATTTAAAAGATATTTTTTAATAAAAGTGTTCAATGACACTTTGAATCTTTTGAAAAAAATTAACATTTTAAAACAAATATGTCCATATAAATAAATCCTTAAAATCATTTTGAAAACATGGACATTAATTATAATGATTAAGAAAAATAAATATTTAAAACATTTACAATGATGATACAGTTAAATAGAACCTTCCATAAAACCATGAAATATTTATTTTGAAACCATTTTTTTTGAAATATGTACATTGATGATAAATATGTCCCATTAAATACATACTCATAAACAATCTCGGATAATAATGAGATTGAAGAATTAACCATTACCTTACAATTTCCTTTGGTCATGGGTACATTTAACCTCTGGTATAGTGACCATAGTATGATATTAAATTATACCACAACCATATTAATATTTATTATATCATATATGATTCACTTATGACTTTATACATCCCATTTATTAATGATTTGCATGTTAAATTAACATTTTGGGTAATAATCTCTTTTTTTATCGTATGTGTTTTAACTAGTTATTCTTGATAGTATCATTTAGATAACGATTTAAATACTTCCAGAATATAAACCTTGATTTATATATAATATATATTTAGAATATAAATATTTATAATATATGGATATATGAATTAGAAGGCACCGTTTATGGAGACGGTAGGCCGTACATATGCTTAAATGCTGTTTCACTTACATATCGTATTGAAAAGAATTAAGTGAATAAGATATATGTAAGTATATATATATATATATATAGTAGAATCATTATTTCATATATTACATAATTATTAATAATATTTTTTTGATTATAATCGTTGTATGGTGAACGTGCGAATGAATCTAATCGCGTCCTGGAGACAGTAATCTTTACATACACACGAGCGACAATATCATCATATTAATGGAAATTTGTATGTAATTGGATGGTATATCATATATACAGAATCATTAACATGTTATATTTACTATTTACATCAGTTATACTTATTATTATACCCATCCAAATAATTAAGTGTTTTAATAACAAACTACACCACAACGTGGAGACGGTAAGCCGTACGCACACACGTATGGTGACTTGGTCATTTAGAGGATTGATAGAATAATGAATATGGTTGTACCATATTTATAATAACATCATTGTATATAGGAGATACTATAGTTATTGTTTTTTTATGGATACAGAAAATAAAGAGTAATTGGAAGATGAAAAGAACTTGAAAGAGAGTGGTGAAATTGATACCTCTTCTTTGGGTGTTTTCATTTGAGTTTTTAAAAATGGCTCCATAGGTTGGATTTGTGATTCATCTAAGGAATATAGTTTGATTTGAGGGATGTTGGGAGGATATTTGGGTAGGTTTTGGATAATCCAAATGGCTTTGGAGGTGTGATTTTGAAATAAGCGGACGTTCCCTTTTATAAGAGGGGTGAGGGTCATTTTAGGATAAGATTAAAATATTAATTTATTATATGATAATATTCGGTTTATAATGGCTCTAAATAAATTAATTTCGTGAATTAGGAGGTTACGGTTCCAAATAATATCAACCAATATGTTTTAGGGAAGTTTAGGTTACATTTTAACAATATCTTTTAGATTTAACTTTTAGTTAAATAGTTTAAGTTTTATCGTGTCTTCTTGAATTCCTATTCTATATCATTAATAAACATAATATAAACGTCCAAGATAACCTCAAGTGGTTCAGCGATGATATATATAATATTATTTATGCCCTTCTGCCGAACCTTATATTTTTGAAAATATTATATCAACCAATAGTATAGTACTTTTTTAAACAGTTAATTTATGTCAATTTTGACACTATTTGGTATTTTGTTTTTGTGAAAGTCATAAGAACCTTATAAATTCGAAAAAAAATTATTTAATCAACCCTAACATGTCATATTAACCAATAAAATTCGTTGATGGCAACAAAAATTTTATATTTTATTTATTTTAATATTTATAAAATAAACTATTTTAGTATTTCATTAAGAAGATAATTAATGCATCATCATTATGTCATAAATAAATTTAGTTATTTAATCTCAAATTTTTTTAAATAAAATATGATTATTTAGGAAATTTTTTTATTTATTTATAATGAATATTTATATTTAAATTTTTCTTATGGATATCCCGATATTAAAAATCGATTAATTGATAAACATTGAATTTAACACTTTAATCTATTCTTTAAATAAAATAATAATAAATATCCTCATCTAATCCAAGTGGACCTAGGGGATCATATTTTATACATAGAGTTGTTTTTTGTCGAATTAGACTTATCTAATAGAATTACAACATGTGTTAGGGTAATTATAATATCATTTTTACCTTTAATTACCATATTTACTTTTAACTATGGTAAATAAAAGTCAAAATTTATTATTCATCAAAAATTACTTTCATCTTATTGAATCACATTTTACATACTGTTCTAAACTGGGTCTCTAAATTTTTTTAAATTCAACTCACAAAAGTGGTAAAATTATGTTTAATGCAAATTTTGTAACTTTCCTAGAAGGTGGGTAAAATAGATTTAAAAGTTCAATAAAATTTTATACATAAAATTTTATTATAAAATAACTACAATTAATAACATTTAACTTATATAGGTATTATATATATATTTCTACATAAAATAAATTAAAAAATTGATAAATAATTATTTAAATTAAAAGTCGGTTTTAAATAATAACGCAGTGTTTTTCATTATTTATCAAAAATGGAAAGATTTCAAAAAATACCAAAAATTCACCCTAAGATAATTTTGATAATTAAAATTAAAAAATAAAGTATATTTTAAATAATTAAAAACATAGAAGATTAATTTATTAATTTAAAATTAATTCTCATTGTCAAAACCAAAAAGCGGGTTTATAAAAAGTTCCATCTATCAAAAGATTGAAATGTGTTTCTGTTAAATATAAATGTGAAATTTCTTATAATGACTTAAATTTTATTAAATGGTAATAAAATAATCTAAATATATTTCAAAACCTTTTAAATAAATAATTTAACACTATAAATTATTTTGATTAAAAATGTTGTTTTCAATTAAAACATAGTATTTTTCACTATTCATCAAAATATGAAAGTTATTAGATAAGTACCAAAAATTTAACCAAACTAATTTTATATCTATTGCATCTAAATTAGAATTTTAATTCTTAAATTGAATATATAAAAGTGTCAAATAATTGGTTTTAAAAAAGTTTCGCCATTAAAAGTTGTTAGAATTGCATTTTTTGAAAAATACTTATTTTATCTAAAAAAATGATTTTGTTCATATATTATGGCTAAGAAACACATAATATGGATGGTAAAATTATATAGAGTATATATGATTCAAAATTTTGTTAATACTATTCATAAGGGATTTTTGAACGACTAGTTTGGTAGGTTGTGGTGTGCTAGAACTCGGTGTTGCGTGTTTCGCAAGATATTGAGTTACATTAATGAGATAACATACTATGAAATATTGGGGTGTTACATTCTCCCCCCCCCCTTCAAAAAAAAATTTCCACACAATTTGAAATTTTCCTTCAAAAATAAAACGTTAACAAAAGAAAAATACCTTTTTGGAAAACCAAGATAAAAAATTTTGTTAATAAAATTTTGTCTTAATAAGAGGGAAATAGGGAATGAAAAAGTCACCACCAAATTATGATCTCGATTAGAAGAACATTAGTGGAAATTAGAGACACATAATTGAAGGAAAATTTAAATATTTATAGAATGTTTTTGAGGTCATCAATCACAAACAAGTGTAAAATTGAGGGTCTCAAAGCCATCAATCTAAGATGATGCAAAATATCATTGGTTCAACAAAACATATGGTATTAGGATAACAATTTTTTTGTTTTAAGACCCCTTTTCTAAAGTTTAAGACTTGATTTATTCATAGAATTAGAGGAATATATATATACTTGACAAGTATCGTTTCATCCTTCGACCAATTCCTACCACAAATTCCTCTTTCACTCCAAAAGATAATAGAATTAAAAAATATTCTATTTATCGTAATCATATAGGTTTCCAAAAATAATGAATTTATAATTCATATGTTAGACTATTTAAAAAAACTACATTATAAAAACTAGCACATCACGTAATCCAATGGTAGGTGATTACCCTTGTCACCATTTGGATGCGGGTTTAAGTCTAACGGCCTTCCCGGGCCTGACATGTTGTCGAACGACCTTTGGGTTGTCCTTTTTATTACAATCCAAAAATATTCTCAAGAAATCATTTAATAATAACAATAGTATCAAATGTAAATCTTAATCGATTCCAACCGTTAGACTTATCCAAAATATTTCTGTTCAAACTCACAGTCCAAAATCTATGAGGAAGGTAAGCACAATGAAGACCCTTTTTTCCATGTAATAACATGTGAATACTTTCATCATGTAATCTTTTATAAAACTATAACACCATGAATTACCATGAAAACTTATTGATTACATTCATGATCTTTTATTCCTTATAAAATACTGGATATACTCTTTCTATCCAAAAATTTTGTAAACTCCAACAATGATGGAAAATACGAATCATTGATCAGTTTCAAGGTAGTCAAGAATATCCAATATAATGTATATAAATAAAATATCTATGATTCCAAAATCATTAGCTCATTATTAGAACTATATTATAGTTTATCTTTCTCTCAACCATATATTTTCCAAAAAATCAACCTGTTAATGAGTAAATTTTCTGGGTTCCACACAATCTCATGCCCTTAATGAAATAGTCATGTAGTACAATCCTTTAATACTCTATAATTTTTATAAAATGTACATCATTAATAACATACTCAAATGAAACAATAATTTAACAACAACATAATTAATCTAATCATTACTATTCATCTTTGGTATTATCATAAATTGATTATTATCCAATATCAGCATTTGTGGTATACTTTGATGATTTGGACATTACTTCGCATAGTGTCCCAACTCCTTGTAGATGAAGCATTGTAGATTTGAAATATTTTTCATACCCTGGAAATAATGTACTTGTCTCCATTTTCTCCACACTGATAAAAAACTCACATTCCATTCATGAATTTACCAAGGAGATTCTTTCCATAGTTATCACATATGGGAAAATCCTTCTTTCACCTCTTCCCTTTATACATATTTCTCTCTTCCATCATTTTCTTCTCTTTCTTCCCTTCAAATAAAAAAACTAAAAAAATTATTTACTTATCACATTAAAACATGATAATAATTCTTCATATGAAGAGAATACATGGGAGAATATTTCACTTTTAAATGTTGGATTAATACCATGAAGGATATGATCTTTCTTAATCTTTCGATCATGCATATTGTTGGAATTATCATTCCTTCTACTAGGCATCATTTCTAAACAATGGCATAAAATAGGTCAGCTTATGAATCTCAATGCATAATTTCAAACATGTAAAATACCTAGCGTAAATTGAAATGATTATTCATATAATCTATAATCATAAAATATTTTCTTAAAGGAATTATTTACTCCTAAATCCTTCATAATGGATTGTAATGAAAATGTGAATTATCTTCATCATATCATCTAGGAGTGTCATAACCAATAGTGTTGTAAGGCTCATTGTCATATACTAGGATACCTAGGGGCATGCCCGAAACTCCTTGTTAGAGTTATCACTCAGAGGTACATATATGCCAGAGCAGCATCTACCTGCTCATATCAACACATCGATGTATTTTCTTGGAAAATACACAAAATCTCCGCATTACCAAAATTCTAGGGTGTTCTTCTATACTAATTCTCAAAGTCTATCTTAGGGTAATGTTCTCTAATCAGAGTTTATCTAAATCAATTTCCAAGGTTGTTGATAAAATTCCTCTAATACCAACTGTAACGCCCCGACCCCAGAATCCCAAAGTCGGTACATTATTTTAATAAATTGTAATCATTAAAAGGAATCAAATCCCGAATGACCAATCATTTTAGCAATCTTGGAAAACAGATTACATACATGACCGTTATATTACAAATTTGAAAATAAATCACAAAATAAATGATCATTTGAGAATTTCATTAATCCCTTAGCTTAACCCAGCATATCAATCATAAAACACTTCTTGGAATCATGGGAATATAAAATATAAGAAAGGGGTGAGGTCAGATGTTCAGAAAGGATGACAATATAGCGGAAACATTCATAATTAAGAATAAACATTTAAGGTTATGTATAATAATAAAACACAATACTTTTAAACATAAACATCATCATAATATGTAAAAGATAAATCAAATAATTCCATTTACATATTCACATGGATATTCTACTAGTCGAATAATCAAATTTAATATCAATAGCCAATTTCATAATAATGGAATGCATAATTCTAGACTTCAAAACCACATAGTTAAGGCCTTATGCCTATACTACATATAATATTTTTTCAAGGCCTTGTGCCAAAACACTATTTTGTCTCATGATACATACTGATGCATCGAGGAGCTATAGCGGGCTCCACCCATCACATACTTAGTCCAATTAATTACTCATACGGAAAGGATTAAACATAATATAAAAATTAGTATTAAAACAAGCATAGAAAATGTCAATAATTTATCTATAAAAAATGAATGGTATAAAAATAACACTTCCACAGTCAAAAATTTCTCATGAAATTCAATACAATTTGGAAGATTTGTATCATAATAAATCAAACTCGATCAAGAATAATATCCCATAAAGGATGTTGACATTGTTGAAAATGATCAGTAAAAATCTTGGAGAGAAATATCCCTTTTTCATGAAATAATTTTAATGACACATATTTTATAAAGAAAGCCTTTTAAAATATAGTTTTGAATCTTATTATCCCATAAAACGTTGATACTTTTTAAAGTAAATAACATTTTAAAACAATGATGTCCATATAAATAAATCCTTAAAATCATTTTGAAAACATGGACATTAATTAAAAAATTTAAAAAAAATAATTATTTAAAACATTTAAAATGATGATATAGTTAAATATACACTTCCATAAAACCTTAAAAGATTCCTTTTAAAAATAGTTTTTTGAAATATTGACATTGATGATAAATATTTCCCAGTAAATACTTACTCATAAACAATCTTGGATAATAATTAGATTGAGGAATTAACCCTTACCTTGCACTTTCCTTTGGTCGATGATACGTTTAACCTTCATTATAATAACAATAGAATGTTATTAAATTATAACAATACCATATTCATATTTATTATATCATACATGATTCATTTATGTATTTATACTACCCATTTAATAATTATTTCCATGTTAAATTATCATTTTGGATAATACTCGCTTTCTTTATCGTACGTGTTTTAACATGTTATTCTTAAACGGATCATTTAGATCATGATTTAAACACTTACAGAATAAAAAACATGATTTATATATCATATATATTTATAATATAAATATTTATAATATATAGATATATTAAATGAAAGATACCGTTTATGGAGATGGTAGGTCGTACGTACGCATAAACATTGTTTCCGTTTTCATATCGTATTAAACAGAAGTAAGCGAATAACATATATGTATGTAAATAGATATATAAACATATATATATATATATAAATCTAAAACAACATTATTTTTTCATATATTACATACTTATTAATATTATCTATTTTTATAATAATCGTTGAATGGTGAACGTGGGAATGAATCTCATCGTGTCATGGAGACGGTAATCCGTATGTATGCACGAGCGACATTATGATTACATTGATGGTGAAATTGTATATAATAGGAAGGTATATAAATTATATAAATAATATTTAACATGTTATATTTATTATTTACATCTGTTATACTCATTATTATAACCATCCAAATAATGAAGTGTTTCAATAACAAACTACACCACAACGTGGAGATGGTAAGCCGTACGTACACACGTATGATAACATTGTCATTTAGAGGATGGATAGAAATGAAAATATGGTTGTACCATATTTATATTAATGTAATAGTATGTATGATATACAAGAGTTATTATTTTGGTATGGAAACAACAAATAAAGAAAAAGTGGAAGATGAAAAGAACTTCAAAGACGGTAGTAAAATTATTACTTCTTCTTGGGTGTTTCCATTTGAGTTGATCGAAAGGGATTCCTAGGTTGGAATTATGATCAATGTAAGGACTCTAAGTTTATTTTAGAGATTTTGGGATGATATTTTTGTAGGTCATGGACGAAACAAATGGCTTTGTAGGTGTGATTTTGAGAGAAGGGGAAGTTCCCTTTTATAAGAGCGGTGGGGGTCATTTTACGAAAATATTAAATTATTTATTTATTATACAGTCATATTAGGATTATAATGGTTCCAAATTAATTTATTTCGAGCCTTAGGTGGTTTTGGGTTGAAATAATCTCAACTAATATGTTTTAAACATGTTAAATTTACGATTTTAACCATATATTTTAGATTTAACTCTTAGTTAAATAGTTTAATTTTTACCATGTCTTCTTGTATTCATACACTATATGGTTAATAAAATTAATCTAAGATTCCATGAAAACCTAAAGTAGTTTTTCAATGATAAATATAATATTATTTAATTTATTTGGAATAACGTGACATATTTTTAAGATTATATCATCCAATAATATAATATTTGTTTTAAAAATTAATTTATGTCAATTTTGACACTATTTGGTATTTTGTTATTGTGAAAGTCATTACAACCTTATCACTTTGAAAAGAGATTAAATAATAAATCCTAACATGTCATATTAAACTATAAAATTCTTTTATGTCAGCAAAACATTTATATTCTATTTATTTTAATATTTATAATATTATCTATTTTAATATTTCATTAAGAAGGTAATTACTGCATCATCATTTTGTCATAAATTAATTACATTATTAAATACCTAAAAATTATATATAAAATACCATTATGTAGGAAATATTTTTTTATTTCTAATTAATATTTATTGTCAAATTTATCTTACATCTATTGCTATATTTAAAATGGTATTGTTAATAAACATTGAATTTAACACTTTTAACTCTTTTTTAAATAAAATAATAAAAAATGTACTAAACTAATAGAAGTGGACTTAAAGGATCATATTTTATTTCTAAGGTTGTTCATGGTAGAATTAAACTTATCAAATTGAATTAGGACTTGTGTTAGGGTATTTATATTATCATTTTTACCTTTAATTACCCCATTTCCTTTTAACAGTGGTAAATAAAAGTCACAAGTTACTATTTATAAAAAATTATATTCATCTTATTGAATCAAATTTTACTTAATTATGTCAAATTTTCCTCTATGATTTTTTAAATTCAACTCACAAAAGTGTTAAAATTATGTTTTATGAAAATTTGCAAACGTGCATAGAAGGTGGGTAAAAGTGGTTAAAAAATTCAATAAAAATATATATATATAATATTATTATAAAATGACTTCAATTGATTAAATTGAAATTATATATGTATTGTATATATATTTTGACATAAAATAAATTTAAATAAATTAAATAATTAGTTAAATAAAAAGTTGGTTTTAAATAATAACACAATGTTTTTCACGATTCATCAAAAATTGAAAGTTTTCAGAAAAATACCGAAAATTTCCCCTATGTTAATTTTGATATTCCAAATTAAAAAATGAATTGTATTTTACCGAATAAAAAACATAGATAATTCATTTCTTAATTTAAAATTAATTCTTGTTGTCAAAACCAAAAAGTAGGATTTTAAATAGAAAAAACTATCAAAATATTGACATGGGTTTATGTCAATTTCAAATGTGAAATTATTTATAATGACCCAAATTGTATTAAATGATAATAATATAATAAATTTATAATTCAAAACCTTTAAAATACATAATTTAACACTATAAATTATTTTTATTAAAAAGGTTGTTTTCAATTAAATCATAATATTTTTCAGTATTCGTCAAAATATGAAAGTTATCAGAAAAGTACAAAAAATTTATCCAAACTAAATTTTTATGTCCCAGTTATAAATAAGAATTTAGTCTTGTTAAATGTAATATATAAAGATGTAAAATATTGGTTTTAAAAAGGGTTTACCATTAAAAGGCTGTAAAATTGCATTTTTTAAAAAATAATTCTTTTATTTGAAAAAAATGTATTTGTTCTTATATTATGTTTAAGAAAGACATAATATGGATGTTAAAATTATATAGAGTATATAAGTTTCAAAATGAAATTAATAAGATTCATATCTGCGTTTATAATGATTAGTTTGGTAAGTTGTAGTGCACTAGATCTCTATGTTTCATGTATCACAAGCTATTGAATTAATTTAATGATATAAGGTATTATGAAATCTTGGGGTGTTACATAAAAAATTTCCCAGATAAGAAATCTGAGGGTACCGTTATGCTCAGGATGGTGGGTCTACCCGAGGCGGGACTTATGTTTTGTCGGCACGGGCCTCCTCTGAGAAAAAAACCCAAAAATTCCATAATCGTCAATAACATAATTAAATAAAATCATTTTGTTTTTCAAAATATTATATGTCATGAATGGTAACATGGATTGAAAATCTGAGACCACTACTGAACTCATGAAGGTATGATTTTTTTATGCTGATACTAAAATTGCCTGGCACGGGCCACCAATAAATGTTAGTTTTTTACCTTAAATAAATTAATTAAGTGGAAATTATTTTATTATAAAATACATAACATCTACAAGGTTACTCGGATTGAAAATACGAGAGTACCTTTCAGTTCATTGGGGGAAGGTACGGTCACATCATCGCCAAGAAACGATGTGTGGAAGGGGCACCATGATGCTAAACCCTTAGAAGATGGATCTGATCCTATAGGTAGGTGACAGGTGACACTGAACCACGAAATGAAGGACGGTATATGAGTGGCATCATTGGGAACTAGTTTCGGGAAGAAAGAAAATTATCCTAGTTCAAGTGTAGGCATTTTATCTGACGTTTCGTGGTAGGGGGTTTATTCATTTATCTTTCGATAAAAGATTCTCTATTCCCTATTCTTGAAAACTATACAAAGAACGAAGGTCAACCAACTAACGAGTTGATCTGTGAATCATTCGTTTAGAAAGAGGTTGATACAGGGTATCCTTGTGGGGTTTTGTTGTTTAATACAAGAAATTGTAACACCCATTTTATCTTCCCTTTGATCATGAGCTAACACGGAGGGCCATGGCCTAGCGAAATCGGCCTGAACTTCCGAAACCTTGTTACCCTTGAGCCTTCCGTGGAAGACCGTCAATGCAACGACAACAACCGAATACAAAGGAGGCGGCGCGACAACGCACACCGTAAGAGGAGGCCGCGACACGAATCCGCAGTGGACATCGGAGTGGCCGTCACTAGCCAACCGTAGAGGAGGTGTTCTACGCCATCGCGTGCTATCGGTGTACAAAGGGTTCGTGGCTCCTCAGCCGCGACAGATAGAGAAGGATTTTGGCTCGTTGGCCGGCCATGGAAGGGAAGGGCAACACACCGTCGTGCGTCACCGGTGAGGAGGAGACCATGGATGAAGGCGCGACATAGGAGGCAGAACTCGTACCTTCGATGGGTTCTGCGGCGACCGGGTGGCGCCCACGTGGCGCCGCTGCATTAAAGTCCGAATAACCTCGGGCAGTTCGGGATCTCGGAAGAGAGGATCCCCCGAGCCGCCTGGCGAAAGCACCGCGGGCCGCACCCTTTGAGGCCGAACTGCCCTCCATCCAGCCACCACTAGCGGGACGGGCCGCCGCCCACAGGTCCGTCCATCTGCCCAGCGGGATGGGCCACCCCTTTGCGGGCCCCACTATACATAGGTCGGGTCTCCCTTGTGGGTTTCACCTTGTTGCGGGCTAGGCCGGCCCTTAGCATAGCCCAAATCGGGTCAGACTGGGATGGTCTGACCGGGTCGGACCGGAATTGGGCCCAACTAGGCCCAGAAACACTTAACAGGCCCTAACTACTAATCCAGACGTCAATTTGAAAAATCATCTGTAGCATTGAGATCCTTGGAGCAAGTAGATTATTTTAACAAACTCCATGAGTGTTTTGGAGAAACTTGGAGTTTTTCGGGGATGGAACACACCCAAATCCAACTGGCCCATCGGCCCTGAAATACCAATAACTCACAGACCGGACGTCCAGTTCTTGCGTCGTCGGTTGTGTTGGAACCCTTTTACATGATAGATCATCATGTTTTTTACATTTTGAGACTTTGTTCTTGTTGAAATACAACAAATGGCTTGGGGAGCGGTTCTCCCAAGTGTGCTACTTAAAGAACCGTACAACTAGCTAACACCTTATGTCTACTGACTTTTTTACTTGGAGTGACTCGACGACAACAATACGCTAGTGGGAGGAGTACCTTAGCAGGACAAGGTGGGGAGAGACCATGGAACAGGATGGGGAGGACTAGCACATCATGCCATGGTGGGGGAGCGGCTCTGTGTGACCCAGTAGACCCAGGGTTCTGATGGGGAGGAGTACCTCAGCAGTTCAAGGTTAGTGGGAAGCACCTTTATGTGATGTGACAGGCCCACTGTACTTGATATAGGAGGAGTTATCCAATAGTTGAGGTGTTCGATGTTGTGACTGGGAAATTTACTTGTTTATAGGCCAAGAGAATTTGTGGCTGGCTCTAAGCATTCCCAGAGATCCTGTGTGGGTCAACATCATATCTTGTTTCTACCAGTTGTATACATGGTTTGAGATGAGACTGTAATTTATTTTTGTCTATTACTTTGTGAAATGTGAATGACATCATGCTTCGTGGTTTTCATTTTAGAATTATGAGAGACCTTTGGGGTCTCAGAGTCCCTACCGAGTATCATTATACTCACCCCTACACGGGCTACTCCATCACATTGTTGTGTCCTGTGCATATGACGAGGATCTAGACTGTGGTTGGAGGGAACTAGGACTAGGTGGTACGTAGAGGAGACAGGTGGACACAGAGTGTTGAGGAGGTGATTTGTACCTACCCTTAAGGTAGAATCCTAGGAGAACGACTTAGTAGCTGTTTTCACTTTTTTAGGTGTATTGTCCCTTCAATGGTATTTTTACTATTTAGTTGAACTCATACTTTTAGTTAGGCTTGTATTCTAGCCCCTTTCTCTTCCAACACTCCTTTTTCTATATCATTTTACTTCAAAGTTACTTCTTGTTGTTTTCATGGACCATATTTTTTACAGGTTTAAAGGCAATGCCTTCCCATTTTAGGGAATATTTTTTTCGATGCTAGTCACCAGCCCCTGGTCTATGGATGGTGGGGTTGGGGTAGTCACGACCCGGGCCCCAGGGGACGGGTCGTTACAATACACAAGTACATCTATATTAAAAACAAAAGCATCCAATTATTTACCTTCATGTCTACTTTACAAAAAACTTTATTTTATCCCCATATATAATTCCACATCTACATGCCTAAAAAAATATAATACACACAAATTATATATACAAAAAAATTTAATAATTCAAAACCATAATATTATTATTCAAAAAACAATTGTAAAAAAATTAAATTTGTATATAAAACATAATATTAAAATATACAATAATAATGATAAAACTCATGGTATACTAAAAAATTAATGATAAATAATATATAAATAGTATTAAAATAATATCAGATTATTTTTTAACATTGATTTTTTTTTAATTTTTATGACATAAATTTCTGTCAAATTTATTAACTAAGAAATTAATAAAATTGAAACAATTGATAATTGAGTTGTACATTTATATTAATATTTGATTATAATCAACTTACTTGAAACACCAATAGAGAAAAACCTGTTATTTCATCAATGTTATAAAAATCCATGGGGGTCATAAACATATTTATGGAAAATTATTATCATGTATATAATTCATCATTAAATAATTAAAAATAAAATGAAACTTATCTTATTATTTATCAATATAAAATATATTTTTAAATTGATGTAAAATTACAAAAATTCATCATAATTTCCAAAAAAATCATATATTTTCAAATATGTCCAAAATAATATAAATGTTTTTATCGTCATATCCAACACTCAGAAAATCACATATGAGAATATTTTATAGGGAAATACCATATATAACATCATAAAATATACATCATTATATTATTATAACCACTCTATACATAGGATTCAATTAATCTTTTCGTAAAACACATATCATGCATATGACACTAATTTGTATTCTTTTTAAATATGATGAAAACATTCCATGCCCACTACAATAAAACTATATTTTAAAATTATATTTCCCTATTGAATTAACATTATTAACTAATTAACAAATTAAATCCCTATCTCGACTCACACTATAGTAATACGATATGATTGATATAGGACATCAGGTGTGCCTCCACAATTTCTAGATGCTTTTGAAAAGCATCGATGGTCTAATTTTATACAATGGAGTGATTATTTCATTAGAATTGAATCACTAAAAATAACTTGAATGAAATCATCAAAATATCAAATGGTATAAATAAAAAACAACCCCAATAAAAAGGATAAATAAGAACTCATGATATAATAAATGAACAATCTATAATTGTAGATGCGTCGTACATACATTAATTAGATATTCAATGGGAATTTCAAAAAATAGATACAATAAAAAAAATAAACTAAATTAACATTGTCTTGATTCACAAATCAGTCCTATATCTTGAACTCATCTATGAAATCCGACTGAGCCATCCAAATCCAAACCCTTTTATAAATATA
Source organism: Viscum album (assembly GCA_963277665.1). Taxonomy (NCBI): domain Eukaryota; kingdom Viridiplantae; phylum Streptophyta; class Magnoliopsida; order Santalales; family Viscaceae; genus Viscum; species Viscum album. The sequence goes on along the minus strand of OY728160.1, from coordinate 241,618,092 downwards.
ACATTTATCAAGAGGTCTGATCAAGTACCAACGTGTCACTGATACTTGAGTATGGTGTTAGTAAAATTCAGTATGCCACCCCTAGTTGTGTACCTTTAATAATAAATAAATTCATTTTATTTTCCATATTATATTCTCATAATAAATTAAATATTTTTAAATATATAATAAAATAATAACTATTGATCATTGGGTTCTAAAGTGATATCTAATATAGACCATATCTGCTTCGGCTAGTGTTGGGGGTTCACTAAGAACACCACATTAGAATTTACCATTAGGGGGAATAATAACCATCCTAGAAAAAGTTATATATAATTTTGCTGGGAATGGAATCCCACCAATATATCTCATATACCATATCAAGGGAATTATTACCCACCCATAAGACCATATTATATAATTTTAGTGTCAATTTATCCCCACCCATAATACCATATTATTACATATCAGAGGGATTTTTTGCCAACCCATATACTCATATATAGTATAGAAATGGTTCCCCACTCATAATAACATCAAATGTCAAATATGGGGGAATGTCTCCCCACTCGTATAATTAATATATAATATTAGAGTAAACTAAACCACACTACTAGCATCATCATTTGTCAAAATATGGGAATAATGAAACACAAAAATGTATCTTACTTAAGATCTGGTTGAATAAAACCCCATGCATAAAACCATAATTTGATATATCCTGATTAATGTATCCCCACTTGTATATCTCATTGGTCACATAATTTCACTAGATGGAATTTCCACTCACATAAACCTGAAACCCATTTACTATGTTATTTATAAAGTATATAAGCTATAATAATCATCTAATTCCTCATAGGATAAAAACATTATATTTTCCCTATATTAACTAAAATAATAGAAATATGTACCCACTGAGGTCTCAAAATTAATCTCATTTTATGGACACCAACATATATTCCTTGATCTTATTCCTACTCTATAACACCCTGAGATTTTATATGATATATTATTTTTAATGTCTTTAATATATTCTCCTAAATGCTACACCAAGATTATCTTGCATTATACGCAACACCGTATTAGCTTGCAGTATACACAACAATATTCTTGGCTCGTGTTACACACAATTTAAAGTTAGTTTTGTAGAAATTATTCTACGCAACATTAATTATAGATTTCATTTAATGTATAAATGAAATAAGTTGTGAATTATGTTGTACGCAACACCAAATGAAGAATTCACGACATGCAACCCTAAACTAGCTTGCATTACACGTAATCAAGACCTTCCTCGATAGCGTGTGTTGTACGCAATACCGAGTTTCACTAAACAATGATATATTTTTATAATATTATTATGGACTAGCTGTTATGAATATTATTAGCTATATTTTGAATTTTATAACATTATTATTTATCTTACAAATTTTCTAAAACATGTTATGCGAACAAGATAATTTTTTGGGTAAAATAAGTATTTTTTAAAAAATGCAGTTTTGTCGCCTTTTGATGGCACACCCACTTTAAATCTAGTTTTTGACATGTTTATAAGTTTAATTTGACAAAATAAAATTCTTATTTGTGATTAATATATAATAATTTACTCTGTAAAAATTCTCATTTTATTCTGATAACTTTCATATTTTAATGAATAGTAAAAACACGCTATATTTTAATTAAAAACATCTTTTTTCATCGTAATAATTTATATGGTTAAATTATAATATTTAATGGTTTTAATGTATAAATAGAATATATTTTTACAATTTAATATAATTTCTATCATTATAATTGATTTTACATTGAATTCATAGGTAAAATCATTTCAATCTTTTGCAATGTTTTAAAAAAAAACCCATTTTTTCGACAATGGGGTTAATTTTAATTTAATTTATAGAACTTTTGTGTATTGAATTTGGAAAATGTATTCCATATTTGGAATCAGTGGGTCCAAATTATATTAATAGACTACTTTTTATTTTTGGGCATTATGAATAGTAACCACGGTAAATTTTATTTACCATAGTAAAAGGTAAATCGGGTAATTAAGGGTAAATATAATATTATAAAATTACCCTAACAATTTTTTTAATACTATTGGATGATTATATTTCAAATTAAGTCATATCTGGGTCGAAATGGAATCCATTAGAACCCACTTGGAAGTGATTAAGACCTTTAGTTTATTTTATTTAAAGGAAGGTGAAATATGTCTCACTCAATTTTTAATAATTAAAGTATTTTTAATATAAGGTTATACATAATATAAATTAGGTTATAAATACTCATTTTGAAGCTATATTGTTTTTATTTATCATGGTAATTTATTTGTAATTTTTATGAGTTATTCAATTACCTTATTAGTTTATACATTAATGATGCATAAATTATTTATTTAGTAAAGAACTCAATAATATTGTTTTTATTGAAATAGTAATACATATTAAAGGCCTCAAAAACCTGACCAAAACTTATTGATAGTGTATATATACACCATAATCATTCAATTACCGAATATATTACTGTCTTGAGTCATATAAAAGTGATTATGACACTTATATTGTATTATTTTATATGATGTCAAAGTTGTCACCTTCATAATTTAATAAATATAACATTTTAAAATTTGTGTGTTTTAGAAGATAAATCCTACTAAATGTATTATTATGAAATATATAAGATTTATATTCTTCCTAGTATTTTTTTTTAATTTTTATGCGACAAATATGTATATTTAATAATTATACAAAAATGTTGTATTAATTATTTTATTAAGAGTAATATCAAATAAATGGTTTTACAAATAGTAAAATAAATATTATATGAACTATTTAATGTTCTCCACTAATTTTATAGATTACTATGACATGTTATAAACCTATTAAATATTTTATTTTGAATATATCCTCTGTGTGGTTTTAATTTAAATTCAAATAAAAGAATAGTGTCAAAATTGACAATATTTTTATTTTATAAAAATAACATATTATTAAATTGTTTAAAAATCACAAAAAAATTTAAAAATTATAAATTGAAATTTATATAGTCAATATTTCATAAATTATCTAATTTTGGATAATTCACAACACATAACTAATTATTTATAACAATTTAAAATTTAGAATCTTATTACCACAAATAAAATTTAATAGATTAAATAAGGATAAATCAAGTTGATAATGTTTAAAATAAATTCACTACATGTCTAAATTTTATTGTTTGATTATATTACAACCCTATATCATCTAAGATTCTAATATGATTCATTTTTGGAGGTTTTTGAAGTGGGGTTAGATTATTATAAATTAATATTTTTAAGATTTCCAAAGGTACCCCTCTCCTCCCTTATAAAAAGGGAACCCCTTCCCACTTGTCTTCACACCCTTTTGAGCCTTGATGCTCGGCCAAGCCCTGATCATTCCTCTTCTCCAATTCCCTAGAAACATTCTGGAGGTTCTGGTCTTCTCAAAACACCAACTCTACTTCCTTAAGAGAAGGCTTAAAGGAGGTGCATCGAAGAAGAGGTAATCTCTTATTCCGATTCTCCCAAGTTTCTTCCTTCTTCTACTTCTTCATATTTAGTTGTCAAGTTATAAAGTAATAACATAAGTATTATTTATATACTGATATGTTATTATAAATATGGAACAACCTTATTTCACCTTCTATCCATCCTACGGAAAATGAAATCACCGTGCGTGCTTACGTATGGAATAACGTCTCCACGCCGTGGTGTAATCTGTTTTCGACCACCACCTTACTTGGATGGGTATAATGGTGTAAATAAAAATCTATATATAATTAATATAAATTGATAATTATTATTAAATATTATATATTCACTTCAATACAATTCCACGATCATGGGAATGATATCATCGCTCGTGCGTACGTATGGACTACCGTCTCCACGACGCAATGAGATTCATTTTCCATGTTAACCATTAATGAATGAATATAAACTATATATAATGGATAATAATGAAATATATGAAATAATGAAGATACTGGATTTATGTATATATATATGTTATCTACTTACTTCCATTTAAGTCAATAAAGAAAGGAAAACAACGTTCATGCGTACGTACAGCCTACCGTCTCCATGAACGGTGTGTTTCATTTAATTTATCTATTATATATATATATATACTGAATATATATGATATATAAATCATGTTTTACATTCTGGAAGTAAGTAAATCATGATATAAGTAATAATAATATCAAGAATAACAAGTCCGAACACGTACGATAAATGAAACAATTTTACCCAAAACGCTACTTTAACATGGAATTGTCAAATGAACGGGTAATAAAAATACATAAGTGAACAATATATGATATAATAACAATGAATATTATTCTTTAATGAGTAAATGATATTATTTAAATCATTATAGAGGAGGTTCGGATACATACAAAGCATATCAAACATAAGGTAAGGGATAATGTTGCAATCTCAATTGTTTTCTTTCCGAGATTCCTTATACGTAAGTATTTTGTCGTGTTATATTTATCATCCATGTCCAAGTTTTATAAAAAAATTTTCATTTATGTTTAATGTCCTTCTTACCCATTTTTTACTTTTACTACATGGTATGTATGTAATGTTTTTTTTACCCTACGAAGTACTTTTTCACTTTTCCAACAAAAGTATGAGAAGAATGTTATTTTTTAACTTATACGGCATGAACGGATTTTAACGTTTTCATAACGCTGATTTCTCATGAAGATTATTATACAAGATTTTATGACTATTTTCAACAAAATACTTTTATTTTAAAAGTTCATGGTATTTTGTGAAAAGAAAATGATTTTGAAGAAGAAAGGATATTTTCCTCATGAACTCATTTAAAATGTTTCATCAAAACCATTTTCCATCTATGATGACATTATTTAATATGTGTATGTCTCAAGTTTAATGTCTCTATTATTTACATGGTTTCACTTTTCTTATGATTAAATTTCCATTTATTTTATATGGATTATGAGATGATGAGATGGTGTTTATGAAACCCATTTTATTCTTTGGGTTATTTTGTGGAAAAAGTAAGAATGGTTCCATTATAAGATGGATGGGACCTATCTCTCCCTCCAATAGATTGGGTAAAGATTTATATCTCATTATATAGACATGGCTGGAATGGAAAGTTAATTTGGTTCGGTGTTACAGGACTTAAACGAGGAGTGAACTCGATTCAGAAAGGGACTTTGTCCACTAAGATTGTCTTGGCAGCAATGCCTTGGATACTATAGTAATCATAACATGTGCCGAATGGTTGCCAAAATTACATGTTTTATTCTCATTATATATTATCATGGTTGATGTTCCATTATGATATATTCCTTACGTACTTCCACGATTTATGTCCTTGCTCAAGATTTTGATGTTTAAATTTCATGTTCATGTTTTTGCTTTCAAATGTTTATGTATTGTTTTATGTTCCCCATGTTTGCCTTTACTGAGCATTTGAGCTCAACCTTTTTATGTTTTATTTTTCCCTAGAAATAATGAATGGTTTTAGGTAAGGAAACAAAAAGGGGAAGATCGTTATGGGAGATGTTTAAGATATTTCAACATGATTAGAAATTTATATTCCAAGTTTCCAGAGATATTAAACTATTACGGACCATTGGTGTCTATTTTTATTATGTATTAAGTATTCCGCAAAAGTAATGTAATGTCCATGTACGTCAATCTTTGGGTCTCTATAGTTGGTATCAGAGGTAAGGTTTTGTTAACCGTTGGAAAATAGGATGAGAAACCTTTAGTGACATCCCTTGAGATATTTATAAGGTATGTCTCGGGATGTCCCTAAGGTTAATTATAAGTGTAGGATATAATCCTACAATTATGGTAATGATCTTAGAATTAAACATAAGATGTTAGATATTGAAGGTACTCCCTCTTTATTATGTTGTTTTCCCTAGCATGATTTTTCCCTCTCACGGTATTCTTTTTGGGTTTTAGACGATGGCTGGAACCCGAAGGAACCGTGTTGATCAATGTAGTGGAAAATGTAATGATTGTCCTGCTGAACAACCAAATGTGATGGGATATGGAGTAAAAAATCTTATTGCTATACTTACAGAAGCTATGAATCATTCTGGAATTGCAAATGAGCAGTGAAAGGAAAAATATTCTATTGAGTCCTTCATGAGGCAACGTCCACCTTCTTTTAGTGGGTTTTCTGATCCACTTGTTGCTGAACAATGGATCAGTACCATTGAAAAGATATTTTCCATACTTCGCTGTTCAGAGCATGAAAATGTCATTTTGGCTGGTTACCATTTAGAAGGTGAAGCAGACTAGTGGTGGACTCTAATTAAGAATACAATGCCCCGAGATGAAATTGAATCCATGGAATGGGATGAGTTCAAGAACTTATTTTTCAATAAGTACTTCCCTCATATTCTTCGAACAAATATGGAAAAGGATTTCCTTGAGCTTAAGCAAAAGGATGATGAATCTGTTGGTATTTGCGAGGATAATTTTACAAGGCTTGCAAGGTATGCATCTGGATTTATCATCCAACCTGAAAGTAATGTTGATCGATTCTTCAGTGTCTTAAAACCAAGTCTTAGAAGGGAATTCTCTATAAGAGACTTACATAACTATGAAAATATTGTGCATCGTGCTATCAAGGTAGAACTGGAAGTTGATGTTACAAATCTATCTCATGGTTTTGACAAGAAATGAATGACGGAGTTCAAGGATAAATCTCATAACAATGGTGAAAAGAATATGAATGTTTCTTTATGCTCAAAGTGTGGGAAAAAGCTTGGTGGAGATTTCCTAAAAGGTACTAGAAAATGTTTGTAAGTGTGGAAAAGAAGGTCATCGAGCAGCTGATTGTTGAAGTAATGGGAAAAGGTTGCTAATGATGTGAATAGAGAAAAGACTACAGAGAACTCTCCACCAACACATCAATGCTTCATGTTCAAGGAAATGGGGCATTATGCTAATAAATTCCCTAATCCAAGGGTTAGTGATGATCGACATGAGAAACCACTTAAGGCAAAGGACAAAGGGAAGTCACATGCAATCACTACTGGCAATGTTGAATATGAAAATGATGTGGTGGAATGATTAAGTATTTATGTAATGGGATTCCCAAATAATGTTGTATATAGTATCATGGAATATTGGAATATTTATGTATTAGTCCATTGTGGTTTTCTATAAGAATATGGTACCGGTAACCATGAGAAGTGATTGAAATATTTTTGGAAAGCAAATGATAAGCACATAATGAAGGGATAAAGAGAAAATGAAATGAGCTCATGAATGATAAAAGGAAAAGGTTATATCATGGTTTGTGTATATAGAAATTTTGGGATTTTGGTATGTGGAAAGAGTTACCTTTGGATAGAATTCATGTTTTCACTAAGGTTCTATGGTAATTTCTGTTTCAAGAGAACATATGGTTAAGTAATTAAAATGTTTGGAATGTGACCAACAAGATATATCATATGATAAAATGATGTTATTCACGTTCTTGTTATGTGGCTTTTCCAGTAATCATTTTTTGTATACTATGAGATTGGGTAGATGTTTTTTTGATAAGTCGAAAGATTGGGAAGGGTTATGTCATACATCAAATAATATTCTCTAAGGCTAGGAATTTTTTTCGATATTATTGCAGGAATGTTATTATAATGTAGTTTTAGAAAAAGGGACAACCTGCAAGACGGGCGACAACCCGTCGCGTCGGACAAGGCTGTGGGAATCGAACCCACAAACGAAGTGCGACATGCCTTTATCGCCTACCACTGGCCTACTGGAAGTCTCTGGTGAGTAGAAACTAGTTTTATTATATTAAAAGTATGATATATGAAGTATAAGTCCATATATGATTAATCTCACTATAGATGGACTTATGTATATTTGATAAATTTTTCTAGCCTTTTTGTTTGAGACAGATGGAATGACCTATCATTATATCACATGATCTGCTAACACTTCACGAATGAAAAATTCAGCTTCATTTCTTTAAGATATGAAGTAGAAATTGTCCATGGAATGACCAATGGTGATATTGTACCAAAATCAAGTAAGTATTTATTTTTCAGCAATTCTTCAAATTTAGGGAAATGATCTTGAATACAAATTTTTTTTTTCCTAATGCCCTTATATCCGATGAATCATATGGTACCTTAGATCATAAAAAATTCATGGCTTTGTGACTGTTGGCTTTATCATAGCCATGTCCTCTAGTACTCTCCATCAGAACTTGATGGTTAGATTTCACTTCTATATCCATATTTTCACATATGTTCTCCTATGTGGAAACCCAGTGATGAGTCAATTTGGGTAACCAATATGTTTCATACTTCACTTTTTAAAATGAAGTTTTTTTATTCCTTTTTACGATGTGGGTTTCTATTAAAACTTTCGAGTAGTAAACCATTTATAACTCCGACGAATTTCGTGGTTGAAATTCATTTTAAGGGGGGTAGAATGTAACACCCCGAGATTTTATATGATATATTCTTTTTAATCTCTTTAATATCATCTACTGTATGCTACACCAAGATTATCTTTCACTATACGTGACACCATATTAGCTTGCAGTATATGCAACACTATTCTTGGCTCGTGTTACACACAATTTCATGTTCGTTTTGTAGAAATTATTCTACGCAACATTATGTATAGATTTTGTTTAATTTATAAATGAAATAAGTTTTGAATTATGTTATACGCAACACAAAATGGATATTTCACTACACGCAACCCTGACCTGGATTTGATTACACGCAATCACAACCTTCCTCGATAGCAGGTGTGTTACGCAATATCAGGTTTCACTAAACAACGATATATTGTTATAATATTATTATAGACTATCAGTTATGAATAGTATTAGATTATTTTTTAATTTTATAACATTATTATTCATCTTACACATTTTCTAAAACATGTTATGTGAACAAAATAAATATTTCCGGCAAATTAGTATTTTTCAAAAAATGCAGTTTTTCCGCCTTTTGATGGCGCACCCACTTTAAATCTAGTTTTTGACATGTTTATAAGTTTAATTTGACAAATTAAAATTCTTCTTTGTGATTAGGATATAAAAATTTACATTGGATAAAATTCTCATATTATACTGATAAATTTCATATTTTAATGAATAGTAAAAACACGCTATATTTTAATTAAAAACAACTTTTTTCATTGTAATAATTTATATGGTTAAATTATAATATTGAATGGTTTTATAGTATAAATATAATATATTTTTACCATTTAATATAATGTATGTCATTATCATTGATTTTACATTGAATTCATAGGTAAAATCATTTCAATCTTTTGCAATGTTTTAAACAAAAACCTGTTTTCTTTCGACAACATGATTAATTTTAATTTAATTTCTGCAACTTCTATGTATTGAATTTGGAAAAATGGATTCCATATTTGTAATCAGTGGTAAATTTTATTTTCCATAGTAAAAGTTAAATCGGGTAATTAAGGGTAAATATAATATTATAAAATTACTATAATAGGTGTCTTAATACAATTAGATGATTATATTTCATTTTAAGTCATATTTGGGTCGAAATGGAATCCATTAGAACCCACTTGGAGGTGATTAAGACCTTTAGATTATTTTATTTAAAGGAAAGTGAAATATGTCTCACTCAAACAATAATAATTAAAGTATTTTAGATATAAGGTTATTTAGAATATAAATTCGGTTATAAAAACTCATTTGGAAGATAAAATGTTTTTCTTTATCATGGTAATTTATTTTTAATTTTTAAGAGTTATTGAATTACTTTATTAGTTTATACATTAATGATGTAGAAATTATTTATTTAGTAAAAAAATCAATAATATTGTCTTTATTGAAATAGTAATACATATTAAAATGCTCACAAACCTGACCAAACCATATTGGTAGTGTATATATACACCATAATCATTCAATTACCGAATATCGGACCGTTTGGAGTCATATAAAAGTGATTATGACACTTATATTATTTTATTTTATATGATGTCAAAGTTGTCACCTTCATAATTTAATAAATATAACATTTTAAAATTTGTTTGTTTTAGAAGATAAATCTGAATAAATGTTTTATAATGAAAGATATAAGATTTATATTCATCCTAGTATTTTATTTTTAATTTTTATGCAACAAATAAGTATATTTAATAATTATACAAAAATGTTTTTGTAATTATTTTATTAAGAGAAATATCAAATAAATGGTTTTACAAATAGTAAAATAAATATTATATGAACTATTTAATGTGATCCACTAATTTTATAAATTACTATGACATTTTTGAAACCTATTAAATATTTTATTTTCAATATATCCTCTGTGTGGATTTAATTTAAATTCAAATAAATGAATAGTGTCAAAATTCGCACTATTGTTATTTTATAAAAATAACATATTATTAAATTGTCTAAAAATCAAAAAAATATTAAAAAATTATAAACTGAATTATATATAGTCTAAAAGGTAATAAATTATCTAATTATGGATAATTCACAGCACATAAGTAATTATTTATAAAAATTTAAAATTTAGAATCTTATTACCACAAATAAAATTTAATAGATTAAATAAGGATAAATCAAGTTGATAATGTTTAAAATAAATTCCCTACACGTACAAATTTTATTGTCTGATTATATTAAAACACTATATCATCTAATATTTGAATATGAGTCATTTTTTAGGTTTTTTAAGTGGGGTTAGATTTATTATAAATTAATATTTTTAAGATTTCCAAAGGTGCCCCTCTCATCCCTTATAAACACGGAACCCCTTCCCACTTCTCTTCACACCCTTTTCAGCCTTGAAGCTCGGCCAACCCCTACCCATTCCTCTTCTACAATTCCCTAGAAACATTTTGGAGGTTCTGGTCTTCTCAAAAGTCCAATTCTACTTCCATAATAGAAGGCTTAAAGGAGGTGCGTCGAAGAAGAGGTAATCTCTTCTTCTGATTCTCTCAAGTTTCTTCCTTTTTCTACTTCTTCTTATTTAGTTGTCTCATTATAAAGTAATAACATAAGTATTATTTATATTCTTATATGTTATTATAAATATGAAACAACCTTATTTCATCTTCTATCCATTCTACGGAAAATGAAATCATCGCGCGTGCGTACGTACGGAATACCATCTCCATGCCATTGTTTAATCTATTTTCGACCACCACCATACTTGGATGGGTATGATGGTGTAAATAAATAACTATATATAATTATTATAAATTGATATTGATTATGAAATATTAAATATACACTTCCATACAATTCCACGATCATGGGAATGATATCATCACTCGTGCGTACGTACGGACTACCGTCTCCACGACACGATGAGATTCATTCTCCATGTTAACCATTCATGAATGTTTATAAAGTATATATAATTCATAATAATGAAATATATGACATAATGAAGCTACTGGATTTATTTTTATATATATATATGTTATCTACTTACTTCCATTCAAGTCAATAAAGAAAGGAAAACATTGTTCATGCGTACGTACGACCAACTGTCTCCATGAACGGTGTGTTTCATTTAATTTATCTATCTATTATATATATATATGTATATTGAATATATATGATATATAAATCATGTTTTACGTCATGGATTTAAGTAAATCATGATATAAGTAATAATAATATCAAGAACAACAAGTCTGAACACGTACGATAAGTGAAACAATTTTACCCAAAACGCTACTTTAACATGGAATTGACAAATGAACGGGTAATATAAATACCTAACTGAACAATATATGATATAATAACAATGAATATGATTCTTTAATGAGTCAATGACATTATTTAAATCATTATACAGGAGGTTCGGAAACATTCGAAGCATATCAGACATATGGTAAGGGATAATGTTGCAATCTTAATTGTTTTCTATCCAAGATTGCTTATACGTAAGTATTTTCTGGGGTTATATTTATCATCCATGTCCAAGATTTATAAAAATGTTTTCATGTATGTTTAAAGTCCCTTTTAACCAATTTTGACTTTTACTACATGGTATGTATGGAATCTTCTTTATACCATATGAGGAACTGTTTGACTTTTCTGTCAAAAGTATGAGAAGAATGTTATTTTTTAACTAATACGGCGTGAACTGATTTTTACGGTTTCATAACGCCTCATTTTCATGGGAATTATTCTACAATATTTTATGACTATTTTCAAGAAAATACTTTTATTTTAAAAGTACATGCCATTTTGTGAAAAGAAAATGATTTTGAAGAAGAAAGGATATTTTCCTCAAGAACTCATTTCAAATGTTTTATCAAAAACATTTTCCATCTAAGATGACATTATTTCATATGTGTATGTTTCAAGTTTAATGTCTCTGTGATTTACATGGTTTCACTTTTCTTATGATGAAATTTCCATTTGTTTTATTTGGATTATGAGATGATGGGATGGTGTTTATGAAACCCATTTTATTTTATGGGTTATTTTGTGGAAAAAGTAAGAATGATTTCATTATGAGATGGGTGGGACCTATATCTCCCTCTAATGCATTGGGTAAAGATTTATATCTCATGAGATAGACATGGCTATAATGGTAAGTTAATACGGTTCAGTGTTACATGACTGAAATGAGGAGTGAAATCAATTCAGAAAGGGACTTTGTCCACTAAGATGGTCTTGGAAGCAATGCCTTGGATACTATGGAAATCATAACATGTGATGTATTGTTTCCACAGTTACATGTTTTATTCCAATTATATTTTATCATGGTTTATGTTCCATTATGATATATTCCTTACATACTTCCATGATTTATGTGTTTGCTCAAGATTTTGATGTTTAAATTTCATGTTCATGTTTTTGATTTCAAATGTTTATGGATTATTTTATGCTCCCTATGTTTTCCCTTAATGAGCATTTGAGCTCACCCTTTTTATGTTTTATTTTCCCATGGAAATAAAGAAAGGTTTTAGTTAAGGAAACAAAAAGGGGAAGATCGTTACAGGAGATGTTGAAGATCTTTCAACATGATTAGAAGTTTATATTCCATGTTTCCAAAGATACTAAACTATTAATGTCTTTTGGTGTCTATTTTTGTGATGTATTAAGTATTATGCAAAAGTAATGTAATGTCCATGTACGCCATGCTTTGGGTCTCTAAAGTTGGTATCCGAGGAAAGGTTTAGTTAACATTTGGAAACTAGGATGCGAAAAATTTAGTGAGATCCCTAGAGATATTTCTAAGGTATGTCTAGGGATGTCCCTAAGGTTAAGTATAAGTATAGGATATAATACTAGAATTATGGTAACGATCTTAGAATTAAACATAAGATGTTAGATATTGAAGGTACTCCCCCTTTATTATGTTGTTTTCCCTAGCATGATTTTTTCCTCTCACGCTATTCTTTTTGGGTTTTAGATGATGGCTGGAACCCGAAGGAACCATGTTGATCAATGTAGTGGACAATGCAATGATTTTCCTCCTGATCAACCAAATGTGATGGGAGATAGAGTACAAAATCTTATTACTATTCTTACACAAGCTATGAATCATTCTGGACATTCAAATGAGCAGAGAAGGGAACAATATTCTATTGAGTCCTTCATGAGGAAACATCCACCTTTTTTAGTGGGTATTTTGATCAACTTGTTGCTGAAAAATGGATCAGTACCATTGAAAATATATTTTCCATAATTCACTGTTCAGAGCATGAAAAAGTCATTTTGGCTATTTACCGTTTAGAAGGTGAAGCAGACCAGTGGTGGACTCTAATTAAGAATACAATGCCCCGAGATGAAATTGAATCCATGGAATGGGATGACTTGAAGATCTTATTTTTCAATAAGTACTTCCCTCGTATTCTTCGAACAAAGATAGAAAAGGATTTCCATCATATTAAGCAAAAGAATGATGAATCTGTTGGTATTTACGAGGTGAATTTTACTAGGCTTTCAAGGTATGATTCTAGATTTATCATCCAACCTGAATGTAAAGTTGATCGATTTTCAGTGGCTTAAAACCAAGTCTTCGAAGGGAATTAGCTATAAGATACTTCAGTAGCTATGAAGAAATTGTGTGTTGTGCTATCAAGGTAGAACTAGAAGTTTGTGTTACATATCCTTCTCATGGTTTTGACAAGAAATGAAATATGGAGTTCAAGGAGAAATCTCATAACAATGGTGAAAAGAAGATGAATGTTTCTTTATGCTCCATGTGTGGAATGAAGCATGGTGGAGATTTCATAAAAGGTATTAGAAAATGTTTTAAGTGTGGAAAATAATGTCATTGAGCAGTTGATTGTCAAAGTAATAGAAAATAGGTTACTAATGATATGAATAGAGAAAAGACTACAAAGACCTCTCCACCAACACTTCAATGCTTCAAGTGCAGGGAAATGGGGAGTTATGATAATAAATGCCCTAATTCAAGGGTTAATGATGATCGACATGAGAAAACACCTAAGGAAAAGGACAAAGGGAAGTCACATGAAATCACTACTGGAATTGTTGAATATGACAACGATGTGGTGGAATTATTAAGTATTTATGTAATGGGATTACAAAATAATGTTGTATATAGTATCATGGTATATTGGAATATTTATGTATTGGTCCATTGTGGTTTTCAATAAGAATATGGTACCGGTAACCATGAAAAGTGATTGAAATATTTTTGGAAAGAAGATGATAAGCACATAATGACGGGATAAAGAGAAAATGAAATGAGCTCATGACTAATAAAAGGAAAAAAGTTATATCACGGTTTGAGTATATAGAAATTTTGGGATTTTGGTATGTGGAAAGAGTTACCTTTTGACAACATTCATGTTTTCACTAAGGTTCTATGGTAATTTATATTTCAAGAGAACATATGATTAAGTAATTCACATGTTTGGAATGTGACCAACAAGATATATCGTATGATAAAATGATGTTATTCACATTCTTGTTATGCGGCCTTTGCAGTAATAATTTTCTGTACACTATGAGATTGGGAAGGGTTATGTCAGACATCAGATAGTATTTTTTAAGGCTAGGACTTATTTTCGATATTATTGTAGGAATATTATTATAATGTAGTTTTATAAAAAGGGACAACCTGCAAGATGGGCGACAACCCATCCCGTCAGACAAGGCTGTGGGAATCGAACCCACAACTAAAGTGTGACATGCCTTTATCGCCTACCACTGGCCTACTGGAAGTCCCTGGTTAGTAGAAACTAGTTTTATTATATAAAAAAGTATGATATATGAAGTATAAGTCCATATATGATTAATCTCACTATAGATGGACTTATGTATATTTGACAACATTTTCTAACCTTTTTGTTTGAGACAGATGGAATGACCTATCATTCTATCACATGATCTGTTAACACTTCACAAATAAAAAATTCAACTTCATTTCTTTAAGAGATGAAGTGGAAATTTTCCATGGAATGACCAACGGTGATATTGCACCAAAATCAAGTAAGTATTTCTTTTTCAACAATTCTTCGAATTTAGAGAAATGATCTTGAATAAAAAAAATGTTGTCCTAATTCCCTTATATCCGATGAATCAGATGGTACCTTAGATCGTCACAAATTTACGGCATTGTGACTGTTGTCTTTATCATAGCCATGTCCTCTACTACTCTCCATCAGGACTTGATGGTTAGATTTCTCTTCTATATCCATATTTTCACATATGTTCTCCTATGTGGAAACCTAGTGATGAGTCAATTTGGGTTACCAATATGCTTCATACTTCACTTTTTAAAATGACGTTTTTGTATTCCTTTTTACGATGTGGGTTTCTATTAAAACTTTTGTGTAGTAAACCATTTATAACTCCGACGAATTTCGAGGTTGAAATTCATTTTAAGGGGGGTATAATGTAACACCCCGAGATTTTATATGATATATTCTTTTTAATCTCTTTAATATCTTCTACTGTATGCTACACCAAGATTACCTTTCACTATACGCGACACCATATTAGCTTGCAGTATACGCAACACTATTCTTGGCTCGTGTTACACACAATTTCAAGTTCGTTTTGTAGAAATTATTCTACGCAACATTAAGTATAGATTTTGTTTAATTTATAAATGAAATATGTTTTGAATTATGTTATACGCAACACCAAAGGGAGATTTCACTACAAGCAACCCTGACCTGGCTTTCATTACACGCAATCACGACCTTCCTCGATAGCGTGTGTGGTACGCAATACCAGGTTTCACTAAACAACGATATATCATTATAATATTATTATGGACTAGACGTTATGAAAATTATTAGCTACACTTTTAATTTTATAACAATATTATTCATCTTACACATTTTCTAAAACATGTTATGTGTACAAAATAAAACATTCGGGTAAAATAAGTATTTTTCAAAAAATGCAGTTTTTCCGCCTTTTGATGGGGCACCCAATTTAAATATATTTTTTGGCATGTTTATAATTTTAATTTGAAAAAATAAAATTCTTCTTTTTGATTAAGATATAAAAATTTTCTATGGATAAAATTGTCATATAATACTGATAACTTTCATATTTTAATGAATAGTAAAAATACGCTATATTTTAATTAAAAACAACTTTTTTCATCGTAATAATTTATATGGTTAAATTATAATATTTAATGGTTTTAAAGTATAAATAGAATATATTTATACCATTTAATATTATGTATGTAATTATAATTGATTTTACATTGAATTCATAGGTAAAATTATTTCAATCTTTTGCAATGTTTTAAACAAAAACCCGTTTTCTTTTGACAACATGATTAATTTTACTTTAATTCCTGCAAATTTTGTGTATTGATTTTGGAAAAATGGATTCCATATTTGGAATTAGTGGTTACAAATTATATTAATATACTACTTTTTATTTTTGGGCATTATGAATAGTAACTACGGTAAATTTTATTTTCCATAGTTAAAGGTAAATCGGGTAATTAAGGGTAAATATAATATTATAAAATAACACTAACACTTGTCTTAATACAATTGGATGATTTTGTTTTGTCCTAAGTCATATTTGGGTCGAAATGGAATCCATTAGAATCCACCTGGAGGTGATTAAGACCTTTAGTTTATTTTATTTAAAGGAAAGTGAAATATGTCTCACTCAAACATTAATAATTAAAGTATTTTTGATATGAGGTTATACAGAATATATATTTAGTTATAAAAACTCATTTTGAAGATAAAATTATTTTCTTTATCATGGTAATTTATTTGTAATTTTTAAGTGTTATTTAATTCCTTTATTAGTTTATACATTAATGATGCAGAAATTATTAATTTAGTAAAAAAATCAATAATATTGTTTTTATTGAAATAGTAATTCCTATTAAAAGGCTCACAAACCTGAAGAAAACTTATTGGTAGTGTATATATACACCATAATCATTAAATGACCAAATATATGACCGTTTGGAGTCATATAAAAGTGATTAATGCACTTATATTATATTATTTTATATGATGTCAAAGTTGTCACCTTCATAATTTAATAAATATAACATTTTAAAATTTCTGTTTTTTAGAAGATAAATCCGACTAAATGTATTATTATTAAATATATAAGATTTATCTTCATCCTAGTATTTTAGTTTTAATTTTTATGCAACAAATAAGTATATTTAATAATTATACAAAAATGTTGTAGTAATTATTTTATTAAGATAAATATCAAATAAATGGTTTTACAAATAGTAAAATAAATATTATATGAACTATTTAATGTTCTAAACTAATTTTCTATATTACTATGACATGTTAGAAACCTATTAAATATTTTATTTTGAATATATCCTCTGTTTGGATTTAATTTAAATTCAAATAAATGAATAGTGTCAAAAATGACACTATTGTTATTTTATAAAAATCACATATTATTAAATTGTTTAAAAATCACAAAAAAAATTAAAAATTATAAATTAAAATTTATATAGTCTGAAGTGTCATAAATTATCTAATTATGGATAATTTACAGCACATACTTAAATATTTATAACAATTTAAAATTTAGAATCATATTACCCCAAATAAAATATAATAGATTAAATAAGGATAAATCAAGTTGATAATGTTTAAAATAAATTCCCTATGTGTCTAAATTTTATTGGTTGATGATATTACAACCCTGTATCATATAATATTTGAGTATGAGTCATTTATGAAGGTTTTTAAGTGGGGTTAGATTTATTATATATTAATATTTTTAAGATTTCCAAAGGTTCCTCTCTCCTCCCTTATAAAAAGCGAACCCATTCCCACTTCTCTTCACACCCATTTGAGCCTTGATGCTCGGACAACACCTGCCCATTCCTCCTCTCCACTTCCCTAGAATCATTCTGGAGGTTCTGGTCTTCTCAAAATACCAACTCTACTTCCTTAAGAAAAGTCTTAAAGGAGGTGTGTCGAAGAAGAGGTAATCACTTCTTACGATTCTCTGAAGTTTCTTCCTTCTTTTACTTCTTCTTATTTAGTTGTCTCATTATAAAGTAATAAAAACATAGTATTTATATACTGATATGTTATTATATATATTAAACAACATTATTTAACCTTCTATCCATCCAATGGAAAATGAAATCACCGCGCGTGCGTATGTACGAAATACCGTCTCCACACCGTGGTGTAATTTGTTTTTGACCACCACCTTACTTGGATGGGTATAATGGTGTAAATAAATAACTATATATGATTATTTTAAATTGATATTTATTCTGAAATATTATATATACACTTCAATACAATTCCACAATCATGGGAATGATATCATCGCTCGTGCGTACGTACGGACTACCGTCTCCACGACATGATGAGATTCATTATCCATGTTAACCGTTCATTAATGATTATAAAGTATATATAATGCATAATAATGAAATATATGACATAATGAAGCTACTGGATTTATGTATATATATATGTCTTATCTACTTACTTCTATTCTAGTCAATAAAAAAGGAAAACACCATTCATGCGTACGTACGGCCTATCGTCTCCATGAACGGTGTGTTTCATTTCATTTATATATCTATTATATATATATATATAATGAATATACATGATATATAAATCATGTTTTACATTATGGAAGTATGTAAATCATGATATAATTATTAATAATATCATGAACAACAAGTCCGAACATGTTCGATAAGTGTATCAATTTTACCCAAAACGCTACTTTAACATGGAATTGACAAATGAACGAGTAATATAAATACCTAAGTAAACCATATATGATATAATAAAATTGAATATGATTCTGTAATGAGTAAATGACATTATTTAAATCATTATACAGAAGGTTTGGATACATACGAAGCATATCATACATAAGGTAAGGGATAATGTTGCAATCTCAATTGTTTTCTATCCGAGATTGCTTATACGTAAGTATTTACTGGGGTTATATTTATCATCCATGTACAAGTTGTATAAAAATGTTTTCATGTATGTTTAAAGCCCCTTTTACCCATTTTTGACTTTTACTACATGGTATTTATGGAATATTGTTTTACCATACGAGGCACTTTTGACTTTTCTGACAAAAGTATGAGAAGAATGTTATCTTTTAACTTATACGACGTGAACGGATTTTTACTTTTTCATAATGCGTCATTTTCATGAATCTTATTCTATAAGGTTTTATGACTATTTTCAACAAAATACTTTAATTTTAAAAGTGCATTGCATTTTGTAAAAAGAAAATGATTTTGAAGAAGAAATGATATTTTCCTTAAGAACTCATTTCAAATGTTTTATCAAAAAAATTTTCCATATAAGATGACATTATTTCATATGTGTATGTTTCAAGTTTAATGTCTCTATGATTTACATGGTTTCACTTTTCTTATGATGATATTTCCATTTTTTTTATATGGATTATGAGATGATGGGATGATGTTTATGAAACCCATTTTATTCATTGGGTTATTTTGTGGCAAAAGTAAGAATGATTTAATTATGAGATGGGTGGGACCTATATCTCCCTCAAATGTAGTGGGTAAAGATTTAAATCTCATGAGATAGACATGGCTGGAATGGTAAGTTAATCTGATTCAGTGTTACAGGACTGAAACGAGGAGTGAACTCGATTCAGAAAGGTACTTTGTCCACTAAGATGGTCTTGGCAGAAATGCCTTTGCTACTATAAAAATCATAACATGTGCTGAATGGTTTCCACAATTACATGTTTTATTCACATTATATTTTATCATGGTTGATTTTCCATTATTATATATGCCTTACGTACTTCCTTGATATATGTCTTGCTCAAGATTTTGATGTTTAAATTTCATGTTCAAGTTTTTGTTTTCAAATATTTATGGATTGTTTTATGTTCTCTATATTTACCCTTACTGAGAATTGAATCTCACCCTTTTTATGTTTTATTTTCCCCAGGAAAAAAAGAAAGGTTTTAGGTAAGGAAACAAGAAGGGGGAGATCGTTATGGGAGATGTTGAAGATCTTTCAACATGATTAAAAATTTATATTCCAAGTTTCCAAAGATAATAACCTATTACGGTCCATTGGTGTCTATTTTTGTTATGTATTAAGTATTCCGAAAAGGTAATGTAATGTCCATGTACGTAAAGCTTTGGGTCTCTTCAAACTCAATGTTCTAAGTTCATCACTTAGTTGTAATAAGATCCTTATTCCTATCAACTCCTGCATCATGGAATAATAGAAAATAATGGTTATACAACATAAAAACACTCTATAGATTTGACATAAATCCAATATCACTTACAAATTCATGTTGTCAAATTTCTCTCACAGAAAATCTATAGAAACATTCTTTTCAAGGAATACGTACAATGATTGCAAAAATAATACTTGGGTTTGTTCACATACCCAACACATAGATCCTTATCAATTTAAGATATAATAAAGTATTAAATGGAACTGTACACCAACAATTCAAATCTACCACTCTACCTTATATATATAGTAATAATGTACCAATCCCAAGGTCAATTAAATTTTAAATATTTCATTTATACCCTTATAGGGTATCAACATCTTATAAAAAAATATTTTATTCTCAAATTATTCATTGACATGCATGGAATCAAAGTTGAGACCAATGGTCTATCATGGGAAAATAAAAATTCATCATATTCATTGAAATTTGATGGAAATAATGAATTTTTTATTTTTTTCTTCCATCCTCAAGATTTTAGAAACTGTATATAAAATGCTGTAAAAAATTAATTATCTTGATGGATATGTATTGGGACCATATACCGCATTAATGAAGTTAACTCCTTCATAAAAGACCTCGACCATCTACACCTAATATTGTCCAATCCCATGTATTTATTTCACAACTATAAGAAGCTTGAAGAATTTTAATGACTTATATATAAGGTAGATGGGTTGGAAACCACACCTTACATCTTTCCAAGACATTATAATTAAAAATACCCAATTTAACATTTCAATACATCCACTATCTTCACCAAAATCAATGGATATTCCTACATATATTTGAGGAATTAACAAATATATTTAAACCTATAAAACCACGTTTGATGATCCTCTTCTAATTTCATTTACCCACATATAATACAATCCATCTTATATCATGTCATCTTCATCAAGATTAGATGGAATCATCACAAAACCTAAATTCGATTGAAACAACTTAATAGATATTTAAAGGGATAATAAATCGAGGAATATATTTGTTAGAGTGACAGATTTACCTAAATATATCACTTCAAAAAACAATCAAATACATTATGGATAAAAAGGGAAACCCTAATGGAAGTGGTAATCTTGAGAGAGGTTGGAAGGGAAGGAACAATACTATAATGAGGAAAATAAAACCCCCTAGTAATTTAAAATCCATAATAAAATTTATATAACATAATATATTTTCCTAATAAAAATTCATATTTAACATTTTGAAAACTATATATATTATTTTGTACCAAAACAATTATACATTAGTTCTTGATATAAATAATATATATGACTTATTCAAAAATTATATTTCTCTCTGTATGGTTTTCTACTTTGGAACATTCCATACATTATATCTTCTACCATGAATTATATATCACTATTTATAAAAATCAATTATGTAATATATATTTCAATACATGTGATATTTATCTTAGAAAAATATCTATTGTGTAAGATAATTCCCAACACCCATTTGGAGTGTAAGATACCATCTTGTTTGAAAAGACAATGGGTATTTTATTTTGACTATTCTGAAATATTTTTCAAATGATTATGGTTTTTTATGTATCCAAAATCAGGATACATAATATATTCCATATTAAATAAATTTTCTTTAATACATTCCTGATACATTAAATATTTATGATCATACATAAGGTTATTACCTTTGTTGAAAAACTATACATAATTTTTTCATTTATTATACAATGTTTTACATCAGCACATAATATATACCCCCCTGAGGTGCATACTGATTTTTATATAGGCAATGTTCCTTGTGTAAGGTATTATAATTAAAATATATTAAAAAAATATCCTAAATCTAAAAAACTCAAAAAAATGTACATCCTCTCCATTAAGGCCTCGTGAACTGTAAGTCCAGTCTAACCGTATCAATTGGGGTAATATAACTACAACAGTTCCTTTAAGGCATTCCAATTCAAAATAGTAAATTCCCATCATATTTGGACACATTCCAAAACATTACTACATCCAAAAACACATTCTAAAGCTAAGGTTTTATCTAAATTAACAATAATTGACATGATGCCAAAGATAATAGGCCCAAAGTACATAAGGTGTGGTTTTATGATAATTAAACATATTTTTACAATATTTTTATCAATATTATGTATTTGAAAAAGTAATCAAACAAATCCACACTTAATTTACCCTTATATGGTATCAACACAAAACCATAACACTTATAATACCTTATATATCTTCAAATATATCATTTATAAACTATTTTAGGTACCAAATATTTATATTAAAACCAAGTAATTTTCATCTCTATTAATATGGTCATTCCAACACTACCCCTAAATTGGATCAACTTCAAAGGACCCCAACTACACTTGTGTCGTGTCACGAATACTTTCGACAAATTCCATATCAATTCCAAATTATATGTTGAATTCATGAATTCTTATTTTACTAAATCTACTCAATTTCATTTGACATTTTAGATCAATACTACAAAATCAGTAACTTGGTGTCACACTTATGCATCAACATATCGACATAATATGGTATACTCTCTATTTAGAAAATATATTCAGAACATAAGACACCACCTCAATTTAATGTGAGAATATATTCCATGATGATTGATTTTCTACATATATAGTTCCCTTACCATCAAATTCCTGGAAGGCCTACTCACATGTACCACCTAACCGTTATCCATTTTTTAGCAGAATTCAATTACTAAACATAGTCACTCGACTTGATTTTCTTGAATAGAAACACCCATCACGGTGTTTCCCAAATAACACACACAAACTGGCCTCTTACATACCAGAGTTGGCTCAAAACTATAAACACGTAAATGTTGGTCCTACTGACATTCCATTCTTATTTTTTAAGAACTATTAAAAACATGAACTACATGATTAGATCAACCCACAATGTACTACCCACAATAGAGTTTCTATGATTAATCCATTGGGACAACTCCTGATATGAGATATCAAAAAAATATGTATGTCTATTATCCCCTATTTTATTCCTCAAATAGGCTGACATCCAAATCCCTACTCTAGGATCTAATAATACCATGGTTTTGCTCATAACTTCATTCAAATTATATCGATTATCCATTACCACAAACCTAATGAAAACATTTTTAACACAATTTCCTTGAACTTTCTTAATAACATACTACTCTAACATTCAATCCAACTGTGGGACCCACATATTACCAATGACAACAAACTATCATATTTTTTTACAACTTATCAGAGTTGACACCGTCTCTAACTCCTAAGTCATACTATATTACTAGTCATACTGGTTCATTTTCATAAGACCCAATAGTCATTATTACACATTTTTCATTTAATAAAATAAGATTAAATATATATTTTTATATCATCAATAGATTTGGACCATGTAAAAATTCTCGCGACCACTCTATCATTCTCAATCACATCCAAAATATTTCAATCATTTAAAAATTACCATATCCATGATAAATTTCACATGAAACTAACTTATGATTTCATTTCAATAAAACATTTTGAAGGTATTAGATGCATCTACCATAAAATTACATTCAGTATCACAAACTGATACCAATAAAGACATATCATACCCATATCATTATTATCATCCTCGATATTTTAAAAAATCAACCCATAGACATATCCCACATGTAACCAAGGATAATCACCTCTCATTAAATAAAGATATAACCTTAATCAACCCAATCGTATGTAATAACAATCCATCGACCTTGTAGGTTAACTAAATAAAAACATAAAAAACTAACATACCTAATATGATATATAAAACTGTTATACCTGACCAGAATACACTAGAATGACTATATCAATTCCTAAAACATCAATCCTAAGATCAATCATTTAATTTAAAAGCTTATCACACGTCACGTATGTGATTATCTCACCGTTCTAAGGAATACCTACCTCTTTAATTAATGACCATGCATAATGTGTGTGTTAGTTCCATATTCACAAGGGTTAGCAATTATTTCAAATCAATAATAACTATTCCATCTCCTTGCATATATAATAGACTCGATTACACCAACCATATATTAATATCAAAACAAAAAGAATTTAACAAAAAAATCTAATATCTAATGGCACTCAAAATCTTGGTCTAACCCTCCCTTGGGATAATTGCACACCTCACAACTCACCAATTCAATATCTAGTGATAACGACGGTATTTGAATATAACACCAAACCTAATATATCATAAGATTCATGTCAATGTCACTTGGTTCTTACACCTAGTCTATCAACCCATCCCATAAAACCACAACTCATATGACACCATCTCTAATCCTATTTCAAAAATAATATGTAACTCAGAGTCTAGTACACCAACCTTTTATAACTCATATATATTAAGAATGTCATACTTAATTTTTACTCCCCTTAGGGAGAAAATATTTCCTTAGAATTTATACACTGTAATACCCCCTCAAGGATCAATATGTCATACATGTTCATATATAATGAAGTAAATTTATATAAATTCATATCCTCTTGACCATAACCATGGATAAGTTAAATGATATACCTTTCACATGTTATATATGAAAACAATTTATGTGATTCAATTTGAATATTATTAAATTGATACCATGTGGTAAGTTGAATCATTGTATATTATTAATTATAGATATTCAATGAGTTTGGTTTCGTATAATTTAATTAAAAATATATATGGTAAAAACCGTATATATTATTATGGACACATTTTGTAACAAGACCTAGTTTGTACTTTAATTTCATTTTTTGGATCTTCGGTCATAATTAGATAATAGAAAGAAAATGTTATGTGAACATAAATTCAAATTATGATTAATGAGATCTTTCCACTCGCCACTTAGTGCCAATAGAAGAGACTTGGAAATCAATATATCAAATTTAATTCATAAAAAACTAACAAACTCAACTATAACATCAAAATCTAGTGTAGAAATCCCAAAAACATAGCAATTTGGACTTCATCTCATGAAAGTTTTGGACAAGAAGAAATCATAACATCCAAAACATGTTTCAATATGTTTTATCATATATCTTGAATATAATAAATATTATGAAAAATATAACAATGCTATAAACAAACATTTTAACATCCCCATCCTATTTCACTCTACAAAAACAATTCTGGGTCACTACAAAACATTGGCAGTTTCTATGTATACACTAGAGGTAGCCATCTTTTATCTTGTATGTTAAGTGATATTGTGGGGAGACTGTAACCTCATATTATAATGAGGGAAAATAGTTGGAATAACAAGGAAGTAAACATCATATTATTTGATGTAGTAAATAAATTCCATAACTTATATTAATAGAATAAGAATAATGTTATAACAAATGAATTATCAAAAATGGAACATGATTGTGTAAGAAAATAATTAAATTATTCATTAGAATACTGTATACATCCATTAATGAAATAAAAAAACTAAACCAAAAAATGCCATCGAGTCTCCAACTAATCCCATATTCTGACATAGTTTAAGTTATCATGACAAACTATTCAGCGTCAACCCTATACCCATCCAATACCATCAATCGTGAGGTTTTCATAGGTACCAATGTTCCAGATCCAATTGTGAATGGTATGAATGATTCTTTTCCAGAAACCTTCCATAGTGTCTATATAATAACTAGTAAATACTATGAATTTAGTGAATGATTTGTTTAGAATATATAACAAAGTGTGAAAGAATTATAATACTATATATATCAATCCTATCATTTTGAGGTGACATTTGATATTAAATATACCTACTTTATCTTGTTCCAAAGTGTCTCCAAGAAAGTAAATTAATTATATATCAATAGTGAGAATAACACCATGTCAATAAATACCATCATATATCCTATCATTGGAATGAATCTGTACCCATATCTCTCATATATCATATTAGGGTGAATGGTTCCCCTCATATATATATCATGTATCATATATATGGGATTTATTCCACACCCATTAGAGCATAATATATCATATCCGGGGTGAATAAACCTCGCCTCTCACAACATCATATATAATAATTGTGGTGGGGGTTCCCCACATGTAAATCACAAATAATATATTTGGTGGAATGGTATACCACCCCTAATTACATTATATGTCATATTGGGGGGGAATAAAGAGGCAACCATATACCTCACATATAATATTTTGGGAATAGTAACCACACTCATTATATCAATATATATGATATCTTTGTGATTGGATCCCCACCTGTACATCACATAAATAGTATCAAGGGTAATGTATCCCTATATATATTACCATTATATTTAATATTAAGGGGAATCTCACCCCAACTATATAAAACATATATCCCATAACACCATCACTTGCGATGGCTACAAAACTATATCTGACACACATTTCATATGTTGGCCTCCCAAGAATAAAACATATACCCCTTACTATAATAATCCTAGTATAGAACAATGATATCCTCCTTGTAAAAACTATCACTGTGTTCAACATGATAGTATGGCTCCCAGTGTGTTCCCATAAATCATTGAAATATATGGATAGATAAATGGGTTCCTTGACCTAATTCAAACTATAGGGTTGAACCCCATTAATTAATGTTCACAGAATACCTCATACCAAACATTCCCACATCATAGTCAAATTAAGTACACGTCAATAGAAGACATTCATTTCATTTGAATGATCTCAAAAATCACATATCACTTCAAAATTCAATCTAGGTTATTACTACCACACTTCAAATACTCATAAGATCCATATAATGAATCCATATTAGGGTATGAAATCATATCTTAGGGGGAGGAACACTCATGAAATAAAAAATCATCCTTGTATAATAAATATCGTATATGGTATTCCCTAACATTAATTATCCTACCAATGTGAGAATATGTGAAATATATCACTCTCCATTATTTGGAGTAGAAAATTTTACTAATCCCAGTTCTAATACAATTCACTTATTCAATTCATGACCACCTAGTGAATCCAGATCTTATAAGAAATGTTTCAATTCTAAACCCCAATTACTGATTACCAGGCATAGAACTAGTGTCCAATGTCCCATTATGGTCCATAACACTCCTAATATTTTCCTTTTAATTAAAAATAAATATTTCATTTTTAATTTATGATAAATCACACATGAGTGTTGAAAACTCATAAAACAATATATATAATAAAAATTTATAACTAATAGGTAGATGTTTTCTAAGAACATGCAAAATAAAAATATTTATTCCCTTATTAAGAAAGGTAAATCACCTCTAGTTATGCTATTACAAATCCTATTTAACATTTCCCATAGACATGAATCAAAATGACCTCACACATCATAAATCATGAGAAAGGGGGTTTAAAACCCCGCCAACGATCATCAATACCATTAAACAGAAAAAATAAAAAAAATAATTTGTTCAAATAAAAAATTTACATGGATTGAATCTAGGGATACCAATAAATATATTTATATTTGTGACATTAACATTTCAATCAAAATAATAATAATTGATATTCCCCTAAGGATCCGCTTTAAATAAGCCAAACAGATTTTTTATCTCATCTTGATGATTCCATAATGAATCAATGGAATCATTATGAAGCATATATTGTGATGAAATAAATAGTCATAGATGAAAGAATGTATTGAAATTAATAATATTACAAGATAATTTATTGATTTACCTAAAGACATAATTTATATTAACCAAAACTTGAATCTTCCAGGTACTGAAGTAAAAACCATCTCTAAAGAGGGATTCTTGGGATATATGTGAATGAAAGAAACAATACTATTATGGGGTGCATATACCTCACTCATGATTTTGAAACCATAAATTAATATTATTTAAGTTAATATATATTACTAAAAACCCAATATGCAATGTTTATAAAATAGTACATTTGGGTTTTAATTAAAACACAAATTTATATGTAATTTTATGCTCATACACATTATATATAATACATATATAATATAGATAACCATGAATAATGTTTTTTCTATACAAAATTACATATGTAATATGTTATTCTATCAATAGGCTTTCCCCTCTATCAAATTCTTATATATAATATATTTCCTACACTGTATGAAATTTTTTGTAGTGAAATATTTAATACATTGTTGACACTCCTTTCGTCACAGAATCTAAAGATCGGAAAAGGGGAATATCTAAGCTCAAAGTGATTCAACCTTTGGACAAAATATCAAAAATTGACAAAGGAAGGAATAACAAGAATATTGCCCATGTGCCGCGCAAGTTCCATCATAGTCATGCAAGTCCACTTGCGCGACTCCTAGTGGTCGCGCAAGTGACTTGAGTGACCTAAGTGATAACCGCCTGAGCTCTTCCCCTGCCTATAAATAGACATGTGGGCCCCCCATTCGAGGAGGATTTTTTCCATAAACTCAGATTTGAGCTCCCGGTGCCCTAGTCTCTTCTCAAAGCTTCCGAAACACTTATAAGGTAATTTCTTACCTAGAACCGAAGATCTAAAGAGGGGGAGGAAGGCCTATGTTTTGAAACTCATCAAAACTTGCGCGCCTGAGTGGCCAGCCCTTAAAGGAAAAGGCCAGACTTGCACGCCGCCATACTCCTTCAATAGAACTTGCACGCCCCTCTTCTGGAGGAACCTCAAGAGGATTCTAAAGGCTTTAATCAAGATTCGCTCAAGTATTACCCTACTGGTTAACTGTCACGCAAGTACACCATGTGTCGCGCAGACATACCTGCGCGACCAGGACATGCGCGCCCATGCAGTACCTGCGCACCTGCCAGGACATGCGCGCCTCTGCCTTTTTGGGTGCCCTTCTTGCCCATTTCACCCCTTTTAAGCCATTACACCTCTCCTATTCAAGATTCAATCTTCAAGACACTCTTCAGAGCCATTTATGGAATGATTTCTTGATTTTTGATTCCTTATCTGAAGGAAATCTCATTTTATACTTGGTAATGCAATAAGGATTCACGAACATAACATAAATCGATAAAGAGAGTCCCGGAGTAGACAATAATTCCCCTCAAAAAGGTGTGATGAGTCCGACCTCCCATCCACTTGACCAATGCAAATTCCTAAGCCTCATCAGTCCACAAACTAATGAGCACCTGCCTTTGGAAAGTAGGTCCAAATGGATGTGGAATCATTGGATGTTTCCGGTTCTAAGAACAAACCCGTTAGAAACCGATCGGAATGTTTGAACCTCCCATCAAAGGAGGTCATCCCCGAAATCCAAGGGAAAAAAAAATAGTGAACCCGACGTGAATCCTTAACCATGTTAAAATAACGTTTTACCTATTTTGTTAGGCCCCTATTTAAAACTCAATGATAGGGCCAAAAAAAACAATCGTTGACATATGTGATCATCCAAAAGATTTATTGGCTGAATTTATCATGATAACGTCTGTTATATCAAACAGACACTCTTTTCCAAGATCATCTGCATTTCTTGAATGGCTGCTCTCAAGTTCACATCTGTGAATACTACTGCTGCAAATTCCACTGCTACTACTCCTGCTGGATCGCCATCCGCTCTACAGACGATATCACCTACTTAGCGTCTTCAACGCTGGGTATCAAACGCACTGGTTAAGGAGTATCGTCAACATGGTACCATCCCAACTCTGGAAGATGCCCGACAAGCCCTCCAAGTAAATAACTCACATCGGTCGTCCGGACAATGACGACTAGTGATCAAGAAGTAGGCGGTGCTGACTACCATCTTAAACCGTTTCAGGTCATTATCCCCGGAACGCAATCACCGTTCGCTCCCTTATTTTGGGGAGGTGAATGAGAAGGTCCCTTAGGACCTTAAATCAAACGAACAGGAGTCCTTCCTAAGGGCTCCCACCAAGAATCGCCGCCAGACTCGTGCGGAAGTGCACCCTCAACATGATGAGGGTACCGACTCCAGGCGTTCGACTCAGGTTCCTCGAACCTGAGAAAGCAAGACGAACCACCAGAGGCGGAATCCAGTCAACAATGAGCAGGTTCTCTTCTCTGCCATCTCCGAAAAATTCCACCAACCTAACTTGGTGGAAAGCAATGAGCATGCACATACACCTTCCCGTTTTAATTCCGATGTCCAGTAGACTCATCTGGAAGCATCACGCCAATCCCGCCAGGCAATTCTGGCGGAGTACTATAGGCCGGAACATACACCTGTTTATACATCATCAGCAAGTCAGCAGGATCGTCTGACTACATATGATGGATCTCTTCAACCAAGTTTGGCGAAGTACAATTAGCATGCACATACACTTGCTGGTATTAATCAAGCCTACCAACAATCTCGCTTGGTAGCATTCGTAGAAGTTAGTCAGAAAGCCCCGACAAAACATAAGAGGCAGACTCAACTCTTTGCCCCCACACTTGAGTACTATCAGGATTCACTTACTGGAAAATGAAGCCAGGAGCAGGCATATACACCTACTCCAAGCCCGGAATGGACGTATATTCCCATTCCGGAAGCTGAAGTCAACAAGCATATTCTATCAATGGTGAAAGAGCAGAAGAAAATCCCTGCTCATTTTCTGGAGGCCTACCATGATATTATAACAACATCAGCGACATCTCAGGGAAAGACACATAAATCTATCTCGACCAATGGAGTGACACATCAACAATTCACTCCAGAACAGACACACACATCTGTTCCAGTCCAAGAGGGTTGTGGGGCATAATCCCCCATATCATACGGACAACCAAGTCAGGAACATACATCTGATTTGAGAAGAGATCGCAAGCCTAACCTGGCCATCTTTCCTGATCAGGCATATACACCTGCTCAGAGCAACCACTTTCGTCAACAAGTGGTTTCCGAGGCGAGTAAGAAGGAATCTAAGAAAAAGACCCTCCCATCACAGTCAGGAGATCAAGATACAATCAGTAACAAGGCCTTGCTCGATGCTGGAGTTCTTAAAGCCCTCAGACAATTATCTTTTGAAATTCAAGATTCTACTCCCTCATTTCCCAATAGTGGGAACATTAATTCTGAAGGTCATCAACTGACACTTCCTCATGAAGGGTGGCTTCATGACAATTCGGCCGATATCGATGTTTCATCTTCAGTTGAGAGCCACAGGAAGCCTCTGGGTGGTAAGAAGTCCAAGGAGCAAGAGATCTCATCTTTTGTTGTAACCCATTATGGTGGTCCTCCCCATGATAATGAATTTTGCTATGAAAGTCCTCTCCACAGTAGTGATGAACACTGCCCAAGAAATGCTCCAGTGGACAATGTAGTGCTGAGAAAGCCCTCTTATCTTGAGGCACCTGCAAATGTGAAACCAGTCATGTCTGAAGCTTCATCGCTAGAAGGTGAAATACTTTCTCAATCAGAAGATAGCCTAGGGTGTAGGTCATTCTCCAAACCACCCCTATGTCATTCATCTTCTAGTTTGATCAATGATTTCTCTAACAATCCTCCTGAATCCAATGAAGCAACAAGGAAACACAAACTCTGGTCAAATCAGGTAGAAGAATCATTATCAAATGACTAAAAGGAAATGCTGAACATGAGAAAAAAACTGAAAAAAGGTGAAGTGCCAGTCATGTTTTGGCCTTTGGATGACTCTCAGTATAATATTCCAGAAATGTTGACAGAAGATGAAATTCATGATATTCGTCTCAACATATGGAAAACTCTTTGTCAGTTAAAAAAGAAAGTATTATCTTATGATGAATATGAAAATCATATTATGATAATAGAAGGGTTAGAAATTCAGATTGATTTGGCATCTCTATCAGTCTCTTGATATCTGATGGCTGAAAAGCAGTAGAAAGCCCTTCAACGTTCATGCCTTGGTGCACTAAGATTATTGTGTTAGTTAATTGCCAATTCCCCATCTGGTATTCATGTCAGAGGATGGGGTGTTCATTGAGCACTGCATTTCATGGTGCTCTCCAGTCAGCAAAGCCCGCCGAAAATGGTCTCATGCAATGTTATTGCCCATGGGCGGCCACAGTCAATGGGATTTGTTTGTAATTAAAATATTTCCCAAGAATAGGCTTCAACTAGTTCCTCTCAAAATCAAGAATACAGAGAACAAGTTGTTGAATTACTCTTGCATAAAGTAAACAAGAATATTAAACATGCCTCTCGTTTGGAGCAAGCACGTCATCAAGTGACAGAAGTGTCAGAAATCATGCAACGGTCTTTTGAACCGGGTGATAAAAGCGGATACAGGTTATTGCATCCAGCTAATTTCCGGACTATGGTTCGTAATATTAAGAGGACTTTGAAGAAAGTCTCAGACATAGCATGTCAAGAACCACCCCAACTTGCCAGATTGGGGACTCTTTTAAACCAACCCTCGGAATCAACAAATAGGATTCGAGGAGTTGAGCGAGAACAGCAGGAACATCCCCAGTCTACTGGACTGGGGCCTTTTTCAATTCATCAATCCCCTCCTCAGAGAATGTCGGTCTTTTCTCGATTGGGGAAGAAACCTCAAGAGGAACGTAGAGCCAAATTATCAGGAGATTCCCCCCAAATTACGGTTCATCAAGAAGTTCCTGAGGGATCGAATCAACAAAAGGAAATGTCTCATCAAAGACATGGAAGAAGGCAATATCACAGAAATGCTGATAGAAGGTATGTGATGAGTTATTCATCAATCAATTTCATCAATGTCATTGTTGCTGATCCACCAGACGAGGCTCACTCAGGGTATTCAGATGAAGACGTTCCTGCTTAATAAGATGTACACACCGACACAAATGAAGAAGGTGTGCGTACATAGAGTCAATGGATTACTCAGAACCTAAGTAATCCTTCGAGTAACCCACTTCCCCCTCTCTGAAAAGGATCTAACAAAGGGAAGGGAAAGAACCAGGTTACATATCATTCCTCTAGAGAAGGTCAATCGCTCTCACTAGAGAAAAGGTTTACACAATAGGAGGAAGAAATGAAGGAATTAAGAAGGTTGAATGCAGAACTACTTCAGAGTAGTCTTCTTCTTAAGCATGCTGGAGTCAGTCAGCCAAAGGAATTTGTTGCAGCTACTGAGATGGATCAAGAATATCCTCCTATATTAGTACCCCTCACAGGTCTAATTCTATGGGTCAAGTGCCACAACAGTTGGCAGTGCTACAATCAGTTGCAGCACCAATCGCCACATCTATCCAAGATCCAGTCATTGCACCTACCCAAGTCCAAGTTCAATAGGATGTTTCTCAAAAGTTAAACTACTATTGAGTCATTAACAGCTCAGTTCGAAACTATAGAAGGGAAACGTGCGAAAGTTCAACCAGAAAAGAATTTTTACCCTGAATGGGTAGATTCAATTTCTCCTCCATCCAGTTTTGGGGACCCTGTATTCCCTATTTTCGATGGATCAGGAGATCCTGAGCAGCATTTGATGCATTACGTGTCTTGTTGAGATCCTATGATGGGAACTCTAGAGCAGCAAGAAGCAGTGAAACTCATATTCTTCGTGTGAACATTGCAAGGACCAGCTTTTGTTTGGTATACAAGCTTGCAATCCTGGTTAATTACGAGATGGAAGGATCTTCACCAAAAATTCGTCCTTCAGTTCAACTTAACTTTGCCAAAGACAACAGTTTTCGATCATCCAAACTGTAAGCAAAGGGAGAATGAAAGGGTCTCTGATTTCATTGCTCGATGGAAGGAATTAACATATTCCTTGAGTTTAGCACTCCCTCAAGAAGAATTGTTACCAATCTATGTGGCAAATTTGCATGACGAATTATGCACGCCATTAATCCTTGTGAAATACACAGGAGGGTTTCAAGACTTTACTTCAATCACTCAGCATATTGAAGATTCCCTTATACAGGCTGAGGCTAAATCTCGTGTAATTCCATCAGCTCTAGGAAGGATAATGTGTAAAGCAGAAACTGCTATAGTTATGCTTAAAAAAGAACATGTACCTAATTTTACCTCAAAACCTTCATCTTCTCGAAGGGCTCCACCTTCTGATCTCCAAAAACAAAGGACTTTTCGTCCTGACGATCAAAAAGACCAAAGACGAAAACAATTTGAGGATCTGAAGAGAAAAACATACTCTTTCCAAAATGAACAAGTCCGTGGTTATTTCATTTCGCATTTGGAAAACAATTTGGTTCAATTGACACTACCCAAGAAGCCAAACAAGAAAGGAGATGAAGACCATCCTATTTATTTCCCTTTTCATCAAATGTTGGGGCATCCCATCCAGGAGTGTTTCGTCTTCAAAGACCTCCTGCAAAAGATGGTCGACTCGGGACAAGTCACATTGAAAGGCTCCTCAGCCTAGGTAGCATGTGTCACTGCTACAGTTCCAGAGGAAGAAGGTGAATGGCATGAAGTCAGAAGCACAAATGCACAAAATTATGATGATTGGATGGTCATAAAGAAAATTAATCGAACTTATGATATTTTGAAAACACAATTAAAGAAACCAATTGTGTATTCTTCCATGAATGTTGTGGAAAAACCCTCTTCGTCAGAGGGAAAGTCCTCAATGAAATGACATGATTCAATGAAAGAAAAAGAATCAGAAGAAGATGCGTATGTGTCAAAGCCTATGTTGTCTTTGACTTTGGCGGACTTCATGGCATCTACTTAAATGCCACAGGCACCGCCCCACCAAACAACACAACCTAAACTGGCTAATTAGGCAGAGTCTTATTCAGACGAAGAGTTAATATTTGGTTCTGTTAATATGATTCAATTAACAGATCCATATGCCAGTCAAAGATTCGATTTCAATGAGCCTGAATTCCCTATATCAAACAAAGGAATCAGAGGATATTCCAGGGGCCCAGGATACAGGGGAAGACGTGGATCTTTCAAAAGCCACTATTCTAATTCTACCCCTTCTAGAACTGTGTACGCAGTAGAAACTTGTGGTAGATCCCTTCAGCGAGCTCACCAAGAACAAGAAAGTTCTTCTACCAACAGAAAATTCAATCCTGGAACAGTTATTTTGGAAGACCGATTGAAGGATCCATCTTCTTCCTCTCAGCATGTAAATGGATATAATCGGTCTAATCTTCCAAAACCAGGAATATTGCCAACTCCTATCCCAATACAAGATTCATCTACTTCCAAAGCATCTGATTCCAAATTACATACCATCGTCCTAGCTACATGACGCTAAACTGTACAAAAGTCCTTTAATACGTCCTATATATCATTAAACTGTACTTCGTCCTAGATACATGACGCTAAACTATACAAAAGTCCTTTAATACGTCCTACATGACATAAAACTTTACTTCGTCCTTGCTATATGACGTTAAACTATACAGAAATAGTCCATACAAATGACCTTAAACTATTTTTATTAATTTCGTCCCACATGATGTTAAAACTATGAAAAAAAATTCTTTAATTTGTCCTCACTACATGACATTAAGCTGCAAAGTCCCTCTTTCGTCTATGCTATATGACGTTAAACTATACAGCAACGGTCCATGCATATGACCTAAAACTACATGCACTTTCGTCCCACATGAAGTTAAACTGTGAAAAAGTTCCTTAAATGGTCCAGTATAACATTAAACTGTAACTAGGTCATGTATGTCCTTAAAATGCATAATCCACTATCCATGCATATGACCTTAAACTATTCGCACATTCGTCCAACATGATGCTAAACTGTATCATCCCATTTTCGTCCAACATGACGTTAAACAGTGAAAAAAGACCCCAATGCGTCCAACATGACGTTAAATGTTGTACTCTTTTGTCCTTGCTGTATGATGTTAAACTATACAGCAATGGTCCAGTATGACCTTAAACTATAACTTGGTCCTTTATGACCTTAAACTACATCATAAACGGTCCATGCATATGACCCTAAACTATTTGCAAGTCCCTTATATCCAGCAAGATGTTAAACTGTGACGTCCTAACTACATGAAGCTAAACTGTATAAAAGTCCCTTACGTCTAGAAAGACGTTAAACTACATAATCATCAAAGGTCCTGTATGACCTTAAACTACTCACACTTTCGTCCAACTGACGCTAAACTTGGGAAAAAAATCCCCACTGCATCCAACATGATGTTAAAATGGTGTACTCTTTTTTCCTCACTGCATGACATTAAACTGCACAGTCCCCCATTCGTCCAACATGATGTTAAACTCTATTGTCCCCTTCTCCTAACTACATGACACTAAACTGTACAGAAATTTTGTGATACATCCTACATGACATTGAACTATATTTTGTCCCTTCTACATCACACTAAACTGTGTAGCACCAATAGTCCTAACTGCAAGACTCTAAACTGCATAGTCCCTTTATATGTCCTACAAGACATTAAACTATGCATCGTTAAGGTTGTTGTTACCTCTAATTTCTCACACTGAGTATGAATCATGTGATATTAGAGCAAACTTCAACCATAACACTCTCTTTGGGCCGCTAACCATGTGTAAGTCCCAACATCATTTTTTATGTCGTTGTCACCAAGAACAACTTGATCATTAATTCATTCTTCAATTGAACTACACAGACATTGATCCTTGCCTTCTAGGATGGGTATATAGGCAACCTCCCAAGGATGAAGCCCAAAACCAGTCTCTTCACATCGGTTCACCTCTATCTCATATGATGTTGATTCGTGAAACCGCCCCTAGAATCAGTATCTTTACATTGGTTCACTTTCATCCTTGTTATACGACGTTAAACTATACAACACTTATGTCCAGTACGACAATAAACTACAATATTCTTTGATACCCTCACCTGAGAGGGAACCATTATTTACATTGATATTTTCAATCATGTTTCATTTCAAAGACTACGTGTATACATGGCAATGCCCAAACCTTTTATCTTGGGTTAAACCATCATTGTACTAAAGTCCCCTTTCACCGATCACATGTACGAACCAAATTTGTACAAAGGGTAATTTTAGATCTATGTGGGCTCGATTCCCATCCTTATGGGATATGTAGGAACTTTCGAGTGTCCCTCGAATCCATCCCCATGTCTTTGGGACTACCCCCAAATTCCACTTTCAGTCCCTTGGCTAAAAAGTCCCCATGAAAACACACAATGTGTATTTCTTACAATGGTCCAAGATCTATGACCCTAAACTAAGATCTCCATTCCTTTTGTCCCACACGATGTTAAAATGTAGTTTAAGAACTACTTATGGCTTGATTCTCATCCTTATGGGATACGTAGTGAAGTCCAATATTTCAATTCAGGACCCAGCCACAACACGATTAGGGATAGCATTGATATGTGTATGTCTGTATACATTGAACAATACCCATCTTTATGTGTCATAATCCTGACCTTAAATATTTTCAGATCCTCCTAACCCTTTTCATGACTTCTATTAACAAAAATGTCAAACTTCTGAGAGTTCTTTTGCCTGACTATGTAGCACGTGCCCATAGGCGGCCTTTCATAAACAGTCTACATAACAAACTTGTTAGCCAAAAGATACTATTATTTGACTATGCAGCCAATGCCCTTAGGTAGCCCTGCATAATTCAACCCCCTAACGGGTTTATCTTATAGTGGTAACATCATTCATGGGAAGAATGCCTCTTTTGTCCTTATTTGTCTTAAATGACAATATGTAGGGATCCACAAAAATAGCCATCCTTAACATATTTGTCCCATATCCTTTTTCATGATCTGAAAGTATTCAAGTCTATGGTTTATATTCTCCTTCCCTATGTTTGGGTCAGACCTTCGTAGGAGTGATATTCATCCAGTTCTTTGATAATCTTGTTTGGAAATATCTTCTCCGTATTCAAGTACCTCTTTCCACATATAAAACTCTATACTTTAGAAGATTTGATTCTCCATAAACTTTCACTGGATTTTAGCACTAGGAAATTAAATTTCTGAGAGTTCTTTTGCAAGACTATGCAACATGTTCCCATATGTGGCCTTGCATAAAAAGTCTACATAACAAACTTGTTAGCGAAAAGATACAATTTTATTTAATGATGCAGCCAATGCCCTTAGGTGGCCCTGCATAATTCAACCCCCTAACGGGTTTGTTAAATAATGGTAACCTCATTCTTGAAAACTACTTCTTCTAATGCCTTTTAGCTCTTTTTTCATATCATTTCTCGAATTCAAATATTCTTAAGTCATAGCTTAGATATTTTCCCTCATACTTGAGTATGGTAATATGTTTTTATATGAAGTTTCAAGGAATTGAGTCAATTCTAATCCATTTCGGTCAAAGCTATTTTGACCTTAAACATTAGCCTTTTTATGTCTGACGTGCAAGACCTTAAACTGCCCACAAATGACAAGGAAACTCTGAATAAAAGTCAAGTTCATATCTCACTAAACATACATTTTGTATTATTTAGGTAACATTGAGAAATTGAAAGGTTTGAAGTTTGTAGGTCTATTTACATTAATCCTAGTAAAAAATAAAACTATGCTTACTAAGCCCATGGGCTTAGGTAAAATCTTAAGCATTTAGAAAAAGATAATACAGGTACAAATGAGTGAAGGTGAAAGTGTTTTTCATTGATGCACAAGAGTTAGAGGGAAATTCATAGATTAGAGTCTCTTCTCTTTTCCAAGGAGATTACAAAAGACTGTCAACATAAGTCATCATTTGATGTACAACATCCCTCGCTTAATCAGCAACTACTTGAAGCTCGTGCACTTGATCAACTTCACTCTTCTCAGCTTGATGGAGTGCCTTCTTGTCATCTGCAATGGCTTTCATAACATTTGTTTGAGCTCCCTCCAATGAATTATTGAGCTGATCAAGTTCCCCAGTAACAGTATCTAACTGTTACTGGAGCTGCACCTACTGGACGACTTTCTCATTGATTTTATGCTTCAGCTCCTTCATCTTGGCAACATAATCAGCCTCATCTTGGGATACCACAACCTCAAATTCGCTGATGTTAACTAACAATTTCACCTTGGTCAGATCTTCGCGGCACTTTTTCTCCTACTCCCTCCTAAATATGATCTGTTTCACTGTGGTATGGACCTTTTCATATCCAAAACCGCCAAGTCCTAGTATGAAAAATTGGGAGGACAATCAAGGAATTTTCGATGATAAATCTTCTAAAGGCACCTCAGATATGATTTTCCATATGTTGTTCCATGCCTTGCGTCGTGAAGAGATGAACGCCTTAAGAATCTTTGGGTCTGATTCAACATCATCATCACAGGGGGCAGGTAATCTGGGATTAATGAACTTAAGGAAGTGCCCTGTTCTACTCTTTCCCCCTGGCTTGTGCTTCTTCGATTTCAATTCTCATGGGGATAGAGGCAGAGGCCTCACCTCTAGACCTAGGCACTGCAGTTGACAGCCTTGCATGATTAATTGAAAGCTTTGGTTAGTTTCAAAGGATAACAAAATAATCGATTGTCTTGAAAATTAAGTACAATCACAAATATTTTTATCGCTTACCCGATGGTGTGTCAGCAACCTGAGAAGACTCCTCCCCATATTTCCTAGTCTCAACAGGATCTTCAAGATGGGTCTCAAGAGGGTTTACTGGGTTTAGCTCTACTTGAGATAATGTTTCTGCAATGGTAGGGTTGACATCAATGTTCACACCCTCTTCAGGCATTGGTAGTTCATCAGTTTCTATGGATGGAACTGTGTATCATTTTCAGTCATGATTAGAAGTGTAAATTATAAGAAAATTTACTAGGCGAAGGATAAAACTCACACCCAAGGTCTTCTAAATCATAGGACAACTTAGCATGATCATAAAATTCTTCGAAATACTTTCCATGATTCATCATTTCATCCAATGATATTTCAGAATCCTGGTTAGTCTCACCAGTGGGAGCATTTGGGGTGTCTTCTTGACGACTTACGTCCTGCAACCCCTGACCCTAGACAGCAACTTTGGGTAAAATCACAGCATCAGTTTTATCAGTTGCAACAGTCACCATAAGCTCTAATGTGGGAGTTGAACCTGAATTATCACAGAATGGAAGTCAGTCGGTGTTTCATTCAACATTTTTATGAAGCATTGTTGACTTACTAGAAGCAGGTTCTTCTCTTCTTGCAATAGCAGCATGAGGGATACTGGGAATAGATGCTAGCTGTTCTCCAGGAGCAGCCAAGTCAGCTTGGATCTATGATTGTTCCACAACACCCTCTGTGGTATTTGATGGAAGATCAGTCCTTTCCCTCAGGGGGGAAATTGAAGAAGCCCCTACAATCCCCAGAAACATGAGTAACCATGTGGTCATGGGTATAAACTCATGATTACTCGAAAGACTTACCGCTGCTAATGAAGCATTTAGCTGTGGACTTCCTCCTTCGTTTCCTTTTCTTCATTGGTTTTTTGGGAGTATCGGTAGTCTCCCTTATTGGAACTTGGATTGGCGAATGGAAGGCTATGTACAGTGCCTCATTCATAGCCTGCTGGCCTGGAGATATCTCGCCTGATTTGCGAGGAGAATCAGCAGCAGCCCCGATGGCAGTACCACCGGGGCTATACTATGGTGAAGGAACCCCAGTTCCTTTCTTTTCAAGCTGCAAGATGAAGAAAATAACTTCCTTAAGTAACAAAGCTTAAACTAAAATCATGTTTCAAAGCAAATAAGGAAAGAAAACATACATGTTCATGAGCCACATACTCATGCCACTTCTCTTCTCTAGAACCACTAGCCCCCTTGGTGGCACCCCGATCAATCATTTCCTTCACCCGCCTGGTGACAGGAACAGACTCATCATTTGAATTTATGATAATTTCCAAATCTTTGATGTAATCCCGCACTTCATTGGGGTCATCCTCGTATTGATGATTTGAAGAATCCATAAGATTCCCTATTCCAGGAAGTTGTAGGCCCTCACAAAAATCCAGCCAGGCGGTCTCAGTACCACAGTATAAACTCTGCCATAGCTGGACAACCTCTGGTCTTAGATATGAAGGCTGCGTGGAAGGTCCTACAATTTTTGACTTCAATTTCTTCCCAGCTCCTATAACTAAAGATAGAGAATAAGACAGTAAGACTTATTTCTCTATAAAGTAGTAGTGATTAAATTACTACAATGAAGTAACTCACCAGGAGTTGATGGAGTGGGCCTTTTAATTCTGACCGGATGATTATATCAGGCACGAAATTGCTTCGGCGCTGGTTGTACCTCATCAACCCCATCATGGGAATTCGGTGAATCAGTTCTAGAGGAGGATTTTGTCGAATCAACTTCAGGTGGGGAAGCATCACCTTCATGAGCAAGGGTTTCT
Source organism: Viscum album (assembly GCA_963277665.1). Taxonomy (NCBI): domain Eukaryota; kingdom Viridiplantae; phylum Streptophyta; class Magnoliopsida; order Santalales; family Viscaceae; genus Viscum; species Viscum album. The sequence continues at coordinate 241,576,231 of OY728160.1, read as the reverse complement.
TTCTCTTTAGCCCTCTTCCTTTTCCCCACCTGATAAATCGGGTGATTCAATATCCCTTTGGGGTATGATTCTATCCAGTGTTCGGCATAATATGTAGTCAAATTATGTGCCGCTTTTTCAACTGGTAGATCAAATACTTCCCCAGTCTTCTCCCTTGACGTAAGCATCCATAGTTTCCGAGCAACCATCGGATGTTGCTCTAACCTAACATGTACTGGAGGAGATACATCAATCTGTTGCAGACATTTTAATTGACGTGCAAATATATATGGAGCATAAGCCTCGCATATGATTTCTCTGTCAATCCTGGAAACTAGCACACCATCCCTGCAAGCTTGCATGTATGCCCTCAAATCCAAATGGGCTGTTCCATCACCAACAAACCGTCTGGTTGGCGGACTTCCATAGGGAAAGAAGTTGAATTCCTTAAACATGATCATCCTCACTTTCATGTCATATACATTAACATCTAATGGAGCAACTCCAGAGAATACTTGCACTGACGGCCTGAAATAACTTCTATGAATTTGTAATTCATTAAGTACATTGTACGTCCTGAAGTGAGTGGCGATCCATCCCCATAAAACATGGAATGGTCCCACTATTCTTTAAGGAGATTTACCCATGAATACATGAAGTAAACTCCTGTGAATCTTTGCTAAAATGGGGGTAGCCAACCTAACCATTTTTCCCTTAGCCATCTTTTCCACAATGACGAAGTTCCCCGTCCTAACGCCTCACTTCGAATCCCTAACTGGCAAGAGATAAACATTGAGCCACATTGCCAAGAAGCCTGCCAGACGAGTCTTCATTGGGATTCTTTGATTTACTTCATATCCCCAATTCTTGAACTCTTCTGCTTCTACAGTTGTCCAGAATGTTCCAGGAGCACCCCTCTTCTCAGGTTTTGGGCAGGTGGTAGGACGTTTGGGCCTCTAATCCGTGGATTTCTTTTTCTTGGATCCTTTTTCATTCGGCTCCTTATCCTATGGCTCCCTCTCTTTCTTCTCACTAAGAAATATATTCATCCATTCCTCATGATGAAGATCCTTTATAGACTGAGTTAATGAGGTCTCTGAACTCTTGATCATGTGGAAGATCTAAAATAATTCCCGAGCTAAAGGAGGAGTTTTCTCTGAATAATTCCAAGTCACCTTGGGAGGAATGAATTCATCATACATATGGCTCAAAATTGGAGCCCCTGAGATCTTGTGGACATCCCACAGACTGATACCTACTTCTCCATGAGTCAGATGGAAAGAATTAGTTGTTGGGCTCCAGTGGCTGAGTATCTCTGGCACGAAGTTATCATGTATGAAATCTTATGTTTTCCCAACCCAGACAGCTTCGTATATTGCAGCTCCCTTCAGAACCTCAACAAACTCTGCACAGGTTTGTCGCACCCAGTATACCCACATCCAAGTTGGCTTCACGCCTCCCCCAGGACGGAAATCCCATCTTTTCTTCCAGCCTTTGGATTGATCAATTTGAGCATTTCGGAAGATTGAAGGATGAAAATGTGGTTGCAGCTCAGGTGTATGATATTTCAGATCTGGTGTGCAAGGGATATGATGCATTATGTAGGCCTTATCCACTTTTCGAGCATTTAGAAATACTCCTCCACCTGATATATTTGCTGAAGCAATGTTGGTGTAATTCTGAAACCACAAAAATGTAAGATAGTGCTTTGCTTCTGTAATGGTGACTTCTCGTAGATGACCATAGCCATACAAAGGAAGATAAGTGCTCTGTGGGAAGTCACCATGATATTTCGTCAGATACTTAGCCAAATCCGGAAGAGTACTATCTTTGACAGTATAATAATCATGGACAATGATGTTCATCATATCATCTATCCGCTTGCTAGCCAGTTCATCAACTATTCCGGGTCTAAGAGACATTGATTCTGCACAAGAGTTGAATAAATTAACTCTTAAATAGATTTATTTTTCATAAAAATTTGTGAAGAAATTCAAAAAAATGGCTAAGGCATTAAGGCGCGCAAGTATGGATGTGTCGCGCAAGTGTTAAATGTGCTGCGCAAATTTTTGTCACGCATGTTTTCACCGCGCAAGTCCTATTACCTTAACAGTAGCGTGACAACGAGGAAATAGTGGAAAGAAGATGACTTGCACGGCGAGAGCTCGAGAATTCTGATGCAGATGCCATGCGCGGCCAAAGACCGCGTATTTATAGGCCAGGCGGCCTATCTGCGCGCCGTACCCTGGGCGACTAAAGGACATCCCCTGCATGTCGGACTCCGCGCGCCCGAAGCTCATTTGCGCGCGCTACCTTGCGTGCCCCAATTTCCTTTTGATTATCGATTTCCTTAGAGTCAAATCATCTATTCTCTCCAGATCCAACTCTGAGGGGGGACTTTTGTTGACGCTCCTTTCGTCACAGAATCTAAAGATCGGAAAAGGGGAATATCTGAGCTCAAATTTATTCAACCTTCGGAAAAAATATCAAAAATTGACAATGGAAGGAATAAGAAGAATATTGCGCATGTGCCGCGCAAGTTCCCTCATAGTCGTGCAAGTCCACTTGCGCGACACCTAGTGGTCGCGCAAGTGACTTGTGCGACCTACGTGATAACCGCCCGGGGTCTTCTCCTACCTATAAATAGACCATGTTGGCCCCCCATTCGAGGAGGATTTTTTTCCAGAAACTCAGATTTGAGCTCCCGACGCCCTAGTCTCTTCTCAAAGCTTCTGAAACACTTCTAAGGTAATTTCTTACCTAGAACGGAAGATCTAAAGAGGGGGAGGAAGGCCTAAGTGTTGAAACTCATCAATACTTGCCCGTCTGAGTGGCCAGCCCTTAACGGAAAAGCCCAAACTTGCGCGCCGCCTTACTCCTTCAATAGAACATGCACGCCCCTCTTCTGGAAGAACCTCAAGAGGATTCTAAAGGCTTTAATCAAGATTCTCTCAAGTTTTACCCTGCTGGTTAACCATCGCACAAGTACACCATGTGTCTCACAAACATACCTGTGCAACCAAGACTTGCGCGCCTGCCAGGACTTGCGTTCCTCTGCCTTTTTGGGTGCCCTTCTTGCCCATTTCACCCCTCTTAAGCCATTACACCTCTCCTATTCAAGATTCAAACTTCAAGACACTATTTAATGCCATTTATGGAGTGATTTATTTATTTTTGATTCCTTATCTAAAGGAAAGCTCATTTTATACTTGGTAATGTAATAAGGATTCACAAACATATCTTAAATCTATAAAGAGAGTCCCGGAGTAGACAATAATTCCCCTCAAAAAGGTGTGATGAGTCCGAACTCCAATCCTCTCAACCAATGAAAATTACTAAGCCTCATCAGTACACAAACTAATGAGCACCTACCTTATGAAAGTAGGTCCGAATGGATGTGGAATCATTGGATGTTTCTAGTTCTACGAACAAACCCGTTAAAAACTGATCCGAATGTTTGAACCTCCCATAAAAGGTGGTCATCCCCAGAATCTGAGGGAAACAAAAATGGTGAACTCGACGTGAATCCTTAACCAAGTTAAAATAATGTTTTACCTATTTTGTTAGGACCCTATTTAAAACTCAATGAGAGGGCCAACAAAAACAATCATTGTCATATGTGCTCATCCAAATGATGTAGTTGCTGAATTTATCTTGATAACGTCTGTTATATCAAACATGCACTCCTTTCCAAGATCTTCTGCATTTCTAGAATGGATGCTCTCAAGTTCACATATGTGAATACTACTGCTGCAAATGCCACTGCTGCTACTCCTGCTGGATCGTCGTCCGCTCTAAGGACGATATCACCTACTCAGCGTCTTCAACGCTGGGTATCAAACGCACTGGTTAAAGAGTACCGTCAACAGAGTACCATCCCAACTCTAGAGGTTGCCCGACAAGCCCTCCAAGTAAATAACTCACATCAGTCGTCTGGAAAACGACGACCAGTGATCAAGAAGCAGGTGGTGGTGACTACTGTCTCCAACCGTTTTGGGTCGTTGTCCCCGGAACACAATCACCATTCGCTCCCTTATTCTAGGGAGGTGAATGAGCAGGTCCCTCAAGACCTTAATTCAAACAAACAGGAGTCCTTCTTGAGGGCTCCCATGAACAATCACCGCCATACTCGTGTGGGAGTGCACCCTCCACATGATGAGGGTACCGACTCCAGGCGTTCGGCTCAGGTTCCTCGAACCCGAGAAAGCACGACAAACCACCAGAGGCAGAATCCGGTCAACAGTGAGCAGGTTCTAATCTCTGCCATCTCTAGAGAAGTCCACCTGGCAAGCAATGAGCAGGCACATACACCGGACCGTTTTAATTCTGCTGTCCAGCAGACTCGTCTGGCAGCATCACGCCAATCCCGCCAGGCAATTCCGGAGGAGTACTATAGGCAGGAACATACACCTGTTTATACATCATCATCTAGTCAGCAGGCTCGTCTGACTACATATGATGGATCTCGTCAACCACATCTGGCGAAGTGCAATCAGCAGGCACATACACCTACTGGTATTAATCAAGCCTACCAACAGTCTTGCTTGGTAGCATTCAGAGAAGTTATTCGGAAAGCCCCAGCAAAAAATAGGAGGCAGACTCAACTCTCTGCTCCCACACTTGAGTACTGTCAGGATTCACTGATAGGAAAAGGAGAACAGGAGTAGGCACACACACCTGCTCCAAGCCCGGAATGGACGTATATTACTGTTCCGGCAGCTGATGTCACCAAGCATATTCTATCAATGGTGAAAGAGAATAAGCAAATCCCTACTCATATATTGGAGGCCTGCCAGGATATTATAACAACTTCAGCGGCATGTCAGGGAAAGACACATAAATATATCCCTACCAATGGAGTGACACATCAACAATTCACTCCAGAACATACACACACATCTGTTCCAGTTCAAGAGGGTTGTGGGGCATACTCCCCCATATGATTCAGACAACCAAGTCAGGAACATACACCTGATTTGAGTAGAGATCGTCAGCCAAACCTGTCCATCTTTCCTGATCAGACATATACACCTGCTCAGAGCAACCACTTTCTTCAACAAGTGGTTTCCAAGGCGAGTAAGAAGGCGTCTAAGAAAAAGACCCGCCCAGCATAGTTAGGAGATCAAGAGCCAATCAGTAACAAGGCCTTGCTCGATGCTGGAGTTCTTGAAGCCCTCAGACAATTATCTGTTGAAATTCAATATTCTGCTCCCTCTTTTCCCAATAGTGGGAACATTAATTCTGAAGGTCTTCAAAAGACACTTCTTCATGAAGGCTTGCTTCATGAAAATTCGGTCGATCTCGAAGTTTCATCTTCAGATGAGAGCCACATGAACCATCTGTGTGGTCAGAAGACCAAGGAGAAAGAGATCTCATCTTTTGCTGTAACCCATTATGGTGGTCCTCCCCATGATGATGAATTTCACTGCGAAAGTCCTCTCCGCAGTATGATTCACATTGCCCAAAAAATTCTCTAGTGGACAATGTTGTGCCAAGAAAGCCATCTTATCTTGAGGCACTTGAAAATGTGAAACCAGTCATGTCTGAAGCTTCATCGATAGAAGGTGAAATACTTTCTCAATCAAAAGATAGCCCAGGGTGTAGGTCATTCTCCAAACCACCCCTAAGTCATGCATCTTTTAGTTTGATCAATGATTTCTCTACCAATCCTGTTGAATCCAATGAATCAACAAGTAAACACCAACTTTGGTCAAATCAGGTAGAATAATCTTCATCAAATGACAAAGAGGAAATGCTGAAAATGAGAAAAAAAACTGGAGAAATGTGAAGTGCGAGTCATGTTTTTGCCTTTGGCTGACTATCAGTATAATATTCCAGAAATGTGGAAAGAAGATAAAATTCATGACATTCGTCTCAACATATGGAAAACTCTTTGTTAGTTAAAAAAGAAAGTATTATCTTATGATGAATATGAAAATCATCTTATGATAATAGAAGGGTTACAACATTAGTTTGATTTGGCATCTCTATTAGTCTCTCGATATCCGAAGGCTGAAATGCAGTAGAAAGCCCTTCAACGTTCATGCCTTGGTGCACTAAGAAGATTGCGTCAGTTAATTTCCAATGCCCCATCTGGTATTCATGTTAGAGGATGGGGTGTTCATGGAGCACTGCATTCCATGGTGCTCTCCAGTCAGCAAAGCTCGCCAAAAATGGTCTCATGCAATGTTATTGCCCATGGACGGCCACAATCAATGGGCTTTGTTTGTAATTAAAATCTTTCCCAAGAACATGCTTCAATTATTTCCTCTAAAAATCAAGAATACAGAGAACAAGTTGTTGAATTACTCTTGAATCAAGAAAACGAGAATATTAAACAGGCCTCTCGTTTGGAGCAAGCAAGTAATCAAGTGAGAGAAGTGTCAGAAATCATGCAACGGTCTTTTGAACCGGGTGATAAAAGAAGATACAGGTTAATGCATACAGCTAATTTCTGGACTAAGGTTCATAAGATCAGGAGGAATTTCATGAAAGTCTCAAACATAGCATGTCAAGAACCACCCTAGCTCGCCAGACTGGGGACTCTTTTAAACTAACCCTCGGAATCAACAAATAGGATTCGAGGTGTTGAGCGAGAACAGCAGGAACAGCCCCAGTCCACTGGACTGGGGACTTTTTCAAATCATCAATCCCCTCCTCAGAGAAAGTCTGTTTTTCTTGATTGGGGAAGAAACCTCAAGAGGAACGAATAGCCAAATTATCAGGAGATTCCCTACAAATTACGGTTCGTCAAGAAGTGCCTGAGGGATCGAATAAACAAAAGGAAATGTCTCATCAAAGACATGGAAGGAGGCACTATCACAGAAATTCTGATATAAGGGATGTGATGAGTTACGCATCAATCAATGTCATCAATGCCGTTGTTGCTGATCCACCAGATGAGGCTCACTCAGGGGATTCAGATGAAGAGGTTCCTGCTTAATAAGATGTACGCACTGGAAAAAATGACGAAGGTGTGCATACAAGAAGTCAAAGGATTACTCACAACCTTGGTAATATTTTGAGTAACCCACTTCCCCCTCTCCGAAAAGGTTCTAACAAAGGGATGGGAATAAACCAGGTTACATATCCTTCCTATGGAGAATGTCAATCGCTCTCACTAGAGAAAAGGTTTTCACAACATGAGGAAGAAATGAAGGAATTAAGTTGGATGAATGCAGAACTACTTCAGAGTAGTCTTCTTCTTAAGCATGCTGGAGTCAGTTAGCCAAAGAGATTTGTTGCAGCTACTGAGATGGATCAAGAATATCCTCCTCTATTAGTACACACTCACAGTTCTAATCCTACGGGTCAAGTGCAACAACAGTTGGCAGTGCTACCAACAGTTGCAGCACCAATCACCACATCTGTCGAAGCTCCAGTGATTGCACCTACCCAAGTCCTTGTTCAACCAGATGTTTCTCAAAAGTTAATAACTACTATTGAGTCATTAACAGCTCAGTTAGAATCTATGGAAAGGAAATGTGCGCAAGTTCAAACAGAAAAGAATGTTTACCATGAATGGGTAGATTCAATTTCTCCTCCATCCAGTTTTGGGAACCCTGTATTCCTTATTTTCAATGGATCAGTCGATCCTGAGTAGCATTTGACGCATTACGTGTCTTGTTGCGATCCTATTATGGGAACTCCGGAGCAGCAAGAAGCAATGAAACTCAGATGCTTCGTGCGAACCTTGTAAGGACCAGCTTTTGTTTGGTATACAAGCTTGCAATCCCGGTCAATTACCAGATGGGAGGATCTTTGCCAAAAATTCCTCCATTAGTTCAACTCAACTTTTCCAAAGACAATAGTTTTCGATCTTACAAACTATAAGAAAGGGAGAATGAAAGGGTCTCTGATTTCATTTCTCGATGGAAAGGATTAACATATTCCTTGAGTTTAGCACTCCCTCAAGAATAATTGTAACCAATCTGTGTGGAAAATCTGCATGACTAATTACGCATGCCATTAATCCCTGTGAAATACATAGGAGGGTTTCGAGACCTTACTTCAATCGCTCAGAAGATTGAAGATTTAGTTATACAGGCTAAGGCTAAATCTCATGTAATTCCATCAGCTCCAGGAAGGAGAATGGGTAAATCAGAAACTGCTACAGTTATGCTTAAACAAGCACCTGTACTTATTTCTACCTCATAACCTTCATAGTCTCGAAGGGCTCCACCTTCTAAGCGCCGACAACAAAGGCCTTTTCTTCCAGACAATGAAAAAGATCAAAGACGAAAACAATTTGAGGATCTGAAGAGAAAAACATACTCTTTCCGAAATGAACAAGTTCCTGGTTATTTCATTTCGGCTTTGTAAAACAATTTGGTTCAATTTCCAATACCCAAGAGTCCAAACTAGAAAGGAGATTAAGACCATCCTAATTATTTCCCTTTTCATAAAATTTTGGGGCATCCCATCCAGGAGTGTTTCGTCTTCAAAGACCTCCTACAAAAGATGGTCGACTTGAGACAAGTCACATTGAATGGCTCCTCAGCCCAGGTAGAATGTGTCACTGCTACAGTTCCAGAGGAGGAAGGTGAATGGAAAGAAGTCAAAAGCACAAATGCACAGAAGTATGATGATTGGATGGTTATAAAGACAATCAATCGAACTCATGCTATTTTGCGAACACAATTAAAGAAACCGATTATGTCTTCTGCCATGAATGTTGTGGAAAAACCCTCTTCGTCAGAGGGAAAGTCCTCAAAGAAATGGCATGATTCAACGAAAGAAAAAGAATAAGAAGAAGATGAGTATGTGTCAAAGACTAAGTTTTCATTGACTTTGGCAGACTTCATGCCATCTACTTCAAAGCCACAACCACTGCTCCACCAAACAGCACAGCCTAAACAGGCTAATCAGGCAGAGTCTTCATCAAACGAAGAGTTAATCTTTGGTTCTGTTAATATGATTCAATTAATAGATCCATATGCCAGTCGAAGTTTCAATTTCAATGAGCCTAAATTCCTTGTATCAAACAGAGGAATCAGAGGATGTTCCAGGGGCTCAGGATACAGGGGAAGACGTGGATATCTCAGAAACCACTATTCTAATTCTACCCCTGCTAGAACTGTGTGCGCAACAGAAACTTGTGGTAGAGCTCTTCAGCGAGCTCAGTAAGAACAAGAAAGTTCTTCTACCAATAGGAAATTCAGTCCTGACATAGTTTTTTTGGAAGATCGTTTGAAGGTTCCATCTTCTTATTCTCAGTAAGTAAATGGATCTAATCGGTCTAATCTTCCAAAACCAGGAATATTGCCAACTCCTATCCCAATACAAGATGCATCAACTTCCAAAGAATCTGCTTCCAAGGTACCTACCATCGTCCTAGCTACCTGACACTAAACTGTACAAAAGTCCATTAATACGTCCTGCACGACATTAATCTATACTTCGTCGTAGCTACATGATGTTAAACTGTACAAAAGTCCTTTAATACGTCCTACATGACATTAAACTGTACTTCGTCCTTGCTATATGACGTTAAACTATACAACAACAGTCCTTACAAATGACCTTAATATATTTGTATTAATTTATTCCCAGATGACGTTAAAACTATGAAAAAAAATTCCCTAATTTGTCCTCATTTCATGACATTAAACTGCAAAGTCCCTCTTTCATCCTTGCTATATGACGTTAAACTATACATCAACAGTGCATACATATGACCTTAAACTACATGCACCTTGATCCCACATGACGTTAAACTGTGAAAAAGTTTCCTAAATGGTCCAGTATGACCTTAAATTGCAACTAGGTCCTGTATGACCATAAAAAGCATAATCCACGGTCCATGCATATGAACTTAAACTATTCGCACTTTCATCTAACATGACGATAAACTGTATCATCCCTTTTTCGTCCAACATGACGTTAAACTGTGAAAAAAGTCCCCAATGCATCCAACATGATGGTAAATGGTGTACTCTTTTGTCCTTGCTATATAACGTTAAACTATACAGCAATGGTCTAGTATGACCTTAAACTGCAACTTGGTCCTGTATGACCTTAAACTGCATCATCAATGGTCCATTCATATGACCCTAAACTATTTGCAAGTCCCTTACGTCTGGCAAGACGTTAAACTGTGACGTCCTAACTACATGACACTAATCTGTATAAAAGTACCTTACGTCTGGAAAGACGTTAAACTACATAATCATCAAAGGTCCTGTTTGACCTTAAACTACTCACACTTTCATCTAACATGACGCTAAACTAGGGAAAAAAATTCCCAATGCGTCCAACATGACGTTAAAATGGTGTACGCTTTTGTCCTCACTATATGACATTAAACTGCACAGTCCCCCTTTCATCCCACATGGCGTTAAACTCTATTGTCCCCATCGTCCTAACTCCATGATGCTAAACTATACAGAAAGTCTGTGATACGTCCTATATGACATTAAACTGTATTTTTTCCCTGCTACATAACAATAAATTGTGCAGCACCAATAGTCCTAACTGCAAGACTCTAAATTGCATAGTCCCTTTATGTGTCCTACATGACATTAAACTATGCATCATTAAGGTTGTTGTTACCTCTTGTTTCTCACACTGAGTATGAATCACGTGATCTTAGATCAAACTTCAACCATAACACTCTCTTTGGGCCGCTAACCATGTGTAAGTCCCAACATCATTTTTAGGTCATTGTCCCCAAGAACAACTTGATCATTGATTCATTTTTTAATTGAACTACACGAACTTTGATCCTTGCCTTCTAGTTTGGGTATGTAGGCAGCCTCCCAAGGTTCAAGCCCAAAACCAATCTCTTCACATCAGTTTACCTCTATCTCATTCGATGTTGATTCGTGAAACCGCCCCTAGAATCCGTATCTTTACATTGGATCACTTTAGTCCATGTTATAGGACGTTAAACTATACAAAACTTTTGTCCAGTATGACAATAAACTATAATATTCTTTGATACCCTCACATGAGAGGGAACCATTATTTACATTGATTTTTTCAATCATGATTCATTTCAAAGACTACGTGCATACATGGCAATGCCCAAAACTTTTATCTTGGGTTAAACCATCATTGTACTAATGTACCCTTTCACCCTTCACATGTTAGAACCAAATTTTTAGAAAGGGTAATTCTAGAACTACTTGGGCTTGATTCCCATACATATGGGATACGTAGGAACGTTCGAGTGTCCCTCGAATCCATCCCCATGTCTTTGGGACTAACCCCAAATTCCACTTTCAGTCCCTTGGCTGAAAAGTCCCCATGAAAACACACATTGAGTATTTCTTACAATGGTCAAAGCTCTATGACCCTAAACTAAGATCTCTAATCATTTTTTCCCACACGAAGTTAAACTGTAGTTTATGAACTACCTATGGCTTGATTCTCATCCTTATGGTATATGTAGTGAAGTCCAATATTTCAATTCAGGACCCAGCCACAACATGATTAGGGTTAGCATTGATCTGTGTATCTCTGTATACATTGAACAATACCCATATTTATGTGTCATAATCCTATCCTTAAATATTTTCAGATCCTCATAACCCTTTTCATGACTTATAGTCACAAAAATGTCAAACTTCTGAGAGATATTTGGCCTGACTATGCAGCACGTGCCCATAGGCGGCCTTGCATAAACAGTCTACATAACAGACTTGTTAGCCAAACGATACTATTATTTGACTATGCAGCCAATTCCCTTAGGTGGCCCTGCAAAATTCAACCCCTAATGGGTTTGACTTATAGTGGTAACTTCATTCATGGGAAGAATGCCTCTTTTTTCTTTATTTTTCTTAAATGATAATATGTAGGGATCCGCAAAAATACCCATCCTTAACATATTTGTCCCATATCCTTTTTCATGATCTGAAAGTATTCAAGTCTATGGTTTATATTCTCATTCTCAACGTTTGGGTCAGACCTTCGTAGGAGTGATATTCATCCAGTTCTTTGATAATCTTGTTTGGAAATATCTTCTCCATATTCAAGTACCTCTTTCAATATATCAAACTCTATACTTTGGAAGATTTGAATCTCCATAACATTCACTGGCTTTTAGCACTATGAAAGTAAATTTCTGAGAGTTCTTTTGCATGACTATGCAGCACGTGCCCATAGGTGGCCTTGCATAAACAGTCTACATAACAAACTTGTTAGCCAAAAGATGCAATTTTATTTAAATATGTAGCCAATGCCCTTAGGTGGCCCTGCATAATTCAACTCCCTAACGGGTTTGTTAAATAATGGTAACTTCATTCTTGGAAAATACTTCTTCTAATGCCTTTTAGCTCTTTTTCACATCATTTCTCAGATTCAAATATTCTTAAGTCATAACTTACATATTTTCCCTCATACTTGAGTATCGTAGTATGTTTTCAGATGATTTTTCAAGGAATTGAGTCAATTCTAATCCATTTCGGTCAATGCTATTTCGACTTTAAACATTAGCCTTTTTATGTTCGACGTGCATGACTTTAAACTGCCCACAAAAGACAAGGGAACTCTAAATAAAAGTCAAGTTCCCAGCTCAATAAACATACATTTTGTATGATTTAGGTATCATTGAGAAATTAAAAGTTTTGATGTTTGTAGGGTAATTTACATTAATCCTAGTAAAAAATCAAACTATGCTTACTAAGCCCATTGGATTAGGTAAACTCTAAAGCATTTAGAAAAAGATAATGCAGGAACAAATGAGTGAAGGTGAAAGTGTTTTTCATTGGTGCACAAGAGTTAGAGGGAAATTCATCAATTGGAGTCTCTTATCTTTTCCAAGGAGATTACAAAAGACTGTCAACATAAGTCTTCATTTGATGTACAACATCCCGATATTCATCATCAACTACTTGAAGCTCGTGCACTCGATCAACTTCACTCTTCTCAGCTTGATGGAGTGCCTTCTTGGCATCTTCAATGGATTTCATATCATTCGTTTGAGCTCCCTCCAATTAATTATTAAGCTGATCAAGTTCCCCAGTAACAGTATCTAACTGTTACTGGAGCTGCACCTGCTGGACAAATTTTTCTTTGATTTTATGCTTCAGCTCCTTCATCTTTGCAGCATAGTCAGCCTCAGCTTGGGATACCGCAGCCTCAAATTCGCCGATGTTAACTGACAATTTCTCCTTGGTCAGATCTTCACGGCACTTTTTCTCCTGCTCCCTCTTGAAGATGATCTGTTTCACTGTGGTATGGATCTTTTCATATCCAAAACCGCCAAGTACTAGTATGACAAATTGGGAGGAAAATCGTGGAATTTTTGATGATAACTTTTCTAAAGGAACCTCAGATATGATTTTCCTAATGTTTTTCCTTGACTTGTGTCATGAAAAGCTGAACGCTTTAAGCATCTCTGGGTCTGATTCAACATCATCATCACAGGGGGGGCAGGTAATCTGGGATTAATGCACTTAAAAAAGTGCCATGTTCTGCTCTTTCCCCATGGATTGTGCTTCTTCGCTTTCAATTCCCGTGGGGACAGAGGCTGAGGCCTCCCCTCCATACCTAGCCACTGCAGTTGACAGCCCTGCATGATTAATTGAAATCTTTGGTTAGTTTCAAAGGATAATAAAAGAATCGATTGTCATGAAAATTAAGTACAATCACAAATATTGTTATCCCTTACTCGATGGTGGGTCAGCAACCTAAGAAGACTCCTCCCCATCTTTCCAAGTCTCAACAGGATCTTCAAGATGGGTCTCAGAAGGGTTTACTGGGTTTAGCTCTACTTGAGATAATGTTTCTGCAATGGTAGGGTTGACATCAATGTTCACACACTCTTCAGGCATTGGCAGTTCTACAGTTTCTATGAAAGGAACTGTGTATCATTTTCATTCATGATTAGAAGTGTAAATTATAAGAAAATTTACTGGGCGAAGGATAAAACTCACGCCCAAGGTCTTCTAAATCACATGACAACTTAGAATGATCATAATTTTCTTCGAAAGACATTCCATGATTCATCATTTCATCCAATGATATTTCAGAATCCTGGTTAGTCTCACCAGTGGGAGCGTTTTTTGTGTCTTCTTGATGACTTACGTCCTACAACCCCTGACCCTGGACAACATCTTCGGGTAAAATCACAGCATCAGTTGCATCAGTTGCAACAGTCGCAAGAAGCTCTAATGTGGGAGTTGAACCTGAAGTATCACAGAATGGAAGTCAGTCGGTGTTTCATTCAACATTTTTATGAAGCATTATTGACTTACCAGATGCAGGTTCTTCTCTTCTTGCTACAGAAGCAGGTGGGATACTGGGAATAGCTGCTAGCTCTTCTACAGGAGCAGCCAAGTCAGCTTGGATATGTGATTGTTCCACAGCACCCTCTGTGGTCTTTGAAGGAAGATCAGTCCTTTCCCTCAGGGGGGAAATTGAAGAAGCCCCTGCAATCCCCGGAAATATGAGTAACCATGTGGTCATGGGTATAAACTCATGATTACTCGAAGGACTTACCGCTTCTAATGAAGCATTTAGCTGTGGACTTCCTCCTTCGTTGCCTTTGCTTCTTTGGTTATTTGGGAGTATTGGTAGTCTCCCTTATTGGCACTTGGATTGGCGAATGGAAGGCTATGTCCAGCGCCTCATTCATGGCCTGCTGGCCTGGAGATATCTCGCCTGGTTCTCGAGGAGAATCAGCAGCAGCCCCAATGGCATTACCACGAGGGCTATACTGTGGTGAAGGAACCCCAGTTTCTTTCTTTGCAAGATGCAAGATGACGAAAATAACTTCCTTAAGTAACAAAGCTTCAACTGAAATCAAGTTGCAAAGAAAATAAGGAAATAAAACATACATCTTTAGGAGCCACATACTCATGCCACTCCTCATCTCCAGAACCACTAGCCCCCATGGTGGCACCATGATCAATCATTTCCTTCACCCGCCTGGTGATAGTAACAGACTCATCAGTGGCATATATGAGCATTTACAAATCTCTGATGTAAGCCCACACTTCATTGGGGTCATCCTCGTATTGATCATTCGTAGAATCCATAAGATTCCCTATTCCAGGAAGTTGTAGGCCCTCACACAAATCCATCCAGGTAGTCTCAGTACCATAGTATAAACTCTGCCATAGCTGGATTGCCTATGGTCTTAGATATGAAGGCTTCGAGGAAGGTCCTACAATTTTTGACTTCAGTTTCTTCCCAGCTCCTGCAACTACAGATAGAGAATAAGAACGTAAGACTTATTTCTTTATAAAGTAGCAGTGATTAAATTACTACAATGAAGTAACTCACCAGGAGTTGATGGAGTGGGACTTTTAATACTGACCGGAGGATTATATCGGGCATGAAACCACTTTTCCACTGGTTGTGCCTCATCTTCCCCATCATGTGAATTCGGTGAATCAGTTCTAGAGGAGGATTTTGTCGAATCAACTTCAGGTGGGGAAGCATCACCTTCATGATGAAGGGTTTCTTTCTCTACAGTCCACTTCCTTTTCTCCACCTGATACACCGGGTGATTCGATATCCCTTTGGGGTATGATGCTATCCAGTGTTCGGCATAATATGTAGTCAAATTATGTGCCGCTTTTTCAACTAGTAGATCAAATGCTGCCCTAGTCTTCTCCCTTGATGTCAGCAGCCATAGTTGCCGAGCAACCAGCAGATGATGCTCTAACTTTACATGTACTGGAGGAGATACATCAATCTGTTGCAGACATTTTAATTGACGTGCAAATCTATATGGAGCATAGGCCTCGCATATGATTTCTCCGTCAATCCTGGAAACTAGCACACCATCCCTGCAAGCTAGCATGTATGCCCTGAAATCCAAATGGGATGTTCCATCATCAACAAACCGCATGGTTGGCGGACTTTTATAGGGAAATAAGTTGAATTCCTTAAACATGCTCAGCCTCACTTTCATTTCATATACATTAACATCTAATGGGGAAACTCCAGAGAATGCTTGCACTGACAGCCTGAAAGAACTTCCATGAATTTTTAATCCATTCTGTACATTGTAAGTCCTGAAGTGAGTGGCGATCCATCCCCATAAAACTTGGAATGGTCCCACTATTCTTAAAGGAGATTTACCCATGAAGACATGAAATAAACTCCTGTGAATCTTTGCTAAAATGGGGGTAGCCAACCCATCCATTTTTCCCTCATCCATCTTTGCTGCAATGACGAAGGTCCTCGGCCCGACTCCTCCCTTTGAATCCATGACTGGAAAGAGATAAACACTAAGCCACATTTCCACGAAGCCCGCCAGGCGAGTCTTATTTGGGATTATTTGATTTAATTCATATCATCAATTCTCAAACTCTCCTGCTTCTAGAGTTGTCCAGAATGTGCCAGGAGCACCCCTCTTCTCAAGTTTTGGGCAGGTGGTAGGATGTTTGGGCCTCTTATCCTTGGATTTCTTTTTCTTGGATCCTTTTTCTTTCGGCTCCTTCTCCTTTGGCTCCCTCTATTTATTCTCAATAAGAAATATATTCATCCATTCCTCTGGATGAATATCATTTCTAGAATGAGTTAATGATGTCTCTGAACTCTTGAGCCTATGGAAGATCTTAAATAATTCCCAAGGTAAAGCAGAATATTTCTCTGAATCATTCCACGTCACCTTGGGAGGAATGAATTCATCATACATTATGTCTGTAAACATATGTTTCCCCAACCCAAACAGCTTAGTATATTGTAGATCCCTTCAGAACATCGACAAACTCTGCACAGGTTTGTCACACTCAGTATACCCACATCCAATTTGGCTTCACGCCTCCCCCAGGATGAATGTCCCAACTTTTCTTCCATCCTTTGGATTGATCCATTTTAGCATTTTGGAATATTGAAGGATGAAAATGTGGTTGCGACTCAGGTGTATGATCTTTCAGATCTGGTGTTCAATGGATATTATGCATTATGTAGGCCTTCTCCACTGTTCCAACATTTATAAATACTCCTCCACCTGAGATATTTGCTGAAGCAAAGATGGTGTAATTTTGAAACCACAAAAATGAAAGATAGTGCTTTGCTTCTGGAATGGTGACTTCTCGCAGATGACCATATCCATAAAAAGGAAGATAAGTGCTCTGTGGGAAGTCATGATGATATTTCTTTAGATACGTAGCAAAATCTGGAAGAGTACTATATTTGACAGTATAATAATCATGGCCAATGATGTCCATCGTATCATCTATCCGCTTGCAAGCCAGTTCATCAACTATTTCGGGCTTAAGAGCCATTGATTCTGCACAATATTTGAATAAATAAACTCTTAAATAGATTGATTTTTCATAAAACTTTGTGAAGAAATTCGAAAAAATGGCTAAGGCATTAAGGCGCGCAAGTATGGAAGTGTCGCGCAAGTGTTAAATGTGCCGTGAAAATTTTCGTCTCGCATGTTTTCACCGCGCAAGTCCTATTACCTTAACAGTAGTGCGACAGTGAGGAAATAGCAGAAAGAAGATGACTTGCATGGCGAGATCTTGAGAATTCAGAAACAGATGCCATGCATGGCCAAATACCACATATTTATAGGCCATACAGCCTATCTGCGCGTCGTACCCAGGGGGACGAAAGGACGTCCCCTGCGCGCCGGACTCCGCGCGCCCAAAGCCCATTTGCGCGCCCTACCTTGTGCGCCCCAATTTCCTTGAGATTCTCGATTACCTCAGAGTCAAATCCTCTATTCTCTCTGGATCCAACTCTGAGGGGTGACTTTTGTTGATGCTCTTTTTGTCACATAATCTAAAGATAGGAAAAGGGGAATATCTGAGCTCAAAGTGATTCCACCTTTCGACAAAGTATCAAAAATTGACAAAGGAAGGAATAAGAAGAATATTTCCCATGTGCCGCTCAAGTTCTGTCATAGTCACGCAAGTCCACTTGCGCGATGCCTAGTGGTCACGCAAGTGACTTGCGCAACCTAAGTGATAACTGCCCAGGGTCTTCTCTTTCCTATAAATAGACCATGTGGGCCCCCCATTCGAGGTGGATTTTTTCTCAAAACTCAGATTTGAGCTCCCGGCTCCCTAGTCTCTTCTCAAAGCTTCTAAAACACATCTAAGTTAATTTCTTACCTAGAACGGAAGATCTAAAGAGGGGGAGGAAGGCCTAAGTGTTGAAACTCATCAACACTTGCGCGCCTGAGTGGCCATCCCTTAAGGGAAAAGGCCTCACTTGCACACCGCCTTACTCCTTCAATAGAACTTGCGCGCCCCTCTTATAGAAGAACCTCAAGAGGATTCTAAAGGCTTTAATCAAGAGTCTCTCAAGTATTACCCTGCTGGTTAACCATCGCGCAAGTACACCGTGTGTCGTACAGACATACCTGCGCGACCAAGACTTGCGCGCCCACGCAGTACCTGCGCGCCTGCCAGGACTTGCACGGCTCTGCCTTTTTGGGAGCCCTTCTTGCCCATTTCACCCCTTTTAAGCCATTCCACCTCTCCTATTCAAGATTCAATCTTCAAGACACACTTCAAAGCCATTTATGGAATGATTTCTGGATTTTTGATTCCTTATATGAAGGAAAGCTCATTTTATACTTGGTAATGCAATAAGGATTCACGAACATAACTTAAATCTCTAAAGAGAGTCTCAGAGTAGACAATAATTCCCTTCAAAAAGGTGTGATGTGTCTGACATCCCATCCTCTCGACCAATGCAAATTCCTAAGCCTGATTAGTCCACAAACTAATGAGAACCTAACTTTGGAAATTAGGTCCGAATGGATGTGGAATCATTGGATGTTTCCGGTTCTACAAACAAACCAATTAGAAATCGATCAGAATGTTTGAACCTCCCATCAAAGGAGGCCATCCCCTCAATCCGAGGGAAACAAAAATGGTGAACTCGAAACATGCAATGATTCCAATAGGTTTCTAACGGGTTTGTTCGCAGAACCGGAAACATCCAATGATTCCACAACAATTTGGACCTACTTTCCAAAGGTAGGTGCTCATTAGTTTGTGGACTGATGAGGCTTAAAAATTTTCAATGGTCGAGAGGATGGGAGGTCGGACACATCACACCTTTTTGAGTGGAATTATTGTCTACTCCGAGACTCTATTTATAGATTTAAGTTATGTTCATGAATCCTTATTACATTACCTAGTATAAAATGAACTTTCCTTCAGATAAGGAATCAAAAATCAAGAAATCATTCCATAAATGGCTTTGAAGAGTGTCTTGAAGATTTAATCTTGAATAAGAGAGGTGGAATGGCTTAATAGGGGTGAAATGGGAAAAAGGGAACCCAGAAAGGTAGAGGCGCACATGTCCTGGCAGGCGCGCAGGTACTACGTGGGTGCGCAAGTCCTGGTCGCGCAGGTATGTCTGCGCGACACATGGTGTACTTGCGCGACGGTTAACCAGCAGGGTAATACTTGAGAGAATCTTGATTAAAGCCTTTAGAATCCTCTTGAGGTTCTTTCAGAAGAGGGGCGCACAAGTTCTATTGAAGGAGTATGGCGGTGCACAAGTGTGGCCTTTTGAATTAAGGGCTGGCCACTCAGGCGCGCAAGTGTTGATGAGTTTCAACACTTAGACCTTCCTCCCCCTCTTTAGATCTTCCGTTATAGGTAAGAAATTACCTTATAAGTGTTTCAGAAGATTTGAGAAGAGACTAGGGCGCCAAGATCTCAAATCTATGTTTCTGGAAAAAATCCTCCTCGAATGGGGGGCCCACACGGTCTATTTATAGGCAAGAGAAGACCCCGGGCAGTTATCACTTAGGTCGCGCAGGTCACTTGTGCAACCACTAGGCGTCACGCAGGTGGACCTGCGCGACTATGAGGGAACTTGCATGGCACATGGGCAATATTCTTCTTATGCCTTCCTTTGTTAATTTTTTATATTTTTTCCAAATGTTGAATCACTTTGAGCTTAGATATTCCCCTTTTCCGATCTTTAGATTCTGTGATGAATGGAGTGTCAATATACATAAAATATTATACAAATCTGATGAGATAAAATAGATTGTTTAATAAGATAAAAATAAATGTAAACTATTAATTAGATGATAAATAATATTTTTATGATGAATAAATTTTTCCATTGTCCAAAAACAATAAATAAAATGTACTTCACATATTATATATTTAAATTGAAAGAATTATATGTAATATATTTCTGATCATATGTAAGATTGTTTCTCAATAGTATAAAATATTAGTTAATATTTTCTATTTATATGTATGTCATTAATTTCAATAAAAAAATATTTATTTTCTCCACCAAGGGGTTTATAAGGTCCCTACCTTATTAAAATTTACATTCATAATCATTTATAATTAAAAATTTTAATTTGTTTCTAAAATTATAAAATACCCAAAATTACCCCAACCCCTCACATTTAGCCATAGAATATATAAGGCCTCATAAAACATAAAATCTATTATAAAATTGTATCAAAAATCCTTTTACATTTATTATTCTAAATGATCCCTTCTATATATATTTCAACACAACTGACACCACTAAAAGGTCCCACTATAGTTGGGTGTACTAATATTCGACCAAAATCTTCCTCCCCTATCATGAAACCATACAAAACAACACCAAAGAATATAAGGTATCATTTAAACTAAAAAATTTCATTTAAAAAATAGTAATAATCCATATTTGTTTTTAGCAAATAATTCAAAAAAATCCCCACCTTGACTAGTGTAGGATGTAAAAAATTTTAACATAAAAAACATATCCTTGGTTGAAATTACATATTATAAATTTTCTTCCAATTAATCACAATATGATACATAATATGAAATTTTATTCCCTTTCACCTCATATATTAGAACATACTAATTTACTACTAATTATTACTCTATATTTTAGTGATTTCAGGTTCACTAAAAAAATGTTAAAAATGAATTTTTTTATTGATGAAAATTTATTTACACTCATGTACCATTTTATTAGAGGAAATAGATGTGCTCTAATAACAACATATTTCAAAATATTAGGCTATCCCTAAACATTTTTCACCACTAGTTTTTATTTATTTCATTGTTTAATTGTTTTATTTTTATGTTATGAAGTGGTTAGGGTTTTTTATGAAGATTAATATGTTTTTTATGGTTTGGAGAGATTATTAATGGTTAAAAGTTAGTGATGTCATGTCAGATCCATGTAAAATTATATATACTTAGATGGGTGTCTGTGGATAGACACATAATTAGAGAAAAATCATGATAAACCAAGTAATAAACCAAGGAATAATTATTTTTTCAAAGGTTCTTTCACATAATTATGGACACAGTTTATTAAACCAACCCACCAATTCATGTTGTTTGGTGAGTTTTCAGGCAGTTTCTTCCAGAAGATTAGCACATAGTTTTACAAATCATGCAATCCAACTATTCAGGACATTAATGTCACCTTATATAATAATTGATTTTATCTTGAAATACTTTATATTCACAATAATTATCATTTTATATATGGAGAAATACTAATCCTAGGACTCTATGCTGGTATATTACCATTATGATGTGTTTTTTATATTTTTTTAAATCAATCATGATAGTGTTGATAGAGATTGAATATACATTTTTATGGTTTAGTTCATTTGGAAATTAATTTTTGAGGTAGTTGGATTCTCACTCACTATCTAATCATACATAGAATATAAATTATTTGGGATTTAAAATTCAAATAAATTTATTTATTGATATAAAAACCACATCAAAAATTATTTGAAGTATTATGCTCTTGTTTTGTGGGTTTTGAAAATAATGGTTTTGTGTAACACCACAACATGTTTGGTAATAAGAATATGTGGTGTTTAGTTTAGAAATATGGCTATGGGATTATATTTTTATTAGAATGGACTGGATATCATTCATGATATATATTGATATAACCTGGTTTTTTACTTCACATCCAAATTGAAATTATATAACAAAAAATTGTTCTCCAATATGATGAAATGGTTTAATTGTAATGCATTTACTCTATCATATTTTATTCATTCAAAATATCCTAAATTGAATGGGGTGAATTTTTTTCATGATAATGATATCATAGGGGGTGGTTTAGTGAATTATATTGGTGTGTATGTGTTTATGGTGTCTTTGTGAATTATGTTACAATTATTAATATATATTTATTTAAATATATCATGAAAACTGGTTTTTATTCATCTATATTATGTATATAAATGTGATGTTTACATGTTATTGTCTTGGTAGAATATAAGTGATTTTTATATATGATTTTTTACTGGGTTGTATACTCATCCCTAGTGTATTCATTTTGTTATGTATGTAGATTCCATTTTTCTTGATATTTGTAAGAGGTAGTGCTCTTAATATCATTTTATATTACCTTTATTATGTTTGACGGTCTATGGTGGCCACCTCGTTGAGTTGTTATTGGGGTATATATTTGATTAGTGATACATTTTTCCCATAGTTTCTCTGTTTTCTTTTATATAATATATAATTATTAGGTATTGTGGTTGGCTACAATGAACCTAATTATTATTATGTCATGTATTTTTATTTTTTTGGATTATGATTCATTATATTTATATTATTCTATTTTTGATCATCTATTTTATTTGTCATGTATGAATGAGAAAATATTACCTCAGTGATTCTTTGAAGCACTATGCATTTTTTATTATTTATTTCAATGAGACACACATAACATTATAATCATTTTGATCCTATATAATGAGAAGAGACTGGGTCATGTTGTTTTAAATTTTATCAGTTGGATAGTGTGTATTAGTTAGGATAATATTTATGAAAATAAGATATTATAGGTCCTGGATTAATATGTATTAAAAGGTGTAACTTTCCACTTTATACAAAACATAAATTTACCAAGGTTGTATGGGTTAAATAATGGCCTTAAACAATTTTAAGAGTGTTATAACCTCATGATTATGGGATAAACTAACAAGAGTTGGGTGTAATTAATTAATAAGAGACCCCTTTTGTAATTTATAATTCAAATGATATTTCATGCATCATTATTTTGGGGTTTTTTATTTTTTTATTTAGTGGTGTTGGATTGTAATTGAGGGGAAATTTTTCCTTATGTATATGAAAATAATTTTAGTTAGGAGAATATTTTATTAAAATGTTAGTGCTATCAACAATGTCGTTCCACTTATAATATAAGTTAATCACCATCTATTTAGAACAATTCAGGAATCCTTTTAGGATATTCAAGAAGACATCTCTTAAAGTGACCATACTATGTCCATCACTCATTATAAGTTAGAATGGAAACCCCACCATTTATTATTGGTGACTTCAGACAAAAATAGTCTTATTCATGGATTTCTAGTTTCAATTGAAGCATCAATTTCCCATTTAAACTATATATTATTAACAGTATGATTTCTATTTGTCTGGTTAATGACTGAACATGAAAATACTGTGATCTCACCATATAACATAACATAGTTCATTGATTTACAAGGAATGGATTATGGGAATTGTGTAAAATAAAATTTAATCTACATACCATCCGTGTATTAAGGCAAAAATATTTACTTAAACCAACAAAATAACATAATTCTACTATTTATTATTGAGCTTAGTTTAGATACTTTTATCATTTTTTTCCAAATGTTTAGAATAGTGAATCTTTGAAAGTATGAATTCATTAGTCATGTTTATGGTGGTACATTCACACTATAGTGGTGTGGTTCTATGTTGATTTTTTTTCGACTTGTTGAGTAAGGAAGTGGTATTAAAAATGATATTTTTTAAATATTTAAAGAGAGAACAAAATTAACCACTCAAACATAGGTCAAAACTCAAGTTGGGGAATATGTTTAGGAGATAAAATTACAACCATGGTAATAGAGAACAATTCAACCAATCTATAGAGTCATTTTATTTTACTATATATAGTAATAATTTGATGTTTTTCCTAAAATGTGGCTTTTTTGTTCATTTAAAAAGGAAATGTATGGAACAAAATTAATGTTTCACAATAAAATTCAAATTGGGTACCTCAAATGATTCTATACCTATAATTCAAGTCCAAAAAGTAGAAATATTTTTTTTATTATTCAAGCCTCCCAAACACAAATTGGTAAATATTCTCAGATCATTTTTCATCCTCAGAATTAATTTAGTTTAGGGGTATCTTAGGAAAATCTAGAATCATTGTATGCATCATATTAGCATGGGGGAAAAATAATTTGTGGTGGTGATGATCAATACCATTTTATTGACCACAAGGAAATCAAAATAAAAAATCAGGTCCTTCAAAGGTATACGATTATATTATTAATAATTCAAAATTCATTGAACTTAATTTAGCATTGTAATATCATACTCTATTATTAGTTCCCATCTGGTAAATCAAAAATAGTTTCATTTGAATATGATGTCACATGTCATGAGAATCAAGACACATCTTGAGAAATTCTAGTTCCAAGGATTTAGGTGATAATCAATTTTTATTTCCATTTACAAAGTCCATATTTCATGTAAGTTCACTATTATAGAGATTGAAACTTTTTATATAAATTTTGGAATATTATGGTTATTAATATTTAAGGATTATATTTAATACTATTCTAATTGATTAACATTAAAATACTTTAAAGGGTATGTTTAGTCATAAGGTAACATGTTATTAATTCTTAAAGGGTTTGGAATTTATTAAAGGTGGTTTAAAAAATATCTGGTAGTTAGAAAAAGTAAATCCAGTGACTATTGTTGCTACATAATGGAATTATCTTCCTAAAAATTAAATTAAAACACATATTTATTTATGTGTAATTTTTATGGGCTACCACGGGTGAGGGAAGTGGAATTAGTTATTAACCTAATATTATGGTTAAGATATTATTTCACTTCCATCATATATAATGAGACAACCAAATATATTAATAAAATGTCCTACACAACTAATTATAAAGTCGTGTATTTGATAGTATAAGTACAATAATTTAGGATACCCAATTTTATTACTATGAAAGGAAAATATTACACCTAGAAATTAAATCAATTATCATAGACTGAAACATGTTGTTATTTGAAATTGATTTTCTTTTCATACAATTGATGATCTATTCCTTCATTGGAATGGAGCCATGGGGTTCTCTAAAATTTATTTCTTATTTGGTTATCTATAACTTCACATTTTTAAAGAGGACATTCAAAAGATATCTTGTATAAGATATTATATCCATTAATAATCCTTGATCATGAAATTTTATCTCTTGAATAGACCACCAATATTAATAGAATTTTTGAAACTTATCATTCATTGGTACCTTGAATATTATATTTTTGAAATTGTTTATGACATATTAGTGTAAACTCACACTAAGGATAAAAATGAGTGGAATTTAATTTTTTTGGGTACAGTGATAGATCACAACCTCTATATAAGTTTTTATAAGTATTAATTATAGATAAATGAGATCCAATTACTCCGGAATTCCGTTTTAGATAAAGGTATATCAGTGGAACCTAAAATTATTGAAAATAATATTTATTAAAAATATCTAAATGATGTATTTGTGGATGGAATCCTTATTTGGTTATAATGATATTATTATCAATTTCTATATGACATATCACATATTTCTTCCCATATGACATTATCTATAAGGAAGGATATTCCATCACATTTAAGAAATAGTTATCAAAAATCAATTGAGGATCCTACAACATTGATTACTTTTTAATCTATCTTTATTTTTAAATAACACTATGATGTCTATGTTGCCTATTATGATTCTTATATATATGAATTTTGTTTTAATTGTCATGAATAAAGATCATCTAATATATTATGGTTCATGATATTTGTGAGAAAAAAATGAATAACTATAAAAACCATGATATAGAATTTGATAAGTCTTCCATGAAATAAGGCCATGTTTCAACCGTTTCATTTTTTTGAAGTTATTTTTTTCAAAGATCATAAAACCATAAACAATGAGATAAACTATATACATCAATGTGGGATACAGTATCAAAAAAACATTTTATAATGAAATTGTTTTTATACATGGGAAAAGAGAATTCAATGGATGATTCCTAAATTTAACTGTCATATAATCATGTGTTAAAGGAATCCTAAAATCGATGAAATATAATGGGTGTAGTCAATGTCATGTATTGTGATTGTAATAAAAATGTGGATGTAATGGTATTATTTTTACCCATACCTATTATAGAAATTATTGAAAAAGTTATGGAGGAACAATAACTTGACAGTAACCACCATTCTATTAGGACAAGACTCAGTGGGGGGAGAAAACTAATAGATAGATAAAGGATGAAAAATATGTCATTACCCTTTAAAATTAGATTTTAATTACTCCATCTTGATTGAAACATATTTTTCATGGGAATAATTAGTCAATGCAGGCTACCCATTCTAATAATTAGAAATGTTAAAATGAAATGAAGGGTCATTTTTGTGGTCATATATGAATCAAATGGTGGACGCATATACTAAAAATATACATACATATTAGATGATGAATTCCATGATCCATTCACCATATGGTTTGTTAAAATCATTACATAAAGGATATCATTTCACCCATCTTCACTAGGTATTAACATTCTGCTGGGGGTTCTACTACTGACATGTGCCCTCAAGAAAAGAGTCTTGTCCTAGTGCTTTTAAAGGATACCAAGATCCACCAAATATCTCCAAGATTTAGTAACCAAATATATCTGTGAGAGTGGGGTTCCCAATAATAGAGCCTTATTTATATTTTTCTAGATGATATAGCATACCGTATCTAGGAGACCCCCCAAGAATTTTTCTGTGTGCTAATCTATCCCAACACTAAGAAAATATTTGTGAAGGAACTCATTTATTGTTCTACTATAGGGGTTGAAACAAAATAATTAACCAATAATTTTCCACACAGTTCCTAGCCACCCACTATTAAAATATCAGAAAACTATCATTTATTCCATGGGGTCCCCGAATTATGCATACCTATATCCAAGGGAAATTTCATTAGGAATAAATTAGTTGTACATGGGTATTGAATAAACCCTATTACAATAGACCAAGAAAAAATTTAGGGATCTCCCGACACTATGTATTCTTCCATCTAATCCCATAATGATGAATCAATATTTATAGAAGAAAAATAATTTTATATAAATATATCTTATGACTTACACATGAATGAAAATTTATATTTCTATTTTTTAAAAATAATATTCCCCAAAATATGATACTAATGTCGAATTAAAATCAAATTAATAGAAGAGTTGTAACATCTTTCTTTGGGGAAGAAAATTTTCGGAGTCGGGAACCCTATAAAACCATGTGATGATCCTACCATGTTCTAGCTTTATAATTTTATGTCTCTATAAAATATAATGCATCTCAAAAGAAGATGGACCCTCTCAATGTGAACATGAATTTATTTCATTACCCCTGAGTTCTTGGGGCTTGTCTCATCAATGATCAAACTATACATGTGATAAATGAAACTATCCAACAAGTATATTCCTTATCGGGAATCCCATGACAACATGGATTTCATATAGTTAATGTTTTCGCTAACTCTACTAATATTAATTTTCACATCCGATGGATATTTTATCAACATATCATATGATACCCATGGATCCAACCCTTCATCATGTACATCCTATATGATTTTTCCATGATTTTACCCATTATTCTCTGAAAACATTTGGTTACATTAAGGGAAAATATGAAATCAATATGAATTGAAGAAATAACATAATTAAGAAGGGTAATTTGCCCCCTAAAATAAAAAAATAATTGTTCCAAATGATGTTTTAGTTATAAATTGGATCGACCAACTCATCAAAGTGATGGATAAAGACACTTCCCTATCAAATTGGTCTCCCATGTATTTTATTTGAATCTTTTCTCTACTAACATTGAGAGAATTATCAATCTTTTTTACATTCTATATAAGAATTGGTTTGGAATATAAACATTTCAATAATCTTAATTGATTCTTTGACCACTCCACTAGATGTAATAAAAACCCATATTTTTATTTTTGAGGTATCTTTTATAACCTTTAAAGAAGATCAAAATAATATCTACAAAGGGAATATGGGAAACTCCAATAAACGTTGACCACTGCTAGAATGTAATGATAATTCCATTGGAGCTGATCATTATAATATATATTCTATTGAAGAAATGAATCAGAATGAAAATTTTGGGTGATTAGGGATCTTCCATCATAAATATGCAAACCACGTTAATGAAATGACAATTGCCACCAAAGAGAGTGATAGATATTCATAGAGAACTTTCACACATGGGGAACAAGTCAATAACACCATTATAGAATCTAACCCTCAACACCACCATAATGATGAAACTCCATTCCACTATATTTTAAACCATATTCATTTCCACCATTATTTCAATGTTGGAGATCAAATTTTTTAAGTTTATACCACCAATAATTTCTTTGTCTAGAAAAATTATAACTGGAAGAGTTCTTCCTTGGAGAAAATGGATCCATTAAACTAACACACAATTTTGAAAATAAACAGAACTCCTCCTATTAAATATTTTATCCATAATGTGATTATAAAAATTTTACATACTTATGGGTATAAATTACATGACTGTGGAGGAATTTTGGAAAATTAGAATAACAACCACGATTGTATCACAATTTATACCTAGAAGACCACCAACATTGAAGAAGATGATCCCCAGTATCCCCTTTATGATGATATCCTAGGATGCCACATATGAGAATCCTATGAATCCATTGGGTATTGTAGAGATATTAGTGTTGAGGGAAGGAAAACACATCTGGACCACATCCTCGCCAATGATCTTTCAATGAGAATAATTTAACTGAATGGTCACCACCTTGAGAATAATATCAAGGATAGATAACTACCATATTGGGAAACATACCAGCATATAAGGATGGGGCTCAAAATTACATGATTTTTAATGTGAATCCATCATACCACATATAGAATATTGGTCCTTAATATAATATCCATATAAAATACGATTGTTGGGGAAAATTGACTATTGTTCTCTCCAATACAAGCATGAAAATAAGAAGAATTATGATCTCATTAATTAATCTACCAAGATCGATATCACTCATGGGCCACAGGTTCTTATTCTAAGATAATTTTATAAAAATGATTTTGTAGCATCTAGATCACTAAATAGAGACTCAGTCCAGAATGGCCACGAAATAGTCTCAACATTTCCAATATACTCCTTTAATGAATCCATTTCACTAGTCACGAATGAAGAATATTAATCAGTGTTTGAAGTTTGATTTTTAGACACAATATCTTATTTTGAAATACCAGCCATGATTGATCTTTTCTGGTATTTATACAGTAATTAAGAAACTAATTGAATATGATGTGA
Organism: Viscum album; assembly: GCA_963277665.1. Lineage (NCBI taxonomy): Eukaryota > Viridiplantae > Streptophyta > Magnoliopsida > Santalales > Viscaceae > Viscum > Viscum album. The sequence continues at coordinate 241,546,960 of OY728160.1, read as the reverse complement.
TCAACTATCAATGAGTTGAATAAGAGAAACCAATTATTTCTACATATACATTAATTGAGCAACACAAGGATGGTAGAGTGATCAAATATGTTTGAGACCAGTTTCCAAATACTATCATTCAAAAATGATGATAAAGAATGCATATTATTATGAAATAGATCAAGAATGATCTAGGTGATGGGTATTCCATATTAATTGATTCACTATGTACACATGTCATCTAAATACCCTATATCATGTAAACCATTTTCTGATCCAAAGGAGGAAAATGTCTCTCTGGATTTCTATGGTAAATTAAAACATCATTTCTTGTATGAATCATCCTAACCTATAATAAAAAAATACAATTGGACAAGAAGAGTATATTGTGTTTAAATATCCAATATCACAGCATAAAAATCCCCACTCTACAAAATCATATTTCACATACACAAATGAGAAGAATAAAAAATGATATCCCATCCAGACATTCATTAAAATATTTTATTTAGAGACTTAATGTTGTTCCATATTGTTTGAGTGATTACAAGTTATCCTTATTTGGTTTTCAGTAGGGTCTCCATGTGTGAACTTATACATACCTAGATTTTAAAGAAATATTTTATTTTTGAAGGTTGAAGATTGGGTAACCACATAATAATAATAAAGTAGATATGACAACATGACTCAATAATAAGGAAATCATGATTTAGCTATAAACCTAAACCTTAGGTTTGTTAGATGATGAGTGGAATATTATATTGAGAGAACTCCTATATTTAGGTAGAGGCATTTATAGGATCCCCAAAATAAAAAGATAATGGCTATGAATATCTCATTTGAATTAGGACCAAGTTCATAAACTTCTAGTTGGAGAAATAACACCACTTAATACATGAATAGAAACATATAAAAAATATTTGGTTGTGAGTATTCTTAATGAAAATTAAAATAATATAACATGGTAAATGGTGAAAAAACTAATGATCTTGTACCTTTACATTTAAGATGATATGATGATGGAACGGGAATAATTGCAAACATTTCAGTTTTTAGTTAATTTTCTGATCCTACAGACAAGAACTGAAGATAATTATGTGGTCTAAAAAAATATTACATGGATTGATGACCACAAAATAATTGTTGGGATCAACCTCATAAACTAGCACATGATATAAATAGATTCCTAGTAGGAGAATAAAACATGTTTGGGAGAGAAAAATAGGGCTATCCTACCTCTGATAAGGACTCATGAAAAAGATGGAATTAGGACGAGGTCATTTTGAAAAGACTAATACAAATGTTGAGATTTTATAAAGAGAAGTCCTTTACTAGGGGGTTTTTATGGATATTGAGATATTATCCAAATTAAGATAGAATTCCCATAATGATGGCTTAGGAAAAAATACCTACCAAGAGAGGGATCATAGAGATCCTTATTTTCAGAGAAACTCTCCACAATATTGATGAGAATGTTCCAAGAAGTGTTCATGGAAACTTCTTGTTACACAAAGAATATAGCGACATCATCATCGAGGATATGGATATTATAGACCACCATGTTAATAAGTGACAACCTACATTCCCTGATCGCTTCATGAAAATATATATGTTGTATGGTGAGAGGGAGATTAGGTAAATCAATTCAAACAACTTCATTGAGAGGGTCCTTTATAAAAAGAACATCCATCATATGTCAAATATGTGAGAATCACCATTATAAAATAATCATAAAAAGACGAAACCACAAAAAAATGAAACATTAATAGGTGGAAAGAACCACACAGAATGTTATAGAGTTCAGTACTGAAACCCTTTATAGATCATTAAGATAATATGAATTTAAGTTGAACTCAAAAAAATGAATCATGGGATTATCTAGAAAGAAATGGGCCACTAGGGTCCACACCAAGAGATATTACACTTTTAATAAGTATTATCTTTTTAAGATGACAAAAAACACTCCATTTTCCAAGATTGATCATGTTTTCTCCAACGTGGATTCCAAAAGTCATCCTGGAGGACATTATTAAAGAGGATGAGAAGGGTAGAGTAGAATATCATTGAAGATTGAACCCTCATGATATGCTCCATTCACTATACGGGAGTCAAAACCGTTTGAGAGAGATGACATGACAAACACTTTACCACAAATATAAGGGAATGGATGAGGTTCTTAGGCATCAATGGGAGGAAGCACCATAGGAAAAACCAACAGATATAGATGAGCACTCAAAACATTTAATTTCATGGGGGATCATTTTCTTATCATTGAAATAAATAAAATAAAATAAGGTAAATGATGAATAATTGTATCTATTTAATATGTACTAATGTTACATATGTTACATCTTTTTAATGTTTTTAAATAAGTATATTGATTTATATCATGGTCTTATATGTATTTACAACAATAACTTATAACTTTGTTTCTTTTGATAATGAAATAATATACTCAAAATAATAGGAACTAAAATAATACATTCACGTCTCTGGAGGAGATTCATAGAGTTTATTTGCTAGAAATTGGTGGTTCATGGGAAAAACTTCTGAAATTATTTTTTACATATAACACTAGTTAGATTTATACAATACATATCACATGGTTTGATGAATAATAGGACCTTATATTTAATTGTCAAATATTTTGGGTAGACAAAATAAAAATAATTCATAATTCGATTAATTCCCTTGCATGAGACTATTGAATAATTCTAGTTAATAAAAAAATATATGGAAATAGACCAATGTAGTAAGAAATTCTATATAGATGGTCATGATCACTGATTATTTTTTAAATATGGAAATCATGTATTGTTGTGAATATCTTGAAGCAACGAATGGGTACATATATAAAACTAGATTCTAGTTATGTTAAACCATTTGAAATTATCAATCATATCTAAGATGTCTCATAATATATGGTTATACGATTTATTTTATACAATTAAAATTTTGGTTTACATATATTGTAATTAAATAATTACCATCTAGACAACCTCATATGATTTATTGAAATATTGTTACTCTTGATCAGGATGATACATTCATTCAGTCCCTATTTCACGTAGTTTATTGGAATAAAAAAATCATGAAAGCGTTAAATATATAATCTGTATTATTATTAGGGATTCATGGATATATATAATAATATATGTTACAATATAAATATTTCTTTCAAGTGAATATGCCTAATATTTTTTAAGACACTTCCAACCTCCAAAATTTCATGAATGGAATGACTATTGGTGGGGAGACAATAAAACCTAATGTCAGAGCTATTTTACTATTATTTATTCAATTATGTTAATTTCCATGGTTTCATGAGGATACAAATAATTTTTAGAAGAATTATAGAGATTTTCAATGTAGGATAATTGGTGTATGGTTAAAGGAAAACATTTGGTGTCCCATATTAAATATTATAATTAATATATAGATCTATTTGTATGCACAAAATAATGTTAAAATATGTAAAAGATCATGAAACCTTATTTTTCTTATATTTCTAAGACAAATAATTTGGCTACATGGCCTGATCAATTATACTTTATAAAGAGTATTCAAGAATTGGAATCCACACTGTGGACAAAACCATTTAACACAATCACATGTGACTTTATTGTCTCTTGAAAATTATTTTTAAACAAGAAAATCCCCTAGAAACTCTACTTTACATCCTTATAGTTAGTTCTACCAAACCCAAAGGTTCTATTATGTATTTTGTTTTCTATCCTCTTAATTATAAGGAATCTTCTTTAGGATTCTTGGAGAAATCGATGTTATGTCCCCCCGACTACTACTATATTCCACTATTGTCATTTTATTATCCTAGGAATCCTAATATAGACATTTTATGTAATAATATTATGGATAATGTGATTTTTTCTTGGATTCATTCATTTTATTGCATGGAAGGGGAGTTTTGAAAGAATCGATATATAAGATAAATCACTGTTCTTATTGAAGGAATGCTATTGAAAAAATCGCATACATTTTTTATAATTATAATGGGTGCTTTATGAAAATCATGTTCGTGGAAAAATTCTAGAACATATTTGGTAAAATGAAAACGGTTTTGTGGTAATAAAATGAGTTCAGATGTACAGAAAGTTCATATTGGCATTTGTTATTGTTCTATCATGATGTGAATAGACATGGCCTTATTGGTTCATAATTCTTATCAATTCTGAAATTGGGGAATATTATAATACACCACTAAGTGATGACTTGGGTCTGGGAATCATATCTCTGATCATAATTTTTCTTCTATTTCGGATTCCTATTTGTATATAAAGTGAATTGGACTAATTCCTTTCCACATATAGGGGAGATTTTTGTGTGTTTAATATGTATGTTCATCGATGGAATAGGATTGTATTATTAAATGAGTTCTATAAAATTAACTATTAACATATATATTATAAAATTTATCCGATTCTTATCACATATTTATATAAAATTGGAACGATAGTTTTTTTATCCTAGTGGAATATTTGGGACGTATTTGGATAATTTCATAATATATTGTATACTTACCCATTATAAATGATTCTTGGTTCATATGTAGATGATGTTTTCCTTTATATAGGTATGAATAAGATCTATTACATTTCCAGTGGAGTATACTGATTTTATTTTCATAGTAGATGGTGATTAGTATTTGGAGGTGTTCAGGTGTTGGAGCTTGGTAAAGGGAATTGTTTTTCCAAATTGTTTTTCTTGTCATATTTGGGTATTATAGATTTATTGAATAGTTCTTTTGGGTATTAAAACTATGATTATTATTATGTCATGTATTTTGAATATTGATTAATTTATTATAAAATATATTTAAATTATTACTCATTTTTTCTTTAAATTAGTTTTTCATACGTCTAATTGAAAACAATAACCAATGATAAGGTGAATCCTTATGATTTTAGTTCCAACCATTATTGTTTGTGGGATAAACCTATGGTTAATAGTATTCTGATCCTAAGAAAATTTGTTGGTTTGGGATGAGATGTTATAAAGAATTCCATATAATAATGTTTTCTCAATATTAGCTACTAATTGATTAATATAAAAAAAGGATATTACATTTTTTGAATTATATGGAATTTGAACCATCTAGGAATACATTATCTATGAAAATTATCCCTCCATATATAATATGTACCGAATTATTTTTTTAGTTATTAATTTATTATTCTTCATGTAATATTGTGGAATAGTACATTAGTAATACATGTTTCCCTTGATATTAATTTTATATAAAGAATTAATTGATTATACTTACATGAACTTTTATGTATTTCATTAGAAAAAACATAGTAAGATGTCATATCTCTATCCCCTCATTGCCTAAATTCGGAAATTTACATGAATTGAGACCATATATGTTGTTGAATTGATGGACATATCTTTTTAGTTGGATCATAATTGTAATTTTAAATTGTAATTGATTTATTATACCTTATCTAAAAATTTTATTGATACATAAAAATATATATTTATCCCTATAAAAAATAACTCATGAAAATATTTTTTGTGTGAATCATCATCAATGTTTTATTTCTAGAAATTCACTATAGTGGTTTTAATTATGAATATATTTTGATAAGTTTAGATAAAAAAATTGAATTTTATATTATAACAATTTATTATCTTGAATAAAATATATAATAAATTCAAATAAAATATCAGAAACATTTGGTGTGTGTGAAAAATGAAGAGAATTTTAAATATAAAAATTAAATACATATAGAGTGAAATTATAAATAATGGAGACCCACTGTGGAATAATATAAAATATTTCATTAAATTATTTCTAAAATTCTCATATTATTACTTTATTATAATTTAAACACATTAAAATTATCACCTTCACTTAAAATTGAGGTCGTAGAAAATAAATATAGAAGAAAACTCTACTATACTGTATACTATAATCTCCTAGCTTCAGGTGGGGGAAACAACAACCAATAATTAATAATTCACTACCACCACTATTTTTAAATCATTTATAAATCAGCACATGTGCATTTGTTCCACCATATACTATTACCCATGTGATAAGAGTGATAATTGATTATATATTAGGGAAGAGAATGAATGAAAACCAAGATGATGGGAATTATCTCTAACCCTCACAACAGATTACATTTTAATTCCATGATATTATAATATGGAAGAATAAGTTTGATGTAGTTACTATATAAATATTTTAACTCATCTACTATGTGACCATTCAGTAAAACTCTCACTATTAGTGGTATATTTAAGGATCAGTGAACAAAAATAGAGAACAAAAAAGAAAACAAACTGAACAGAATATGAAAAAACAAAATTAAATTAATTTGAAATAGAATGAACTTAAGAAATAAAAATTTTAATTCAATCCAATATGTGGAACTCCATAATTACATATACTCTCATATTATTTTTTAAATTATTAAAAAATTTAATAGATGTGGAGGTGAAAATTTATAATAAAACAACGGGGGAGAATTTAATCAAATTATTTTTATATAAATTCCATGCATTCGTGTGTAAAAAATATATGCATATCTTAATGTGTAATTTTAATAATATCATTGTATATTCTATTATGGCTCTCTATAAAATTATTTTCATCATTATAAATGTTCATTAATAGATATAGTATAATTACCAAAGTGAACCTTTCTATCAGGAAAGTCACATTGAATTTCCAATTTCCAGATTCTAATGCATTAAAGGATTTTAAAATGGTTGAATATGAAGAATACATTTTTAATGTACATGTTACTTTGATAATCTATCATTATAGATTTATAAAGTAACATCCTTTTAAATTGGTTTTCAGATATATGGGGTCAATATTAAATGTTATCCAAATAATTCATATATTTAATGACCAAACATATGTGGTGCATTCAGGCCCCTTATGATTGGATTAAACAATTGTTATAGTTGAATAAAATGAATCATATTAACCCATGAATAATCGAAAGAAGACTATATTATGTCTAATGAATATTTATTATTTTATGGAAAACAATTAAAAAATTTAATAAAAATAAACAATTATTTTTTTCAAAACAAATTAAAAAATATAAATAAAACATTAAAAGATAATAGTTACCATTTAAATGGTAAATTCGAGGGGTTTACAAAATTAAACTATTTAATAAATATAATGAAAATATGAGCATCAATAATCTTCAATAATTAATTATTACACTCCAAGGGAATAATATAACTAATTTCTAAAAAACATCTAAGGATAAAAAAATGTAATAGTACACAATTATAATATCTAAAAAATATATCATGTATCCTATAGAGATTTCAATCACTAGTCTCACAACATGATAATTAAATATCATTCTGGCTTATATTAATACCCTTGTACGTGTTATACCCACCTCTATAGAAAGGTATATATATCATCTCTCAATGATTTTAATTTGGGGTTTTCATATTCCCATGAACATGTATGATCTCCAGGAGAATATTATCATACTATTTTCTCCACATTATAATTCCAAAAATGTATCAATCCTGAGGAAAGTTAAATGGGTTGGTCGGTGGATATGGGGTTTATGGTTTAAAATATATAGATATCATATTTTGATTTAGGAGGGTTACCCTCTAATGTTATTTTAAATTCATTATACTAGTTTCACTCAAAAATGTTGTAGTCTTATATACCCCTGTAAAAATAAATCACAAAACAACTTTTTTTACTTTGTCAAAAATTACATTCATGAGAAGATTTATAAGTAATAATAATTTATCTAGAATAATCCATTATTGATATAAATATATTGTTCATTGATATATGAAATTTTTATTCTAGATTATCAGTTTGGGAAAGGGGAGAGTCATATTTGATCTTTAAAATTTTGTTTTAACTAAATATACAACATTTTGAATGAAATGTTAGACCACTATATATCATTACATCTTAAATATTCTCTTTAATATTATATTTAAGAAGATGTAAATATTTTCCATTTAATAATTAATATAATATTTTGGATATAAGAAAATGACCCATCCTTTAACTCTTATAAAATAGAGTTTAATAATAATAACACATTGAAATTATATAGCTAGTTTTAAACAGACAATTCTCCAGAATGTTTTCTTCTTATAATGGTTTTACATTGATACAAGTGTCTTAATAATGATAAGATATAATGGCATGATAAAATACTAGATAAACATAAATACTTATTTCAAAATATTTCTTCAGTCATACATAACATATTCTATGAAATTTGATTGCATTAAAAGAGAAAAAAATTTAAATTATTGGATTTCATAACATGAATCAAGACACATAAGAAAAAAAGTAAAAAAAATGTTTGGAAACAGCTCTAGTTTGGATAGATATTAACTTTGATCAGTATGAGTACTCATAATTTTCACAACCAATCAAACTTCCTTAATTGGAAATGTTACAAATCATGGAAGAAAAAATACTCTAATTAATATTTTAACCAAATATATAATCAAATAAAAAAATATTTCGAAAATAAAATGATGTTATAAATTTCCTAAATAATTTTATTAATCTCAAGAATCTAAAAAATTCACAAAAACATATAAAAGAAAAAAATGTAATAAAATTCATAGTATATTTTAAAGGCACTATTGGAAAACATGACATTTGCGAAAGGATCCCGTCGCAAATGCCCCGTTGTAGAAAAAAGAGTTGCACATTATATTTTTGTGATGGTCCATTGAAAAAAAATATTTTTCATGGTATACGGTTCTATAACAAATATATTTTTCATGGTTTTTAAATACAATATTGTGATAGGCTATCGCAAAAAAATCCGAGTAGTGTTTTTGAAACATTATTGGTGATGATGCATGTTCCATGGTATAAATAAAATAAAAAATAATAATATTATAATAAAATTAATTTTAATGAAATAATATTATTAATATTATAAAAATATATTAAATAACAAAATAATAAAATAATCATAATCATAATCATATTTATAACATAATAATAATAATAATAATATTAATGAAATATTAATATTAATATTTATTATATAATAAATAAATATAAAATAATGAAAAAATCAATATTAAAAAAATAAATAAATAAATAATCAATAATAATAATTAAAAAATGATAAAAATAAAAAATAAACAAATAAAGTAATAAAATATTAATGAAATTAAATAAATACTAAAAAATGTAATATTCACAACAATATAAAAAATATATATATATAAATGTAGATATCTAATATTATAAGAAAATAATACATTTAAATGTTTTATCAAAATAAATAAATATATTACTTGGGGAGAAACATTTGGATGATATCGAGGAGATAATGGAGGGAACTCCATCCCTAAACCACAAGTCAATCATCGCATGTACACTAACTACTCTTTCTCCTACTATTACCATCTTCATATCTCCTCCTGTATGTCCTGTTTCTGCTGCTACTACTTCTATCTTCAGAGCTCATCCTACTCCTGCTGCTACAACGATTGACACATCTTCTCCTGCTCTATACACACACTCTCTATATTATCACTATGATCTCACATCTCATCTTGATACTATGCAACAAATGATGATGACTCTCCATGATCTCCTCTCTTGGTGGATGCCAACATCAAAACAGTTCCATAATAACCCACCAACATCAATCAGTAGCTGATACCAACAACACATTCTTTCTAAAAGGCATACTAGGTCACCTATGTCCATGTTGTCTTATATAATTGGTGGGAACTGGTCTAGGTATTGGTGTGAACCTAAAACTTAATTTGGGTATCAGATGTAGCAATATCATATGACTCCATGAAGTGCAATTTAAAATTAAAAAATTTATAACATTATTTGGAGTTAAATTGATAACTGAAGAAGAAAATATACTAACCACAATTTAATGCTAGTGAGAACCCCAAATCTTTGTAGTGTTCAGATCAATATAGATCATCCTATAAACATCTAACTTTGAAATATCAAGCTATTCGACTGCCTAAAATTATATAAAACTAACCACATAAATTTAAAGTTACATAAAAAATTAAAAAAGTATCTACCATATCTTTATTATGCATACTAAATGTAGGGCTCCCAGATTGATGTGTCTCATCTTGTCTCCCCCTGATTTTTCCAACCTACTGACGATATTCATTGAAAATGACCACCCAACTAGTGTGAACATAATCATTCCCAAACATGAGATGAAATGTAATCATATTGGTGGGTGTGACAAGAATCATCAAAATATGTCACTCCACATTTCTCCATTTCATTCCTTCTCAAATTATGCCAAAACATTCTCCAATGTGGACACATAGTCCTCTACCATGCATTCTAAATAGCCTCACACATTCTCCCATCTATGAGATACCATAGACCCTACAAATAATACATAATATCATTCTATTAATTAAATTAATTTCAAAATAAATATTACTTATTTACATACCAGCCAATGATCAAAAACGTGGTGTTGTAAATCAAAGGGAATCTTATCCCATGATACCCATGCTTCAAAAAATTAATTACGTAATATAGCACTCTACTATCTAGTATCTATACATGTAAAGATATGAAAAAATCAAACCATTATTATATAAATAAATTATTGAAAACTAACAAAAATAAATAGATAAACATACCAATGCACATGTGGATCGATGACAAGACATGTGCTTCACTCAGGGATAGGGTTAAGAATAAGAAATCATGCAAGAAAACACCCCCTTTGAGTCCCCCCTGAACCGCCAGTAGTATGAGGGTCGTTTAACCAAACATCATACTCTTCCATAGATACATCAGCTTCATGCAACAGAAGATACAAATCCTCATCAATATGAAACATGAAATTACTATTGTTAGAAAACATTTAAGCTATTATATATAGATATAATTTATATATGATTATAACCAATGTTTAACTCTGTCATTTTTTATATTCATCCTTATATGCACATTTAACGATGTAAATCTCTTTATATTCTTCCCAAACTTCATCAATTTCTATATGAGTTTCAATTTCATCATATCTTGTAATTTCAAATCCCTTTGTTACATCATTATCATCATTGTCACTATAGACCCTTATATGTGAGGTTTCCACATTTATATTGATGTATCATCATGGAAAAGATGGATTTGGGGTAGTCTCTTAAGAAATTTTAATTCCTTCAACATCAGCAGAAGCACATTCACTTTGAGTATACTGGTTTGACAAGATTTAATTTTTATTATGCTACCCCAATCACTCAATTCATTAAAAGTAGAAAATTATTTTGAATAATAAATTTTATGTGCTTGAAGAGGCAATAAAAATGGTTCATTTACTGGAAGGAGACATTTATATTTAATATCAAAGATTCCATGGGTCAGATGAACATGCAAGCCTCTCTCAGTATTCAACGACTGACATTTAAGCCTTGTTATGTAATGTTATAATAGATAATATAATTCAATAATTTCATCCAATAAACCATTAAATTAATCATCAGTTTCTATATTATTAGATCCTATCAAGCACAAAACACTATTCATTATTTTTTGATTCACCATATGCACGTGTATTTAATCGAAATCCATTAACCAAATAAGAATTATCAGATATAACCAATTTTTTATTGTGGGTTCCTCAATACACGCAATTTATTGACAATTTTATCATCTTGTTGAGATACCTGAAAATTTATTAAACAATTATCAATATAATAGATAATAAACTGATTTTATATGTAAAAACAAAATTATTTTCTATTACTAGTTTTTGAAACCAGTAAGAATTTTTTTCCATTGTTCTTCAAGAGTAGATTCTATAATTTATGGAAGTTATTTATTGATATGATTATCATATTACCTGAAAATAAAATAGTATTAATTTATTGTAACAAAAATTATATAATATGTTATAAGACAAATAATTGTACTAAGTGTGACATTTTTTCATAGTTAAACAAAACATATGAATGAGCTCTGTGATCTTCATCATCTGAAATCCAACATTAATAAAATCCACTAAAGTCATGATTAGGCTGATTGAAAACTAATAATTGATTGCAAATTTAATCGTCAATATTTTTTTCATTACAACTCATATGGTTGTGTCTTGATAGATATCTGGATTGAATGTAATGAGAGATGAATAATGGAATTTCCTCTTGAAAATAATATTATGCAATTGAACCTTCAACTGATTCTTTGTTACAAACTTTTCTTCATCAATTGATCCATGCATCTCTCAAATGGGAACATCAATTGGAACTGTACTGAACCTCCAAATTTTTTTAATGCATCAAATGTAATACTAGATGATCCATTGATTCAATCATATCTGACAAGAAGACTTTATTTTCCAATTTAAATAGAATTAAAACAATATCTTTTTATAGTTTGTTTAATGTAGCGTAGTATACTTATCATCACACAAATGTCTTCAAAAAAATATGATATATCTGTTGAATAATATCAAATCATAGAATTCAACAAACCTATTAATCCAATCGACATAAGTCTTTCCATTCTAACACAACAGTCATGACTTTTTAATATGGAAATATTATCATTTAAGACACATCTTCCCAAATTGGAACCATAAATATTTAGAAGTACGATATCTTTAATACACTAACAAAATAATAATTGATTCTCTTTGGAGAGTGTATAAGATACTATTTTCTTAATTAATTTCTATGATATAATATTTCCATCAGTTCATGTTCTGGTCGGCTGAATATATTGACATGATCTAATCATGCATTTATAGTATCCTTGGTCTTTCCTAGGGTATCTAAAACAGTATGAAATAAATTATCAAAATAGTTATTCTCAATATTGATAAAATCTGATATGTGAAAGACCTAAAAATCAGACCAATATGGTAGATCCAAAAAATGATCCATTTTATCCAATTAATTTCTTTCCCAAAGAAATAAATTTATTATTGGTTTATTCTTGATCTAAATGTGACAGGAGGTAATGAAGAGACAATTTATTTTAACTCTGTACCTATGATCATTGGTGGAGGATCATCTTATTTTCTGAAATGATAAAATTTCCTCTAAAAAGGATGACAAATTTTATCGAATCATTTATGAAAATTGGAAATGTAATGTCTTTTTCAATTGACAAGTATAAATGCTTTGGTGTATTTAATTTAGTACAAACATGATTTTGCAACTTGTGTACTCTAGAAAAATAACATGTCATATGCAGGGAAGTCACTAATTGTCCATATCAATGTAGCTTTTAACAAAACAAATCCACAAAAATGACAAATGTACTGACACCATTACTCCACAATGATTTTAACCCATCAATATATCATTTCAAATAAACATCAATACACTTTTTCAAATTTCCTAGAATTTATAAGGTTAATAATATATATGATTCCATCATGAACATTCAAGGGGGTAAATTTTATGGAGTTATAAATACAGACCTACATGAATATTGACTACCCTAAGAACCAAATGGACACAAACCATCAGTATAAACTTAATCACACGTTTGGGATTCTAATTAAAAAGGCAGATAAACATGGTACAAATTATTCCATGAATCACCATCAGGTGGATAGTTTAATGTTTTACTGGTTTTAATATTGGGTTTTCCACTTAAATCAATTCCACTGCATTCAAAGACATAAATAAACATTGAAATCTTGGTGTAAGAAGGAAATATATCAATAGTTTTAAAGAAATCAATACAAACATCCCTTGTTGAGCATCATTACACATTTATTTTCCACAAGTGGGAGAACAATCCAATGACACATTTTCACCATAATATAAGATGTTATCATTTGAACATGCAAGAATTTTCCGATAACCAATACCAAGATTATGGAACAAACCTCATACTTTTATAGAAATTTGTAGGCAACACATTTCCTTCATGTTGAATTCTTTTTACCAAATATAACATCTGATGAAAATAACTATTTGGAATTCCATTATTTGATTCAATAAGCATAATTTTATAAACTACATTAAATTTTAGTATCTTTAAACCATGATATAAGGAATCCCTAGTGGTCCTAAATGACATAAAATTGAGATGGTTACAACTCAGGAGTTAAATTAATATCATCTTGAGTTCTAGATTGTTGAAAAGACGGACCTGTCACATATTGTACTAAAACATAAAACTGTACTTAATTTGTTACCAAATTATTATTATGTACTTTGGAATTATGTTAACTATGTTGAAACAAAAAACATAATCTAGTGTAGAACCAACATATAAAAAATGACCCCCAAAATTGTAAATTGTGTGAAATGTCTTCAGATAACATTTTTTACATGGAAACATAATTTTCCCCTCTCAAAAAATTATTAGTTTTGATTATTCAAATTATAAAAAAGATACATCACCCTTAAGATATATAAGAAATAAACTAGAAAGAATAAGATTATTACGCTAGTTTATCCAAGTCTGATCATCTAATAATTATTTTTTGCAACTTCATTATTATATATTTCTCTAAAAATTATAAAATAATTAGTTTTTTTGTAAAATTTAATATAAGAAAATGCTATCGAAAAATAGAGAGGTAAATTATATTCATTTTTCTATCAAATTATAAAAATTTCAATTATTTAATACTTATTTATAGTATACTGTTAAACTTTTATACTAATCTACACAAACATATAATAATTTTACTAATTAACTCTAATTATTATTAATTAAAGCTAATTTTTACTAATAATTTATAATTATAGGTTACATAATTTCCAGCTGATTGGTTGCATCTCTTCTACCTGATGACTCATTTTCATAGAACATTATTCTATTGAATGTACTAGGAAATATCTTCTCTGATGTATAGATATACATTTCTATATGAACGAGGATGGAGAGCAGGGAGTCCTTTCTATCCTTCTCTCTATTGTAATGCATACAAAAATTAAAATTGGTATATCAGAGGAGATTTTTCATAGTTATTTCACAAGAGTAAAGTTGTAAGGAGATGGACCATAGGTAAAAAGAACATCTTTTGACCGATGAATAATATCCTTAAAATTTTCTCCAACTGAAATCATTATGAAAAATATGCTATGTTGTACGCATATCTATTTTCATATGCACGAGAGTGGAGAGCAAGAAGGCCCCACCACACATCTCTCCAACCTCATGCATATGAACATGTATATATGCCTGTAGGGACATATTTTTCAAAGTGATTTCAATGGGAAAAATTGCAAGGAGATATGGAGTTGGGCAAAATTGAGCTGCAAATCCACTGGAAAAGGTGCTCATTTATTAAAATTTGTTACAATTTATTAAAATTTCATACTATATATTTCTAAATATTTCTTTTTATTGCAAATTATTAGTAAATGTTAATAATTATTAGTAATTATTGCTATTTACTTGTAATTATTTATAATTATTAGTATTGATTTCAAATAATTAGTAATTATTGCTAATTATTAGTAATTTATTACTAATTATTAGTAATTAATTAATAATTATAATAAATTATTCCAATATACTAATATATATTCCAATTTATTTCTAATTATTAGAATTTATTACTAATTATTTGAAGTTATCAAAAACTATTAGAATTTATTACTAATTATTAGAATTTATTACTATTAATTACTAATTAATAGAATTTATTAATAATTATTATAATTTATTACTAATTATTACAATTTATTAAGAATTATTACAATTTACTTCCAATTATTAAAATTTATTAATAATTACTACAATTAATAACTAATTACAGCAATTTGTTTCTATATATAGAAATTTGTTACTAATTACTACAATTTATTAATAATTTTTGCAATTTATTACTAATTAATATAATTTATTACTAATTATTATAATTTTTACTAATTATAACTACTTATTTGAATTTTTACTAATTATAACAAATTATTGTAATTTATTTCTAATTATAACTAATTATTAAAATTTATTTCTCATAATTACAATTTATTATTAATAATTAAATTTTATTATTAATATTAATTTTTTTTATTAATTATAGCTAATTATTAGAATGTATTACTAATTACAACTAATTATTTGAATTTATTACTAATAATTACTAATTAGTGGAATTTATTTCCAATCATTACTAATTATAAGAATTTATAACTAATTATTCAAATTTATTACTATGTATTAATATTTAACACTATTTATTTTTATTTATGAATATTTATTACAATTTATTAATAATTATTATAATATATTACAAATTATTAGAATTTATGACTAATTCGTAGAATTTATTGATAATTATTCAAAATTATTACTAATTATTACATTTAATTACGAAATATTAAAATTTATTTCTATTTACTTCTATTTATTAATAATTACTACTAATTATTACAATTTATTTATATTTATTACAAATTATTATAATTTATTAAAATTTATTAATAAATATTACAATTTACTACTAATTATTAAAATTTATTACTAATTATTAAAAATAATTACTAATTATTACATAATACTACTAATTTTTAAAATTTATTACTAATTATTACAATATATTACTAATTTTTACAATTTGTTACTAATTATTAACAGTTTTTACTAATTTTGACAATTTATTTCTATTTATTATAATTATTACTAATTATTACAATTTACTATTAATTGTTACTATTTAATATGAATTATTACAACTGAATACTAATTATTACAATTTAATACCAGTTATTACTTATTAGAATAATTTAATACAAAATATTAGAATTTATTACCGATTATTAATAATTAT
This sequence comes from Viscum album, assembly GCA_963277665.1. Taxonomy (NCBI): domain Eukaryota; kingdom Viridiplantae; phylum Streptophyta; class Magnoliopsida; order Santalales; family Viscaceae; genus Viscum; species Viscum album. Next base: position 241,530,239 of record OY728160.1, on the reverse strand, counting down.
TGAAATTTATTACTAATTGTTGGAATTTATAACTATTTTTATGAATTTATTTCAATTTTTGGGAATTCATTACTAATTATGGAAATTTATTTCTAATTATTTCAATTTATTACCAATTATTTCCATTTAGTACTAATTATTACAATTTTTTACTAATTATTACAATTATTTATTAATTAATAAGATTTTTAACTAATTATTTGGTTAATAATTATTATTAATATTACTATTTAATAGAATTTATTACTATTTGATAGAATATGTTTCTATTTATTAGTAATTATTTGTATTTATTACTAAATATTATAATTTATTAGTAATTATAATAATTTATTAAAATTTATTACAATCTATTACTAATTATTACAATTTATTTCTAATTATTATATTTTAATATTAATTATTATTATTAAATAATTATTATTATAATTTAATACTAATTATTATTATTTCAAAATCATAATTATAATTTAATAGTAATTATTACTAATTAATAATAATTAATATAATAAATATTAATTAATAATAATTCATACTAGTAACACAAAATTATAAGTAAAATTTAATATAAATAATGATAAATAAAACAATATAATTAAAATTTAATATACTTGTAGCTAATTAAAAATAATTATAACTAAAATAAAATGAAATACATTAAGTAAAAAATAAAAGAAATAGATGAATTCCATAAAACTAAAGCTTTTGAAGGATATATGCTCCGAATAATGCCCCAAATTAAAATTTTAAACTATGAAAAATTATGAGAGAAATTTTTTCACTAGAGAGAGAGAATTGTAGAGAAATGTGTGAATTGGAAAAAATAGATGGGGGTATATATTGGTTAGATTAGTTGTGATGAATTTATTTGCAATGGGATTCCCATCATAAATTGTCTTTTTTTTCAACCGGCCCCATAACAACAACTAACACCGTTAAAAATTAATTTGTGATGGAACCCATCGCAAATACCAACACGCCGACATACTATTTTCAATGGGGATAAACCCATCCCAAAAACAAAAACATGCCGTCGAGTTTTTGTGAGGGACATAAAAGTCTATCACAAATACCCTTCCCGTGGTTTGGCATGCAACTCAAACCAAACCTTTTTCAATAGAAACCATCACCTCATCAATAAAAACCATATTATATGTGACAATCTTGTTCTCCCGTCGCAAATGACCTGTCACAAATTCCCACTTTTCCCATAGTGGAACATGAAAACAAAAAGGAAAATAATAAAATTTCTAAAAATCATGAAATACACATACAATTATGATTTAACTAATCTCAAATTTTAACCAAAAATAATTATAATTAATTGGAAACAATACCAAAGAGAAGAAAGAAACAACTAATTTTTATTTTGGTATTCATATCCATGGGTTAATCTCTTAGATGTTTTCACAATAAAATAATATGAATGAGGAAATAAAACCTAATTACTATATTGATTATAAAATATATATATAGAAATATAATAGGGTAAACAACAAAAGGGTTTGCAATTGGTTTAACACCAAAGTTGGTTTTTGTTTCATATTTCCTCTAATTGAATGTTCAAGCGAATAATCCCAAATTTAAATGTTGATGTGGTTTCATACTGATAACCTGAAGAATCAATATAGCATCAGTGCTATTCGTATTACACTTCATGTAGAAACCCCATGGATAGTGTATTATATCCCCTTCACCTGTGCATTAAGACATAACAAATATAGTGGAGAAAGAAAATTTTATGGGCCTATTAATTCTACTACCACTACGTGTGTGGAATCTTTCAAATCATCACACTCAATTTCTACTCTACACTGAATTTTAATAAAGTAAATGTTAGAGAAACACTATATATAAATATAGTTAATGAATAAACAATAAATAAAATAATAGAAATAATCTTTTTTTATATCATCATGGAATATTATATCGGTTGGAAAGGATTATGGTATCATGGTCTAAATAGGTGTATCAACTTCATCATCTTTGTCATCATTCATATTAATACATGTATTGGATTAATATAAAAATCTAAAATAGTTGGATGTAATACTCAATTTAGATTGTAAAAAATTATAAAAAATGGATTAAAGAAAATATTATCACCTTCAATTTGCCTATCAATAACTTCATCTTTGTTTAGTTCTTCTTGGTGTCGGAGGCTGGTAGCCAATTTCATCAAATTTATCTTCAAATTAAACCACATTAATTATGTTTAATTCTAATGATATATAATGTTAGAAATAATTTTTTTTCATCTTCAATGATGGGGGAATTTCATAAGAATTCCCTATAGAAATTATCATACAAATATTTATCCAAATAATTTTCCTATCTCATTGGGGAATCTTCTAGGATTCATTCTTCAAGAGTTAATTTTATGAATTGTTGAGAAAGGTCAAATGGTAGGTATTCATGTCTCTTTCTCTCATCCTCCTTGGGTCATTCCATTTTAAATGTTCGTGAAACATGATTTTCATATCATTTAACATGAATTTATTATTGTACCACCCATAAATGTTAGGTTTATATAATAAAAGATGAATGAATCTTCATTCTTTTATAATTATTCTGTAACACGTCGAGTTTTTATATAATGAAAAATGAGTTTGATAGAGTATACAACACGCAACATCGAGCATAAATGAATATTTAATATTTAAATAAGGACCTTTTAACATATTCATCAAATTTTAAGGTAGGCATATAATTAAATACATTTTGACATATGTATATAGGTCTAAATAAATATATTTGTACTAATAAATTCTTATGAAATAACAAGAACTATATTTTAATAAATATTTTATTATTCAATTTTTTTGAGAAAATATTTTTATTTAATATTGTGAGAATATAAAATAATAAATCTATTTAAATTATAGAAAAATATTTTTATAAAATTAAAATAATTTAGAAATAATCATATCAAAATTATATTATGTTCAATTTTTTGTATTTTCAAAAAAATATTTACTTTTCACTGAATAATGAGAATTACAGCATTCTATAATAGATTTATTTCATTTATATAAATCACATAATTTAGAAGGATAATTTTATTTTCGTGTTTTATATATGTGTTATATGAGAAATTTTTTATAACGATCTAATTAATTTAATATTTATTAATAATCTTCATGATTTTGGTATAATATAATTTTTATGCACAAAAATGATGTTTTCTACAAATTGTATATATGTGAATAATGTTTATACTTTTAAATAAATGAAAATATATATAAATAATGAATTATATAAACAAAATTTATAGATATATATATCTATTTATATGAATATAATTCTATATGATTATTATTCATATTCAAATAGTTAATATAAGATCTTTTTATGGTTGCAAAATGCAATTCCCAAAAAATAATTTGTCAACACATTTTACAGGTTTGTGTTTAACATTAATTATTTTATTATATGTGATTAATTTGATAAAATCTATTACATATTTTTTATTATAATAATTAATATTTTTTAATATGGTTAATATAATTTTTTTTATAATTATTAGTAAATAAAAAATAATAATTATAGCATTTAAGGTTAAATCATGGTTTTACAGGTTACATGAAATTTTGTTAAAATTAATTTTACACAAAATTGGATCAATATTTGGAATTTTTTTTAATATTTATAGTAATTGGTTCCCAATATTATAATGATCAAAAAATATTTTTTTCAATTCAAATGGATAAATGACATAAGAGTAAAACTAAATACCTTGCTAAAAAATAATGTAGTAGAAGTAAGTGACCTTGAAGTTAAATTGAATATCATGTAAAAAAAATATTTTTAAGGTGTGTAATGACTTTAATATCCATACGAAATTATTTTTTAATTTTTGTGGAACATTATGTAATGTACTAGAATTTCTGTAATTTTTTTAATTATATAGAGTTATTTTGCGATCCCGTTATCTGACGGTTCGTGATTACGAGGCCCGGAGTGCCCAGAATGATCTGTAAAATTTTTTTAAGATTAAAATAGCGTGTGTCAGTGGTTTTCATGAAAGTTTGAATAACTCTTATAAAAGTACCCAGATCAGAAATTTGGGTGCACTATTGCTTTTAAGATAGGGGTTTACCATAGGAGTGACATAAGTTTAGTCGGCGCATTCTTCCAATGAGAAAACCTAAAATTGGAATAACCATAAATAAAATAATAAAATAATGTTATTTTATTTTTCAAATTCTTAGAACTCACAAACGGTGAATCAAATTAAAAATTTGAGTCCACTGCTGAGCTCATGAGGGTTTTCTTTATTTAGGTAGATACTAACATTGTACGGAGCCAGCCAAAAATGGAAGTTTTTTTGGCCGTAAATTAATTAATTAAGTCACAATTATATTATTGATAAAATCCATAACATCTAAACGGTAACTCGGATTGAAAATACGAGAGTACCGATACGGGTCGAGGGTGAATGTTAATAATTTATTTATCTTTATTACAGGTACAATTAGTAAATGTGTGGGTAGTGTTTTCTATCTTTTGAACCGGTCCTCGGATTAAAAATATGAGGGCACCATTGAATCTACAGTGCTGAGTTTCACTTAAGGGAGACTTCACTTCGATCGTAGTATGTTAGTGGAAAAAGATAGTTTTTGTGACTTTTAAAGAAATAATCAAATAACATGGAAATTGTTTTTTTATTTTCTTTTCTTTTTCTCCAATTGATGAGTGGTGGTGGTGCGACTGAAGAAATGTAATGTTATTAAATGGATTGACTCTTCTTTACTTGTAACCGCAATGTTGGGAATTTGGGAGGTTCATTAATTAATTGAACCTCATTAATTCTTTATGCTGGACACACTCTTTCTCATATACTATTTATATGGAGCTTGGGGAGGGGTGTTGGAACAACTTCACCCAGTGATTAAGCTTTGGAAGAGTACCACAACACTAACCACCTGGAGGATGAGGCCAGATTCAGCGAGCGGTGATGAGCGCCACTGAATTGCGTAGTGAAGACAATGAAAAAAGAGGTTCTGTCGAACATTGTCAGTGGAGGTCTTATCCAGGTAGGGGGTTTGTTTTTATGTTCATATTTGATAATTTCTTTGCTCATGCCAACTATAATATTGATGCGGTGGTCACGAGCCAATCAAATAAGGAAAGGACACTCTGACACTTCACTCACGTTGTATTTTCGGGGACGGTTTCCTCATGTTGACAGAAACGCGAATTAGCATGTCACATTTTGACGAAGACACATTGGGTGAGCCTTAGGAAGAGATTAAAACAATAACGGACCACCGAAGCATGTCTGGTGGCCCACAGAAGAAACGTCCAGCACACCATGTTGATGGCAGCGGGTGGTGGATGGAGGAGACCAGCGGAATCTGGCCATTGGCCATGGAAGGCAGCGCGCGACGATGCTCCGTGGTGGCTGATGGCGGCCGACATGAGCCGGTCACGGAGGACAAAAATAGCACCACCCTCAGGCTCTACCTGTGGCAGCAGCTGCGACAAGAAGGCAATGACAGAAGGAGGGCGGCGCGGAGAAGCCGCGACTAGCAGGGTGCATAAGAAAGGGGCGGTGCTACCCCATGACACACCGCGTTGGCGGAAGCCGGTCGGCTGAATGACCGACTGTTGAATCGCGGTGGGGTAGTGCCCCAATGGATGGTCAAAACGGACCCACATCCATGAGTCCAGTAGGACTTAATGGTCCACATTCATGTGGACCATGCTGGATGCGGCCCTAGCGAGTGGGTGGGACCTGCCCCGCAGTCCGGGTCGAACCCCCCAGTGGACTGGGTCGGACCTGCTGCCCAATAGGCTAGAGCGGGTGGGTCGAGCCCCACCCGACGGGCTAGGCCAATCATTGCCCGGGGATGCGAAAAAGCTAGGTCGACCCCGACGGGTTGGAACTAATGAACCGGGCAGACCCCCAGTGGGTCAGACCCAAGTGGGGTCATGTAGACCCTTGGACCCGTTGCATCGGGCCAGTTTGACCGAGTCGGACCAGGCCCAGACAAAGACGGTACCTGAATAACGAAACGCTTATAACTGAGGAATTGAGTGTCTATTTAACCCACCATATGTGGCCTTGGGACCCAATTTGGGAAGTGGTCCCTTTGGCATATTCTGTTGGGCCTGACCGACCCGGGATGGACCGAGCTGCGATCATCCATGTTTCAGAAAAGGTGTGTAACTAACAGACCGAACGTCCGATCGACGTGCTGTCTATGGCATAGGGACCCCTATGATAAGGTAGTCCTTTGGAGATATTTTATGTGGGTTTTTATATATTTTGATGTGCATATTGGGTTGGATTAGACTTGAATCGAACATGGCCCTTTTTACAAAAGTGCACATATCTCAAAGAACGGGTGTCCAGTCGACATGCTTTCTATCATGTGGAGACCCCTATGACGGGGCGGTCCCCTAGGAATTATTTTCATAAGAAATAATATCGGTTGAAATATGAATGATAGATTGAGGAGTGGTTCACCGAGAACCAAGAAAGCTATGAGAAGAAATGTAGTGGCTAGCTATAACATAAACAAAGAACATCAATCCTATGTGGGTCAACATCTATCGATCCAATGTGGGTCAACACTTAGAGATCTTGTGTGGTTTAACATCTATCAATTCTGTGTGGGTCTGCACCTAGCGATCATGGGAGGGTCAGCATCTACCGATCATGTGTGGGTCTGTAACAGAGCCTTTCAACAGAATAAAATGATATAGTTTTACGACTAATCATATGTACTTCTATACGTATGTTATTTACCTGGTATGAGATGTGTGTTCTACCTTCACGGGATTACATTCATGGTTTTAACTTTGTGGTACTTTTACCTTCGTGGTGTTACCTTCGTGGTGTTACCTTTGAGCTACATTTACTTTTGTGGTGTTACCTTCGTGGTGTTACATTTGTGTTACTTTTACCTTCGTGGTTTTATATTCGTGGTGTTATATTTGTGGTACTTGTACCTTCATGGTGTTTCCTTTTTGGTGTTACATTTGTGGTATTATTCTCTCATGGATTAGTTTTGGAAATGGCTTAAAAGTTGGAGCCTTATGTTTTCTCATGTATGAGATGAGTATATTTTGATAACATAGGTATATGTATGGGTGCATAACTAATTATAGTTGATGACTACTACTTGTTGATTTTGAATTTAGGACTTTCTTTGTGGTTTTTTCTTTGTATAACTCTAGGGGACCTTCAGGGGTCTCAGGGTCTCTACTATGTATTTTCATACTCATCCTTTCATGGGATATGCCTGCACCTTGCTGTGTTTTGTGCATATGACGGACAACATTGATAAAGGATGATAGATCACGGACTGGACGATGCTCAATGGTGGACCATTTGACGTGACGGGACAGAGTGACTATTGATCATGAGCTGTACCTACCCTTTATGTAGGATCCTTGGTGGACATTCCAGGAGCTGTTTTCTCTTTCAGTTGTACTTGTTCTTTTGAGTTGGGCTTGTATTCTGGCCACATTAATTTCCTTACACATATTACTACAACTGTTTACTTCGTTGTTTCTTCATGTTGTGTTCTTGAATTGTCTGTTTGTATAGGTTTAAACAAAATACCTTCCTGTTATAGGGATACACTTTTCTGTTGCTAGTCTCCAGCCCCTGTTCTATGGAAGGTGGGGTTGGGGTAGTCACGACATGTGCCCCAGGGGACGGGTCGTGACACATTCGGTGAGTTTGACACCCCATTGTTGAATAGTTCTATGTATATACAAATATTCTACTCCCCTATCACATATAAAAGGAAACATCATCTCCTGTTATCATAAATAATTTAAAAAATTGGTTCATATAATACATAACCAAATATATTCTTTAATGTCTTCCCTATATCCAAGAAATCATGGCTTGAGTAGAAATCCCTCCAATAAAATATTTTGATGCAAATCTAAATATGTTGTCTGAAAAGGTGGGATCATTCTTAACTGAGTGATGTGTTTTATTTATAATTTCACATATTTAAAATATAATTAAAATATAAATATATAATGACACCAATATATCCCATATATCTAAATTTTTTGTGTTAGTTTCACAACCACCATCTGTCTCACCTTCTATCAAATGGGAAACAATGTCATCGTTCATTTGTTCTACGAACTACCACCTCACAAACTTTTGTAATATGGTTTAATTCATCACCATATATGGTAAATAATTTTTATTTATTTAATGAATATATATATATATGATATTAATTAAATATTTATCATGATTTATAAGTAAAATTTCTTACATTTTTTTACCAATCCACTCATTGGAAAATTAAAATGACGTTGTTGTGTACTAGTGGATCACCACATCAAAAAGAGAATTTATTGATTTTTCATTACCAAATCACTTGCATGGTATATAAAGTGTATTTAATGATATAATATGATATTTATAATTTATTTATAGTTATCTATATTTAAAATAACACTATGCTTCTTCCCATATTGATCATTGAAAAATGGAAGTGTTACTTATGCATACATATGGCCTAAAATATCCATGATTATAACGTAGTTCATTCTTCATAAAAAAACTTCATGAATGACATTAATGGTCAAATTAATATAAAAAATAATTATTATGTTGTTATAATTATTTTAAAGATGATGAAATAAAAATATATTTGAGCACAATCATCTTTTAAAAGTGATTTTTGTTCTATGATCCGAACATCATCAAAATTTCTAAGATTAACATAAATGATTACATAATTGAAAATAAAATAATAGTAAATAAAATTAATGTATTAATAAAAATTAATAATATTCTTATGGAATTAAATAATTAAAACAATTTTATTAGTTGGGAAGAAAAATATTGTACATGGAAAATCAAACTTAAGGTTTGGGATCTCTCTAAACCACCATTTTGAACAGTTTGTGACCCTTATCTCTCTAAATAACATTATCTATATCATTAATGTTATGGAATTAATAAATATTCCTTATATATTTAACCAAAATTTATTCTTATATTATTATCCATTCCTTTTGGGGGTAATATATTAGTTATGTTCATATCTAAAATTCCTTCGTCATTTTGAAATTTCCATTGATTATGATATGAACCAGGCTTATGAAACCCATTTATTTTCAATGGTTAATTATTATATTTTTAAGAAAAGAGTAATTTCATATTTTTGATACACATTAATGATGAATATATTATGTTGGGTACAACAAAATTTCACTACCATTTTTTTGGTAATGCTTTTGTATCATGAGTCATTATATAGGTGATTAGGGAGAAACCCAAATTTTTTACGGGACACTGTTCATTATGTGTTATTTTCTAGGTAGTTATTTTTGACAAAATATTATTTATTATTATATTATACTTCCACATTTCCTATTTTTCAATGATCTTATTATACCATATTAGTAATTTTAATTTTTTCGTGTGGTTACCCACGATCCATACCTTTTATGAAATCATGTTATACTTATAACGAAGACTCTATGTTTTTTTATCATGTTTAATCCATTGTGGAGATTATTAGATCACGCATTTCATTAATATAATCCCCATGGAATCACATGATGTTTTCAGATCAAAAATTAATTTATGAGAACATTAGGAAGAATAAAATAAGGATTTATTTTTTTATTTACCTTTTGATTTATTATAAACATAGTCTTAAAAATAACCTATTATTTTTCAATCTTTATTTTGTATTAACTCTGATTTGTATTAAAAATCATGATTTTTTTAAGTCTTAGTCTATATTTGTTTGAACATTGGGAGGTCTAGACATTTTTGGGGATGATGAATAGAATACATTAGTGATAACCATAGGGATAATTATTTGTATATTAAAATGTATTGATATTTTGGTGAATGATAGATATACTAGTTTCCAAAATATTATATCCCCATATGGATACTATAGTGGTTATATCTTTTGGTTTTTTAACCTAGGGGTAATAAAATCAAAATGGGTGCATTGAGATTTGACTCATTAATGGAATTCTTCACAACATCGAGTCTTTGTACACACGTAGTATGAAAATTTTTATTATATGTTTTGGAAATTAATAAAAAATCAGAAACCATCATATATTACTTGAGAAAATTTTCAGTGTATAAAAATTAATATGAAATAATACTATATATAATAAATATGGAAATCAATAGAATTATAGGTTTGGATATACATATAATTTAAAATTTATTCCTTTTATGTTTGTATGATTCCATTATGTATGTTTTTATAATGTATTTTTATGTTGTTTATATACATTTAGTATGTTGTGGGAAATTTTAGAAACCATTGAAAAAATGTGATATGATATGTGATGAATTACCAAATGAAATACATATCCGAATAGATGTTAGAGATGATATCTTCATGGTTTTACTGGCTAAACTAACTTATTTTATGCATAATAACATGAATCATATAGAATAACATCATCCACCTAAGAAAAAGAATGTTACAGTAGATTCCATTATGTGATAAAATCCTTTTATCTTTAGTGGATATTATGGTCCCAACATTATGGAACAATGGATTAACTACATTAAAATGATATTTTATATCCTATAATTAGCAGATAATAAGAATTTCATGCTTCTTGTTTCTCAGATTGTGGGAGAACCTAATCAGTGGTGGGAACTAATAAAAAACCTGAAGTACAAAGGGGATATTGATTTCATAGAATGTGATTAATTTATGAAAGTATTTGTCAATAAATATTATCTACATATTCTCCATTTTAAAAAATAAATATTGTTCATATATATAAATAAAAATGGATATGAGTATGTTACACTTTGTAAGGAAAACTTCACAATGATTTCTAGGTATCACAAAGTCTTCATCATTGATACCAATAAAAAGGTGGACCCCTTCATTAGTGGATTAAAGCCAATTTTATGAAAATACTGTATATTCAATAAAAAATTAGTTATGAATAGGATTCTAATTTTTTCATCATGGTCCAGATAGATATTGGAGAATCTCAGTGGTCTCTTTGGAATATAGATAAAATGTAAAAAAAATTATTTATTTTGGATGATTAATAGATAAATACCATAGAGAAAAGAGAACTCAAAATCCCAAGTGTGAAAAGTGTGAGAATATGGATCCTAGAAACTATTTTATTGGAACCAAGAGATGTTTCTAATGTTTAAAAGACTAGTATCATGCTAATTGGTTTCAAAAGGTACTGAATAAGACAACTAATGTGAAATAATAAAATAATTTTTCGATCTAAACTCACCCTATAGTGATGTTTTTAAACATAAATGAACAGATTCATTATGAAAACCAATCCCCTAATCCATGGGGTTCCAAAGATCATCAATGACAACAATAACCATTAAATGGAGAGGAATTAATGGAATATGATATCACTACTACTCTGGTGAATCAAAATAATGAAGTGCTAATTACTTCACTAGTTATTTATACAAGAATATAATATGATGTTTTTAATTATAGTTTTTGAATTATTTTATATCTAGTAATATTTTAAAAACTATTCGAGCACCAACTTAAAATATTGGTTTTGATATATCTTTGAGAAAATCAAATAAAGGAATGATTTCGACCTAGGTATCTAAATCATCTCCATTAAATGTTTGTGAACTAAATCATATAGGAAATTTCATCATAAAATCTTTATGCGATTTTGATGGTATAATTTTTATTTATTGTCTATCCTTAAATAAATATACCATTAACATTGGAGAGTGTGAGAACACTCTTAACATCATAAGTTATCCTTCAATTTTATATACGTGTAAGGATGGGGCTGAAACTCCCCTAAAATATTTTGTACAAGAATGTATGTTATTTCTACCTGATAATTGATATATATCCAAAATTATTAATACAAAGGATAGAATCCTTCTTGAAGGAAATACCATCACGATGGATTATACTGAGGTATTACATAAAGTGTTTTCAAGTATTCAACCAGAATGAGAGGTTGAGTTCTCAATGAAACATTTTCATGGATCTATTACCACATAAAATACTCCTTATAGAATAGCCACTAGCAAGTTGTAAAAGTAGTGAAAATTGAATCTAGAAAAGGTGTTTATAAATCTAAGGGCTTCACTATATGGTCTACTAGTCCTCTTCTTTTGTATGAACCATTGGTCAATTTTCCTAGGCATTGACTAGCCTAAACTAAAAAATAATGGTAAATAAAACTCATGACATCTCATAGATAAATAAAATGTTTCATAAAATTTTTTGGGTCATGTATTTCAATAAGTTGTTCCATCAGTCATGATAACAAAAATTAATTGCCAAGAAGGATAATAATCCAAATAATGCATTTAATACATAGCATAAACACTATGAGTTTATTATGATTCCTTTTAGAGTCACTAGTTATCTATAACAATTTATTAACACAATTAATAGATTCCATAATAAATATATCAACAACAATAGTTGTCTTTGCATATGATATTTTCATATACTTTGAAGGACATAAAGAGTGTGGGGAGAATTTTAATATATTGTTAAAGACATTTCGAATGGAGAGTATGTATGAAATGTATAATTAAATTTAGGTATGGATGAAGGATTTATAATTGTTAGGGAATAATATCAATAAAAAATGGATATCTATAGACTATTTGAAGACTATTATAATTTAGGAGTTTCCCAGGGAAACATCTGTAACATCGATCCATAGTATCATTAGACTAGTAGGTTATTACTGATGATTTGTTAGAAACTTATTGTGATTCACAAAATTAGTAACTAATAAAACAATAAATGTTGTAAATAATTTCTATAATATTGAATGTGAAGATATATTTAAGGAGTTGAAAAAGAGTCATATTGCTAAACTAACCGTCACACTACCCAGAAATGGGGACTTTTGTTGCATATAAAGATGAATAACATATGGGATTAGGTTGTTTACTGATAGTGGATGATAAATTTATTTCCTAATAATCATAAATGTTTAATTTTTATGAGAACCATTGTCTAAGACGTAATATGGAGTTGGTTAAAGTATCATTTTATTTCAAAATACAATGACATTATCTCTATGGGGTGATGTGTGAAATATTTATGGATCATTATAGAAAAAATATATATTAACACAAAATATTTTAATATGCACCATAAAATAATATTTTATTTGATAAAAGACTATGATAGATAAATATATTATCATTTTGGTGGAGATAAAAAGTAAAATATGATCTATTGAGAATGGATCTGACAAACATATCAAAAATGAGAATTGGGGTGGATCAAATATTCCTAGAAAATAAATGCATGTACATGGTTATCATAAAGGAAAGAACATCCCCATTCCTATGTCAAATGATTCCTCAACCATCCCTTATGGAGATGTCACATGATTCTCATAGAGATATTGTAGAAAATATAATGAATGAGGATGTTGTATAAAAAGGTAAATCTTATGAGTTCAAAATTGATGAAGAATGAGTTATATAATCTGGTTCAAATTTATACGTACCATCAAATCATGTGATGTAGAATGAGTTGTGGAATAACTCAAATAAATCAACATTTTCGACAATCCTAGGGAGAATTAATATGTATCGAGATCTATGAGGGAACTATTAGTCAGATAATAAAATGTAGGATATAATGGAATATAAATTATAGTGTCTGATATATTATTGAGTTAAAAATAAAGGGTGAATTCGAAAGAGGATTATTTAACAATTTCCAATACCTATATGAAAATAGTAAAACATCATTTTGGGCTTTTTCACTAGTATTCCAATGATAAAAAAAGTTTTCAATTTTATGTTTGTTGTAGTGGACCATATTATAAAGAATGTGTTTTTGATTCTTTCATTGTGGTGCACCACCCGCGCATTTGTTTATTATTCACTAATGGTGCATTATAACCATGAATTCTAACTTTCCAAAGGTGAGCAACATTCATCACTCTTTAGGTATGTTTTCACCTTGATCGAAATGGGACGATGAGATGTTTTCCCACCATCCATTGATTCCTCCGTTAAATTCATCTCCAAATCTTGTTCTCCCTCAAAGATTAGGAAATTATTCATGAATCTTCTTATAGTTTCCTTATCATTATGGATTTTTGTTAGTGATGCTACTTGTATCTTGGAATTCTAAGGGGTCATACTAGGAAATCAAAATTATTTCAAAAGTGTAGTGATGTTGGGAATCACTGGTATGTTTGGAGGCTCGAACATTGGAACACCTATACTCATCCTTCTAACATGGTTTATTAAGGGTGATAAAACCATAGAAATTTCACATTGATTATGAGGTATTTTAGGTCAGTGGAATGTTTTTTTGATATTTTCCTAAATCACCAATTTTTAATAGTTGTATCCCATGAGTTTATCCTATAGTAGGTATAGATGTTCAAAAGGTAAAGATCTTTCCTAAATGAAATATAAAAATAAAAACCCTTGAAAAGGTGTATCAAATGGGTACATCCCTAGGAGAGAGCACCTAGATGGATTACAATATGGATGGATCAGAACACCCTGTGAGGATGGACCTGAGATGGAATGTCCCGCAAAAGGATGGATTCACACCATGAAGGTGTACATCCCTTGGAGGGAGAACCAGTGTCTACCATATGGATGGGTTGGAATTCTAGATAAGGAAAGAACCTAGGTGGTTAATCCCATAAAGGGATGGTTCCACACTATGAAGGCTACTTTGGACTCCATTGACTGTGGATTAGGGAGGTATACCCAAGTGAGGGGGACATTATGGTTTACCATTGGTTGGTATTGAACATTATGAAGGATTAATCCAAAATGTTTTTTATATTAAAGGGATAAAAACACTCATAGTTCATCATAGGGGATGGGGATTATGTACGTAATGCTTTACTTTGCAATAGGATCACTCATGGTTGGATTATTTGGGGACTATGCACTTTGACAACCTAGATATTGCAAAGAGAATCAATGATGTGGATGGGGATTACATTTTGAAATGATCCATGGGATTGGGATGACCTCATAGGGATATGGGTGAGATAATGGAGAAGATGATTAGGGATTACTCATAAAAGATACCCAGGTGAACAAAATGATTCCACTATGATGTGGGATATTGGGTAATAATCAGAATGGATACAAATAAAGCAGGAGAAATGGATAGAATGGATGGGTTGTTGAGGGTGTTGGTATTAATCCTCGAGGAGGATTCCTATATATCCTAGTTGGTTGGGATGCAACATCTATTTAGTTCTAAATGGTTTGGTGAATAAGCATAAAGAGGCCCAATGGAGCTAGAGTAGATGAGGTCTCCTAGGATAAGGGAATGTTATTGTTTGGATGTTTCCCAAAAAAGATCACGATAGTTATGGGTGAATGGATAGGACCTGAGTAAGGCTTCCTACACATCCCATTTAGATTGGAATCAAAGTTCATATTGTTCAGAAAGGTTAATTAGGGCATATAACTAAATATTAAGACAATAATAAGTATAATTTGGAAACAACTGATGGTGGATCTGTGTAGTTCACCTCTAGTAGGTGGGATCAATGTTTACCTTTGGTTGGGATTGAACTTTGTTGTGAATTTACATGTACCCTGTTTTGGAGACCTGAATCAAAACCCACATATTTCAGAAAACCGCATGGAATTACAGCTTACACATGGTTAGCTTCTCGGGTTCCACATGTGAGCAGAAACGTTGAATGGGTATTATGCGTTTAAGGTACTTTGGTGCAACTAGGGAGTGTTAAATATGAATGGTGATTACACGTGGAAGTTTCTCGGGTGTCAGTATGGAGAGAAAAAAAGAATGAATCTTATTTGTAGAAGCTTCACATGTGTCACTAAGGAGAAAAAATTGTGAATAGGGATTACACGTGGAAGCTACCCAGGTACAACTAGGGAGAGAAAAAACGTAATGGGGCATTCATGTGGAAGATTTCAAGGTGCTGCTAGGGAACAACAATGGTGAATGGGTCGTACACATCAAATATTCATGTGTTCTTCTTGGAGAAGCAACAATGTGGGTGGAGATTATACACAGGATATTCCCATAATATCTTCCTCATATCTATCCATGAGGTAATCCCATGTGTATTGCATGAGGTATATTTACATTTTATCTTTATGTAAATGGATGAGGTACATGGGGCATACACATTGAATCTTCACATTCATGCTTCCTCATATCAGGTCATGATGGAATCCCAACTCACTGGTGGGTTAATGCATATGATTGGGGATTATAACTGATTAGAATGCCCATGTTTGTTGTATAATTGTTGTCTCATGACCATGGAATGAGTAATCCTCTGTTTAAAGGAGAAGACATCTTGTGTTTTTCATAGGAGGCAACCCATTATTGAATTTTCGGATATTATTTAGTTTAACGTTATATAGTGAGGACTTTTGACATCTTATGTTGCGCGTATAAAGAATATATTGTTTAGAGAAAGAGGAATAATATGTTTTTTTTATAATGTATATTATTGTAAACAGCCATTTATTGAGGAATATTAGAAATATTATTCCTAGAAATGGATGATGTTACTTATGCAAGAGCAGACCTTCTGGTTCAACCTGACATTACGATTCAAAAAATGAGGATTGAGGAGTTTCTTTAGAAATGATTCAACAAAAGGTGTCTGTGTTACGTAATATGAGAACATCAAATCATGACTTGAGAATGGGACTAAGAAGAATATGTCGACTCATGGTTTTTGAAGGAGTGCAGGAGAGTATCATGAATTATAGGAATATAGGGGAGTAATATAGATTTATGTTTAGTCTTAAGACAAAATGGCATTGACCCAACCAAAAATGTTCACACTGGGACTCTCAATTTTTCATGGGGGTCAGTGATGGTAGTAAAGGGACATGGTCTGAGGCCTGAGATCACATCTCTATAGAGATCCCAAGTGGGGGTGGTGGAACACCCCCCACAGTATGGACTAGTGGGTTTGATGGTGGGATCTTCATAAATGATAGAGCTTCACAATGGATAGGGATTCACAATGAATAAAGGTATCTTGAGGGATGTGGTTTTATGAAGCTATGGTTTTTCAATGAATAGTGGATAGTGTATTTCAGAGTCTCATAATGGATGTCTTGATTCATAGGGGGAGTTCTTTGAAAAGTCTGAATGTTTCACGATCACTTGAGTTCTTTATTGGGAATCCTTCCATCATGAAGGGAATATGACTTCATAAAGGGCATCTAGACTTGGGATGAAGGACCTAACAAACATAAGGGAGGAGGCCTTGTGATTTTTAGTGGATCAATAAAAGAGTGTTTTTGTAAATAACATAATCTCTGTGAATTGAGGGAACATGGGTGTGTCCCATGTAATATTTTATTTTAATGTAGTAATTAACGGTATTTATGAGCAAGTGTGTGTAAAAATACATGGAATTTCACCAACAAGAAATTTTTGGTCCACGAATGGCCACGACTAAGTTGGACTCACAAAACACTTCTTAAACAAGATTTTAATAGTCATGGAGATAGTTGAAATTGCAGAGGGTACTATCATCACCTCACATGTTCAAGGAAGAATATTTATGAACCAATGATCTTTGATATTATGCTCTATGAACTAGAGCTTTGTGAACTAGAGGTCCATGAAAGGGATCTATGAACCATTTATATATCCCATCATTTACCTAAAATAGCTTCTAATCTATAACTCTGTCTAGGCTCTATGACTAGTGAAATCAATGACTATAGAATGAGATATCCATATGGATTGAGTTGGAACAAATTTTTTTCATCCTTTATATTCATTTTCTAGTTCCAATATATTAGTCATGTAATTAATATTTGAGTGGATGACTCACATGATCAACATGAATTGATATACATCAATGATTTCGAATGAATACATGGAACAACTCTATAAATTGTACCAAAGTAATATAAGATAGTTAACTCCATGTTCTATAATATTCACCAATATAATATAAATAATAATTTCATCCTCTTAATGGATTTTCACCTAAAAATATATGGCCAATCTAGGAGGATTATTAAGACACTAGAAGATATGTTTAGATAATTCTTGATTGTCTTCAAAAGTGGATGAGATCAAGATGTTCCTCCAGTCAAGTTATCAAAAAATAAATGATTTCTATATAGAATCAAAATGTATCATTATGTATCAATATATGGGATATCTTGTAGAAAATTAGTTTTATGAGATGATTTTGGTGAATATAAATAGTTGTTTCTTCAACTGGTAAGTGAAATTGTAGATCATTTATGACCATTTAGCAACATGTTAGGACTCCACAAAGACGATAAAATATGTATACTAAAAATAATAAATGAGAAATAGAGTTTGAATAAGTGGAAATTGTTTTTCTACATATATCATTATTGAGTATAGTCATGAGATTTCGGAAGCATTGTAATCTAATTCCTAGGCACATCACACCCTTTGATATTCTAGATCGCATAAGAGGGTTTTTTATCAAATAGCACTTCATCCAACCCTTGGTTAAGTACACAACACATTCCATGTATCCCTATTAATAAATTACATAACATATTCCTCCTAAGAACATAATTTATAGGTATTATATATAAAGAATGATATCTATTTGAAGGGAACCTGGTGACGATTTTGGACTACAGTTATAATTTTCTACACAACATCAGAACTCACCAAGTGAAAGTTCTATGGCGAAAAAGAATACGAAGAGGCTACATAGGAAGTGGAGGAATCCATGAATAGGATGCACCCTCCATAGTGGTTACCTTAATATGTACTACAAAATTTCAATTGTTAAATTATTTAAGGGGTAAAAATGTAAATACATGAGTTTTTAAATAATCAAAACTATGTTCAATAGCATATGAGAAATTTTAGAACAGGTAAAAATAAATAATTATAATTTGAATATACCCATATTTTCATAGAATTTATATTGGAACATATGAATAAGATTATATAAATTATGAAATATATATAATTATCCTAATAGAAATAAATTTATTAATAAATTATTTTTGAAATTAGATTCAATAGTTTAATAATGACATATTATTCAAAAAAATGCACTTTTTTGAAATATGATTTACTTTTTTTTGCGTGAAAATTGTATAATTAATTTTTTAAAATTTTCAAAATTTTTATTAATAAAAGGGGTATAATATTTTAAATAATAATATCAAAAATCGAATATGGTGAAATTTGTGTATTTCTTACAAAAAGATTGATTTTTTAGGGAATAGTACAAAATACATATTTTCTATAAAAATAATTTCTTTTAATTAAATCATGAAATATAAAAGGAAAATTATATTTTATATTTTTATAAAATTAATATATATTAATATTACATTAAAAAATATCAAATAAATTTTATTTTAGTCATCATTTTTCATGTCTTCGGTAGAAGATTATTTTTATTCTTAAATGGCGGTGTTCTTCAAACTATTTTTAATTGCATAATGTTTATAATTTTTAATGATTAAAAATAAACCCAAATTAAAGAATAAATTTAATGTAATGCATCGATTATATTTTTTTAAATAAAATTAATGTGATATAATGATTTATGCTAGTCATATAGTTAATCTGACAACATCTTATGATTGAATAATGAATTTCATGTAAAAATGTTTTCCAACACATTTTACTGCTATATTATCAAATTAAATTCAAAATAATCTTGGAATATAAATTTTTAACACTGATTCTGTATTGGGAATAAACTTAATTATTATTATGAAATAATTATATTTTATTTTTTTATAATTAATTTTAAAAGTTGTATGAATCAAATACCACAATGAATGTTTAGATGAGGATTTTTACATTTTATGTGCCTATGTTAATGTAATTTTCATAAAGAATATTTATTAGTTGGATTTTATATCTAGATTCCCTGGGTATTTATTTTCTAATATGTAACATTTTTTACTTATGATTAAAAGATAATTTACCTAGGTAATAAACTAGTTACCTTGGTGAAAACAGAAATGGTAAAAGTAAATAACCCTGATGGTAAAGGACATAACATGTTTAAAAATGCCTATATTATTATGTTGGAGTGTGTTTATCAAACTTACCTCCCCTATAATGCATTAATAATGAAATTTAGAGGCTTCGGGATTGATATTGACTTCCCATTATTTAATTTCTTAAGTATTTGAAAAATTCCTCCCCTCTCACATGTAAAAGGTTACTTACATCCCTATTATGTTAAAAATTTAATAACATTTGGTTTATCCATGTCTTTAAAAAATCACTTCCTCACATCCCTTACCAAAACATATAATTTTTTTATTACAAACCCATCCAATGATTGTATTTTTTGTGGAAACATAGAGAGGTTCTTTGAATAATAAGTATAATTTTAAAACAAGAGTTTTGTTTGGATTTTCTTTAAAAACATTTGAATATTATTAAAAAATGGTGATATAATAACTGCAATATTTTTAATATAATGTGATTATGTAAGCAATTTTATAAACCTACATTTATTATTATGACATGACCACTAATTCCTTCCTTGTTAGTGAAATACTGGGCCACCACAACTCTATGTATTCCTATATAGGCTAGTGTCTAGAGACAAGCACTGATATGGAATTAATAAAATTGGATGATTTTTTTCTAATGTACTTGTATGAAGGAACACAATAAACTGTAAGTATAAGTGAAGTGTAATGGTAATAAAATAAATTAAAATATACATTAAAAAACATACATGCAATAACTATTATTGATTATGAATGTTTATGATAGTTTAATCAGAAAAGTAATGGGAAAAATCAATTACTTACTAGGAAATGTGTCCCAACCAGAAAAAATTGAAAATCAATAATGTTGAGAGTGACAATCCCTAATCTATAAACCCTATCCACTGTACGTGGTTAAATGAGCCAAAATATCCCTCAGATCTACCAATTCCATCACCAACCATTATTTCATCTGCATAATACTTGATATGTGAATCTATATCCAACCCATAGGTGAGTATATACATAAACAGTGGGACACTCCAAATAAAAGAATAAGGCGAAATAAATGAAAATATTTAACTAGTCATATCATCCCAAAGAGAGGTCAAATAATTACCAACAACATATATATATATACTCTTTAAGAGATCAAAATTAGATAGTAAGGGGATCTCTGTATCATATCCCATTATAGGATGATGAGTCTTCCTAAATCTACAAAGTCCTATCATCGATTCCAAATATCTCATGTGTTTATCTGAATAAGTCATATTGAGGGCCCACACCAAGGAACAATGGGAAATGCTATAAAATAAATTGATTACTAAAACCCATATAGGGGAGTAAAATCTCTCTATCTGGGTAAAAAATATAGAGGACCTTCAACCAAGGGTGATAGGGGAGTACCATTCCCATATATATTGTACCTTCACCTGTTCAAGGGAGTACCATCTCAATAACTAGAATAACAAGTATAGAGTACATACACCCCAGTGTTAAAGGGAAGTAAAACATCTTTGGATAGAATACCATTGACCAAGTTAGAAATTGCAGTAAAAACACTTCCCATATAATGAATATCGAGGACCCACATGTTGGTATGATAGGGTATTTCTGTATCAAGGAATATAAGACATGCACCAGCATAGGGGTGTATTGACTATATATTTATATAAAACGTTGTAGACCAAAAATATTTTAAGAAAGGGGAGTTTTTAGTCCCCAAACCTAGAAGCCTAGATTCGGTGCATTATTTTAATAGATTTTCATGATTATAAGGAATCATGTCCCAAAAGACTGATCAGTTTAGCAGTCTCGGAAAATAGATTACATACATGAACGCTACATTACACATTAAAAAAACCTAAAAGATCTTTAGAGAATTCCATTAATCTCCTAGATTAACCATACTTGTCAATCATAATATACTTCATGGAATCCTAGGAACATAAAACATATGAAAAGGCTGAGTTTAGAAACTCACTAAGAATGAAAATATAAAGGAAACGTTCATAAATAAGCATAAACATTTAAGGCAATGTTTAAGACTAAAACACAAGCCTTTTAAATTTAAACTTCATAATAATATGGAAAAAGATAAATCAAATAATACAATTTATTTATTCAAATTGATATTATTTTAGTTTAATAATCACATGTAATATCAAGATCCAAATTCATAATGATGGAATGCCAAATGCCAGACATCATGACCACATAGTCAAGTCCATGCGCTAAGACTAGAAATATGATTTTGTAAAGGCCTTGTTCCAAGACACTAGTTTGTCTAATGAGAACTACCGATGCATCAAGGAGATATATCGGGCTCCACCCACCAGTTACTAAGTCCAATGCATTCGTTATATGAATGGTTGAAACATAACATAATCACTCATATTAAAATTAGAATATAAAATGTTAACACTTTAACCATAAACCTTGAATGGTACAAAAATAAAACATACACATTAAAACATATCACAATACCTTCTATACAATATGATATATTTTTATCATAATGAATAAACATCAAACAGGTTTAGAATTCCTCAAAGGATGACAACATAGATGAAATTAAAACTATTTGAGAGAAATATATGTTTCTTTTTTAAATCATTTAAAAGTCACATTATTATAAAAGAAAAAATTTATTTTGAAAATATTATTATAATATTGTAAGGTAAGCTTCAAAGGTGTTATTATGGTGGAAAATAGCCACACTTTCCGAATAAGTTAAAAAAATTCTTACATTAATTTTGTCGAAAAGGTCAGAAAGTACCTTGTCGGGTAAATGAAGAAAATATTCTTTTAAAAATATATAAGGTTAAATAAGTGTATAAATGACTTTAAACCACAGTCTAATAAATATTAAAAAAAATTTGAATCACATTTTTTTGAAAACACAGATGTGGATGATAAAGAGGTCCCTGTAGATACTTACGTATTAACAACCTCAGAAAAATAAAGAGATTGTAGAATTAAACCTTACCTTGTACTTTTACTTGGTTGAGGGTATTTTAACCACTTTAATAATAGTTAAATCATTGTTATTAAATTTTACAATAACTACATATAGAAATATGATATCATATATGATAATCTAATATTGCTTTGTTAATAATATTTAATTAGTATCATCGTTTCGGATGTTAACTGACCCGTTTTACCTTATATGCTTGGTTACGTAAGCCATGTTTTATATGGATAGGAAATATTTGATTCATATATATAATTATATTAAGTAATTAAACATTTTTATTAATCATAAAATGAAAAAAATTCTTGAATGATTACGATGGGTAATGAATCCTATCGTGTTCGTCGAGACGGTAATCTGTACGTACGAACGAGCGACAATATCATTATATTTATGGGGAAATCGTATGTAATTGGATGGAATATCATATATAAAGAATCATTAACAAGTTATATTTATTATTTACATAATTTATACTCATTATTATACCCATCCCAATAATGAAGTGTTTCAATAACAAAGTATACCAAGACTTGGAGACGGTAAGCCGTACGTACGCACATATGGTGACTTTTTCATTTATAGGATGTTTAAAATAATGAATATGGTTTTATCATATTTATAAGAACATAACAGTATGTATAAGGTACTGGATTTAATATTTTGGTATAGAAACAACTAAGAAATAGTAAGTGGAAGAAGAAAAGAACTTGGAAGAGGGTGATGAAATTATTACATCTTCTTCGGGTGTTTCCTTTTGAGTTGATCAAAAGGGATCCTTAGGTTAGCATTATGATCAATGTCAAGGAATAAAAGTTGATTTAGGAATGTTGGGAGGATATTTGGGAAGCATATTGCTGATCCAATTGTCTTTGGAGGTGTGATTTTGAGAGAAGGGGAAGTGCTCTTTTATAAGAGGGGTGAGGGCCACTTTAAGAAAAGATTAAAATATTTACTTATTATAAAATAATATTCTGGTTATAATGGATAAAAATGAATTTATTTCGAGACCTAGATGTTTATGGGTCGAAATCCTCTCAACCAATAAGTTTTAGACAAGTTTAGGTTATCATTTTAAACTTATGTTTTAGATTTAACTCTTAGTTAAATAGTTTAACTTTTACCGAGTCTTTTGTATTCTTACACTATATGGTTAATAAAATTACTATAAACATCAAAGAAAAAATAAAGTGGTTAATTAATGACATATATAATAATATTTAATCCCTTTTTCCAAAACATATATTTTTAGAAATATTATATCAACCAATAATATAGTATTTGTTTTAAATATTAATTTATGTCAATTTTGACACTATTTGGTATTTTGTGTTTGTGAGTGTCATAGAAACCCTATCACTTAGATTTTTTTATCTAATCAACCCTAAAATGTCATATTAACCTATAAAATTAGTTTAATTAATCATAAGTATCAATTTACATTTATTATGATATTTATAATATCACTTATTTTAATATTTAATTAATAACGTAATTACTCCATCATCATTGTCTCATAAATAAATTAAATTATTTAATGTCTAAAAATTATAAATTAAATACCATTATGTAGGAAATATTTTATTATTTATATTGAATATTTATAGTAGAATTTATCATATGTATAACCCACTATTAAAAATTGTTTTGTCAATAAACATTGAATTTAACAATTTTAACTCTTTTATGAATAAAATAATAATAAATGTCCTAATGTAATCCATGTGGACTTAAAGGATCATATTTTATTAATATGGTTGTTTTGGGTCAAATTAAACTTATCCAATAGAATTAGGACATGTGTTAGGGTAAATATAATATCATTTTTTCTTCAATTACCATATTTACTTTCAAATGTGGTAAATAAAAGTCAAACGATACTATTCCCAAAAAAAATATTTTCATCTTATTGATCAAAATTTTACTTAGTGATGTCAACCGTGTTTCATAGTTTTTTGAAATTAAACTCACATAAGCCGAAAAATTATGTTTTATGAAAATTTGCAAATGCTCCTTGAAGGTGGGTAAAAAAATGTTTAAAAGTTCAACAATCTTCTATACATATAATTTTATTATAAAATGATTCAAATGAATTAAATAGAACTTATATAGGTATTATAAATATTATTTTATATAAAATAAATTTAAATAAAAATAAATAATTATTTAAATAAAAAGTCAGTTTAAAATAATAACGCAGTGTTTTTCACTTTTCATCACCAATTGAATGTTTTCAAAAATATACCAAAAATTCACCCTAAGATAATTTTGATATTATTAATTAAAAAATTAAGGCTATTTTAAAAAATTAAAAAAATATATGTTTAATTTATTAATTTAAAATTAATTCTCCTTTTCAAAACCAAAAAAGGGTTTTTTAAAAACTAAAAACTATCAAATTAGTGACATGTGTTTATGTCAAATTTAAATGTGAAATTACTTATAATGACATAAATTATATTAAATGATAAAAATATTAAATAATTATAATTACAAACCATTCATATTTTTAATTGAACACTATAAATTATTTTGATTAAAAAAGTTGTTTTCAATTAAAATTTAGTATTTTTCACTATTCACCCAAATATGAAAGTTATCAGAAAACACCAAAAATTTATCGAAACTAAGATTTTATTTCCTAATTATAATGAAGAAGTTTATTTTTTAACATTTAATATATAAAAGTGTCAAATATTTGATTTAAAAAGGATGTGTGATTAAAAGGTGGTAAAATAACATTTTTTTAAAATACCTCCTTTATCTGAAAAAAATAAATCTGTTCGCATATTATGTCTATGAAATACAGAATATGTATGTTAAAATTTATATGGAATATATAAAATATCCAAATGTAAATAATACTATTTATAATCTCTTTTGAACAACTAGTTCAGTAAGTCGTAGTGCGCTCGAACTCGTTGTTGTGTGTTGCAAAAGTTATTGAATTACATTTATGAAATAACATAATATGAAATATTGGTGTGTTACATTCATTCCTAATTAAATAAATTTCATCCTCATAGTTTAAAATTTATCTTTGAAAATAAAATGTTAAAAATAGAAAAATACTTTTGTGGAAAACCCAAATCAAAAAATGGATAAATAAAATTTATTCTTAATAAGAGGTAAAGTGAAATGAAAAAGTCACCACCAAATTGTGATTATAATTAGAAGAACATTGGTGGAAATTATTGAAACATAATTGGGGGGAAACACAAATATTTATAGGAAGTGATTGAGGTCATCAATCAGAAACAAGTGAAAAATTGAGGGCCTCAAAGCCATCAATCTATGATGATTTAAAATATCATTAGTTCAACAAAACATAAGGTATTAGGTTAAAACATTTTTGGTATTATGATCCCTTCCATAAAGTTTAAGAATTAATTTATTCATATAATTAGAGCTAAAAAAATACATACTTGACCAGTAGAGTTTCATCCTTCATCTAATTACTACGAAAAACACATCTTTCATTCCAAAAGATAATTGAATTCAAAAATATTATATTTATCATAATCGTACAGGGTTCAAAAAATAATGAATTTATAATTAATTTGTCAGACTATTTTAAAAAAACTAAATTATTCAAAGCTTGACATCACATAGGTCAGTGGTAGGTAATGCACCCTTGTCACCATTGTGTTGTGGGTTCATGTCTCGCAGCCTTGCCGGACGTGACAGGTTGTTGCCTGACCTTTGGGTTGTCCTTTTTATGACAATCCAGAAACAATACCAAGAAATGATTTAGCTTTAACAATAGTAATCAATTTCAAAATTAATCAATTCAATCCTTTAGACTTATCCAAAATATTTCGGTCCAAACACACAGCCCAAAATTTATAAGGAAGGTAAACTCAATGAAGATCTTATTTTCCACGTAATAACATGTTAATACCTTCATCCTGTATTCTTTTATAACACTATAACACCATAAATCACAATAAAACCTTATTTATTAAATTAATTCTCCTTTATTCCTTATAGAAAACTGAATATACTCCTTTTATCCAAAAATTATTTGAACTCCAATAATTATGGAATATACAAATCATTAACCAGTTCCAAGATAGTCAAGAATATCCAATATAATTTATACAAATCCACCATCTCTTATTCCAAAATCACTACCTCAGTATTAATACCATATTATGGTTTAGCTTTCCTTCAACCATGTATTTTCCAAAATGTTTTACTTGAAACTGTGTCACTTTACCTGGTACCATACAATCTCAAATCCTGAATTAAATAGTAATGTAGTACAATCCTTATATACAATATAATTATTATAACTTGTACATCATTAATACAATAATAAAATGACACAATACTTTAATAACAACATAAGAAACAAATTCATTACTATTCATATTCGGTAGTATCATAACTTGATTATTATCCAATTGCAACATTTGAGGTATACACTGATGATTTGGACATTGATTCACATAGTGTCCCAACTCTAGGCAGATGAATCATTGTACAATTGAATCCTTTTTCTTAATGTTGAAATCATGTACATTGTGTCCTTTTGTGTCACTCTTATAACAAAATCCCATTCCCTTCAAGAATTTACCAAGATGACTCTTTCCATAGTTGTCACAAATAAAAAAATCCTTCTTTCCCCACTCCCCTTTATCCATCTTTCTCTCTTCCATCCTTGTCTACCCTTACTTCTATTAAAATCCATAGGACTCAGAAAATTCAATACATATCTTATTAAAACATGATACTATTTCTTCATATGATGAGAGTATGTGGGAGACTATTTCCCTTCTAAATGTTGGCTTAATACCCTGAATTATATGATCCTTCTTAATATTTGGATCATGCATATTATTGGATTTCTCATTCCTTTTACTAGGCACCATTTTAAAACAATATTATAAACTAGGTTAGATTATGAATCATAATGCATAATTTCAAAATTGTAAAATACCTATTGTAAATGGAAAAGATTATGCATATAATCTATTATCATAAAATGTTTTCTTTAGGGATGTATTTACTCCTAAATCCATCACAATGGCATGTAATGAAAATGTTAATTATCCTAATAATATCCCCCAAAAGGGTCATAAACAGAGTGAACCAAGGCCCGTTGTCATATACCAGGATACCCCAAGTCAAACCCGAAACTCCTCGTCAGAGTTTTCACTCCTAGGTACATCTGTGCTAGAGCCTCCTCAACCTGCTTGTATCAAGATAGGGATGTATGGAAAGGAAAATACAAAAAATATCTACATTACCAAAATTCTAGGAAGTTCATCTGTACTAATCCACAAAGTCTATATTAGGGTAATTCTCTCTAATCAGAGTTAATCTAAATCTATTTCCAAGGTTTTTTCTAAACGTTTTGTGATACCAACAATAAGGCCCCGACCCGAGAATCCTAGAGTCGGTGCATTATTATAATGTATTGGTATGATTACAAGGAATCATGTCCGGAAAGACCAACCAGTTTAGCAGTATTGGAAAATATATTACATACATGAAAATTAAATTAAACATTAGAAAATAAAACACAACATAAATGATCCTTTGGGAATGCCATTAGTCCTCTAGCTTAAACCTGATTATCAATCATGATACACTTCATGGAATCCTGGGGAAATAAAATATAATAAAGGGGTGAGCTCTGATGCTCAATAAGGATAACAATATAATGGAAAATATCATAAATAAGTATAAACATTTAAGGCAATTTATAAGACTAAAACTCCATCCTTTTAGTCATAAACTTTATCATAATATGGAAAGGATAAATCAAATAATTACATTTACATATTCACATGGATATTCTACTAGTCGAATAATCATATGTAATATCAATATCTAAATTCATAGTGATGGAATTCATAATGCCAGACTTCATAACAACATCGTCAAGGACTTGTGGAAAGACTACAAATAATATTTTTTCAAGGCCCTGTGCCAAGACACTAGTTTTTATCATGAGACCCACCGTTGCATCAAGGAACCATAGCGGGCTCCACCTGTCTGTTACTAAGTCTAATGCATTACTTATAAGAAAAGATTAAACATAACATAAACATTCATATTAAAAATATAATCTAAAATGTTAATACATTAACCATAAAACATGAATGGGGTAAAAATAGCACATCCACAGTCAAACATATAACAAAACCATCGATACAATATAGAAATTTTTTATCATAATGAATTATCATCAAACAACATTAAAATCTATCCAAGGATGATGACATAGATGAAATTTAAACTATTTGAGAGAAATAGATATTTCTTTTTTAAATCATTTAAAAGTAACATAATTAGAAAATAAAACATATATTTTGAGAATATTATTATAATCTTGTAAGGGGATCTTTGAAGGTGTTATAAAGGGGGAAAATAGATACACCCACCATATATGTTAAAAAACATTCTAATCATAATTTTGTCGAAAAGGTCATAAAGTACCTTGTTTTAAAAAATAACAAAAAAATTACCTTAAAACTATAAAAGATATAATAAGGGTATAAATGAATTTAACTAATAGTCTTATAAATAGTAAAAATGTTTTGAATTACATTATTAATAAAAAACAGATGTGGATGATAAAGAGGTCCAAGAAGATACTTACATATTAACAACCACAGATAAGTAAAGAGATTGTAGAATTAACCCATACCTTAAAATATTTCTTGGTCATGTGTACGTTAAAAAATTTTATAATAGTTAAATCATTGTTATTAAATTCTTCAATAATCACATACATATATTGGTTATCATATATGATCTTTTAATATTGTTTTTTAATAATATTTAAGTAGTGTCATCGTTTCTGGTCTTAATTGACATGTTTTCCTTTATATGTTTTGTTACGTAAGCCATATTTGTTATGGATAGGATGTATTTGATTCATATATTGAATTATATTAAGTTATTAAACATTATTTATAATTATAAAATAAAAATTATTCTTCAATTATTATGAAGGGGAATGAATCTCATCGCCTTCGTGGAGACGGTAATATATACATACGCACGAGCGACAATATCATTATATTGGTGGTGAAATAATATTTAATTGGATGGTATATCATACATACTGAATCATTAACATGATATATTTATTATTTATATCAGTTATACTCATTATAATACCCATCGAAATAATGAAGTGTTTGAATAACAAAAAACACCACGATATGGGGACGGTAAGTTGTACATACGCATGTATGGTGAAATTTTCATTTATAGGATGGTTAGAATAATGAATATGGTTGTAACATATTTATAATAACTTCACAGTATGTAGGAGGTACTGGATTTATTATTTTGGTATGAGAACAAAAAATAATGAGTAAGTGGAAGAAGAAAAGAACTTGAAAGAGGGTGGTGAAATGTTTACCTCTTCTTTGGCTGTTTCTTTTTGATTTGATCAAAATGGATACATAGGTTGTAATTATTATCAATGTAAGTATTCTAGGTTTTAGTGAGGGACTTTGATAGGATATTTTTGCCGAGTTTGGCTGATCCAAATGGCATTGGAGGTGTGATTTTGAGGGAAGAGGATGATCTATTTTATAAGAGGGGTGAGGGTCAGTTTAGAAATAGAATAAAATATTAATTTATTATACAATCATATTCGATTTATAATAGCTCGAAATAAATTTATTTTGAGCCTTAGGTGGTAATGGGTCGAAATAATCTCAAACAATAGGTTTTAGACAAGTTTAAGTTACCCTTTTAAACTTATATTTAAGATTTAACACTCAGTTAAATAGTTTAACAATTACCTTGTCTTCTTGTACTATTACACTATATGGTTAATAAACATACTCTAATCTTCAAAAGAAAAACAAGAGGGTCATTAATGAAATATATAATATTATTTAATCCCTTTTAACAGACCATATATTTTGAGGAAAAATATATCAACCAATAATTTAGATTTTTTTTTTAAAAAATTAATTTATGTCAATTTTGACACTATTTGGTATTTTGTTTTTTTGAAAGTCATAAATACCTTATCACTTAGAAAAAAATCTATATAATCAGCCCTAACACATCATATTAACCTATAAAATTAGTTTAATTCATCATATGTCTCAATTTAAATTTATTTTTATATTTATAATAATAATTATTTTAAAATTTCATTAATAAAGTAATTACTACATCATCGTTGTGTCATAAATAAATTAAATTATTTATTTTCTAAAAATTAAAAATAGAATACCATTACGTATGAAATATTTTTAGATTTATAATGAATATTTATAGTAGAATTTATCTTATGTATAGGCCAATATTAAAAATTGTTTTGTCAATAAACATTGAATTTATCACTTTTAACACATTCATAAAAAAATGTTTTAATGTAATCCATGTGGACCTAAAGGATCATATTTTTTTCATAAGTATTTATTTGGTCGAATTTCACTTATCCAATAGAATTAAGACATTTTTTAGGGTAAATATAATATCATTTTACCTACAATTACCATATTTACTTTTAACCATGATAAATACATGTCAGAAGTTACTATTCACCAAAAAACTATTTTCATCTTATTGATCAACATTTTACTTACTATTTTCAACCATGTTTCTTTGATTTTTAAAATTCAACTCATAGATTTCATAAAATATTTTGTATGAAAATTTTCTAATGCTTCTAGAAGGTGGGTAAAAAATGTTAAAAAGTTCAATAAAATTTTATACATCTAATTTTTTTATAAAATGACTCCAATGACTAAAATTTAACTTATAAAGGTATTATATATATATTTATACTAAAAATAACTAAAAATAAATTAAATAATTATTTAAATAGAAGGTCGTTTTAATTAATAACGCAGTGTTTTCACTATTCATAAAAAATGGAAAGTTTTCAAAAAATTACCAAAAATTTACCCTAAGATGATTTTAATATTATGAATTCAAAAATAAAGTCTATTTTACCAAAATCAAAACATATATGTTTAATTTATTAATTTAAAATTAATTCCCTTTGTCAAAACAAAAAAGTGGGTTTTTAAAAATAAAAACTATCAAAAGTTTGACATGTGTTTATGTCAAATTTAAATATGAAATTACTTATAATGGCCTAAATTTGTATTAAATTATAAAAATATAACCTAATTATACATCCAAACCATTCAAATTTATAATTAAACAATATAATTTATTTTGATTAAAAATGATTTTTTCAATTAAAATTTAGTATTTTTCACTATTCATCCAAATATGAATGTTATCAGAAAAAACCAAAAATTTATCAAAAATACAGATTTATGTGCCATTTATAATGAATAAGTTTAATTTTTCAAATTTAATATATAAAAGTGTCAAATATTTGATTTAAAAAGTGTTCTCTATTAAAAGGCGGTAAAATTGCATTTATTGAAAAATACATCATTTAGTTGAAAAAAATGTATTTTTTCATATATTATGTCTAAGAAACACATAATATGGATGTTAAAATTTATATGGAATATATAAAATTCCAAATTTAGATAATACTATTCATAACCGCTTTTGAATAGCTAGTTTGGTAAGTCGTAGTGCGCTTGAACTTGGTGTTGCGTGTAGCGCAAGTTGTTGAATTATATTGAAGAAATAATGTACTATGAAATAATTGGGTGTTACAGGAGTATTGTCATGACCCAAACATTCATTATTTTAAATTCCTCTTGTTCTAATTAAATTCCTTATTATGCTTATATAAAATGTGATGTTCATTGGTTTTATGTTTCTAGATTTTAAAATACAGTTTGGAATTGTGACCATTGCTTATATAGTTGTTGAACGATGATCACATGATTAAAATAAATATAGGGATTTAACAAATCCAATTTACTCAGACAAAGGAAGTGATGGCCTCATCTAGTAGACTTTCCCTCTATGAATCCCATTTTTTAAAGATTATAAAGGGGGTGCCGTCATTGGGATTTGCTCTTGACCAAGCCCAAGTCGAGCTTCATCACTTTAAGCTTGAGTGGAACCGACTATGAGAGAAGTAGAAGTCAATAAATATTACCACCCGAGCAATGTTATCCGAGCCACCCCAAGTGTCAGTCACCATCGTACACCTTACCCTTTGGAAATATGTGGGTGTTATAAGGGGTTATGTAACAAAAATCTAGCACTATGACAATGAACATTATTTTTGTATAATGAATGTGCATTCATTTTATTATTGTACTTTAAAAATTGTTTTTAAAACACAAATAATATTTTCAGTTAATATTCAAATAAGAAATCTATTTTTATTAATTAATGGATTATTTTATTAAATAATATCTTAGTAAATTATTAACGTTATTATGAAATTACTTTTTTTAATATAATTGATCATATAATTTTATGAATGTAATTGAAATTTTTATTAATGTTTTAATGCTGTTTTTGTCAAAATCCATGAATTTTCAATAAATGTTGTTTTTTAATTTAAAAGACAAAATTAACATATTTATAAAATTATTTAAATAAAATGAATATTATTTTTTGAATCAGGATTCCGAAATTATCCAATTGAAATTTTTTCATAATTTTATGGGGAAATCAAATTTTTGGGTAAAAATTATATTCCTTTTAAATATATAATGTGTTTTTTGACATCATAATGACACAAAAGTGATGTAAAAAATACTATAAACACTCTGCTTGGCCAATATATGTTTTACCGTTAAAATAATGCAATATTGGGTTTTTTGATTTATTTGAAAAAGCATCAGTTGACCCTTCAAGGCTTATTAAACATTTTTTCTTTTTTAATTGTTATTAATGAGAGTGTTACTCAACTCTACATAAGAAACCCCATTATTTTAAGAAGTTCTTCCATTGGCTTTATAAATTTTTTTTCCACTCCCCTTTGGAAGAAACCATGGGAAAAAACCTTGGGATGGTTTGTGGTTTTGATTAGTTGAATGTGAGGTGTCCCAAACCCAAATAATAAATAATTCCCTCTCCTTTCCTATATTAACCCACCCAAACACCCACTTCCTCTTCACTAAAATCCTTTGGAGTTCGATCAAACCCTACCCTCCCTTATCTATAATCCTCCCAAGGTGCCCAAGCTCCAAATAAGCCTCTCTCAAGCCTCTCCCAAGACATTGAAATCCCACTTTCATGTAAGGGATTCCTACCTTTCCCTTTTTAACCAAGTTTCCTAATATTTTTATTCCTTTTTATTTTCAGTTACTATTATTGGGATGTTATTTCAAACCTCCTCCATACTGCCCTCTCTTTTTTTGGACAATGGTAGACCCATTTCACTATCATTAATTCCTCCCATGTACACCTGTTACCATGCTGAAATTCTGTGAGGGATTTCTCTCTCATCTTTTACATCCAAGTAATTCATTTGCATTGTGAATATAAATTCCAATACATTTGTCGAGAAATGTATCTATATGACCCCATTACCATCCATTTCATGTACATATAATGAGACACCCATGTCTCTCTCATCAACAATTTTCATAAATCCTTATGTCACGCTGTTATGCTGCCAAAATTGCACCGCTTTTTTCCAGGCCAAGATCTTTGTGTAGTGAATAACATACCCATGTATCCATCATGGGTATTCCCAATTATTCACATATACATATTTAATGGTACATTTATTAATTTATTCTACATTAATTAATCATGAAATAAATTATGATGTTTATGATTCCAAGTTATTTGATTCATGTGGCACACTTATGCATGAAATGAAATGTTTAAGAATAGTGCCCCCTGATAGTGCTCCAATGCATTGGGTAAAGTATAGTATCATGATACATCATGTGAAATGAGTGTTTAATAATTATAATTCATATGCGATGAGGGTTTACTCATCCTTCATGTGAAATGAGGGTTTACTTATTCTCCCTATGAAATGAGCGTTGGCTCCTGCTAATTCCATGTTAATGCGGTTTGCACATTTCCATGTTATGATTATCATGCTTTATCTTGACTTTATGTTCATGTTTCTCTTATTCTAAATTGATATTCCTATTTTCTAACATGTATTGTAGTCCTCATGTTCTTCCATGCTTATTCCCTTACTGGGATTTATAGGCCCCCCTTTTCTTATGCATGTATCAGGTTATCTCATGCAATGCTGTGTAAGAGGGAATGTATTGGTCATGTAAAGGAAGATTTCAATAAAGATCTTATATTTAATGATTTAAATTATTATTTAATGATCCTATACCCCAAATACACTAGACCTATCAATATTATATGTTGTATGAGGTGACATTTATGTAATAAATCATGTCTAAGTGTGTAGTAAAGAGAAGGGTTATTATAGTTGGTATTAGAGGATCAGTTTAGATATTTTATGGATTAGTATTACAAAACCCTAGTGAGGATTTACAAACAATACTATTTATAATAAAAACATCCCTAATTTTTGGGGTGGTGTATTGAGAATGTGTTTTATAAAGAAAATATATCCCTGTCTGGATACGAGCATATTGAGGCAGCTGTAAAAGAGATGTACCGTGGGGTGAAAACCCAGACAAGGTGTTTCGAGCTTGACCTAGGGTAACCAGGTACATGAAAATAGTACTTGTTTCACTATTGGTTACAACACTCCTGAGGGATATGTATTGGTAAATTTATAATCGTAGTATGAACCATTATTAAGGGAATTAAAAAAATGCCCATAGGAATATATGCTAGAAATTTGATCATGAATAGAAAAGATTCAAGCCTATGGATTCATAAGTAATGAAAATAAGTGTTATTTATAATTGATCAGTTTTTCCTTGGATTACCCTTTATGTGTTAACCCTAAATTTATTTTTATTCTAGACAACAACTGGTAATAGGTGGAATGAGGTTAACAACCGATGTGAATATCAATGTGGTGATTGTGCTAATGAGATGCCCAATCTGATAGGAGTAGGAACTGTGAACTTTGTCCGACTCCCCTATAAGTTAACTCAAGATTTGATTAGAAACATCAGTCAAGAAGAACCTTCAACCCCTCTATGATAGAACAAGTCCCTATCGAGATCTTAATGAGTCAAAGGAATCATACTTTTAATGAATCATCTGATCACCCAATCTCCAAACAATGGATCAACTTGATTGAATAGATCTTCCCCATCTATCAATGTTATAAACATGGGAATGTTCTCCTGGATTCTTATTGTATAGAGGGTGAAGCAGATCAATGATGAACATAGATAAAAAATATTAAGCCTATGGAGGAGATCACATCGTTGGAATGGAATGTTATCGGGAAGATGTTTTTTGATAAATATTTTCCGCGCACCCTATGACATAGGATGGAAAGGGACTTCCTTGACCTGAAGCAAAAAGAAGATGAATCTATAATATCATACAAGTAAAAAATTACAAGGATTGAACCATACAACTCCGACTTTATTGTTACCCCTGAAATCAAGTTTGACATCTTCTTTGGTGGGATGAAACCTGTCATATGAAAAGAGCTGGTAATCTGTGACTTTGACAACTTTGAGGATATTGTCTGATGTTCCCTCATGGTTGAAATGGATATCAGAAATTCCCAAGGTTATCGTGGGGATAATAATCAAAAATTGGACTTAAATACTGGTGGTCTGACGGATAAATCCAATGGTGAAAAGATGATCTAGCACCCCACATTCCAAATGTGAAAAAATAATCACCCCGGAAATTGCCTGAAGTGGATGAGGAAATTCTTTAGGTGGGGAAAATAAGGGAACCTAGCTGTTTACTACCATCAATAAAAACCTATGACTATAATATAAAAGAGGGATATTTTGTTCAAACCTCAACGTGTTGTTCATTTATACAACTACAAAGAACCATAGAATCTTGCAAATCAGTGGCTTAAGATAAGGGTTTTTCGGAGGCAACCAACAACGACCAAGGCAGCAAGGGAGAGCTTTTTTCATCAGTACTGCTGAAGTGAACCCCTCCAAAGATGTAGTTATAGGTACTCTAGTTATTTAGTCAAGAATAGTGAATGTGCTTTTTGATTTAGGCTATACTTATTCTTTTATATCCCAAAATATTAGTATATCAATCCTAGAACCTCCAGAAATCATGGATGTAAAGATGTTGGTGAGTAGAAAAAATGGGTCAATCATTGCATCCCGTGAATATAACTCTCTCCATATCATAATCCGTGGATTGAATTTCTTGGTGAACCTCTTCATACTCCCTCTAGTGCTATTTGTTTCAATTCAGGGTATGGATTGGATTTCTTTATATAGAGAAACCATAAATTTCCATGAGCGGTAAATCACTCTCCATGTGGAGAATCAACACCCGATTCTATACAAGTGCAAGGAGAGAGACAAATCTTCATTAGATCCATCATCTCAAGTGTGGATGTTACTGCCTTATAGTCATGCGTATCTGGATCTAATGATTGAGTCTAAGAAGAAAACCATCCTTAAATACATGCCTATTGTGAGGGAATTTTGTAAAGTGTTTCCCAAATAATTCTCTGGTCTTCCTCATAGAAGAGATGCTGAATTCTCAATTGATCTTATATCTGGGGTGTTTCCAATATCTATCACTCCATATTGAATGGCTATTGTGGAGCTTGAGGAGATAAAGAAATAACTACCGGAGAATTTGGATAAAAGTTTTATACACCCAAGTGCATCATCATGGCGTGCAATGTTCCTCTTCATCCAGAAGGAATATGGGTCAATTCACATTTGCATCGATTATCGTGAGCTTAAGAAAAGCATGAAAAAGAACATGTATCCTATCCCATGAATTGATGACTTGTTCGATCTGCTACATGGAGCACAATACTTCTCTAAATTGGATTTGATGTCAGGATATTATCAAGTAAGGTTGAAGAAGGAATATATCCCCAAGACTACTTTTTGGATAAGATATGGGCAATATGAATTCATATTAATTCCTTTCTAACTCACTAATGCTCAAGAAATCTTCATTGATTTGATGAATAGAGGATTTAGGGATTACCTCAAAATATTTGTGGTAGTATTTATAGATAATATTCTGATATACTCGAAAACCAAGGCGGGTCATGAGGAAAATCTATGAATTTTACTGGAGACCTTGCAGAAGGAGAAGCTCTATATAAATTAAAAAAAATGTGAGTTCTGGATGGGGGAGGTCTCGTTATTGGGACATATCATCACAAGAAATGGGATATATATGGATCCCTCTAGAATAGATGCAATTGAGTGATGTACGTGGCCAACATCAAAAACAGAAGTCCATAGATTCTTGGGGTTAGCAGGATGTTATCAATGATTTGTGAGAAATTTCTCACGATTGTCCAAACCTCTTACCAAGCTAAATCGGAAGGGAGTAAAGTTTATTTGGAGTAATTAGTGAGAAGAAATATTCAAGGAGATAAAAAAGAGGCTTGTCACTATTCTCATTATCACTTTACCCACAAGTGACAAGCTTTTTTTTGTATTTAGTGATTCTTAGAAGAAGGGACTGGGTTGTGTGTTGATGTAAAATGACATGTCATTGCCTACGCTTCAAGGAAATTTCATGTTCATGAGCAGAATTATCCAACAGATGATTTGGAGTTGGATATGGGGATGTTCTCCTAAAAAATTTGGATGCATTATCTCTTTGGGGAGATGTGTGAAATATATATGGACCACAAAATCCTCATGTATATATTCACACAGAAAGAGTTGAACATGATCCAATAAATATGGTTACAGGTGATCAAAGACTATGACTGGTCAATAAACTACCACCCTGGGATATTGAACAAGGTGAAGAATGCTATAAATAAGAAGGACCCACCAATTCTATCAATAGTGATAATTGAGAAGGATCCAATCATATTAGACTTGATAAAGATGAACAAGGGAATCACAATGATGGGAATATCATCAATCCCTTCAGAAATGATTTCTCAACTGTCTCTTTTGGAATGGTTAAATGATACTCAAAAGAATGATGTGGGAATTCATAAGAAAGTGGAAGCTATCAGAAAAATAAAATCCTCGTAGTTCAATGTTAATGAAAAAGGAATTATGTGGTTTGGGAAAAGAATATGTGTTCCATCAAGTCCAGAGCTGAAGAATGAACTTTTGGAAGATGCACATAGTTCAAATTTCCCTATTCACCCAGGAAACACAATGATGTATCGAGATCTCCATATTCATTGTTGGTGGGATAATATGAAGAAAGATATCGCTGAGTATACATCAATGTGCCTGGTGAGTCAGCAAGTGAAGATAGAGAGGAAGAAGTATAAGGGGATGATGCAAACATTGCCCATACCAGCATGAAAATGGGAGAACATCACCATGGACTATGTCACCAGACATCCAAAGACATCCAAAGAAAAAAAATTCATTCTGAGTTTTTGAAAATCATATTACAATGTTTGCACATATAATTTCAATACCAGATGATTTTTCATTGGATCAACTGGCACATATATATATATTAGGGATGTGGTAAGGCTACATGGAGTACCCCTATATATTTTATTGTATCGAGATCCAATATTCACCACTATGTTTTGGAAGAATCTTCAAAATGATCAGGATATTGAACTGAACATCAGTACAACATATCATCCTCAAACTTTTGACCATTATGAGAAAAGGATTCAGACACTGGAGGATATGTTAAGATCATGTTCTATGGACTTCAAAAGAGGGTGAGACCAACATCATCCACTGGTTGAATGATCCCACAATAATAGTTTCCACTAAATCATCCAAATGTCACTATATGAATCCCATTATAGGAAAAGGTTCATCACATTAGTGTTTTGGGATGAAGTTAGTGAGAGAAAGCTTTTAGTACGAGAAATGGTCGAACAAATGGTGGATAAGGTGAAAACCATTCAGCAGCATATCAAGGTAGCCTAGAGTTGATAGAAGAGTTATGTAGATAACCGTCAATGAGACCTTGAGTTTAATATTGGAGACATATTGTTTCTATGAATATCTCTATGGAAGAAGGTCATGATGATTGGAAGAAAGGGAAGTTATGTCCTAGGTACATCGGCCCCTTCGAGATTATTGATCGTGTTAGGGCTATAGCCTATAACTAGAACGTACACCTACTATAGCCAATGTACATGATGTCTTTCTTGTATACCTCTTAAATAAGTATATTTAAGACCTTTCACATGTACTCTCTTTATAGGTTGTATAGTTAAAAGATGATCTTTCTTACGAGGAGCAACCAGTGAAGATCTTAGACCGTAGGGAACAAGTCTTTCGAAATAAGAAAATTACCCTCATGAAGGTGTTGTGGAGAAACCAAAAGTATGTAGAAGAAACATGGGAATCAGAGGAAACAATGAAGCAGAGTTATCCACCTCTCTTTAAAGTTAGAAAAAATAAATTTTGTGGGAAAAATTTCATAAGGGGGGAAGATTATAACGACCCAAACATTCATTATTGAAAATTCCTCTTGTTCTAATTAAATGTCTTATTATTGTTATATAAAATGTAATCTTTAATGGTTTTATGTTTTTAGAATTTAAAATACCATTATGAATTGTGACCGTTGCTAATATAGATGTTGAATAGTGATCACATGAATAGTATAAATATAGGGATTTAGAAAA
Source organism: Viscum album (assembly GCA_963277665.1). Classification (NCBI taxonomy): domain Eukaryota; kingdom Viridiplantae; phylum Streptophyta; class Magnoliopsida; order Santalales; family Viscaceae; genus Viscum; species Viscum album. Next base: position 241,489,829 of record OY728160.1, on the reverse strand, counting down.
TCCAATTTACTCATACAAAGGAAGCGATGGCCTCATCCAGTAGACTTTCCGCATACGAAGCCCATTTTTCAGAGTTCAAAAAGGAGGTTGTGTCATTAGGAATCACTCTTGACCAAGCCCAAGGCGAGATTTAACTTTTTAATCTTGAGAAGAATGGACTACGAGAGAAGTGGAAGTTAATATAGATTATCACCCGAGCGATGTTTTCCGAGCCACCCTAAGAGTCTGTCACCATTGCACAGCTTACCCTTCAGTATTATGTGGGTGTTATAAGGGGTTATGTAACAATACACTAGCACTATGACTATGTAAATTATTTTTTATAAAGAATTTGAATTCACATAATTATTATTACATTGTAAATATATTTTAAAACAGAAATTTTATTCTTAGTTAGTATTAAACTAAGAAATCTATTTTGATGAATTAATGGATTTTTTTAATTAAATAATATTTTAATAAAAAATTATTATAATTATAAAAATAATTTTTATTAAATATAAATTATAATATCATTTTATGGATGCAATTGTAATTTTTATTACGGTTTGAAAGTAGTTTTGGTCAAAACCCATGAATTTTTGAAAAATGTCGTTATTTATTTTAAATGTAAAAAATCACATATTTAGAAAATTATTTAGATAAAATGAATATTATTTTTTGAATCAGGACATCTAAATTATCCCACGGTGATTTTTTCATAATTTTCTAAGACATTCGAATTTTTCAGAAAAAATTTAATACTGTTTAAAAATATAATGTGTTTTATGGCATCATAATGACCCCATAGTGAAGTAATAAAATACTATAAACATTATGTTTAGCCAATATATGTTTTACCATTAAAATAATGTGATTTTGGGTATTTTTTATTTATTTTAAAAAGCTTTTATGGACCCTTCATGGCTTACAAAACATTATGACTTTTTAAATAGTTTTCTATGAGATTGTGACTCTCCTCCACATAAGAGACCATATTATATTAAGAAGAAAGACCATTGGCCATATAAAATATTTTTTTCCACTCCCCTTTGGAAAAAACCATGGGCAAAGACCATAGGCTGGTCTTTGGTTTTGATTAGTTTAATGTGAGGTGTCCCAGACAAAAATAACAATGAATTCCCTCTCCTTTCCTATATAATCCCACCCAATCTCCCACTTCATCTTCACTCAATGCTTTTAGAGTTCGACAATCCCCTGCCCTCTTCTCTATATAATTCTCCCAAGGTGCCCCAACCTCCCAAGAACCCTCTCTCAAGCCTCTCCCAAGCCTTTGGGATCACAGTTCCATGTAAGGGATATATACCTTTCTCTTTTTATCCAAGTTTATTAATTTTGTTATGCCATTTTATTTTCAATTAAGAATGTTGGGGTATGATATATCACCTTAACCATACTTCACTATTTATGTTTGGATAATGGTAGACCCATTTCTCTCTCATTAATGCCTCCCATGTACACCCGTTATCATGCCAAAATTCCATGAGGAATTTCTCTCTCCTCTTTTACACACAAGTAATTATTTTGTATTATAAATCTAAATCCAATTATGTTTGTCGGGACATGTATCTATATGACCCCATTACATTAAATTTCTTGTACATATTATGAGACACATATTTGTCTCTCATCAACCATTTTCGTGAATCTTTATGTAACATCCTTATGCTGCTGAAATTGCACTGCGTTTTTCCATGCCAAGATCATTATGTAAGGAATACCATACCCATGTCTCTATCAAGGGTATTAACCTTTTTGAAAATATACATTTTTAATGGTACTTTAATGTATTTATTCCACATTACTTAGTTGTTGAATAACTTATGATGTGGATTGATTCCCTGTTATAAGATCTATGTGGAACACTTATGCATGGAATGAAATGTTTTAGAACGGTGCGCCTTGATAGTGATCCAACACATTGGGTAATGTATAGTATCATTATAAATCATGTGAAATTAGTGTTGAATCATTCTAATTCAATTGCAATGAGGGTTTACTCATTCTTCATGTGAAATGCAGGTCACTCATGATCCATGTGCAATGAGCCTTGGCTCATTCTAATTCTATGTTAAGTGTGGTTTCCACATATCCATGTTATGATTATCATGTTTTATCATGAAATTATGTTCATGTTTCCCATGTTATCCATTGATATTCTTATTGTATAACATGTATTGTATTCCTCATGTTATTCCATGATTATTCCCTTTCTTTGCTTTATAGTTCATCCTTTTCTTCCGCATGTCCTCTGGTTATCCCATGCAATGCTAAGTACATGGGAATGTAGTGGTCATATAAAGGAATTTTTCAATATAGATGTTGTATTTCTTGTTTTAGGTTGTTAGGTAATGATCCTAATCCCCAAATACACTTTTCCTCTCGATCGTTTAGGTTGTATCAAGTAAATTTTATGTAATAAGTCAGGTCTATGTGTGTAGTAAAGAGCAGATTCATTATATGTATTGTATCAATGGATAAATGTATTATGATCTTTTGTGAAAGTTGAGTACATTCTCTATCTAAACAGTGTTAATGGATGAGCCAAATTCTACTGCGATACATGAGTACCATCTTTATGTACAGAGGACCCACATAGTGGTGTGACATGTGTATTTTGCCTCTAAAAAATTTATATCTAATGATCTAGTTCAATCACTCCCATGATCAAGCATCATATAATGATGTGTTATGATTTTACTATCTAGAATCATATCATAAAATACATTTTAGAGAAACCTACATGTTATAAATTGAAATTTACAATAGAAAGGAGACTCACTAGGAAGAATTAGAGTAAATCAAAAAGATATATGATAGTTATAGGATTCATAAAAATAAACACGCCTTGAAAGGGGGCCCTCAATCAGTGTTCTTCAACTCAAATTATTAATTATGTTCCCATCTATACAATTCTTGGTGGACATGTCACCACAATAAATCTGTACAAGGTCCAAACAACATGTATAAACCAACTAGGGCATGACCTTGTGCATTGGGCAATGTCCATTTCCATAAATCGATGCCCATGCACTTGGTTGTGTACCTAGTCATGATCCGGTATTATCTTACGCCTATGTACTACAAGGGTACCAAGAATATGCTTCCACATGGGTTCCTATGTGTGTGGAACTGTAAAATAGATTATCTTCCCCTTGATGTTCACACAACATGTGATCTGACAACATTGCATGCGATCATTATATTTTCCGGAAACCCTAGCTCCACATTTGAGTGTCTATGTTGAATGTGTTAATCATAGTATATGATATGTTTTCTATACGTTCCTTGAATGTCATATCATTCATAAAAATTCTAGATCTAGTTATCCAATTTATTTTTAATACATTTCACCACCCAAAATATGTATAAATCACCTCCAAAATTTTTTTTAGGCCATCTGGTTGCTGAAAAGACAATCTATGATCCTCTCCTCAAAGACGCATTTGCCCTCAGGTAGCTTTAATCATCATTCCCACTTCATATATCTGATCTATAAATTATCACCCATGTTACATTCTGATCATTATTCAATAAATATATATTATTACTGTTTTAACATACACCATGAATATGTGGGTCTGATAGCTCTTAGAAGTACCTAGAAATATCAAACTATGGAACCATAATCTAATAATGGAGAACACGATGATTGTTTGGGGAAAGGAAAGAAATAATAAATCATTAACCAATATTTCTTTGTCAATGACCATTTTTCACAGATATTCTAGGTGTGGGATTTGTTATAATGAAGAATAAATCAAAACAATTTTAATATGATACACATGATCATGTGAAGGATTAAATTAATAACAGTTCAGTTAATAAAATTTTATAAAATTATGATTGATATATTAAAGGGAGTAAAGTGAAATTGATTATTCCAATCTCTATTATGAATCATTCTTTGATGATGAGAACATTCTATAGTGTTTTTTAGGATCTTTTGTGTACAATGTCTATAAATACAACTTGATATGATCCATAATCATCTAACAATCTTGATTAATCCCAAATGAACGATGAAAAAACCTATCAATTCTCTGATGAAAATTTTTTATGGGAAATTAAATGAATAAATTAAATTAAATAATTAATGAATCCACTTAATCTACCTGCCAACACGTGCCTCATATGAACATCCAGTTCCATGAAACATTACGTCAAACATATGTTAAACCATGTTATTCAAATTAAATCGAGATCCTAGATTTATGATTAAAGAAACATTTTAGAAGATATTCCAATATTTATAAAATACTATGCATGGGTGAAAAAATATATATTTAATATTATTATATAATTATTTCTAGAATCACAGGTCCTCATAAAATCATGTCGTCTCTTTTCCTGGCTCGAAAAATATTCCTTGATATATTTCAATGTCTTACAAACAAAAAATATAGTCTCAAAATTAATTTTTTTCCTCAAAATAAACAAAACAATATATAATGGTGGTGAAATTGTGCCAACATATGGTTCTCCCACACCCATAAACTATCATACATGCTCCATTTTTGTAAAAATACGACGACCATTGGGATGGTACATCTAATTAGAATCCTCTCTTACAAATAATCAATCACCATTATGTTCTCTATGCAGATGGATACATTAATAGTTTATAGCCCACCCTTGTCAAAAACAAGCATATGATCATGCTCGTATCTCCTCATCTTGAACACATGTAAGAAAGAATTCAAACAATCCAACATTGGGGTAGGGCTAGGTGGTAATAAACATCAACATTATTTTTTAGGATTTTAAAGATCTAGATAAACCATTGAGACTGAATTCATCATGGAAAAAATCTATATATTCCTTATCATGGGGAGGTTCTTAGAAACATATGGTCCCTAATATTGAAGTCCAAGGGCCTATGATGTCGATATGCTTAAGATTTCTATCACCATTGGGTTGTCCTCATCTGATTGTGGATATGTTTTATTTTATCTATCATCTCATGTACTATTATTGGGCCAACTATATATTCCCCACTAATCTAAATCCATCATAAGGTTGACCTAAGAGTTCTCTTATATAGTTCCTCAAATGGTGTCACACTGATAGTAGTTTGATAGATATTATTTTTAGAAAACTCTACCAGAGGAAAGTGTGCATCCCGTCTATAAAAAAGATATCACATTCAATCCCTCAACATTTCTTCCAACACCAGGATAGTGAGCTAAGTCTTCCCATCCATATGGGAATGAAAAGTTATAATTTTCATTAATGGGGTCATAATTTCCTCTTAAAGGACTCTCCAAAAACATTATGTGAATTATGAATTATAGTAAAACATAAACATAATTTAAAACCCGTGGATGAAAATGATATATCTTATATACAAATGATTCAAAATACCAACCAATTTATGATCTCAGATATAATGGAGGTGAACCAACTTGGTAAGTCAATCAACATCAACTAGATAGATTCATGACCTATAACTATCTATGGATTCCCTATAAAAAATAACATGGATATTCTATCCAATTTCTACTCAAGAATCTCCATAATATACAAATTAATACTTAGAACTAGTTTTTATACTTCACCTATTCAAATGTGGGATACTATGATATGAACATAGTAACACATTGCCTCATTCTAGACCATACAACTACCATTTATGTTACATGTACATATTCTATACACCAATATGTATATCAAAACGATAATTATAGAAATATATCATCACCTCCTCTCAAAACATTATCATAACTTCCATCCATCCCTAGAAAAGGATGTACTGATTCCCAAATATAGGGAATGAATCTAGTGAATCTATAGATGATAATTGGTTAGGTATATCCGCTCAGTCAATATAACCTTACAGAGCATCCCTCATATAGTAGAGAAGAGTATGAGTCAACACCATCGACTAATGTCATGATGAACCACTCTTTTTCATTAGGGATAACATCATATAAGCTTACGGATCAGAAGTGTCATTCAACAAAGAAGACTAGTTCTTATTCTTAAGGGAATATTCCACCATTTTCCCATCCAAATAGTATAGACTATCTAAACATAATATTTTTATGTGAAATCCATCCAGATCATCCATCTTAGTATCATATATATATGAGTAATTAAAATCACAAGACTAGTGGTAAGAGTAAATAATAAATTTCTCTACCATAAGATATTTCATCTGTATCCTTAAAAAGAAGAATATAGATTACGACTCTAGGCCAATAGGTTTTTAGTTTTACTTTTTGAGTCACAACTGATATTAACCATATTCAATCACTTCATGCCTCTACATAAACATATTTCTAAAAATAGCTCCATAAGCTTCAAAATATACAACATACTCTAAAACCTCATCTGGTTGTATCATAATAGGATCAGTAGTCATACTTATACACAAACTCATCAAATGATATCTATAACTTTTCAATCTAGGTAAATGTATTACCCATCATTTTTTTGGTGTTCAGTGGGTATATAATATTGATGAATTATTCCATGAACCTCATACAGTACCCTTTCTAACAAAGAAACTCAACAACTTGGAAGTAATCTCGGGTGTCTCCCAAGAAAGGACTATGTCAATCTTCACCAGGTGAAGATATTTTTCTAGAATTTTAATGTCATAACCATTAAAGTGAAACATTTTTATATAGAAGTATCAGTTCAAGATATTACAATAAATATGGTTCTCCCTTAACCAGATTAGGACAATAACCATTTTCATGGCATTATCCTCCCCTGATTCATTATAGATAAGAATTTCATCAGTTATAAAAAATAAATTTTTCAATATGTGGCTAGAAGATGCAGTTTATCATATCCATATAAATAGTGGGAGAATTATTCACACTGAAATATTACTCCAGGAACTCAATGTGTTGATAGAGAAGTTTTAATGCTATCATTTGAATAAGAGTATAAAAAACTCTAATATGGTGGTACATGGAACTAAGATAGATCATAGAGAACTATATCATTCTTATAAGAAGATGAAATAGGTTGTAAATCCTTGAAAATAGGTACTCATTATTTATCATATCCAAGTTTAAGTGATAATAATTAATACAATTCCACTAGCTCTCGTTACTATTTTTAATGATCAATATTGGAGATTCATTGATGGATCTAATAGGATTAATATAACCCTTATCTCAAAAGTCTTATAACTAAATCCTATGACTCTAGAGGTAGGTAAGTAATATATGATAATTTTTATAATATATCCTAGAAATCCAAGGGTGGAAGTCGATGGAAAACTGCCTCTCAGGCCTTAGAGGTAGTATTTAAATGTCCATGAAGAAAATGTCTATACAATACTTGAGAATTTAAGAAACATATATTCATGGAAATACTACTAAACCAATAGATAAAAAAATTAACTACTGGATCATAGGTTGTATCATCCTTCACAAATAACCCACTCACTCCTATATGAGATATATCTCTCCCACAATATAGAATATAATCCCATCTGTCCAATGTAATATAACTCATCTGGTGTGAAAGTAAATAATAGTGAGAACAATAGAAAAAAATCCACATTATATGTAATGTAATAAATTATTATCATGATGGCCAAGAGGACTCATGAGAAACTATATCCTCTAAAAATATCAGTCACAGTACTTATAGATATGTTATATCGAAGAAATATTTCTCGTTGGTACCTTAATCAAAATGTGTTGGTATAAACTCTCAACTGGGAGCTCAATCTCACAAACCAAAATAAGGTTTATGAAGGAATGACCCACAATGGATTCTACTTGTACTGGAGTAAGAGTATAATAAAAATATATTGCATCACTAATCATCTGATGAGTTATCGATTCATAATGCTCCAATTCCTGTAGCTACCTATGGCCTAGACCATGAGCACAACGAGCCTGAAATGGGACCCCTGATGGTTGTTCTAGAAATATATCATAAATTTTCCACTAATATAATCTACTATCTCATAACTTACTCATAATATTCTACCAATACTACCACCATGGGGGCCACCATGGCTATAACTGGGAGAAACCTGGCCATGGTATTGCCTCTTCTATGAGAGTCTATCTTTTATCTATGTTCCCACATCAGCACATCATGTTAATAAATCAAGTTTCATTTACCTTTACAATAACATTTACAGCACCACCCATCTACATGATTCCAGTGTCCTCTTTTTTTTCCATCAGAATCATTAGAATATTCCTGAGTATAAGAATGGGTATGCCTCTTGTTCCTTAAGGATTATTGTTTTCCAACCATAGTTGATGAATCATCCTTGGGATTCCTAATGATGGTACCAGAAACAAGGTTTCCCTGGGTTAGAATGTTATCTATCACTAGTGCCTACTCTAGAAGTCCATCATATGTGGGAATGCACAAGGGTACCCCACTAGTATGTATTTATCTATAGAGACCCCTCTCAAAATTTCACAATTCAATGAAACCATCCCAAATCATATCGAGGGTGTACTACATATGGTTAGTCAAAGACACATCATACTCAACAACTATTATCCCCCATGATGTAGTGCTAATATATCATGAATGAAAACTGAGAGAAAATATAGGGGTAATGCCCCACACAAAACTTTTTTAGGAAGTCAGACCATCATAGTTTCAACTCATCACAGGTCTTTGTAACTATTTGGGAAAGATATGATTCTTAAACAACCATCTGACCCATTAGGGTTTAAAAATTCTTAAAATATCATATCATTCACTCAATCCAATCTATAGCTACTTAGTGATCTGGCATAATGTGGAACCTTAGTGTCCTCTAGCATTGGAACTCAAAGATTTCACTAAGCCTACATGGTTCCTCGTCTTTCTCTTCTGGTATACTGTAGTAATTGAAATATGGTAAAACTACTACCATTCTTCTTAGAGGAATGATCTCATGTTATGAACTGTGAATTGAGACTTTTCTAATGATCAAATTTCCGTCATGATCTGGAATTCGTAAACTTTCTTGGCTACCTTTATTGATGAATCCTCAAAGTAACCAAGAAATACAATGGTCATATAAGCATAAATATATTTGTATATGACTATTTACAGATAGTACAAAGACTCAATAATATATTATTGATGTACCAATGTTCTCAAAACCCAGTGCCTCAGATTTACAATACAAAAAGTTGGTATTGAGAGTCGTAGTGAATAGAGACATCAACCACCACAGCCATACTTGGATCCCTGGCCTGAAATCCACACTACAGACACATTGAAAGTGTTTTACTAGATTCCCAAGAAATTCCCAAAATTGAAAAACCCAAAATAATGTCTTGAGGTTTAACCACCTTTGATACCAATCTATAAGGACTTGACCCATGAGGTCCAAGCCTGATGAAAAATGACTCGACCACCACAACCAAAAGCCCATATCTATAGGCTAAGGGATAGAGAAAAATTTCAAGTAGAAATGACTAAAATTGGACGAATATTATTAATTTTCATCCCCCCCTCACACACCCAACCATATAAATGATCATGTTTAGAGAAATAATAACAAGAGGAAATAAAATATAGAGTAGAAACTATACATGAAATAACGTCTAGGGAATATAATAGTGCATGAAAACATAATTTGAAAAGTAAACTGAAAAGCATATTCCCAACTAGCAAATATTCCCCATACTAATAATAACATGAAAAGAAATGATGTTGAGAGTTCCAAGATTATGATCTATGAGATGTTACAATAGTACATGGTCAAATTCAACAATGTATCCCTATGCTCTACCAAATCCACCACTAAACCATCTATTATCTTTATAAGACATAACACATTATAGAAAATCAATGCAGTGTTGAGAATATACATAACCAATATGATTCCCTAATAAATAAAGAAGAAAAAATATAAGAAATGATTGATCTAGTCTTACAAACCCAAAGTAGGATGGAATGCAACCCAATAACACAAATATATATAAGATCATATAAGTACCAAAGAAAAAGAGTAAGGGGTTCTCTATATAGAACACCATAAGATGATGAGACTTCACATGACTTCAAATTCCCATCATCAATTTCCAATATCTCATGTTTCTATCCAAATAATACATGAATAGGGCCCACTCTCTATTACAAGTAGGGAATTACAATTAGTACCTAGAGAAACAACTCTCATGTTAGGGAGTATGGACTCCATATCCATGTATAAAATATTGGGGACATACACCCTAGTGAGATAGAAGTGTACCATCCCTATAGATAGAGGGATCACATTAGTGAAGGTGTTTTTCCGTCTCTATATCTTGAATACCAAGAAAGGAGGACTTTCATCCTTGTGTGATAAGCGATTATTGACCCTATAGATAGAGTTCCCATGATATAGTGTGACATGGGAGTAAAATATATTCTTGTATAATGAATATGGAGCAACCACACACTAGAATGATAGGGGAGTACAATACCTATGAATAGAGGACCCAATATCGTGCAGGGAACTACCACCTCTAACTGTATAAAGATGATGGATGAAATATATTCTTTTATGAATGAAGAGTAACATATCTATCGATAGAGAACCCACACCCTGGTGATAAATAGGAGTAAAAACACAATTTACAAAATTATTATGGAGAAAAAATACTCTAATGTGATAGATAAGTACCATATATATAGATAAAGGACCCACACCCTGGTATGATAAGGGATTTCATCTTCAACACCGAAGTTTCAGGATGATTCTAGTAAGGACTCGACCTTAAAAATCTCATATTTTTGTCTCTTTCGAATAGATTTTATTTTATTTTATTACTAAAGTTATTTTTGGTTTAGATTTTTATAAAATTCGGAAAAAATCTTACAATGTAAACTCATACATTACAAGCAGTCACTACTATATGGTATCTATTTTTTTTCATAAAACTGAAGTCTTTAAAATAGAACATTGTTTCCTTTTAGGATAATTCATTGAATTTTTATCGATGACCTTATACTTTTTCATAATATCCTCTAAAACCATCTAGTTTATTTAAAACTATTTGAAGAGCAAAAAACTCAATGTAAGGGACATAAAAATAATGAAAGAAATAATTATTATATAAATACTTATAAAAAATTTCCATTCTAAATATAAGTATTTGGCCTATAATAATCATATAAAAAACCAATAAATCAAAATTTTCATCCCAAATAATTCAATAATTTTTTTTAAGAAATATTATTAGAATAATAAAAAACATATAAATTTAATTTTTAACAAGATGAACTACTGATTTGTTTCTCTAAGCTATGTAACATATACATTCCATTGAATGTAAAACCGATAACATAAGTTATGGAAAGATTATATTTCAATAAAAACCTATTATTCAAACTAAAATATATATGTATGCAAGGGAATCATTTGTTTATCATTATTACTTATGATGTAACCACAAATCTATGATATGATGTAATTTTTATGACTACTATGAAATAACCATCATGATAATACATGGATATAACCATCATAGTTACACTTGGAATAACCGTTACCATTAAAATCCAACCTAAAAGGAAAAATTAATTGGAGGGATAACATTGAACCACCTAAATTTTGAATAAAACAGAACCACCTGTTATCATAAACATTTCTTAAGAACAATAAAATAATCATTAAACAAGAATTATAACATCATACAGGCATTTCTTAATAAAAATTACTTTTTTAAAAAGAAAAAAGGTTACAAGAAATAGATAAAATATTCATTGTAAATAACCATGTAAAATTTTAAATAAATTTTAAAATAATTAAGGAATCAAGAAATTATGAAAACATGGTCATACAATATAATTAAAAAAATAATTCCATTTTTATCTTCATTAAAAAGAATCATGAAAAGATAATATTTTTTAAATTGTCCCTTACATAAAACATTAAAAAGATTTCCCATAGAATTTTGCTGGGATAATTAATAAAAATAACATTTAAAAAAATTCATTTACATATAAATAAATAAATAAATATAATTTTAAAAACCTGTACATATAATGAATGATTTATAAAATTATTCATTAAAATTATTAAAAAAAATTATAGTTAAAGAGTCCCTTTAAATGAGCCCAACTCATAACATATGTTATATAACCTCCTTAATAATAAACATAGGTTAATTTATAATTATTATTAGAAACTTTTTCAAATTTTATTATTACTTTTATAGCACTAATTTTTATGTTTTATACAATTACATAATCATTGAAGTTCACATCAGATGTTTTGACGATATGCGATACCTATTTCCAAAATGCCTTTTATAAGTTGACAATAGTCAAAGTGTTCATCAGTTAATCCTTTATATAATATTTCCATTAAATTATTATAATTTTTATATGTAAATTATACTTATAAATAAAACCATTAAATACGGTTATGAAAAATGAACTACGTTACAATCATGGAGCTAGTAGGTCATATGTACGCCTGTGTAACATTTCCATTTTTCTATGATCATTATAGAAACAATAAATTATACTTTAATCCTTTTATAATTATAAAAACATATTATATATGATATTAAATCATTAAATATATTCATCTATATCATTTATATGATTTGGGGATGAAAATGAATCACATTTTTTCATGGAGGTGGTAGTACACATATAAAGACAAACGATGTTATCATTTTTCTCTACATAAAAAGGATAAAGAGTAAATAGTATATTATATTTTCCTAATTATAAATATATATTGAATAATATATATGATCTTTAATTAATTTATTATGACAATTCTTTAGACACAGTGATGGAAAATTGATTACATTGGTTTGTGGGATAATAGTCTTCCATTAAAATGAACTATGATTTTATTTACCATTTTAAAAACGTGTAGAAGGATATTGGTTTCACATAATAATTTTTTATTTTATTGATTATACATAATTTATTATTTTTTAATAATTTCATAATATTTTATGTGTTTAAAAATAAACAAAACAAAAACAAGTATATAAAACTAAACCTCTTCTTAAGAAAACGACCCTTTATTAACATTGTAAAATAACAATGGTTGGACTTATGATAAACTTAATGACTATATAATTAGAGGAGAGATTAGTATAAGGTATTATTTGAGATCATGGTGAAATTGTTTTTTAATGTCTGAATAAATGGGAACATGGTCTTCTCATTAAAAAGAGAGGGGAGGGGAATCATTGAATTTCCCAAAATATGAATTTCATATAAATTAATTTTCAATTAAAATGGATAAAATATAGTTATTCCAGTTATAATATGAGGATGGTTAACAATACTACCATTAAATAATTTTGGGATAATTTTAGAACATATTAATACTGTTACCATTTAGTTTTAATAATTACATAACACTTTTAACTGTTGTGGGGAAAGCATTAATTTTTAAAATTTGAGGCTCAATATAATCATTTTAAAATGCCAAATGACCCATATATGGAACTCGAATTAAATTTTTAATAATTTACTAATAAAATTCATAAATTTATGAATTTTTTGTATTTTATATCATATAATAACTTAATATTTATTTAATAATATTATTAATTAAAAGATTTATATTATTCATTACTATGTTTTTAAAAAATATCAAATAGAAAAATAAAAAAAATCAATTAATAAATATCTCACCTGTTAAATTTATATATATATATATTTATTACTTTAATAATATAATATAATATTTATTTTAATATATTTATTATCATATAATTGATTTTTCTATTAATTAAATAATTACCATATCAATGTTATGAGATAATTTAAGCTAATTAATTTTATTCAATAACAATTAAAAATAAATTAATATGTTAAAGATAAATATATATGTGATTTTGAAAAAAAATATTATATTTGAACATATTTTCTAGATGAAAACATTTTAATATTATTATACCTATTAAAAATATGAGTGTAAGATATTTCAATTTTATTTAAATTAAATATTATAAAAGAGATATATTTATTCAAGTGGATATATATGGTCATATAACCGAAGACTGCATTTTTATTTAATAAAATTAATAATAAAAAAATTGGTTAAGTTGTAGGGTCCTTTTATAGTTCGTATCAAATTATTTTTACTATTAATTACCATATTTACCATTTATCGTGGTAACAAAAATTATACAAGTTAATATTGAAATTGTCTAAAAATAAAAGTGAATCATTTAAATAAAATTAAACTCCAGATTAAAAAAATTGAACTAATTTTTAAAAATTATAAACATAGAAGTTATAATATTTAATATAAAATTATATCAGTGAAATGCAACGAAAAAAATTTTTTCCCTAAAAATTCCCTATTTAAATATATAATGATGTCATACTAAATGCCAGTATAAAATACATTTAAAAATCCAAAATTCAATTATTTTAAAAAATAATAAATTAATTAAATTGAAATAATAATCCAAAATATAAATATAAATTATAAATACTAGACAAGAATATACAAGATTCCATAAAAATAAATATTTTTCACTATTAATTGAAAACTAAAATTATTCATAAAAATAAAAAAAATTACCAAAGGATAATTTTTATATGATGATTTAAAAACTTTATTTTTTTATTTCAATGATATTTTTAAATACTTTAGAAATTGATATTTTTAGTTTGTCACAAAATCAAAAAAAATTATCCTCAAAGGAAGTTTATTTGAAGAATAAACCGACTTTACTAAACTTATGTGATGAGTTTTATAATAATTAAATAAAACATTATTAATAAGTATAGCCATTTTATGTTTAATAATTTATTTAAAAAATTCATTCCCAATAATTTAATTTACAGGATATAACTCTCATATAATAACAATATTTACTTATTCTATTATTCTCGGGGTTAAATATCTTATACACTATCAAAAATAATGTTTCCTTTTATAATATCTGGATATTATATTCCTCCTGTAAATTTTTTTCAGGAAATTTTTAATGTGGATGTGGTAACATGGGTTTGTGATTTAAAAATACATTTGTAGGAAACCCACATTTTAAAAAGTATTAATAAGACATTTACATAATAATAATGAAAATCAATGTACGAAGGCCACCAATGATAACACATACTAGGTATAAATATAGACAATCATGGACATGGAATGGAAAAAACTCACATTTCCTAATAAATAGTTATAGAAAAAAATTTCCTTAGAAATCTTACCCATAAAAATAAAAAATCTACGATAGGTTAAACCGACACTAATTTCTCTATAAGAAAAGATAACAATTGAAATTTTTATTTCGAAATGTTATTTCTAGATTTGAGGTATTTCATTACAAAATTGTATAAGAGCATAATGAAGTACACATACTTGAAAAAAATAATTTGATTACATTAATCAATTTCTACAATAGAGTAATCTTTTTATCCAATTGATTAATATTCCATATGATTGTTTCTTGTATGATGAATTATAATCTTATTAATTAGATTAAAATATATTAAAAAAGATAAAAATAAAGTTCATATCTATCAATATATTAACTAAAAAAGTCATTAGGATAAGATAAGATAATTTTTCAAAATCATTAAACATTTATTTAATGAAAACCAACCTTAATCACTAAAATTAAATAGTATTACTGAATGTATATCAACATTATTCAATAAATATTTACTATAAAATTACTAAAATTTATCAAAAATATTATTAAAAACCTATATTTAATAGTAATTGATTACAGAATATTACAATAAAAATTAAACGTTTATCACAAAAAATAACATAAATCACTCTTATTATCTCACACAAAAAATAAAATCTCCTAAATCACATAATCTCAATGATATGAAAAATACTTCCATAAATAACTAGAATATTCATTAATAAAATATAAAATAATAAATTCGTCTAATATATTATTAAACCCATCATACTGAAATAAAATACCAAATTTTTTAAAATACATATTCATTAAGTGTCACCAAACTGTTAATATATTCTAAAATAACATTCATCCCTTAACAATAATTTTTTTTTCCAATCGCATAGTTACAATTTGGATAAAACATTTATTCCCAAAATAAAGATAACCTTTATCCATCATAGAAGATAAATAAATAAATAAAATTATTACTAACATGTAAATCATGTTGCCTAGTCATAGCTGTTTTACACTTTCTCCCTTCAGTTGTGGGTTAAATCCCCAAATCCTTGTTGGATGCGATATGTTCTCATTTGACATGAAAGATGACATTTTTTATTAAAAAACTATTATTATAATATTTATAAAAATGGGAAAATTATCCTAAAAAACCATAATATAATCAACATAAAAAAATTAATCTTAGAGGTAAACCGATACATATGATTTTGTATCAATAAATTTAATAACCCATAATTACCTATTAAATAAATGTCTCTAAAAATATCATTAATGACTATAAATTTTATAAAAAAACCCCTCAAAGGGGTTTACATTCCAATTAATTGATGATCAACCTTATGATTATAAAAATATAATGATATCTATAAATATTAAGTAAAGATCTCAATAAAACATCCAAATCTCCATAGTTATGTAGTCATTGTTCAGATACCAATGACAAGGAAACAACCTTAAAATTTTCATATTATATTGTATTTAGAATATAATTTAGTTTCATTCATTTTTATATATAACATATGATTAGTGTTTTATACAATTAGAATAAATTATTAAAATTTTAACCCATAAATTACAAGTGGACACTTATGATTAGTATCCCTTTTTTTCCAATATATAATATACCTAAAAATAAATTTTGTTTTTTTCAAGGTAAAAATTTGTATTTTCTTCATGATTTCATTCTTGTTCTGAATATCCATTAAACAATATGATATTTTTTTTTTTAAAAATAAAGTGAGCATAAAAATCATATTGAGGTACATAAAAATGAAGAATAAAATAATTATTCTGTTAATAAGTATAAAATCATTCCATTTACAAAATAAATGCTTGGCCTAAATTTAACATCTCACTACCTATGAAATCACCATTATCTACCCAAAAGAAATTATTTTTTAAGAGGTATTAGTGGTGAAAGAAAATCCTTATAAATTCTATTTAACAAATGACAAAACCATTAAAAAAATTTAAATTTTTATTTGACATATATATTCCTTAGACATAAACTCAGTGACATGCCGTGTGAAAAACTGATATTTTTGTAAAAAATAATGAACATAAATAAAATATATAATTATTGGAATCATTTTTTATCAAACATATTTATGATGTAACCCTAGTAGTTACCATATGATGTAACCATCACAGATACAATGAAATATCCCTCATAGTTATAGATGGATATGATAATCACAATTACACTAGATATTACCATCCTAACAAACTTCAAACATAAACAGACCAAATACATTGGATGGTTACCACATAAAATCAAATATTTGGTTTATAATAGAACCACAAATCATCATAATTAATTCTTGAGAACCATTACATAATTATAAAACATGAATTCTTTCATTTTAAAAATATTTTTTGAGGAAAATGACCTATTGAAAAAGAAGACCATAGGAACAGAAAGGAAAACACTCTCATTGAAAATACCCATGTAATAATGTAATGTAATATAAAATAAGTATAAAATCCTAATTTCAGGAAGACCTTTCAATCCATAAATGTTAAAAATAAATCCTTTTATATTTTGTAAGAAAAATTAACAGATAATTTTTTATATAAAATATCTCATGCATAAAACCTTAAAAATATAATATCTTGTAAAAAATTGAGATAAATTATAAAAATTAAACTTTTTTAAGATTCATGTCTATATAAAACAATTTACAAAAAAAATTCAAATATGGACATGATAGAAAAGGATTTAGAAAATAAATCATCAAAATATATAAAATGAGGGTTTTTAGTGTAAGATTCCCTTTCCTTGGTTTTGAATCACTGAGTAAGTTCAATATATAACTGAATAACAAAAATTGGATAATTTATTATTTTATGAGAACATTTTTCATTTTTATTAATCCATTTATATAATTCATTTCTTGGTTATATACAACTAATTGATCATTAAAGTTCCAGTCAAACATTTTGTCATTGGTTAGTTGATTATGGTAAATGAGGATATCATTAAATAATGTCCAAAATAACATTAAACTCAAAATTAAAATTTTTATACATAACTTATACTTTTAAATTGAACCATTTATGTGGTTTTGAAAAATGAACTACGTTACAATCATGGAGACAGTAGGTTTTACATACGAATGGGTAATGTTTCCATTTTTAAATGATCATTATAGAAATAAGGTAAGTATAATTTTATATAAAAAACATGTTAATAATTTCAAAAATATGATATTTCATTTTTAATTATTTTATATATCTCATTTAGGGTATGTAGTGATTAAAACTAATCACATATCTTCATGAATGTTTTATTCCACAGGTATGCAGGAATGACATTATCATTTTTTCATGCATGTAAATATAAGAGATTAAATTGTATATTATATTTTAATATGGATAAATATTTCATGAATATCATAAAAAATAATAATTCAATCATTATAATTAGTCTAAGGATATTGATATGGAAAACAAAATACATCGGTTCGTGAGATTGTAGTCCAATATTCCCATGAATAATTACTGCATTTCCCATTTTATGGAAGTGGATATTAATATATGTTGAAAATGATATCATATAAATATATTTATGTTAATGGTGTAAGTATTAAATAATTTTGAATAATTTTTTATGGATTTGGATGAAGACAAAAAATAAAAATAGCGAATAATACTATACATCTTTGTTATGAAACCTATATTGATTAACACCGTAAAACCACTAAAGATACGGTTATACCAAATATATATTCTCTATAATTATATATGGGATTATATTAATTTATTTATGAAGATATTTTATGATAAAAATTAGTCTTTAAGTGTAATGAAATGGGATGAATAATTTCACTTTTATAAGAGAGGGGAAGGGCACACATGGAATTTTCCAAAATATTAAGTTCATATAATCTAAATTACTTTTAATAATGGTACCAAAGTATTTTATTTAGAATACAGTATGATTATGGGTCAAAATAGTATCATTAAATAATATTTATAAATTATTAGTTCACATTATTACCCTCATCATTTACTTTTTCTCCCAATTTACCCACATTTTCTCTTAATGTGATAAAATATATTTATATTCATTGATGGTCAATATTGTTAGTATAAAATTCCCAAAATAAAAATAAAAAATGGATGAAATTTTAAACTATAACCAAATAATTTTTATAAATTTAATATTATGAGTTATATAATATCATTTAATAAAATATTATTTATTTTAAAAAATATTTAATGTCAATTTTGATGTTTTTCATTACATTGACATTCAAAATAATTAATAGAACAATATAACATAATAAAATCATTTAATAAATACAAAAAAATGTAATATTTATATATAAAACTCATCGATTACATTAATTATTTTAATTCATTTTTATAATAATATCGGTAATATAAATTTTTAAACTTTTTCATTTATTAAATTATTAATATATCATTCTTGTGTAATAATTTTGTGTAATTATTTCTTCACATCAATTTATAATTAAATTACCATGATGAAGATAAATATAATATATTTCAATATACTATTTCTTATCGAAAATCTAGTCTAGATTATATCCTATTTAAAATTTTAGTCATATTTAAAACAAAATTGTGGCATGTTACATTTTTCATACAATAAAATATGTTAAAGGTCATAATCTAATACATGAGGTCCTAAATGGTAATATAACTAAAATATGATGGATTATGGATGAATATTTATAATATAATAAAATTTAGAAATTTTTAGCTTCATTTTTCAGTTCTTTTCATTTTATTTTTATCCATAATTCCCTGATTTAACAGTTACCATAGTAACCAAAAATTACAATGGTTACTATTCATATTATCCTAAAATAAGTGTGAAATATTTACAAAAAATTTAAATCCAGATTCCAAATAATGAACTAATTTTTAAAAATTAAATACCAATAATTTAATGTATTTAATTTAATATTAAATCTACACAATGGAATAAAAAATAGTTTTTCAAAAAAATGGTAATATAAAACGTGAAGTGTTTTATACAAAAATCATGTATAAAACCATTTTTAAAAACAATAATTATATTATATTAAATAAAATGGGAAAAATTCAATTTTAAAAATAATATAAAATATCATTTTAATTTGTAAAATACATGAAATTAAAATAAAATTATAAATAGAAGTTTGTATATTTCACTATTCATTGAAAAATCAATCATTCCAGAAAATAATAACTATAGGATAATTTTTATAAACATATTTAAAAAATTATATTTATTTAATTCAAATAACTTTATATATGTTAAATAAATAATATTATTATTCTATAAAAAAAGAAAAAAAACATTCTTGTATGATTTATATTAAAAGAATAAATTGAATTTAGTAATATTAGCTAATTAATTTTTGAAGAATTAATTATTATATTATTAAATATTATTAATATTTTATATATTATATTAAAATTAATACTATTATTTCTCTCTAATAAAACTACATGGTTATAATGGTCATATAAAAACAATATTTAGTAGTTTATGTAAGCTAAGTGTTGTGTATCTTGAATGTTATAGAACATTGTGTTTCATTTATAAAATCATGGAATCATTAAATAATTCCCAGTAAATTTTAAAATATTTTATTTAAAGAATAACCATTCAGAAACATCTTATATCAAATCTAAAAATCTAGTTTGAATGTCAGTATCTTGTTCTATGTAAGAAAACACATAGTATAGGCTATTCGTGGGCCAGAATTTGAGTCAAAATTAATTATATTCATGAGGTAAGAGTTTAACAAAGAAGAAACCAACTTGTTAAGAGCCAAAAAAAATTTAGCCCTCCTAAAATTCATATCTGTATTCTCTTATACACAAGGCTCAGTGGCCCTGTCACTAGTAAATGCAATTATGGGTTCCCCACAACATGTCCCGACCACCCGGGGCATGCCCCTGTAGTCCTTGTTTTGTTTGGGTAACCGCCCATGACCGTGGAAATATAGTGTAAACATTTATTCCTCCGAAATGGTTTCCTAGGAATGTATTTCTGGCACACGTCCTGGCTTACCAGGGAGGATCATATGGCATGTGGCCGAGCCACATGGCATATGGTCTTTATCTTCTGTCGAAACTGTAGCCACTATGGATAGGTGACTACACTACATGTGTTCACCGTAGTACACATTATATAGTCCTAAATTTAAAATAATGTCATGTCATTCATTATTCTTCCAGATATGTCTCTCATAATGAATTTTATGTCATATGGCCACCAAAATTGATCGAAATCATATCCATCAGAATTTTTTGGACATTTGGTGGCTAAAAATTAGATTTATAGTTAAATTATTGAAGGAAACACAAGAAATTTTCTCCCATATTCACTATCTATTAGTATCCTAGATTCATGTAGTTACATAAATATTCCTACAAATTCCATCTGAAAAAGAATAATATAGTCATTGTGTGCAAATCCACAGTGAATCAGGGGGTTCAATCATGTTCAATCACACCCCCGATTTTTCAACTATGACTTTATTTCCTAATATAGAAGAATGAAAAGAAAATACTGGGGAACTTTTATTAGTTATTTTCCAAGAATTATTGTCCAATGATCCTAGATAATGGATTTTGGGGTTATAATCATGGAATAATAAATAATAATTAAAATATATAATTTGATTCTATGTATGGGATAATCCAAATAACTAAACTAATCTCATATAAAAGAATAATAGTAAATTATTTTCAATATTTTAATAAATGGATGAAATTTTAATCCATGATGATTAAATTGATTATGGATTGATTATTGAGGATGAATTTTTTCGAAAGTGATATAGATAATCCATTTCATTTACTACCTTACAATCCACCTTTATCCATTCACTGGTCATTATCTAATCTTGAACTCAGAATAAAGATTGATGAAACCTACTCTAAATGATTTCAAGGTTATATTTCTAACCCTATAAATTTTCCATAATAAGATATTTATATATAAATTGTTTTGGGGGGATTAAATGAATTAATTAAATAAATTAATGAATGAATCGACTTAATATTCCCACAAATAGTTATCCCATCCGAACGTCTAGTGAAAACCTATATTTTAGCCATTCCTAGGACAATTCTCAGACACAAAATTTTACCTTGGTATTATATTTATTATTTGATATTTCATTTAGTATATATTCCATTATTCCATATATATTGTACATATGTGATATAAAATATATAAAATATTTTCATAAAATTAATTATGGGCTCACCAGGCCTCAGAATCGTTGATCATATCAATGCATGTCTTCAAATATATTCCATTATTTATTTAGAAATAATAAAAGAGAAAATAGTGTAACTACATCAATCTACCCTTTTATAAAATGGGAAACGAAACCATCAATCATGTTTTCGATTGACTACTGGCTCGCGAATAGATGAAATTCATTTTCCATCATTTCCTTTATTGGATGATTAACATGATAGATTTAATGTATGTATATTATTTTTAAGACATATATACCATTATATAAAATTAATTTATCATATATTTTCCAACCATTTGATTCATTAATAAATGGTGACATCATTGGTGTGTATGTGTGGATTTCCACCTCTATGAAGCATTGTGATTAAATTTTTATTACCTCATCACATCAATGGTATATAAACTGTGTTAAAATATATATATATATTTATAATATAATGAATTGTCATGAAATATAAAATAAAATATAACTTTTTCCATTATAATTGTTGAAAAAATGGAAACATTACTCATGCTTATGTATGGACTATCATCCACATGATTGTAACATATTTCATTTTTCATTTCCATACATCCAGATTTTATAAAAAGTATAATTAATTTAAAAAAATGATAAATATGTCATGATTATTATTTAAAGATAATAAAATTATTATCCCTCTAACCATAGAAAATGATCCAATCGGATTTTGGATATATGAGCCGAATATCATCAAAACATACAACCTGAACATGAATGTTTTAGTAACTCAATATCACAACATACTATATAAAATAATAATAATAATAAAATTGAAAATTTCCCTTAATTATGTAAATAATTAAAATAAATTTCTTATTCTAAATGATATATAAATCATGTGATGAATCAACCTCAAGGTACATGACCTCTCAAAATGAACTTTTTCTTATGGTTATAACCATTCCCTAATTAACTGACTTTTTATCTCCCTATAATGTTATGAAATTATTATATATTATTCATATATTTCTCTCACATATATACCAAGCTTATTCTCCACTCCTTTTAATGGGGTAATACATTTCTTATGT
The DNA here is from genome assembly GCA_963277665.1 of Viscum album. Classification (NCBI taxonomy): domain Eukaryota; kingdom Viridiplantae; phylum Streptophyta; class Magnoliopsida; order Santalales; family Viscaceae; genus Viscum; species Viscum album. The sequence goes on along the minus strand of OY728160.1, from coordinate 241,466,486 downwards.
TCATTTATCAAGTTCCATCATTATGATATTTCATTTGATTACGATATTATTGATGATTACATAAAATATCTTCTTTTCATCTGAAATTCATTGGTTTATTAATTATGATATATTTTCCTTTTTTATCAAATGTTAATCATGAACATGCTATTTTGGGTGTACCCATATACCAATCTAAAACATTGGGCAAATATATTTTTTAATTAGATTTTATGCACTGGATTTCAGAGAAAACCTAATGTTTATGGATATTTTACCATCTTATGAAATTATCATGGGTGATATCCTCGACTGGTGTTTATGTGTTGTTATATTTCACAAAAAAGTTTCCTATATTTTTTTCTCTTATGATATTATTCCCATCTGGTTATGTTTGCATGTAATTGCTCATGTGACTTCTCTTTTATGATATCAAGCTACACTTTTGACACACATGTTATGTTTTATAACAAGGGATAATCCCTTAATATGATTTTTATCTCACCCATATAATTTATTTTTTACATAGGTTATTCTATGCAATATTAGAAGATTAAATTTATGTGGGATCTCAGTATAGAGAATAAATTATGCATTTTATTTTTCGTTTCATTTTGATATATGATGCATCTACTATTTTAAGCACACATGATATTTTATTTTTAGTTTCATTATTTTTGGTTATTTATATTAAAGATAATGTAATAATAAAAGACTTTGGTTGTTATATATTCCCTCATTTAGGAATTAGTTTCACCTGAATCATTAAAAATTCTTACCCAATAAGCACAACATAAGGCTAAGAATATGAAAAATAACAGAGAAAAATAAATATAGCCCTAATAAATAAAAAATATGATGCATCTAAACAATATGAAAATAAATTTAATATTTAATTCATTAAATACTAAGTATCTATGAAACAACACCTTTTTATTACAAAGCAAATGAAAGTAATTTATCTTCTTCTAAGATTGGAATTTCAAAAAACTTACATACACAGTTGTGATTGGTAAGATATTAAGAGTCTGATAGAATCAACATACATTTTTGGTGGATAGTAACTTTCCACAATGAATAGTCACTTACCATTATGAATATTAATGTTCAGTTATGAATAGTAACATCACCCTTGTATGTATAAACAAAATTTAGGTACTACATAAATGAGAGGGAATATTTTAAAATATTATAATTATACATCGGTATTTTTTTGAGTAATAAATATTTATTTACCATGTTAAATTAATAAATTAATAAAAATAATTTTCATAAAATTTGTTCCAAAATAAATAGGATTTTCTGTATGATTTTATGATTATTTTATGAGACCTAAATAAATTTTGCAAAGTATTATAAATTAAGTTTTATATTTAAAATTTTTATCATTCTCGAAAAAAATTACATTACTTAAAAATTAATTTTCTCTTATTTAAAAAATAATTTTTATAAAATAGATTTCATTTTTTATATTTACATTCTAAAAAATGGTTAGGTGGAAATTTTTTTATTTTTATAAAATACATGAATTTGTGGTGAATAGTAAAATTTGATAATTAATGAAATATGCTAAATTAATTAATTTCTACATCTTTCATGAGTCATTTATGAGGTAAATTGATATTGGTTTTAAATAACAAGAAGGTATTTCTATTTATTATCACAATAATCAACACCATTCCTTTTCTTCTTCCAAATAATAAAATAATGAATAATATATTCAAAAATCACTACTCTCCACCACTATAAAACCACCCATCATTCCCTGTTCTGTTCACATATATATGCCTTGAAGCATCTCAAAATTCTATAACAATACGCATCCCATATACCTCCATAAATCCAAGAGCCACCGGTCTTACTGAAAATCCAAAACCATTTCCTTAAGGAGGTTCTCAAGGAGGTTATTTGAAGAGGTAAATCCTCTTCCATTTTCATTTAATTTCATTTTAATTTATCTTCTTTTCTTATTCTATCACATCCTCCTATATCCAATTGATCTTGAAAACTCCAAATAAATATATATAATATAATTATTTCATGTCAATGGATGATAAATCAACACTCTACTTACACTCTCTTGTTTATTTAAAAAAAGAAATCATGGCCCGAGATGTCCCAATTTACAACCATCATGGATGACGAAACCTCATTTGTCAATTTCATTATCAAATTTCTTCATGAACCCATTTTAATGGATGATACATATTGTAAAATGTATAATATAAAAATTTTATGCTTTGGATGCTACACACACACATATATATATATATATATAACACTAATCGACAAAAAACTGAATTCATTATGATCAATAACACCGGTAATAATCTAAACAATTATCACTAAATGTAATATCTAATGATTAATCCACATAATATGTAACAAAATTATATATATAATAATTTAAACTTATGTATTCTCATTGAAACCATGAAATTAAAAATATTGATTATTAAACCAATTTTAAATGAAGTCCATTACTGATAATAAAGAGAACCGATCATGAAATCAAGGGAACAAACACATAAGAACGACAGAATTCAATCATATAACTTATTAATATGGCCATAAATGATCTTAATAAGACTATAATGTATCAAATTCATGTATAAAAGGTTAATATTTAATTACTTAATGGAATTAATGTTATTATCCTGGAATTTAAGGTCTAGTGTTGAACACCTTTGCACATATGTTAAGGGTTTTATACCAGAACCAACACGATCATTTAGGTTACTCTTATTCTCTACATTACTCAAAGAAATAATTATTTATTATCAATTAATTATCAAAAATTATATGTGAAATTTATATATTTGTGTACCAATAAAAATCCTACTTTATTTTATGGGGAGTTTAATGTTTTAAAAGGATCATTAAAAAATTATTGACGAAATACAAGCCCGATTCAAGGAAATTTCTCGAATTCTTACCTATTTTCAAGGGCACTTGATTATCCATTTATAGAATCCATTATTTTTATAAAATCAACCGTTTTATTTTTATAAACTACCTTAATTCACATATTCTTGTATACAAGTATTTTTTTCAAATGAACTCTTCTTTTTAATGTAAAAGATTATTTACCTCAAGATTAACTCGACCATTTTATAAAAGTATTTTCACCTATTTCAACACTCTTTTTGATTACTATGTATAAACGGGGTTGATTTTTTAGTTTACCATCCACCATATATTATCTAATGGTTTATTATTAGTTATAAGTTGGATGTTCTATATTGATATCATTCACCATATTACTATAAATGGTCAGTGTTTAGGTTTAATGTTTAGGGAAATGTATTTTAAATTTCATTTGTTAGTTTCAATATGAATGTATATTTTGTTTATGTTTATTCCCATTAATATGAGAAATGAATTGGACATATTATGTGATATTTGGTTCCCTATATATCCAATCGATGCTTTTGTAGGTCTCATGAGATATATTTTTTTGGGTTTCTACCCGTTTATGTATGGTATTGGAACGTGGCTTAAAAGAAAGAGTAGGATCTATGAAATTATGAACTACCTCATTACGAAACTATATATTTACAGTGGAAGTGATTATTTGACTAGTATAATTTCCATTTTTATTTTATAAGGAATTATTTAATCAGTTTCTATTCCTCCCATATTATGCCTAGGATTATTTTTAAAGGTATGTGTTTTTATTTATTCATTGTTCCTAGTTAATTTATTTATGATTACTTATATTATATTATTTACACATACTAAGAATATATGATCAACCCATTATTATGTTTTATATTTTCCTATGATGCGACGAAGTGTATTAAGATTGACTTGAGTGGATAAACTAAAAGATATGTGAGTTACAAATAGATATTATATATTGTTTTTCATTTCAAGTTGAAATGTGGAATTTATGTATGTATCCGATTTCCCAAAACTACTAAACTACCTCACACATTAGGAAATTTCATTAATATAATCATGAAAATCTAACAACATAAGGTATGATCTATGGGAAATTTGGGTCATGGTGTTTACAATATATATAATTATGTTCTAATTTTATGTATAAGATTTTATATTTTAGGGGGTTTTATAGAAAATAGTCTTCTCAAGTTATTATGCTCCCAAGGAAAATAATATATGTGATGAAAGTATATTTTTTAAATCCTTACCAATTTTGAAAATCTATAAATTCATTTTTTTTAGTAAGCTAGGATGATCTCTTAGGACGAACACTTAAAATGTGATATTATATTATCAATATTTGTTATCTAAAATATTATATACAAAAAGTGAAATAATATATCAAAAATAGAGTATTTGTTTGTGTGAAAATTTATGATAATTTAATATATTCAAATGAAAATAAAATAAATTTAAACAAACAATAAATGAAACCCTCCCTAACTTCATAATAAATATTTTTCATAGTCATTCATGAATTCACATATTCACACCCTATGCTTGTTTCTCCCTACTATCAGAATAAGACACATTTACCATAAATTGTTTAGAAATTAAATACACTAAAACATTAAATATAGTGTTTACCACTCTTTATTTATTTATAAGATGGAAACACCTCAACTAAGATTGAATCCTTCACTCTCCCATAATAGGTTTTGAAAAATTTCTTATAATCATATGAGCATTGGTCCCTCCATATTCTGGGTTTCAAGCGAAGGGTGTGAAAATTGATTAAGTAGTAGGGAATATAAAATTGAAAACCCAAATTAAGGGAACTACCTCTAACCACAAAATCAACATACCATTTCATTCACTAAAATTTTATAATTGAAGAAGAAATATAGTGAATATTCTCTTTAAAAATTACGATTAATACCATAAATGACCCCCCAATTAGCCTATAACTATTAGTAAATTTTTCTGGAACTGAGTATAAACATGGAATACTAAGATGATAAGGGCATGATCTAAGAAAATAAAAAATTTCATTATTTGGAAATATACTAAAACATGAATGTACTAATATAATCCACTATGGGGAACCACCTAAATTCAAATCCTATAAATTACATCTGAATATGAATATGGTTTTTAATGGAAGTCGAGGTATAATATTATAAGGATGATATGTGACATATTTACTTATAATTTTATGTTTAAAAATATCATGCATGCTTAGAAAATTAATTAGATGAATCAAGGAAAGGTGACTTATATGAATTTTCCATATATGTATTAACTATATTTTAAATAATCTCATCTTTAATTGAAATGTTTATAAAATGATATGGCCATATTATTAAAGTGGTGTTTTTTATCTTGAAAAACTCTTTGAATTCCAATTATATAGTTTCAAATAAATTTATAGCCTTGAAAAGAAAAATTTGTAAGAATCCATAGCTATGAAGTTATTTAATGAACACTTATAAATATAATTTTTAATGATAGTATCCTTTAAACTGGTACATTATTCAAATAAAATATAAATAGTAAAAGTCATTAAAAATAATCACTTATTTTAAACCCAAACATTTAATATTTTTTTGGACACTTATTATTGGATTCAGTAATTGTTCAAGATTAATAAAATGAAAACCATTGACCATGTAATCGATAAAAATAATAAAATTTGTATTACTATGGATAATGTAATGAGAAATATAAAAATGAATAATTATAATGAAATAATCCATTTTCAAAATAATGTACAAAATATTCCTAAATCTAAAATATGGGACAATTATCCATAAAATAATACATTAAAGGGTTTAAAACATTGAATAAAATAATATAATTTATTAAAATAACATATTAAAAAAAATACTAATGGATACATCAGGATAGTTATTATTTTTTATATTTTACATTATACTATGAATAATTATTTTTTTGGTATGGATATAATAAATATATATGATAACCTTTAATGACTAGTAACAAATATCCATAATTACTTAATTTATTATAATAGTTTAACATTTGAATATTTATATAGTCATTTAAGTTTACTGTTTTAAAGAATTAAGAACAGAATGTGCATATTACCCCTGTAAAAATACATCAATTCAATTGAATGTCCATTTTTCAACTAAAAATGAATCATAAATTGGAATTAATGATTCAATAATGAATGGTTATTTTCATAAAAGGACAATTTACATTATTATGATATATTCTTCAAAAATATTTAATGTCATTCTTAATGTATAGGAAAAACCATTAAATACATGGGTTGACAAAAAATAGATCAGTAAGGGATATGAAAATTAATGGAAAACCATTAATCCTACATAAATTAGTTGAAATTGATACGAATATATTACTTTTACATTAAAAAATTAATGAGATCAAAATAATAATTTACCTTACTTATATCATAAACAAAAATGATGAATGTTATTACCAATTTTTATTATTAAAAATATAACTAAAAATTCATAATTTATTTTATCCTTACCCTAAAAAAACATTTTAAATTTATAATATTACTAAATATAATTAAAAATTATAAAATTATTACCTTTTGAAACAAATCTATTTCTTTGAAACAAATTTATTTCTTTGAAAATCCATTTTCATGAATAATGAAATCATGTAAGAAACAAAGGGAATTTTAAATTAATTATGGAATAAAAAATTAGATAATTCTAACATTCCATTAAGAGTAACTTATAATGTTTCACTTTGTTACCACAGAGGGTAATTTATTTCTAGTTAAACCCATCGAAAATAAAGTAGGAGTGACATAAAAAAGTAAACATCATTTTTTCATAGTTTTAATTAACTCTATCTATATTCTTTTTAGTTTAACATACATATGCTAAATCTCTAGCATTACCCAATGAATTTGAAAACTTAAATGGATTCACCCATCACTTTATGGACACTTTTAGTAAAGATATTTTTCACTCTTAATTCTAATATTAATTCCCATGTGTCATGGCTTAAAATAAATGAAATTAATAAATTTATGCGTTTATTAAAAAATAAAAATTATATACGTTGAACCCATAAAAAATAAAGTGTTTAGTTACATCATAAATAAGATAAGAAATATTATTTTAATTTTAGAATATTTAAGAGAAAAATATTAATAGAACAATGGGAAATTTATATTTTTTGATAACCCATTTAATCATGTATTGGAAGTATTATATTGAGGAAAGGGTATGATGGAGGGAAAATCCATTAATCCCATAAACATTAAAAAAATATTTCATACCTTTTATATAGAATTTCTAAATGGAATATCTTGAAAATTATTAGGTGATAATTTAAAATAATATTAGTTTAGATAAATGAAGAAAAAATATATTTTTATAATTTTTTATGAATATGTAAAAAAATCCTAAAAAATTCAAAATATCATGGATAAAAATAGTTTAAAAATTTAAAAATAATATTTCAATATCAATCCCTTAAAAAATAATTAAATTATTAATCCAAATATAATTAAAGTAGATAACATGAAAAGGATTTAGAATCCAATTTAATTTTATAGAATTAAGGATAACATAATTCCACAAGGTATTTTATAGACATGGAAAATAAAAAAATGTGGAAAACATTACATGATAATCCATGACCACGAGTCTGACAGAACATTCTCTTTATTTAACTAATTTAAAGTTAAATTATATTAATTATATATGGAATAATTTTTTTTAAGTTTTTCAGATATCATAGTATCTTTTATTTTATTAATAACAATGTATTATATTGTTATAATATCTATTATGTTAATTAATGACGTTTTGGGGATATTTGGTTAATGAACCCAAAATATCATGTGTAGGAAAATAATTGTCAAAGGTTCTATAACCCAAAAATCTCTATAATGTCAACTTTAAAATAAATATAATTTTTATAAATGAAAATATATTTTTTTAAATATTTATGAATGGAGGATATGGAAAATTTATCATATCTCTTTTTGTAGACTTTAGTATATAAATATATACAAGTAACATTATCAATTTCCAAAAAATGGAAGGCTAAGAAGGTAAGTAATTTCATAAAATTATAAAATCATAAAATTTTCATGAATATACAACATATTTCTTAAATATATCATAATAACCATACTTATATGTTAGAGATAAAGATTGAAACACATCACTTGGTTGAGGTGGTAGTACTCACATATGAACATGTGATGTTTTCATTTCCCATAGAATGTAATATTAGAAGAACATGGGCTGTGACAACAAGATCATAAAATTTTACCCTATGGAATATAAATATTTTACTATATTATCATGTTTAATGATTATTTGAATGTTTAATAAAAATTAATACACATCAAAACATTTGGTTATGAGTTATAACTATTATTTGATAATCCTTCATTAGAATACACCGTGAGACCTATGGGGTTGAATTTTGGTGATAAAAAACCTCTTAAAAATGTAGTGCACTTTGTGAAATTCTATTCCTCAATCTCGGTCAAGTGTAATGAATCATGTGGTGAAGGGAAATATTAGAGATAATGCTCCATTTTAAAAGTGGGGTTGGAGAAAAATATAAAACATGTTTCTCATTCCTAAAAAATGCCACCAAAGTGCCATATAATCTAATATCAGTATGATAAGGTAAAAATAAAATCCAAAAAAATCTATAAATTATTATGCTTCGTTTTTAACATCTTATTCATGTTAACCATCCCCCATTTAGACTTTTAACCTTAATATTGATAAAGTTTTTTGATTATATAATAGTCATGGAAATAATTTGAGAAATTAAAATTTTCCCATAAATAGAAGATTAATGATAAACTTGGAACATTGCCTTCCAATAGGCTTATTGTAATATTTTAATTATTTCATAATGATTTGGAAATAACCTTTAATCCATGAATACCATTTATTGTAATTAAAAAAAATAAAAAAAATATAACATTAAAAACATCAATATTATAATGTATTTTGACATTTAATATTTATAACATTAATTAGCATTTTGTTTTATCCAAAACATTAATGAAAGTCTCATTTATCCAGACAAACCATGATTATTAATTATTATGTTTATTTACTTCCATTTTTCACTAGCATTCAAAAGTGACGCATCAACGATGCATTGGTGTTTTCGGTAATTATTCCCTCAATTTTTTTAAAAAATTACTGTCATAAAATTAGTTTATTTATATATAAATATATATTATATATTAATTAATTACATATTTTTACCTATATCCATATTATGATAACATAATATTCCTGAGAGAGTGACACATTGTGAATACTCTTAAATAACATAATATAAAGGTTGAAATCAATGAAAATTTGAATAATTATAATATATTGTATATAGTAACTTTTATCCACTTAAATAAACTCAACGAATTAAATACTGTTTTTTTTATTTTTAGAATTTACACCATGTTGTTTAAAATATTTATCAAATTATATCATTTATAGTGATGATAACTTTTCACCATGGTTTATCTTCATTATGACTAAAAATAAAATAGACATTATTAAATTATTTTAATATTAAAATTCCATATATTTATTCCATTTTATAATATTTTTTTCCTTAAAGTGTAATAATTAATTTTAATATAATTTCATGTAATGTAATGAAAAATAATCTTAAACAAATAATAATTTGAGGTTTTAAAATTATTTCTTTCCAAAATAAATTATAATTATGATTCCATGTGAAATAATTATATAATTTTTAACAAAATTAACCATATGTTATATTATAACAAATAAAAAACCAAATGGAATATTGAAATATATTATATTAAAAGTAATGAAATGAAATTATTTTCTAAATAGTTGTTTTATGAATCTAACTGAAAAATAAGATTTCTTGAAAAATCCCAAAAAATTTATCTTAAAATTGTTTTTATATTATTATATAAAATATTATTTTCGTTTTATCAAATTAAATTTCAAAATGTAAATTAATGTAGTCATATTATCTACGCATAAAATATAATAAAACACATTTTTTAAAAAAATTTATCTTTGAAGTCTAAAATGAATTCCCACTTATTCCTTTAATAATAGAAATAGTTTGATGAATTTTTTTTATAAATAATTATTATCTTAATTTAAATTTATATTAATATTTTTTGAAAGAAATAAGTTTTTTAAAATTTACATTAATCTTATATTATCTTAATGGAAATGCAGTTATTATTTCCTAGGAAGAAATTCGAAAATTTATATTAAAAAAAAATATATGAATATATTTCATAATCATGTTACTTATATTCATACCCTCGAAATCCATAAATATTTTATAATGACTATATTTAAATAATAACAATTAAATAGTTTATAATAATTCATTTTGATATTGATATTACAGGTATAAAATGAACTCAGACATATTATTCATTTTAAAACAAATATATTGAGATATTTGATTATTCCCACCAAGAATAAAATTTCACCTTAATTTTAATCTAATTATCATAAAAATAATTTATCCTAAACTTGTAATAGAATGATATACATATTTTTTAGTAAATAATAATTTCAATGTAAATACTAAGAATATTTTTGTTTTATAAATGAATATACCACAATTAGAACCATTCTTTAAGATGAGTTTATATAATCATACCTTCAATGTCGAATGTTACATTCCACACAATACTCAATAGATTTGAGGAATTTTTTCAAAATCAAGATATAGATTTTATGAGAATATATTGAAATGATTACTTTATACTTTAGAAGTGATATTTACTCCTCAATTTATACATTAATCTACATCAAATTTGATGTTATATCGTATTCCAATCTATAAATGGAACTTAAAATATTTTCAACCTTATTGAACTAAAATTAATTTTCAATATTTTATTACATCTAAAAGAGGTTGCTAAATTATTCCTCATATTTTATTATATTAATAAAAACAATTGTTATAACTTGTTATGGAAGTATACAACATGAAGAAATAATATTTCATTCACCATTACAGAAAAAACACAAATATGAATATAAATAAATCCACAAATAACAAATATTAAAAAACTCCAAAATATGCCATAATGAAATTTATTCATATATATTAGAATGAGATTATCACATATAATTCCAAGACCAACTTATAAATTTATCTAAATAAAAATAAACGCTCATAACATCACATAACCAAAATTTATATGACAAAATCATTGAATCTAAAAAATATTATAATCATTTGTACAAAGGAACGTAATAAATATAATTTCATTATAAAAATCATTAATGATTAAAAAAGATAATCAATCATTTATTTATAATATCAATTTCCATTTTATCCAAACATATTTTCCTTCAAATTAATCATATAATTTTCCAAATATAGTGATCATATTGAATATTAATCATAAAGTCACCAAATATATTTTCAATCACCCGTTTATCTATATGATAAATCATATGCTCCAAAAATATAATAAAACATTTATCAAATTTGACCATAACTAACATAACATAAAATATCATCATAATGATAATGGTTATCAATATGTTTTTAATTATATCAATAGAATATTTAATTTTTCTCCCAATGACAACCTTTTCACTATAACAAAAGTTAAAATTATTGTTTATATATACCCCAAACAATTTTTAGAACTCAATAAATTATCCAAATATACCCCAATCACAAACATAATAAATCTTGGTATCTAACCATTTCAACTAATGATCATAAATATATGTTTTTTACCAATGTGGGTATTTAAACATTTTAAATTAACATCTAATAAATCATGTTATCATCTATTTTTAAAACATTTATAATGATACAAAATGTAATGCCCCATAAACAAAAGAATACATAATTAAATTATATAAAATATGGTTTTCACTTTCTTACACATCATTTATTTTTGGTTAATAGTTTGATAGAATTGGGAAACACTGTTATAAATAAAACCCTTGCAACCATAAGTGCGAACTTCCACTCAATGTCTATTTTTTCCTTCTGAATTGGATTCATAAACACCCAGTCTAGTTTCATTCTTGAATCATTTGATTCTTTCATTTTTAATTAAATTTATTCTGATTTTTAATTCATAATAATTCTAAAAAATCATTAGGACAATTAAATTTTTTTAATATATGATGACCACATAAATAATTATAAGGGATGCGAAATTGAAATGAAACCAATTAATCGATTTCAAATTAATAAAAAACTTTATGATCATTTTCTATTTAATAAAATAATATTTTTATCGTAATAAAATAAATAAAATATTCATGAAATAACATTTAAATAAAAATAAATTCAAAAAATCATTTGGAAAGAATATTTATTAAAAAATAACAATTTTTTATCAATTACAATGAAAATATATCATTAACCTTTAGAAGACCATGAAATTTATATTAAATTATAAAATAATGATTACCATTAGATATTAGAATATTAGCACGAAAACCCACATAAAATCATTGAGATAATATCTATGAACAATTAAGAATCCTTATTTCATTATAGAATCACCTAATTGTATAAATCCAATATTTCTTTAGGAGTAACATATATCTATTAAATCAGTAACTTCATTAAAGTCTCATAAATAAAGATAATTTAACCAATATTTTATTTAGGATATCATAAATTAGTTTACCAAATCTATTTATAATATTAATTAGCTCTATCCACATTCTCTTAGGAATAAAATACAAAAGATAAATCCATCAAATTACCCAATTCATTAGAGGGATTTAATGAACCCACATGAAACATGATGGAATTAGTCCCACAAGTGTTTATGATTACCCCACATTCCCACATTCATTAATAAATCTACATCATGATTTTTAAAATTATGATAACTGTAAAACTATATAACATGAATTTCATGCCATGAAAATATTGTTTTCATATATATCATAATTATTTAAAGAAATATTATATTCATTGGTAATAATTTAATAACTAATAATTATGAAAATTATAATAAAAATACCTTCAATTAAATAATGAAAACATTTAGAAGAATATTTATAATTATGATAATACAAAATGGATGGAAAATTAGTTCATTTCATAAATTTCAAACTCCTTATTATTTTTAAACCCCTTTTAAAGAATATCAGAAATGAATTGATTATATAATAATTTTTTTCCTTTTAATATAAATTTATATATTGTCAAAATTTGTTAAAACTTATTTTTGACATAATTTTAATTATATTAAAAAATATTCTTCATAAAAATATATTCTCTAATTAAAAAAAAGTTTAAAATAATGAGAAACTAAATTTAAAGAAAAATACCTTATCACTTTCGAAAACATTTGAATCCAAATATCATTATAGGATAAAATATGAAAAGTATTTCTAAACCTTTTAAATTTTAGTAAATAAATAATAAACTATATCCATATAGAAATATTTACACTAGAAAAATACTTGGAGAACATGGTATGAGTCTCAAAGGAAGGAAATTGAGATGGAAAAGAAATTACCTCGGGTCATACATGCCATATATGTTATTTACCATCTATATAATAAAAATTATTAATTATTTATATGATAAATAATATTTTAATGTTTATCACATTATCATAATTACTTTTATTTAATTTATTATATTATCTTATATAGATACAATCATTTATAAACTCATTTCATACATTTTAATGGTGTTCGGTTAATAAACCCAAAATAAATTATATAGGCTAAAAATAATCAGAGGGTTCATTGATCCGTCACATCCACAATATTATTGATGAAATAATAATTATTTTCTAGAAATTAAATATAATTTTATAACCCTTACCAAAAATAAGTCTTGATAATAGAATCACATAAATTTCATAAGGTGGTCATCCTCACGTACATGTGAGAGATTTTATCATTCTAAGCAGATACAAGGGTCAGAGGTTAAGTAATATATTTCCTATCATGAAAATTAATTATGTGATGAATATAAAATATATTTTCTAAATATATCATAATAACATGCCTTTTGAGGTGGTAAATAAAAATTGATATATATTACTCAATGGAGGTGGTAGTCCACACATAAGCACAAGGGATTATTTAATTTCCAATTGGATATAAAATGAAGTAAATAATAGTTTTTATATTAATATAAAAAATTAATTATATATGATATAATTATGTTACTATATGAGTTTTATTTTATAATAGAAGAATATGATGGAAGAATAAATAAACATGAAAAATATGGTTATGTGATATATATCATTATTGAGAAACATTTACTTGATACCTTATTCCTTTAAGGTTTGTATTTCTGAGTGAATTTTGTTTACATAGGGATAAAGGTTTCAAATGGTTTATTTTAGATCTTGGTCAAGAAAAATGTATCCAAAGTTGTAATTAAATGGTGTTAGGATGTGTCATTTTATAAGTGATGTTGGTGAAGATCATTTAGATAAATGAAATAATAATGTATACTATGTGTCTAAATAATTCATAATGGACGAAATATTCTATATAACAAAATATAACAAGGTAAAGGTATTTATGAATTCAAATAAATATATATATATAGAATTAATAGTTATTTAGATCCTCACCTTCATATTTAAATCCTTTATTTTAAACATTTAACCCTATTTAGGATAATGATTTTTCAATATCTTATGGTCATTATAGAAATATTCAACAATAAAATTGGCACGTACATGTAAAATGTATGACTTCCTTGAAAATGTCCCATATAACATAGTTTGGAAAATATTTTTATTTTTTTATAATTTTATAAATATAAATTATTAAAATTTAATACCATTTAGATTAATTTTCAAGTCTATTATCAATATTTCAAAATTATGTTCGCAAGAAAAAAATTATTTTAGAATTTGAATATTTAATAAATTAAATAGCTTTTATTTTGAAATATTAAAAAAATTAATGAATTTATGTTATCCTTAAAACAACTTTTAATATTTATGCAAACTAGTTACATAGTTTTTTTACCTAATTTCACAAGCGTACCATCAAATCTAGATAGGTGTTCCCGGAAATTATACCATCATAAAAATTTATAAATAAATTATTATATTTAATATATATTATTCATTATAATTAATATCACATATATTCATTCATATATAATTTTAATATATATGAATATCTGAATTGTTTAAAAAGATATAGAGAGGGGCTATTTTTAATTACTCTGAACATAAAATAATATAACGGTAAAAATGAAATGGAAGTGATTTTTTTTAAAAGTTAAACATATAAAAGTTATTGTCGATTCTAAATCATAATATTAAATAAATTCAACTATTTTATTGATTTTAGACTATATATCATATTTTAAAACCCTTTATACAATGTTTAACCTTCATTATAATGATAAAATTTTACAACAGTTACTAATAATTTGTAATGAAAATAGAATGGAAAAAAATTGAAAATTTTAATTTTATGATTCCAAATATGGAATAAATTATTTTAGGATTAATTTCCAAAAGTTGAAAAAATAATTTTTATATATTTGTCTGTAACACAATGAAAATTCTTATTATGAAATAACTTGTTTTAACAATAATAATGATTTTATACAAAAATCATGTATAATGATGATTACCATGGAAATAATTAAAGAAGGACAAAAAAATGTATTCCAAAGAGACAATCAAACATAACTAAAACCAAATATAATGTTTAAATTATTTGTGTTAATTCCCTTGAACAAATTTTTACAATCTTTTTGAAAATATGTATTCATTTTTTTCGAATATTAAATAATTCCTTATAAAATAAATATTAATATTGAACATGAAATTGTATATGTTGATGTCTAAATAGTATATGTCACATTTAATGTTAAGTATCCCTTAATGGTGAGAAACTAGAATTTACACTATAGTATTCTTAAATATAATTTATATATATAGTTGAAATTATTTTAGGGACACAACTAATATAAGATATTATGGGTGGAGAGTCATAGTAAATTGAGGAAAACTTTTATAGGTAACATCCTTGGGGATTTTCAATCTAGGAAATTATGATAACGAGAACTTATGGAACAAAATCAAAACATATTTTTTCCTTAGTTTTTCCTATATGTGGATGTATAAATTGATATATAGAAATTAAGATTATTATTAGTAGATATTATTAGTCATGTACTTTGATGTATTAATGAAAACCATGATGAAATATTTTCTAAAAATTGTGGTCTATATTGGGTACATCATGAGAAATATTTTATTAATGAATATTGTGAGAAAAGATGTCCCCCTTCTATTGTTTAACAAAAAAATATCGGGACCATTAATGGAACTGATACTATATTAACCATGTCTTCATGAACTATACCCCTCATGGAATGATTGTGTGGGAAGGTATATGGATACTGAATGAGTCCCACATTCAGAATTCCCCAAGATAGAGACTACCACCAATTGTATAATAACTATGAATATTAGAGGTATTACACTGTAAGAGAACATTCATAAATGATAGAAAAAAAAATTTCACCAAACAAAACCTACTTATATATATTAAATAAATTACATTTTAATAGATTTAGTGACATAAAATACTATAAAAATATGATGTGATACTACAATGATGAAGTGTATTAGGCCGCAATGACCCTGAAGCCCAAAAAGCTCCTACAACTTTACTAGGTAGTAATATTTTTCCCAATCACTAACCATTTATGGATGAAATAAATTTTATTTATATACATAGGGTGACCATAATAGTATACTCAGTATGATCCTAAGTGAATCCTCAGATGCAAAATATAAAAAAATAATTCTATAGAATATTGAACAACAGTGAAACTAACTCGTCACCTAAATAGGCATACTACATTCCCAATCTCACCATCGCTAACTCTCAATAAGTATTACATACAAGAGATTATATAAAATAATAATGAATCATAAAGTGTATCCCTTAACCACTTACACAATGGTTTTTATCTCTTCCACAACATCTTACATCCAGAGCCATCTCTATCCAAAAAAGATATCCTAAAGACACCATGGTAGGAAATCACAACATGCACTTTGTGAATAAAATCTTCAGATTTTCCCATATCACATAACCTAATATAGTAAAAAGGTATAATATAAGATCCACCAAAAACTATACAATGTGTATCATACATCTGCGATTAAAACTTAAGCCACTATAGCCCATACACTATTTATGTACCTCAATAAAACACACATTATAGACACTATTACTATAATAATCATTTGGTTAATACATCTAAGGATATATGTGTCTAAATAAACATAATACATCACATACCTATAAACAAAAATAGGGGAAAATGAACAATAGTTCATAACATCACATGTTACTACCAATTGAAAAGGGTGGGGCCTAAGGTGGTAGTCAGTCATCCATCCTCTCACGGTGATATTGGGGAAAACACTCTCCCATAGTTCTCTTTGTTCCAGAATCCCTAAGAATAATTGGTTGGATAACATATGAAATAAAAATTTATAAATTATTCAATACATATTAAAACCAAAATATTATCATAACCTTTTGATAGACTAAATTGTCTCTAACATCACTCAAACTCCCATCCACCCCTACTAAGTCTTGATATTCTATAAGAAAATAAACATTTAATGTGATTTATTAATTAATTCTTACCTTTTTATTACTTCCTTCCATTAATTAATTAATTATCTAGTAATTGAACAACAATATTATTTAAAATTATATCTCATTAATGATATGATTAAATTCCATTCATAACATTTTTAATCCAAAGAGATTCCACAATTTATATGGAGTAACATATTTTTTTGTATTTTCATTCCATAAACACCAAACCCTTAGGTTTAGAATTATACAATTCATTATAAGATTCATTCTATAATCCTTGTAATATAGGAAACCATACTAATATACCACACATATCAAACATAAAACCAATAGCATACATTTTCCTTAAGACTAATGTAAAGTAATATTGATAAAACAAGAAATCTGAACATTGACCATGAATAAATCCATGAGATATAATCCCAGCTCTCAACACCACATCAAGGGGTTTACCCATCTTCATTCTATCCCATAATCATCTGTTAAATCTTTGACACCCATAATCAATAAATCTCTCTATCCTAGGTGAAACTTGTAGCCATGTCATTCAGGCCACCCACCCACATATCACATCAGCCATTCCAGGTTCAGCTATCCTGGTATTATACCACATTCAGACCTCCTAGAAACATATAAAATCACAAATAAAACATCATAATTAGATAAAATAAAAAATATTATAGAAATAAATCATCATACCCACTAAAAAATATAGGCCCTAAATAATAAATATAACCTTCACACATAAATGAGCTCTCATGACTCCAAACTTAATGTGCTTTTTCCTTCACAAATTATTAGGCAGATCCGGAACCAAGAATTAACTTTCCCAAAAACAAGTTTTTTATTCCATTTTAAAATAAAATATTAATTATTTGAAGGTTCTAACTAGATGTATCCAAAGGAATAAAGGTATATCATGATAAAAAATGATTAAACATTCTCCATAGTGTTTTAACCAGTTTTATCAAACTACAATAAGTACCATTCTCATTTTAAAGGAATTTTTATTATTATAATCAACAAGAATTATCATGTTTCACAATATTCATCAATTACATTAGAACATTGAAGATAAAATTTAACTAAAAAAAATAACTGCAGAAATTATATCATTATGAAATTACATTGAACAATATACTCAAACATGACTCTTCTTTAATTAATAATTCAATTGATTAATTAATTATGGATAAATTTTCTTAAAATTTATTTTTATTAAAAATATAGAAATTCATAGAATAAAAATACATCTAAAAATATAAACATAAATATCTCAATATCTGTCAAATAAATAGGTAAACTACTATTATGGAATAAATCACCAACATGTGATCATCAACCAATTCTTTATTAATCATATTAAATTATTATTATTTTATTTAAATTACCATATAGAGGAAAAACCCATGATAACTATTTTATTTAACATAAAAAGTATAAGAGAAGCATTGAATCCCCTACCTCAAATGTGACAAAATTCTTCTCATATGAATGAACCACCATTATATATCTTGATCATCTCTCCTAGAAGAAGTTGAATCCCTACAATGATGTCGATGAAAAAATTTCCCATAAAATAACAATGAATGAATCCATTATAAACATTGAGATGTTCCAAAATTTCATGGAAAGAAGAAATAGGAGGAAGCAGATCGATGTGCCATGATATATGTGGTAGAACATACCACAGATGACCACCGATCAAAGATGTGAGACCATAAATTGATCCACAATGAGGGATTGTAAAATAAGAAAAAGAAAGCTTTTTTTTTATAATTTTGAATTAGTAAGATATATATGGTTTAAGAAAACACTTGAGTTGCTATTGAATTTATAGTCACACATCATAGTGTATTTTTGTGCTATAAAACCTATTTTTACATCACATAAATATTGATCATCAGATATCACAAAAAATTTTGTTTTCCAAAAGGATTTATTCTTGAATATTTACATGTTGTGTAATACCCACAAACAAGAATCAACATGTTGTAAACCACTTTTTGGATTAGATCATGATCTTACCAAAGGAATGACTTTAAACATATGTCATTAAACAAATGAAAACGATTTATTATCCCAACTCCTGGCTTTTACTCGGAAAACCTCTCTAGAATATCTTTAAGCATCATTTGAGAACCACAAGCATTAGAAGAACAATAAGGATTATAATACATAGATAGATAACTTGTATATAGATACATATATATCAATAATTTTCCTTTAAAATATTTAACCAAATCCAATAATTTAATGGGAATGGACTGTCTAGACAACCAACCAACATGATAAGTCTCAAGGATATAACTATCCCTAGAGCTCAACCACCTCATCAATGGAACATTCAGAAAACCTGAAGTAGAAAAATATAGCTCCTAAAATATACCAAGGGATATATATGTCAAACAAAATTGAAGAAAAAACAAGTAATAAGTGTAAACTATATCATACTTTTTTTTTCTCAAAATCCAAAAAAACTAATAAGCTGAAAATAGATGTGATAAACATCAAATATATTGGGTAACTTTGTGTGTATTTTTGAATCACATTCCTAGGTACTCTCCTCCATGCTACCATGCCACTACAATTCCCAAACCAATGTAATATAAAACTGATGAAACAAATTCTCATGGATGCCTTAGATTTCCAAATGTTTCTTAAAAAAACTCACCCCATCATCAATATTGATATCACCCTTATCGATGACATGAGGGTCATTATGAAGATAACAAGGGATATGAAATGGGTGTGAAATATTTTTATCTTTATTAGCATAATGTTTGGTTCTATCTGATACACCATGGATACAACACAAGACCACACCTTAAAATGACAAGAAAACTAAAAATAATGCTTACTAAAATGTTAAAACCATCACCTCCCATAAAGGAGAGTCACTTTCTAAAACATGTGATCCCATACACTGAACTCCATAGGTATACCCCTATGACCAAAATATTATTTATGAAGATATTTCAATACATTCATCCTCTCACTAATTATTTAAACCATCTCTATTATATTCCATACAAGTTCCAGCCCCAAAATTTTTTCCTCTATGACTATAATCGAACAAAATAAAGAACATAAAGGAAAACCATTCAAATATTCCAATGGTTTGATAACAATGAGGGAGTGAATTGAATTATTATAAGAAAACTCAAAAAAGGATTGTTCCACATTCCTATTACCCCAATATCCTTTAACCTATATTGATACATGTTATCATATGTTTGAATTTCCATGCATCTGACCATTCATTGTGGATGAAAATCAGTGATAAGTATTAACTGAGATCCAAGATAATCATGGTGACCTCTTCAAACCTATGATGTTATTGAAGGATCCATATTAAATATTATTATCATGGGGACTCTATGGAGTTATAACTCCAACTCCACACACTACATCGAATGAAACCTAATGAGAATGACTCCATGATCAGAATAATATGGGCTGATTTTGTCAAAATGATCCACCATCACCCACATAACATCATAGCCTACATGATCCTAAGGTAAAATGAAAATGAATCCCATAAAAATGTAATCCAAATTTAACTAGTAACATCCAATTCCTATATAAAATCATCAAGAAATCAATGCTCTACCTTCACATTGTTCTTGAGAAAACATCAAGAAACAAACTCTACAAATAATTGCTTCATCCTAGGCCACAGAAACTGACCTATGAAAGAATGGTATGTCTTCTTCATTCCAAGATGCACCACCAATGATGATACATGAAAATAAATAATAACCTTATATTTCACCATTTAATTAAGGAATGTACTTCCCTAGAACAACATCTGGTGTTGTACATCATTAGACCAAACATTAGGGAAATCGCAAAAAATAAATTGATCCCCACAGACATCCACATCAGAATCCCCCAACTCTAAATCCCGCACCTACTTCACCAAAGATTTCTACAATGTCATCTTGAAAAAAAACAAATTCCTCTAACCTCTCCCATAACCGAATATATATCTATGAGTTCTTTTATCACTCTCTAGGAATACACAGATTCACACAAGACATCACTATGGGACTTCATACTCAGAAAATTGACTACAATAATTCCCTTTCATGGTGTATATAAAATATTGAAGTCATAGACATAGAATAATTCTATATATCATTTCTAATAAATGACCAAGTCACTCTAGTAAAATACTTATCTCGATATATTATTTTCGGTGAAAAAAATATCGGTAATGAAGTAATATCACCATTACAACAAATCATACTCAAATTCCACAAAATAAAAATCATGGGTGTAATAATTATAATCCTGGAGATTTAACTGATCAGATCCATAAGATAGAACTAACATCAAATTTATTAGAACACATCCTAATCCATAACATAAAGCATTACATGAATCCTCAAACTAATCCCCTTCTTCTGGAAAAGTAAGGTTTGGATCACTAACTAAATTCTCCATTAAGAACACAAAAGAGGCCTACCATAGGTCATCCGAGAAGAATTACTTATCCATCCATGTCAAGGATATTATTTTAGTCTAAAACTGATATAAATAGGCTATAAAAACCATGTAATATCCTCAAATACCAATGAAACCCCACCTGATAAAACTATATTATCGGATTCCCATGTCACAATTGCATCTATCATCAATGTATCCATAGATACTACTTACTAGGACATAAAATTTCCAATGATACAGAATTATTGATCCCCAAAATCAAAATTCAATGAATTCAAAAATATATTCACACTAGGAAGAACTCCCAATATGTAATGTATAATATCTGTATTATCCTGCACATAAATGGAGTACATTATTATTTTGTTGATGAAATCCACTATGACCATTTATAAAAGCTCTATGAACATGTTGTTAATCATTCCCATGAACATGGATGGGGAATTCATTTCACCAAACCACATCACAATTGTCTCATAATTCCCATGAGATAATGGAAATACATCTTTGTGAAAATTTCATCCTCTACCCACATTTAGTGGTATTCATACCACATATAAATATATATAAACAAATTTATTCCCTTCATCTTATCGATAAAACTATCAATCTACGAAATATTATTGATTTTCTTCAATGCCTCTAGGTTCATGTGATGAAAATTGATATAATGATTAATAATAACATCAGCCTTCTATACAAACAAACCATGTATATGAGAAGGTGAAACACTAGGTCAAATAATACATCTATATAGTATATCATCATGCTATAGTCACAATTATAACAATGTATAAGGAACAATCCTATACAAAGGCATCAATATAGAAGACATTCATGACTATATCATAATCCCACACTCGATATCTTGTTGGGTGTGTAATGCTATAAACTCTTTTGGAATCAAATAAGTGTACTCTCCCAAATCCTTGAAAACAATGGTTGCTGAACATCCACCTAGATAAACATTAACTTGATGATCAATCATATCAATAGTGAAACATGCCTCCAACCCATCTAGGGGTCTCTATGACCGAAACCACTAATTTTTCACCGTAAATATCCTAAAATACAACCTTCATCCTAAATAAATCCATGATAGCATGAACTGAATATAACGAATACATGTCAAGGATGGTGTCATTTGGAAATATCCATTAACATATGAAAAATACTCATGAGTGGTGTAACCCCATAATGTGAATAAAAGGTGTGCATACTTTATACAAGTTAGGTAAACCTAGAAATAAGATGCTCTATACCAAGGGAATTGGAATTTTGTTGAGCTCATATCCAATAGAATATATTAGGGTAGGTGATATAATGGAGTGTATTGATATTGAATCAAACAAATCATACAACAATGTTGAAAAAATGAAATTTGGATCTGAACCATCATTTGACATTCTTGTTGGTAACAATTCTAAACCGTGACGATGACCAAGACCTCAGTCATGACCTCTATATCCCTATTGATAACCACCTCCACAACCACAATATTCTATTGAGGGTGAGAATCACCATTAGGATGTCCAATTACTACCTCATATCTTCTCCAGTGATCCCATATTGGAAAAAAAATACTTTAATGACCTCCACTGAAATAGACTAATTAGAGGAACTTACTATGGAACACCTAGCACACACTGACATCTTAGAAAAATTGATAACACTCACCATTTTTGACCTCATCATCCACAATAAAAACAAATGTAATATCTAAAAAAATTTGTTTTAGATTCACTAACCCTAGAGAAATGATATGATGAGGGCTAGTACATACCCACTATAAGATTGAATATTTACTGACTGGTCAAATATGAACCATATATTACTTTTTTCTTCATGAGGAATCCTAATGAGTCCCATATCCTGTTGAACTAGTTATAGAAAATGTCTTCTAAATAAAATATTCATTCATAATTACTTGTAGATATATCTTCAACATAAACTGAGTGATATAGAACTTGATATATAGATGTAAATCCTTCAAAAAATTTATAATCCTAGCCTCCTCATCATTCCATTTTTCTAAATCATATTGTAGAAGTATTCAAAAATGGTTTCCAAACTCATGCATATTGGGGATACACTATAAAAACTAAAAAAATACCTTGTGAGTTTCCTACATCTTGGTTGAAGAAAGGAAAACATCATGGATCTGTTCGTGTAATATTTCTTAGGATAATTATATGTCATTGAGATCCCTATGTAAAATGAACCAATAATGCCTCACTACTCTATGCACCATCGTCACATCCAATGTAACACATTACTCCTCACAATAATAGATTGAACTAAAATATATCTCAACATACTCAATATTTTCTTAGTTTAATTAACTTAAAATAGATCTATCATACTTATGTCAACTTGGGAATGAAACGCCTGATGTTTCCTCTACAATTTGTAGAATAAACAAAACTCCATATTGTTGTGATCTTCTCGAGCATTCTGTTGTACATATTTAGTGTCAACTGGATTATGATGTTGACCTAGATCCAATACTTAAATTGGAATGCAATTTTACATCTAAAAATCATATAATATTTGTGAAATAATTGTTATTAATTAATTTGTTGTTATATTTTTTTCGATTGGACCTATCCAATGGCCTATATATTTGAAAAAGTGGTCAAATGAAAAATGATGCATAATCCTTTCCTAAGTCACTACCCTACAACTATTTTCTATTTAATTAGTATTATAATTAAACATAAATTTCCCTAAATCAGATCACACAGAGAACTAAATACCCATGTCTCTACTAGTAACACTTTTTTACATCACTCAACAAAGATAACTAGAAAAATTTTCCATCCAACCTATGAAATTTCATATATTCCTAACTCCAAACTCAAACCTATCCCCCAAAACGAACCTATAATTAAACTATTACATTACTGTGTACCACCATGTGTACCCATCCTATGTCATTAATGAGGAATGGGATACGATTTCTTCTCACATACAACCTTCAGTAGGCCCCAGGTTGGTGACTAGCACCGAGGATATAATAAACATGAATATGGGAGGGCTTACCCTCAATTAGAACAAATAGAAGAGTGAGAGAAGATAAATACACCAATTACACAATATCAGATATATATAATAAATAAAAAGTCAATATATTATTATTCTTATAGTACCATAACAACTATATTTGAATCTTTGTGTACTAAAATGTAAAGACAACACCAACCACGAAAGAAAAACACAGTTCTTGCAACACTATGAACTAAAAATATCTATCCCCTTTACCAGATACATTTTTTGACCTAAAAAAATTATATATATATAGGGTGAGCATAAAATTAAAATCATTTGGATCCTCCCTAGATCCCATCATTCACACTATAAAATAATATTCTAAAAAAAAGTGACACACTATGAAACAAACTAGTGTGCAAAAAGGTACACTACATTCCTAACCTCACCATGGCTAACTCTCACTATGTATTTTATAAAATAAATGATATGATTTAATAATAATACATCAATAGTTCCCATTTATCAATTCCACACTAGTTTTATACTATTCTCCAATATTGTACTTCCTGAGTCATCACTATCCAAAATAATCTATCATGAATACACCAATGAAGGGAATCAAAATACAAACCTCTTGTGTCACATCATCACATAATCTGAAATCACGTTACAATACATTGTATCTATGAAGTATCCAAGAGCTAAAACAACATGTATTGCATGAATAATATATCCAGTATTATAGCTCAAGCCATTATAACCCATTCACTAAGTCAGTATCCCACACCATCAAATACTATAAAAATCATACATATAATATTACGTTGGATACTATATCTTGAATACATGTATGGGAAAAACCATAAGACGTCACATAACACTTCCCACTTATATTGGGACACAATCCTCTATGAATACAATGAAAAGTAACTAATAATATAAGAGATAGAGGGTAGAGGCTGTAGTGAACCATCTATCCTCCCACTAAGATATTAGTAAAAACAACCTCCTAGAGTCCATTGGGTATTTTTCACCTAAACCGATAAGGGATATGTAGTGTATGAAAACATATATTATACATGTTGCAATATATCTCACAACCACACTATTGGAGTAAACTAGTATTAAAATCAACAATAACTAATGTCACTCAGAATTCTGGATGGTAATGCTTAGACATGATATCCTATAAACACACTAGAATTTAATGATATGCATTAATTTATTCTTCCCTTTTTTCATTTTATTAAATTAATTTATTTAATAACCATTTAATATAAATTAAAAATTATTCCACATTACATTACATTAATTATCCTAGTAAATTTTAGGAACATTAGGAATAATATAGACCTAGTCCATAGTTAATCATGATTAACATCCTTTTAGAATTTTTAGTCCATCAATGCAAACACCATGGGATATGATATTTTTGATAAAATATTAGTGTATTTTAAAAAACTAGTAAATCTAGGAGAATATTTGTAAGATACAAGTAATTAGAAAAAAAAACAATGAACAACCTTCTGCCTCAATCCATGGCGAATGTATTGCTGATAAAACAAGCACCCAAACCATTTTCCATTAAGAAAATTCATATGCATGAATCCCATTTCTCAAAATAAATTCATTGGGTTTGATAATCATCAACCCATTCCATAATCTTTGGATCCTTCCCCAACACCCCCAATCATATCCCAATGTATTTCTCAATCACAAGCATTAATAGCCGCCACATAATCCTAGCCTATCCACCCACATATCACATAATTTATCTTAGGTTCAGCCATCTGAACCTCACAACACATATACAGCCCCACAAACAAAATAAATTGACATGAGAAGTTCAAAAACATTTCAAATAACATAAGAACATAAAATAAACACACATATCCATCCCAAAAATGTTGTCCCTAAAACAAGGCATCTAGCCTTCACACAAACACTAGATATCATGAATCCAAACTCAATGCACATCATCCCTCAAAAGAAAACATAAAACTCAGGCATCTATTATTAAAATTTTCTAAATAAATTTTTTTATTACATCATAAATTAATCAATTAATTATTTAGATGTTCTAAATATAAGAATCCTAATACATTAATATTTAATAATGTATCAAAAGATTAAAATTCATTATTGCATTTTAAATTGTTTATTCAGATTGTGTGATGTAACACAATCATTTAACATGAATTTTTAATATTTTTATGAATAAATACTTTCATTTATATAATTATTTATAAATTAAATTGTCACATGGATGATCATATTGAACTAAACATGGACATTTTGTTAATTTGATCATTATAAAATTACATCGAATCCCGTACTCAAAGGTGCCTCTTCTTTTATTCAAAATCAAATTAATTAATTAATTATTGATATAAATTGTATACCAATTTCAATAAAAAAATGTATTTCAAATAACGAGAATACATGATAATGACTAAAGTTTATATATCACAGAATCGTGAAAATTAGGAGTAAAACCAATATCACAGTATACAACACCAAATTTGAATCACCGAGCAATTATTTATCGATATAGTTCTATAATTATTAGGTTAATTACATTTCTATATAATGGGAAAACCATAATACTCTATGATTTCATATTAAAAATATAATATGATCAATTAACCCCTATCCTTAAATATGTAAATGTTATTTGTATGATAACATAACCATGTTGTGGATCCCGATCACATCTACCGTGTGACACCTCTTCCCTAAAAGGACCCCACAACATAACCCCATGAAATAACAAAAAAACATAGACACTATTAGAATCTTGTAGATGATATTCATTCACTTAGAGAGATGAAATGAGAGGATTCATATCCAAGAACCACGATAGAAGATGTAGAACATACCTCGAATCAATAAAAATTGAAAATGAGAATTCATGAATATGTACCCATTTGATGGAATACATTTCCACAAAAAGAGAGTGTTTTTGGATTTCCTAGACATTAATAGATCTATAGGGTTTGATAAAAAACATAAGTCACTAAACATTTATAGGTTCACTATAAAGGGGATTAGAAAGGCTTAAAACCCATATTCAAATGATTTAAATGTCAGGATTTATATCTTAATGAAAATTGGATCACATTAAATGTTTTTATTGAATAATATTTACAAATCATGTAAAATATGAGGAACTAGCCTCCAAAATACATGAATGGATTTTATACCATTAATTGTGTCTTACCCAATCCATGAAGTATGAATACCCGACGCGAAACACTTACATTCCATGTATTCTTCCCCATGTAATATATTAGATTCCCAACTCTTGTAGATTTTGTGGGAAACATTGGATCCCCAAAAGATTCAAAAAAACCTAAAAGGTCAAAATACATAGATTCAAGCCCTTACAAAAAACAACCTAAATAAATCCATGACCGCGGTGTTCTCTATGATTGATCAATTTTTGAACATTTAAAATAAGAGACATCCACCATGTTGGTTAATGAATCCACCATGAATCCTAAATTATTAGATACATAACGTTAACAGGATTCTATTACATAGTAATTATTCATGTGAGTTTAATATCATTATGTGACTATCACCATTATTGTAACAGCCCGAGATTTTATGAAAAATATTCTTTTTATTTCACTAATGTCTTGTGTTGTACGCTACACCAAAAGGAGCTTGCACAACACGCATCCTTGACTTTCCTTGCATTACACGCAATCGCGACCTTCCTCGATAGCGTGTGTAGTACGCAATAACGAGTTTCACTAAACAGCGATATGCTATTAAAATGTTATTAAAACTAGCCGTTATGAATAGTAATAACCACTTTTTGAAATTTTGTAAATTTTATTTTTCAAAATGGATTTCATTTTTGGATTCGGAGTATCGAATTTAGCCAAAGGTGAAATTTTGGTACATTTCGGATAACTTTCATATTCTGATGAATAGTGAAAATTACTAAATTTTAATTAAAAACAACTTTTTTAATCGAAATTATTAATAGTGATAAATTATTAATTTGAGTGGTTTTAAAGTATATTTAGAATATATTTTTTCAATTTAATACAATGTTGGTCATTGGTTGTAATTTCACATTTAAACCAGACATAATCAAGTGTCAATCTTTTGATAGATATTGTTTCTTAAAAACACGCTATTTGTTTTAACAGTGGGATTTAATTATAAAATTAATTAATGCAACTTTTGTGTTATGAATTTGGTAAAATAGACTTCATTTTTGAATTCGGAATATGAAATATAGCTTAGGATGAAATTTTGGCATTGTTCTGAAAAACATCAATTTTTGATGAATAGTGAAACTACTAAGTGGTAGTTAAAAAACTAAATTTTTCATAAAACTTAATTTTACCGCTTCTGTGAATGGAATTTCAAAAATCCGAGAGACACGGTTGATTTCAGTAAGTAAAATGTGGTTCAATGAGATGAAAATAATTTTTGGTGAATAGTAACTTTTTACTTTTTTTTACCGCGGTTAATAGTAAATAGGGTAACTAAGGGTAAATATGATATTAATATTACCCTAACACATGTCCTAATTCTATTGGACAAGTGTAATTCGACCAAAAACAAACTTAGGAATAAAATATGACCATTTAGGCCCACTTGGATTAGATTATGACATTTATTATTAATTTATTTAAAGAAGGGTTAAAGTAGTTAAAATCAAAGTTTAATAAGTAAATCATTTTTAATATGGGGTTATATATAAGATAAATTCGATTGTAAATATTCATTAGAAATATAAAAAGATTTACTACATGATGGTATTTTATTTGTAATTTTTAGACATCAAATAATTTAATTTATTTATGACACAAAGATGATGCAGTAATTATCTTGTTAATGAAATATTGACATAATTGATGTTATAAACACAAAAATAAATATAATTTGAGACTTTTTATGAATTAAACTAATTTTCTAGGTTACTATGATATATTAGTGTTGATTTAATCAACTTGGTTCGAACATATAATTCTGTTATGACTTTCACAAAAATCATGTATCAAATAGTGTCAAAATTGACACAAAATAGTTTTTAAATCAAATATTATATTATTAATTGTTATTTTATTCCTAAAAATCTAAGGTTCGGCCAAATGACTTAGATAAGGATATATGTATTAATAATATACAATTTGGGGTTCGTTTGACATGTTATAGTAAGTTTATTAACCATATAGTGTAAGAAAACAAAAGACACGGTAAAAGTTAAATTATTTAACATAGAGTTAAATCTAATTGATAAGGATTAAAATAATAACCTAAACTTGTCTAAATCCTATTGGTTGATAGGATTTCGATCCATCCCCACTTTAGCTTCGAAATAAGACCCTTTGGAACCATTATAAACCGATTTTGACTTTAATATAAAATAATATTTTGAGATATTCCTAAGGTGCCCCTCTCCTCCCTTATAAAAGGACACCTCCTCCCCATCCTCCTCACACCAATTTGAGCACTCAAGCTCGGCCAACCCCTGCCATTTTCTCCTCTCCACTTCCCTAGAATAATCCTAGAGGTCCTGGTCTTCTCCAAAGACCAATCTTAGTTCCTTAAGTGGAGGATTCAAAGAGGCGTTCCAAAGAAGAGGTAATATCCATTACCGATCTTTTCAATTTCTTTCTTCTTCAACTTCTTTTCTTTAGTTGTTTCATGATAAAGTAATAACATCAGTATTACTTACATACTGATATGTTATTATAAATATGAAACAACCCTATTTCACCATATATCCATCCTACGGAAAAAGAAATCACCGCGCGTGCGTACGTACGGAATACCGTCTCCACGCCGTGGTGTAATCTATTTTCCACCATCACCTTACAAGGATGGGTATAATGGTGTAATGAGTAACTATATATGATTATTATGAAGTAATATTGATACTGAAATAATATATATATTGTAAAGACACGTAAAATTCAAGGGAAATTTTTTCTTAATTTTCTTTAGAATTTTACAAGAGCGCGGTTTCAGACGGCACCTGATTCCGAGGCCCGGAGTGCCCGGAATTAATTTCCGAAGTTTGGCTCGGGTACGTTCAGTGAACGAACGAGCGGGAATTCCTAACTTTTGATCCGGTGCTCGGAATTGAAATCCGAGGGCACCGATGAACTCGCAGCGCCGATATTCGCTTAACGAGACCTTTTCGGGAGTTGCGTTTGTTGCGGGTTGAAAGTTACGTTTTGGGGTTTTTAGTTTGAGTTAAATAAAATTGTGTAGAACAATTTTATTTTTAACTTGTCAAAACCTATCAAAGGAGGTTGGGAGTGGGTCCCACACCCACTTAACCTCCCTTGGGAGGATTAAGTGTGGTGGGGCCCACACGAGCCCCTAAACCTTTCAAATCCTCCCAACTCCTTTAACGCCTCTTTTAATGGCTTAAGTTACTTATTTAATTAAGGGAGTTAAACCCCTTTTTGAATTTCAAACCTTTGAAATTCTTGTGGTTAAGTTATGTAATAATATAAGTTAAAGCTTATATTATTCTAGGGGATTCTTTTACCACCTGGGGAGGATTTCTTGAGAGTTTGGAAGCTTTTCTTCTTCACCTTCAAGCTCTGACGAAGAACGAAGAACGCTCAAACTCCGACGAAGAACGACGCCTCTCTTCTTCGTCCTCGGTGTCAACAAGAGGGAACGCCGCTTCCTCCTCGGACCTTCTTCGTCGGCAAACGAAGATCCGCCAACGACGTGTCTCTTCGGGCATATCTCTTCGTCAACGGATTTGACGAACGACGACCGCGACGCCCGACCTCCGCGACGCCGTCTTCCGCGGAACGTAGACGAATCTCGAATCTTAAACCCGAGGTAGGGGTTGTTGTTTAATTCTTAAATTATTCCATTTCTTGCTCGTGGATCGCATGTCTACGTGAGGCTTTGAAATATTTTATTTAAGTGATAATAGCTAACGCGAGGGGGGGCCGGACCGCACGAACACGGCCGAACCCCTCCCTCCATCGTTCTTGTTTAATTCTTGCGGTGGAAGAAAAGTGGCGTGGTGCCGTCGCACCACGCGGATTACCGTACGTTTATTTTACGCGGCGCCGTCGCGCCACGCCGAGGTAGAAACTTCAAGAACGCGACGCCGTCGCGCCGCGTTGAAAAGAATCAAAGTACGGCGAAGGGGCGCGGTGCCGTCGCACCACGCCGGATGACGAACGCCGCGGCCGGTTCTGGGCCACGGCGGGACGAGGAGACCGCGGCCGGTTCCGGGCCACGGCGGAAGAGAAGACCGGCGGCTGGGCCGCCGGCGTCGGAAGCCGAAGAGGGGACCGGAAATTCCGGTCCCGTTGGAGAAAACCGGCCGGCCAGCTGCCCGGCCGGATGCCGTTAAACCGGGGAATTAATTCCCCGGCCAGCTGGCTAAACCCCCCTCTAAAAGAGGGGGGGCGGTTTTTTTTAAAGGGAGGGGGCATCCGGCCCCCTCGGTTCCGCACCAGCAGGCCCCCCCCACGTGGGGGGGGGGGCTTCTTTAAAAAAATGGGGTGCGGCCCTTTGTGCCGCGCCGCCCTACAAAAACTGCGGGGCTTAGCCCCCGCGTGCGCCGCCACCTCGCGGCGCCAGGCCGCCGCGGGCCGCCGCCGCCGCCGGCCACTGCGCCGCCGCGCCGCTGCCCGCCGCCGCCGGCCGCCGCCGCCGGCCGCCGCCGCCGGCCGCCGCGCCGCCCAGGGGGGGGGGGGGGTCGGGCCGGGTCGGCCCGGACCCGGACCCCCCGTTTCGGACCAGTTTTGGTTTTTGGCTCATAACTTGAGCCTCGGACCTCCGAATGACGAACCGTCTGCGGCAACGCGATCCTTGGATCGAGACGGTCGTTTCGGTATATCGCACTCAAGGTTTCGGATTACTTTGAGTTCGGCCGGGTTGGTTCGTTCACGAAACCAACCGGGCCTTCGGAGTGGAAACGCTCATATCTTGAGCTACGGACGTCCGATTGACGTGCCGTCAGTCGCGTAGTGTTCCTCTTAGTGAGACGGATCTTTTGGAATACTCCGCCCGAGGTTTGGACGTAGGTGGAGTACGGTCGGGTTGGTTTTGCCTTAAAAACCAACCGGGCCCCGGAGACGAAAATGCCAATAACTCTCAGACCGGGCGTCCGATTGACGCGCCGTCTGTTGCGTTGAGTTCCTGTTGACGATACAGAACTTTTGGATACATCAACTTCAGTCTTCGTGACAGTTGATGTATCAGCCTCTCGGCTCGTGGAGCGGACCCTCCGAACGAGCTTGCTGTGTGCGGGAACCCTAGTGCTGGCTGCGACTGCTACAACTGCTACTACTGCTACGACTGCTATTGTGACTGCGACGACGACAGTACAGAGATCCTGTGTGGATTCGACGACGACAGTACAGAGATCCTATGTGGATTCGACGACGACGACTACAACACTCAGCGATCCAACGTGGATCAGTGCTACAGGTCCTGTGTGGGCCCGATCCTGTGTGGGTCCTTGCGCTCAGCGGTTCTGTGTGAGCCAGCGCCTACAGGTTCTGTGTGAGCCCGATCCTGTGTGGGTCTTTGCAGGGGTTAGTTACCTATCGATCCTTCGTGGGTCCGACGACTTAGATGGATCAGTGATCATCTTTTTCGTCCTTGAAGAAGTATACCTGTGTGAGCTGAATCCTGTTGCTTTCCTGTGTGGATTGTGTTGTGCAATCCTGTGTGGATTATGTTTCGCCTTCCTATGTGGAATACGTATACTTTCCTGCGTGGACTGAGTTGTACTTAGGCTCGGAGGTTGGAGCGTATTTTAATTGATGACTTAGGTATATGTATGGGCATATACCTAAGCAGTGTCGGTTGTTACTTCGTGATTGTACTTTTCTTCGTGGTTTATCCTTTGTGGATTTGAGAGACCTTCAGGGGTCTCGGGGTCCCTACTGAGTAGCTTATACTCACCCCTGCACGGGCTTCGCCCGCACTACGTTGTGTTGGTTGCAGACGACGGACAACGTTGACCTTAGCTGAGGCCTACAGAGCGGGACGGTACCCGGAGGAGGACCACTGGACGGGACGTGCACGGAGCAGACGGCGGGACCCGTGGAGCAGAGGAGCTATCTGTACCCACCCTTCAGGTGGGATTTCCAGTGGACAGCTCGGAGTAGCGGCTTTTACTTTACAGTTGCTGTTTTTCCCTTTTCGAGTTGTACTTTACTTTTAGTTTGGGTTTGTATACTGGCCCATTTACTTTTCCGCACTTTCAGTTGTACTCTGCTTTGTTTAGTGTTTACTTTTCGCTTGCTTACTCTGTGGTGTGTGTTTACTTATCAAAGACAATGCCTTCCCTTTTTACCGGGATTTACGCCTTGGTGCTAGTCGCCAGCCCCTGGCCTATGGAAGGCGGGCTTGGGGTAGTCACGACACGGACCCCGAGGGCGGGTCGTGACAAATTGGTATCAGAGGGGTTCGGTTCTACCGTGAACTCTGATATTTTCTATGTGAAGCAATAATTTTTAGCGTATTGAGTGTGGTTATCAGTCCAGGGAGTCCAGTGTTGGTGCGGCGGCCGACGTATCCGTACACCCGGACCCTGACTTCTGATTTCCGACTTAATGCACGAAAACATTGATTGCGTGTGTGTTTCAAAGTTTTCTTTGTGATTACTTATATCAGCTCACCAGGTATACTGTTCTGACCGTGGCGCACCTGTTTCCTTTTCAGGATGGCCCCACGACGGCAGCCAGCTAGGGTTCCGAGAGTCGAGCGAGACGACATCCCACCAAGCGACGAGGCCTCGGTGCAGGGCCCTTTTCCAGTAGTGGCACCGGCGGTAGCTTTACCCGCCGATCCCCCGATGCTTCCAGCAGCAGCCGCTGACGATGCACGTCGCCTCAGCGCACTGCATGAGTTTCAGCGCCAGCGACCGCCCAAGTTTCGCGGGGAGACGGATCCCCAGGCAGCAGAGGACTGGCTGGAGGCAGTGGTTCGAGTGTTTAGGCTAGTGAGGACACCAGCAGACCTCATGGTGATCCTCGCTGCGAGCCTACTACACGCAGCAGCAGGACGATGGTGGAGCTTGATGCTCTAGGTGCACGATGAGGCATCTCTACTTTGGACGGACTTTGAGAGCCTCTTCCGCTCTGAGTTCGTCCCGGCCACCCTCCGAGCGGTGCACATCCAGGAGCTTCTACAGCTGCGGCAGGGCAGCATGACGGTCGCTCAGTACTCGGCGAGATTTACCGATCTCTCGCGCTACTCGACCGACATGGTACGGGACCCATTCTTCCGGGCCCGGACCTTCGAGCAGGGTTTGAGACACGAGATCAGGGCATCGCTGATCTCCCTCAGCATACCGACTCAGACAGGAGTACTGGAGCGGGCTCTTCTGATCGAGAGCTTCCTTGCTGAGTATACACCAGCACAGCGACCCACCGCAGGGCGGCACGTGGCAGAGTCATCTGCAGCAGGCATACGATCTCAGGGCACTGGCTCAGCAGTGCGGGGCACACAGCGTGGAGCCAGTCTTACGAGAGGCAGACAGTGCTACTCGTGCAGCGGGCAGGGCCACATGGCTCGTGACTGCCCGACCCGCCCTGCCGAGGAGCAGCAGTCAGTTGATGGAACACCGAGGCAGAGGCAGAGGGTCGACCGTGGCGGTCCGCAGGGAGGAGGCGGACAAGGCAGAGGAGCTGGACGAGCAGGTGGTAGTGGCCGACACTTTGAGGCTCTACCACCACCACCACCAGGAGGTCCACCCCGACCACAGGGAGCTGGCGGGCAGCGACAGGCACAGCTCCAGGCAGCAGAGGCCTACGACCACGGCACACCTGAGATGATTCGAGATACTATCTGTGTCTATTCCACCCTTGCTGCAGTTCTTATAGACACAGGAGCGAGTCTTTCTTTCATAGCCGCTGCCCTTGTTCAGAGCTCGGAGATTCCGACAGAGCCGTTGGCTCGATCCTTACGGCTAGAGACTCCTACGGGAGCAGACTCGACGATTACGCACTGGTGCCGGCAGTGTGAGGTTACTCTAGGAGGCGAGAGCTTCGGCTGGGATCTTCTTGTAGCAGCGTCGAGGCCTTACGACGTCATCTTGGGCATGGATTGGCTGTCTACGGTCCATGCACAGATTGACTGTTTTAGGCGCAAGGTGCGATGTGTACGCACCGACGGGAGCAGGTTCACCTTCACCGGCGAGAAGGGAGCCTTAGCAGCACAGGATGGACTTCCGCGGAGGAGAGGACAGCCCATCACTCATCAGTTGGCTAGCCTTATCCTTGGACCAGTTGACTTGCGGAGTCCTGGTTTTCCTGCAGTGGTGGATCAGTTTGCGGACGTTTTCCCCGACGATGTTCCAGGGCTACCTCCTCGCAGAGAGGTAGACTTTTATATTGACTTGTACCCCGGGACAGCCCCGATATCCACTCCAGCATATCGGATGGCCCCCGCCGAGATTCGAGGGATACGGGTACAGTTGGAGGACTTGCAGGGCAAGGGGTTCATCCGACCCAGTGTATCACCCTGGGCTTCCCCGATATTGTTCGCCAAGAAGGCGGACGGGAGCTTGCGACTTTGTGTTGACTATCGTCGCCTGAACCAGGTGACAGTGAGGAACAAGTATCCGCTACCGAGGATTGATGACCTCTTTCATCAGCTCAGAGTTAGAGTTCGAGGATGGAGACCACGTCTTCTTGCGGGTCTCACCTCGACGTGGTATTCGGAGATTTGGCCGAGGCGGCAAGTTATCTCCGCGCTTCATCGGACCTTTCCAGATTCTCAGCAGGATTGGCGAGGTGGCTTATCGCCTGGCTCTACCACCTCAGTTGCACCTGGTGCACGACGTCTTCCACGTATCCCAGCTGAGGAGATACGTGCATGACCCGACGCACATCATTGACCATGGGGAGCTTGACGTTGACGATGGGGCGACTTTTACGGAGGTCCCGGTGGAGATAGAGGATCGACAGGAGCGGGTCCTGCGTGGGCGATCGATTCCTCTTGTGCGCATCAGATGGCAGTACGGGAATCTCCAGGAGAGCACATGGGAGCGGGAGGCTCAGATGCGTGCTCAGTACCCTCATTTGTTTCCCTAGTTTTTGATGTATCTTTACGGGGACGTAAAGCCCTGAGGTGGGAGTAATGTAAAGACCCGTAAAATTCAAGGGAAATTTTTTCTTAATTTTCTTTAGAATTTTACAAGAGCGCGGTTTCAGACGGCACCTGATTCTGAGGCCCGGAGTGCCCGAAATTAATTTCCGAAATTTGGCTCGGGTACGTTCAGTGAACGAACGAGCGGGAATTCCTAACTTTTGATCCGGTGCTCGGAATTGAAATCCGAGGGCACCGATGAACTCGCAGCGCCGATATTCGCTTAACGAGACCTTTTCAGGAGTTGCGTTTGTTGCGGGTTGAAAGTTACGTTTTGGGGTTTTTAGTTTGAGTTAAATAAAATTGTGTAGAACAATTTTATTTTTAACTTGTTAAAACCTATCAAAGGAGGTTGGGAGTGGGACCCACACCCACTTAACCTCCCTTGGGAGGATTAAGTGTGGTGGGGCCCACACGAGCCCCTAAACCTTTCAAATCCTCCCAACTCCTTTAACGCCTCTTTTAATGGCTTAAGTTACTTATTTAATTAAGGGAGTTAAACCCCTTTTTGAATTTCAAACCTTTGAAATTCTTGTGGTTAAGTTATGTAATAATATAAGTTAAAGCTTATATTATTATAGGGGATTCTTTTACCACCTGGGGATGATTTCTTGAGAGTTTGGAAGCTTTTCTTCTTCACCTTCAAGCTCTGACGAAGAACGAAGAACGCTCAAACTCCGACGAAGAACGACGCCTCTCTTCTTCGTCCTCGGTGTCAACAAGAGGGAACGCCACTTCCTCCTCGGACCTTCTTCGTCGGCAAACGAAGATCCGCCAACGACGTGTCTCTTCGGGCATATCTCTTCGTCAACGGATTTGACGAACGACGACCGTGACGCCCGA
Source organism: Viscum album (assembly GCA_963277665.1). Lineage (NCBI taxonomy): Eukaryota > Viridiplantae > Streptophyta > Magnoliopsida > Santalales > Viscaceae > Viscum > Viscum album. The sequence continues at coordinate 241,428,636 of OY728160.1, read as the reverse complement.
CCTCCACGACGCCGTCTTCCGCGGAACGTAGACGAATCTCGAATCTTAAACCCGAGGTAGGGGTTGTTGTTTAATTCTTAAATTATTCCATTTCTTGCTCGTGGATCGCATGTCTACGTGAGGCTTTGAAATATTTTATTTAAGTGATAATAGCTAACGCGAGGGGGGGCCGGACCGCACGAACACGGCCGAACCCCTCCCTCCATCGTTCTTGTTTAATTCTTGCGGTGGAAGCAAAGTGGCGTGGTGCCGTCGCACCACGCGGATTACCGTACGTTTATTTTACGCGGCGCCGTCGCGCCACGCCGAGGTAGAAACTTCAAGAACGCGACGTCGTCGCGCCGCGTTGAAAAGAATCAAAGTACGGCGAAGGGGCGCGGTGCCGTCGCACCACGCCGGATGACGAACGCCGCGGCCGGTTCCGGGCCGCGGCGGGACGAGGAGACTGCGGCCGGTTCCGGGCCGCGGCGGAAGAGAAGACCGGTGGCCAGGCCGCCGGCGTCGGAAGCCGAAGAGGGGACCGGAAATTCCGGTCCTGTTGGAGAAAACCGGCCGGGCAGCTGGCCGGCCGGATGCCGTTAAACCGGGGAATTAATCCCCCGGCCAGCTGGCTAAACCCCCCTCTTAAAGAGGGGGGGGGGGTTTTCTAAAGGGAGGGGGCATCCGGCCCCCTCGGTTCCGCACCAGCAGGCCCCCCCCCACGTGGGGGGGGGGCTTCTTTAAAAAAATGGGGCGCGGCCCTTTGTGCCGCGCCGCCCTACAAAAACCGCGGGGCTTAGCCCCCGCGTGCGCCGCCGCCTCGCGGGGCCGGGCCGCCGCGGCCCGCCGCCGCCGCCGGCCACCGCGCCGCCGCGCCGCCGCACCGCCGCGCCGCCGCCGGCCCCCGCGCCGCCCAGGGGGGGGGGGGGGGGGGTCGGGCCGGGTCGGCCCGGACCCGGACCCCCCGTTTTGGACCAGTTTTGGTTTTTGGCTCATAACTTGAGCCTCGGACATCCGAATGACGAACCGTCTGCGGAAACGCGATCCTTGGATCGAGACGGTCGTTTCGGTATATCGCACTCAAGGTTTCGGATTACTTTGAGTTCGTCCAGGTTGGTTCGTTCACGAAACCAACCGGGCCTTCGGAGCGGAAACGCTCATATCTTGAGCTACGGACGTCCGATTGATGTGCCGTCAGTCGCGTAGTGTTCCTCTTAGTAAGACGGATATTTTGGCATACTCCGCCCGAGGTTTGGACGCAGGTGGAGTACGGTCGGGTTGGTTTTGCCTTAAAAACCAACCGGGCCCCGGAGACGAAAATGCCAATAACTCTCAGACCGGGCGTCCGATCGACGCGCCGTCTGTTGCGTTGAGTTCCTGTTGACGATACGGAACTTTTGGATACATCAACTTCAGTCTTCGTGACAGTTGATGTATCAGCCTCTCGGCTCGTGGAGCGGACCCTCCGAACGAGCTTGCTGTGTGCGGGAACCCTAGTGCTGGCTGCGACTGCTACAACTGCTACTACTGCTACGACTGCTATTGTGACTGCGACGACGACAGTACAGAGATCCTGTGTGGATTCGACGACGACAGTACAAAGATCCTGTGTGGATTCGACGACGACGACTACAGCACTCAGCGATCCTACGTGGATCAGTGCTACAGGTCCTGTGTGGGCCTGATCCTGTGTGGGTCCTTGCGCTCAGCGGTTCTGTGTGAGCCAGCGCCTACAGGTTCTGTGTGAGCCCGATCCTGTGTGGGCCTTTGCGGGGGTTAGTTACCTATCGATCATTCGTGGGTCCGACGACTTAGATGGATCAGTGATCATCTTTTTCGTCCTTGAAGAAGTATACCTGTGTGAGTTGAATCCTGTTGCTTTCCTGTGTGGATTGTGTTGTGCAATCCTGTGTGGATTATGTTTCGCTTTCCTATGTGGAATACGTATACTTTCCTGCGTGGACTGAGTTGTACTTAGGCTCGGAGGTTGGAGCGTATTTTAATTGATGACTTAGGTATATGTATGGGCATATACCTAAGCAGTGTCGGTTGTTACTTCGTGATTGTACTTTTTTTCGTGGTTTATCCTTTGTGGATTTGAGAGACCTTCAGGGGTCTCGGGGTCCCTACTGAGTAGCTTATACTCACCCCTGCACGGGCTTCGCCCGCACTACGTTGTGTTGGTTGCAGAGGACGGACAGCGTTGACCTTAGCTGAGGCCTACAGAGCGGGACGGTACCCGGAGGAGGACCACTGGACGGGACGTGCACGGAGCAGACGGCGGGACCCGTGGAGCAGAGGAGCTATCTGTACCCACCCTTCAGGTGGGATTTCCAGTGGACAGCTCGGAGTAGCGGCTTTTACTTTACAGTTGCTGTTGTTCCCTTTTCGAGTTGTACTTTACTTTCAGTTTGGGTTTGTATACTGGCCCATTTACTTTTCCGCACTTTCAGTTGTACTCTGCTTTGTTTAGTGTTTACTTTCCGCTTGCTTACTCTGTGGTGTGTGTTTACTTATCAAAGGCAATGCCTTCCCTTTTTACCGGGATTTACGCCTTGGTGCTAGTCGCCAGCCCCTGGCCTATGGAAGGCGGGCTTGGGGTAGTCACGGCACGGACCCCGAGGGCGGGTCGTAACATATATACTCCAATACAATTCCACGATCATAGGAACGATATCATCACTTGTGCGTACGTACGGAATACCGTCTCCACGATGTGATGCGACTCGTTCTACATGATCTTCATTTCGTAATGATTATATAAATGAATTGAATGAATGAATATGGTATATACTACACTAATACCATTCTGGAAATGAATTATCTATAACCTAAAGATAAGAATAAGAATTTATTCGACAAAACACGCATAAGAACAAAAAGTTATAAAGACCCGAGTAACAAGTAACAATAAAATATTACTAACAAGAAGCTAATAATATGACCATATATGATCTCATATTAATATGTATGATTCTGGAATAAGTCAATAACATTATTTAAACCATTATACAGGAGCATCGGACACGAACAAATCAAATCGGACCTAAGGTAAGGGAAATATCACAATCTCATTTTTATCCGAGATTGTTTATTCGTAAGTATTTACTGGGGTGTATTTTATCATCCACATCCATGTTTACCCAATATGTAATATTATTTCCATCCACCTAAAATTGTTTAAATCCATTTTTACCCTTCGGTGAGTTTTTAGTAATACGTATGAAAGGAATCTTTTGTCGTTTTTCGTACGAGGTACTTTTTGACTTTTCCGACAAAAGTACGAAGAATGTTTTTTTTAACTTATACAGCACGAACGTATTTCTACTGTTTTATAAAGCCTTATTTTCATGAAGCTTCCTCTAAAATATTTCATGACTATTTTCAATAAAATCTCTTTCTTTTAAAATTGCATGATGTTTTGTGAAAAGAAATTGATTTTGAAGAAGAAAGGATATTTTCCTCAAGAATTCAATTCAAGTGTTTTATCAAAATTATTTTACATCTAAGATAATAAAGGGTTCTGTTTCTATCCATATTTTTACATTGATTTGACTATGTTGTGATGTAATTATGTTTATGAATTCCTTTATCTTATATGAATTGATTTATGATGTCATGATGTTTCAAGAATCCCATATTTATTACATGGGTTATGCAATGATGTATGATTTATGATTTTGTGGCACACATAAGAATGGTATCATTATGAGATGGGTGGGACCTATATCTCCCTCCAATGCATTGGGTAAAGATTTTATATCTCATGAGATAGACATGGCTGAAATGGTAGGTTATACCGGTTCAGTGAAACAGGACTGAAACGAGGGTTACTCGATTCAGAAAGGGACTTTGTCCACTAAGATAGTCTTGGCAATGAGTCATGACTAACAAGAAATGATTTTCTATGATTATGTGTGCATGCCACAAAGTTTCAAGTTTCATATTATGATTATGGGGATCTCATTTTCACTTCTATGATTTATCCCATGTTATGATATTATGAGCTCTTTTGCAGGTTAAGATTTCCAAAAGCTATGTTCTTATGTATATGATGCGATTGATATTTCTTTTGTTTACCCTTATTGAGCATTTGAGCTCACCCTTTTATGTTTTCTTTTCCCCAGGATATAAATAAAGGTTTTTAGGTAAAAAAAGGAAGACCTTTATGGGAGATATTGAAGATCTTTCACCACGATTAGAAGATTACGTTCTGAGTTTCCAAAGACACTAAACTATTACGATCCTTGTGTGTGTGTTTTTGTTATGTACTAAGTATTCCGCAAAAGTAATGTAATGTCCATGTACGGTACGCTTCGGGTCTCTACAGTTGGTATCAGAGGAAAGGTTTAGTCAACCTTTGGAAACTAGGATGCGATAACATTAGTGAGATCCCTAGAGATATTTCTAAGGTATGTCTAGGGATGTCCATAAGGATAAGTATACGTATAGGATATGGTCCTAGAACTGCGGTAACAATCTTAGAATTTAACCTAAGATGTTAGATATTAAGGGTACTCCCCCTTTACTATGTTGTTTTCCCTAGCATGATTTTTGCCTCTCACACTATTCTTTTTGGGTTTTAGACGATGGCTGGAACCCGAAGGAACCGTGTTGATCAATGCAATGGACAATGCAATGATTGTCCTCCTGAACAAAAAAATGTTATGGGAGATGGAGTGAAAAATCTTATTGCTATACTTACACAAGCTATGAATCATTCTGGACTTCCAAATGAGCAGATAAGGGAACAATATTCTATCGAGTCCTTCATGAGGCAACGTCCACCTTCTTTCAGTGGGTCTTATGATCCACTTGTGGCTGAACAATGGATCAGTACTACTAAAAAGATATTTTCAGTTCTTCAATGTTCTGAACATGATAAAGTCATCTTAGCAGTATATCGTTTGGAAGGTGAAGCTGATCAATGGTGGAATCTTATCAAGAATACGAGGCCAAGAGATGAAATTGAGTCCATGGAATGGGACGAGTTCATGAACTTGTTTTTCAATAAGTACATCCCTCGTATTCTTCGAACAAAGATGGAGAAAGAGTTTCTTGAACTGAAGCAAAGGGACGATGAATCTGTTGGTACCTATGAAGCAAATTTTACAAGACTTGCAAGGTATGCTTCTGGTATTATCATCCAACCTGAAAGTAAAGTTGATCGATTTTTCAGTGGCTTAAAACCAAGTCTTCGAAGGTCATTAGCTATAAGAGACTTCAGTAGCTATGAAGAAATTGTGCGTTGTGATATCAAGGTAGAAATGGAAGTTGGTGTTACATATCCATCTCATGGTTTTGACAAGAAACGAAAGATGGAGTTCAAGGAGAAATCTCAGAATAATGGTGAAAAGAAGATGAATGTTTCCTTATGCACAAAGTGTGGAAAGAAGCATGGTGCAGATTGTCTTAAAGGGACTAGAAAATGTTTTAAGTGTGGAAAAGAAGGTCATCGAGCAGCTGAGTGTCGAAGTAATGGAAAAAAGGTTTCTAATGATGTGAATAAATAAAACACTACAGAGAACGCACCGCCAACACTTCAATGCTTCAAGTGCAAGGAAATGGGGCATTATGCTAATAATTGCCCTAATCCAAGGGTTAGTGATGATCAACATGAGCAACCACTGAAGGCAAAGGACAAAGAGAAATCACATGCGATCACTATTGGCAATGTTGAATATGACAACGATGTGGTGGAATGATTAAGTGTTTATGTAATGGGATTCCAAAATAATGTTGTATCATTGAGTATTGCAATATTTATTGATGTGGTATTCAAAGTGATTGAGATATTTTTTGGAAATAAGATGATATGCGCATAATGAAGACGAGAAAATGAAATGTTTAATAGTATTCATGAGCTCATGATTGATATAAGGACTAAGTGATATCATGGTTTGAGTATATAGAATTTTTAGGATTTTGGTATGTGGAAAGTGTTAACTTTTAACTGCACTCATGTTTTCACTAAGGTATTCAAGAGAATACACGATTAAGGACTTTGAATGTTTAGAATGTGACCAACAAGACATATGTTATGATATGTGGGGATCAATGACAGTATTAAATCTCTGGTAATCGTTGTCACTATATTATGAGAGTGGACTGCAGTATTATGTATAAGCCTAAAGATTAGACTGGATTATGTTGGACATAAGTTAGTATTGTTTAAGGATAGAAGATTTTCGATATTATTGATGGGATGTTATAGTAACGTAGTTTTAGAAAAAGGACAACCTGCAGGACGGGCGACAGCCCATCGCTTCGGACAAGGCTGTGGGAATCGAACCCACAACCAAAGTGCGACTGGCCTTTATCGCCTACCACTGGCCTACAGGAAGTCCCCGTTTAGCAGAAACTAGTTTTATTTTATTAAGCGGTATGATATATGAAGTATAAGTTCATTTTTGGAACCATATACGATTAATCTCACTATAAGATGGACTTATAACTTTTGCTAACCCTTTGTTTGAAATAGATGGAATGACCCATCCTTCTATCACATGATCTGCTAATGCTTCACGAATACCAAATTCAACTTCATTTCTTTATGATATGAAGTGGAAATTGTTCAATTCACGAACAACAGTGAGATTGTAACAAAATCATGTAAGTATTTCTTTTAATTCATCAACTTTAGGGAAATGATCTTGAAAACCAAAAATGTTGTCCTAGTGCTCTTATATCTGATTAATCAGATGGTACCTTAGATCGTCACAAATTTATGGATTAGTGATTACTGGCTTTTCCATAGCCATGTTCTCTACCACTCTCCATCAGAACATGATGGTTAGATTTCTCTTCCATATCCATATTTTCACCTATGTGGAAACCCAGTGATTAGTTACATTTCATACTTTAGTTTTTAAAGCCAAGTTTTGGTATTCCTTTTTACGATGTGGGATTCTATTAAAGAAACTTTAGAATAGTAAACCATTTATAACCCCGACGAATTTCGAGGGAGAAATTCATTTTAAGGGGGGTAGAATGTAACAGCCCGAGATTTTATGAAAAATATTCTTTTTATTTCACTAATGTCTTGTGTTGTACGCTACACCAAAAGGAGCTTGCACAACACGCATCCTTGACTTGCCTTGCATTACACGCAATCGCGACCTTCCTCGATAGCGTGTGTAGTACGCAATAACGAGTTTCACTAAACAGTGATATGCTATTAAAATGTTATTAAAACAAGCCGTTATGAATAGTAATAACCACTTTTTGAAATTTTGTAAATTTTATTTTTCAAAATGGATTTCATTTTTGGATTCAGAGTATCGAATTTAGCCTAAGGTGAAATTTTGGTACATTTCGGATAACTTTCATATTCTGATGAATAGTGAAAATTACTAAATTTTAATTAAAAACAACTTTTTTAATCGAAATTATTAATAGTGATAAATTATTAATTTGAGTGGTTTTAAAGTATATTTAGAATATATTTTTACAATTTAATACAATGTTGGTCATTGGTTGTAATTTCACATTTAAACCAGACATAATCAAGTGTCAATCTTTTGATAGATATTGTTTCTTAAAAACACGCTATTTGTTTTAACAGCGGGATTTAATTATAAAATTAATTAATGCAACTTTTGTGTTATGAATTTGGTAAAATAGACTTCATTTTTGAATTCGGAATATGAAATATAGCTTAGGATGAAATTTTGGCATTGTTCTGAAAAACATCAATTTTTGATGAATAGTGAAACTACTAAGTGGTAGTTAAAAAACTGAATTTTTCATAAAACTTAATTTTACAGCTTCTGTGAATGGAATTTCAAAAATCAGAGAGACACGGTTGATTTCAGTAAGTAAAATGTGGTTCAATGAGATGAAAATAATTTTTGGTGAATAGTAACTTTTTACTTTTTTTACCGCGGTTAATAGTAAATAGGGTAACTAAGGGTAAATATGATATTAATATTACCCTAACACATGTCCTAATTCTATTGGACAAGTGTAATTCGACCAAAAACAAACTTAGGAATAAAATATGACCATTTAGGCCCACTTGGATTAGATTAGGACATTTATTATTAATTTATTTAAAGAATGGTTAAAGTAGTTAAAATCAAAGTTTAATAAGTAAATCATTTTTAATGTGGGGTTATATATAAGATCAATTCGATTGTAAATATTCATTAGAAATCTAAAAAGATTTAATACATGATGGTATTTTATTTGTAATTTTTAGACATCAAATAATTTAATTTATTTATGACACAAAGATGATGCAGTAATTATCTTGTTAATGAAATATTGACATAATTGATGTTATAAACACCAAAATAAATATAATTTGAGACTTTTTATGAATTAAACTAACTTTCTAGGTTACTATGATATATTAGTGTTGATTTAATCAACTTGGTTCGAACATATAATTCTGTTATGACTTTCTCAAAAATCATGTATCAAATAGTGTCAAAATTGACACAAAATAGTTTTTAAAATCAAATATTATATTATTAATTGTTATTTTATTCCTAAAAATCTAAGGTTCGGCCAAATGACTTAGATAAGGATATATGTATTAATAATATACAATTTGGGGTTCGTTTGGCATGTTATAGTAAGTTTATTAACCATATAGTGTAAGAAAACAAAAGACACGGTAAAAGTTAAATTATTTAACTTAGAGTTAAATCTAATTGATAAGGATTAAAATAATAACCTAAACTTGTCTAAATCCTATTGGTTGATAGGATTTAGATCCATCCCCACTTTAGATTCGAAATAAGACCCTTTGGAACCATTATAAACCGATTTTGACTTTAATATAAAATAATATTTTGAGATATTCCTAAGGTGCCCCTCTCCTCCCTTATAAAAGGACACCTCCTCCCCCTCCTCCTCACACCAATTTGAGCACTCAAGCTCGGCCAACCCCTGCCATTTTCTCCTCTCAACTTCCCTAGAATAATCCTAGAGGTCCTGGTCTTCTCCAAAGACCAATCTTAGTTCCTTAAGTGGAGGATTCAAAGAGGCGTTCCAAAGAAGAGGTAATATCCATTACCGATCTTTTCAATTTCTTTCTTCTTCAACTTCTTCTTCTTTAGTTGTTTCATGATAAAGTAATAACATCAGTATTACTTACATACTGATATGTTATTATAAATATGAAACAACCCTATTTCACCATATATCCATCCTACGGAAAAAGAAATCACCGCGCGTGCGTACGTACGGAATACCGTCTCCACGCCGTGGTGTAATCTATTTTCCACCATCACCTTACAAGGATGGGTATAATGGTGTAATGAGTAACTATATATGATTATTATGAAGTAATATTGATACTGAAATAATATATATATACTACAATACAATTCCACGATCATAGGAACGATATCATCACTCGTGCGTACGTACGGAATACCGTCTCCACGATGTGATTCGACTCGTTCTACATGATCTTCATTTCATAATGATTATATAAATGAATTGAATGAATGAATATGGTATATACTACACTAATACCATTCTGGAAATTAATTATCTATAACCTAAAGATAAGAATAATAATTTATTCGACAAAACACGCATAAGAACAAAAAGTTATAAAGACCCGAGTAACAAGTAACAATGAAATATTACTAACAAGAAGCTAATAATATGACCATATATGATCTCATATTAATATGTATGATTCTGGAATAAGTCAATAACATTATTTAAACCATTATACAGGAGCTTCGGACATGAACAAATCAAATCGGACCTAAGGTAAGGGAAATATCACAATCTCATTTTTATCCGAGATTGTTTATTCGTAAGTATTTACTGGGGTGTATTTTATCATCCACATCCATGTTTACTCAATATGTAATATTATTTCCATCCACCTAAAATTGTTTAAATCGATTTTTACCCTTCGGTGAGTTTTTAGTAATACGTATGAAAGGAATCTTTTGTCGTTTTTCGTACGAGGTACTTTTTGACTTTTCCGACAAAAGTACGAAGAATGTTTTTTTTAACTTATACGGCACGAACGTATTTCTACTGTTTTATAAAGCCTTATTTTCATGAATCTTCCTCTAGAATATTTCATGACTATTTTCAATAAAATCTCTTTCTTTTAAAATTGCATGATGTTTTGTGAAAAGAAATTGATTTTGAAGAAGAAAGGATATTTTCCTCAAGAATTCAATTCAAGTGTTTTATCAAAATTATTTTCCATCTAAGATAATAAAGGGTTCTCTTTCTATCCATATTTTTACATTGATTTGAATATGTTGTGATGGAATTATGTTTATGAATTCCTTTATCTTATATGAATTGATTTATGATGTCATGATGTTTCAAGAATCCCATATTTATTACATGGGTTATGCAATGATGTATGATTTATGATTTTGTGGCACACATAAGAATGGTATCATTATGAGATGGGTGGGACCTATATTTCCCTCCAATGCATTGGGTAAAGATTTTATATCTCATGAGATAGACATGGCTGAAATGGTAGGTTATACCGGTTCAGTGAAACAGGACTGAAACGAGGGTTACTCGATTCAGAAAGGGACTTTGTGCACTAAGATAGTCTTGGAAATGAGTCACGACTAACAAGAAATGATTTTCTATGATTATGTGTGCATGCCACAAAGTTTCAAGTTTCATGTTATGATTATGGGGATCTCATTTTCACTTCTATGATTTATCCCATGTTATGATATTATGAGCTCTTTTGCAGGTTAAGATTTCCAAAAGCTATGTTCTTATGTATATGATGTGATTGATATTTCTTTTGTTTACCCTTACTGAGCATTTGAGCTCACCCTTTTATGTTTTCTTTTCCCCAGGATATAAAGAAAGGTTTTTAGGTAAAAAAAGGAAGATCTTTATGGGAGATATTGAAGATCTTTCACCACGATTAGAAGATTACGTTCTGATTTTCCAAAGACACTAAACTATTACGATCCTTGTGTGTGTGTTTTTGTTATGTACTAAGTATTCCGCAAAAGTAATGTAATGTCCATGTATGATAAGCTTCGGGTCTCTACAATTATCTTTGGGGAATATGGCATGTTGTTATACAGTACCCTAGACATTGGGTTACGTTTGACTATTTCTACTGAGAAAAAGGCCTAAGTGGTCACACACTATGTTTATCCATAAATTAGTTACATAATTTTATTATTTATTATTTAAATAGTTTATTAAATAATAATCCCTCATATAGTCTATAAATTATTAATTTTTTCATGATGACAAATATTTTTACATCGTCTATTCGAGAATATTTTTTATGAGTTGAATATATAATAAATAATTGTTTTATTATTTAAAAATAATATATAAATAGATGTATTGGAAAATAGTGTTCTTATATATTTTTATTAAATAACTAATCATTACTCATGTTCCGATAATTATTATGAAGGAATGGAATAACATGTTTAATGGTCAAATGAAAAATAAGATATATTCATTTTTATTAGAAATATTTAATTAGTTGGTGAGCTTTATGTATTTGAAGAGGTAATAATAATAATATCATTATTATTATTTTAGAGTTGATGTTCCACAAGAATTAATGAAAATAGTATGGCTTTATAAGAAATTATTATTTTCTAACAGAAGTTTTATATAAAAAAATTATTTTATTTAATTTAAATTTTCCATTCTTTTGGTTATATACAATAAAATTTGGAGAGAATTCCATCAAATACCAAGGTATTTCCCACACCATATACTCTATAAGTAAGAGAGAGCAATCATCCCCTCCCACCAATATCATGTCCATATATATTAAAGAGAATCCATCAATAAAGTTATTCTCAGGGTGATAAATGATCAACCATGAAAGTGTTGAGATCCACAACTGTAGATATCATAGATTCATATGATGATGTCCCACATTTCAACACTGAAGGGAATCTACTCTTTATTCCTATAAAATAATGATGGTATGACATAGAGACATTTTCATATTCATCAACCAGAAAGATTTCATCATAATTTAATTATTAATTTTTTAAAATAATTTCAAATAATATATGAGGGTTTCATGATTTGGTTCTATTGTTTTCTAATAAATTATTAATTTATTCAATTACATTAATAATTTAATATTTTTAATTTAAAAATAATATTAATCATCACTTATTATTATAATAAAAAATGGTAATACCACATTTTCCACTTCCACTTCTTTGAGAAATGAAATTTTTATAAGAGAGGACACATTATTATTTATATCAATGACTGAATTACACAATTATCAGTAATTTTTAAATTTTGGATTAATAATTACATAATTATGATTATGATAACTACTCATATTCTTCTACATTACATGTTATATAATCTAATCAATTAATTTAATTAATGAATCACATTTAAAGACCTTATATATTGGTTCTTAGAATTTCTCCAAATCGCTTCATAATACACACAATGTTGCTCACTGGTAAATTCTATATTCCCTTGTTCAATGAGTGATGTGTTAATTTAGAAATTATTCATGAAATTTGAATTTAGTAGAGGCAATGTGTATTTAAAGTCAACATGTGTTGACCAAGCCATGTTGGTGTATGGTTCTCTAGAATAGACATTGTGTAACATGTGCACAAAACATGTAGTCAATTAGTCAAGGAAATACCATGTATTCTCTTCCACATATTATATTTTGGGATACCCTATACCTCAGAGACAAGACACTATGTATCCCATTTAAAAAAAGTGTACTCCATCATTCTCAAGGTATAATTACTCAACAAATACATAGTTTTGTTCTATATATAAATCGTAATAAATATATGAACTATGTAGCTGGATTATGAACATTGTATATCACAAAAATAAGAAGAGTTGAAAATTAATTTATTATAATGATTAAACATTATCAAAATGTGTTTTATTTAGACATTACATTTATTATACATTCCATGTAACATGTGGTAATTATTTTGATAGTTCATATCATGAAATTAAATTATATGGCATATATACTAGATACCACATGAGGAAATAATATATGAATGTAATACTAGATGGTTATATTTAATAGGTACTCACCATATTATATTCATGAAAAATATTTTCAACATAGTTAATTTCAATAAAATATATTAAATTTTTCAAAATTTATAATTGAAAAGATTCTCATGAATGTAGAGATGATAATTAAGATAATTTATTAATTAACAAAAGAAGATAATAAATTAATTCAATAATCTTTTTTCATAAATAGTAATGATATAATTGAATATTATTTTCTACTAAATGAGTAATTCATTTAATGTATGTGTATGATCATGTGAATAGATTAAAAAATTATATGTTACTAGATTTAATTGAAATGATACTTTTAACTGATGGAATATGTTTTATCCCTCCTCTCAATCTGTAATGGCAAGTGAGACCTTGTTTTAATATATTTAAACACCATAAAAAATATGTAATTTCCATGCACCTGTATGTAGATAAAAGTCTATGTAATGGATATAACCCCAACGAGATTTGAGTGAGTTCATGTTTGGATACAAGAAAAAACCAATCCAAGAGAGATACATTGGTGGAATGGTGGGAAGCTTCAATTAGAACCATAAAATGGAATAAGGTGTTTTTTCTTAGAGGTCAATGGATTGTTTATCAAACTATAGATGAACTATGCATTATTAAAATATCATGATATTACCATATTTTTATTTCTTTTATGCTCTGTTTCATGGGTTTGAATTGTGGATGGTTTTTTGTATTCACATGAATTAAGGAAGTCGTGATTATTCAAGATAGAACATAAACAAATTGGGTGATTATTAATTATATGTAATTAATGGTTAATTGCTCATGTAAATCCAATAAATATTAGAAATCATTTAATAAAGAACAAATGGGAATCATATTTATAAATACAAAATCAATAAATTAAGTATATTAAGTCAGTATATCCATTAACTACATAATAAAATATAATACAACAGCTCCATGTGTCGGATCAGACAATGTTGGGGTTAGATTAATTAATAAGAAAGCTTAACTTAATTTTTTTGTTTGAATTAACATATTTCACATAATTTGTTTATATACAATAAAAAAGTTTCACAATATAAAGATAATAGATAATGAAATCCATTTCATGTTTTCAAGGATTAGGGAGTCCACTTCACAGATCAGGGAACAATGAGTTAACAATGTTGGCCTTTAGAATTACTACCTAAAACATTCAAATTTACTGACTAGCCAGTGTTGGACAGATGAGATTTGGAATAAAGATATTTTATATTAAATCACCATAGAAATAGGTTATTTTGAACCCAATAGAGAGGGATATTTAATTTTTATTAAATAGTGACAGAATAATAAATATAATATTTATTTATTAATCTATCATATCTTAAATAAAGAAATAAAATTAATCTCATCATCTTTATATAAATCGTAATAATCATGAATTTAATCATATCACAATGATCCAAAAATGAAAATGGTAACTATATCACTAGAAAAAAATCTCCAGGAGTTTCAAGGGAGTTTACTCGTTATTCAACTCCATTATATGAAATTGAATGTGTTGGAAGAATACATTCTTGATGATCCTCATATAAATGATAGTGAGGAAAATTTTCCTCTCTATGAGAAACAATTGAATAATTCCTAATATTTTTATTGTTTCATGATATTATGCATGACAAAAGAGATTTTAAAGAAATATGTTGATGTGGATGTGTATAGAACAATGTCACTCCATTTATATATATATATATCATGAGAAGGTGAGAAAAGAGGGATTTAAGATCTCCAATGTTCTGTTTACACCTTTACAGTGGGATTTAGTTCTATATGGGTGTCAGTTAGTCATGACTATTAGCCACATTGAACACATCTCCATTATTGGGATTAAATTATCAAATAAGTTTCACCCAGATATCATAAATTACTCACCATTATAGTTCTTATGACCATACATGTTAATTAAAACATGTGAACTAATGCAAAGTTCCATTTGTGACTTTTTAAACTAATTCTCCATGTGGACAAGAACATATGGCTTGACTAACCCACAGTTGTAATGTCAACTAAGAAAAGAATGAAAAATTTTAATGTTCCCAATAATCCTAAAAATTATAATTCTTATAATTCATGTCCTTATATGAAGTGGATGATCACGATGTTGGGAAGTGAAAAGGATTCTCTACATTTTACATGTCGTAAGAAAGGGAATTAGATGAAGAACTACATCATGAAGAAAGAATAAGATAACAGTACACTCATTATCAAGTGTAATAATTAAATATCTATGAATTATGTTATTATATACATCCTTTGGTTCTCATATATATATATATTATATATATTTAATATGATAATAGAATATATATATATGGAGTATTAGTGGGTAAATAGATTTGAGAGCTTCCAATGCTACGAGGATGGAAGATCTAGCCATGGATATGAGAACCTCTAATTTCCAACAATAGAAATATTAGTTTAAAAATATTGTAATTATATACATATTTTCATGAAGAACATAATTTCTTTATTCTTCAAAGATATTGTTGTTTTATTAAAAAAATTGGAATTTAAAAATTTTCATTTTGTGAATAAAACATAGGTTTTGTTATGAAATAATTAAATAAAAGAAATTATTTATTATATTATTAAAATAATGTATTACAAATTTATAATGAATCTTTTTGTAATTAATAATGTAACTGCTAGATGTGGAATCAATATCTTAGTTTTTTAATATATTAGAATTTGAAAAAGATATATCAAGATTTTTATTTAGAATCTTTTGAGATAAAATCCCCTAAATGATGTCATGATTATTTACAAGGAATAATGACCAAATCAAAATTTAGTAGACTTAGTGAAAGGGGCATAGAGTTTTTATTATTAGTATAAACAACTTAATGAATAAAATTTATAGTATAAGATACATTTCGTTACTCATATTTTCATAACTTTTACTATCAACTTGAGAAGATATGGTAATGTCCACATAATGAGGTATGAGTCTTAGTACATTAAAAAATTCAATGAATTAAATAATTATGTAGAGAATCATATTGGAATGAATAAAAAAATAATTAGCGTGATTTTGGTGGTGGATATATAAAAGGTAATTTTATTAACTTTTTATGGGATTTTGGTAATCTTTCTCAAATCATTTCTCCATACATACCAATGTAATGGTGTATGTGACAGGAGGAACCATTATTTAGAGGACCTGGTATGGTTGATGATGAATCATATATATTATACATTTTCATTTTTGGGATATGAATTAGAAACTAAAACATAAACATGAAATTGATTACCAAAAATATTTGAAAATAGAAATCCCTTTGAGCCATGAAGTGGAAAGAAACATGTTTTTTCAAGAACACCGACATGGGGTTATGAGGTGTTTGTTAAGAACATTTGATGAAAAAAATATCACTACATGGAACAAAGTGTATATTTATAGGATATCATATGGAAACCAACATATACTCTCTTTAAAACCTCTCAAAAAAAATTATTATCACTATAGAAGCTATATTTATAGATGGGGGAACATAATAACAAAGGATTGTTAAAGAATGATTAATATAAATGAATTTCATGCCCATGATACTTAAGCATTAATATAGGACCATATTCCAAAATTCCTGATAGATGATTTTTTTTCAAAATATATGTAATACATAGAATATCCATATATTTAAGAGAACCAAAGATATATTATTTTCTATTCCCCAAATATGTTGAATAATTATTAGTTTTCACTATTGAAACTATCTATAGTAGAGATTTAAAAATATACTTGATGATAAGAAGCCGCAAATTCAAAATTTTATTCCATATATCACTTACATGTTTCGGTTATTTTAAATATTATGCTTGAAGTAAATCATTATAGCTAAAAAAGGTTTTTAATATAAAATTATATATTGAAGGTAATATATATACCTATAATTAAAGGAAAGTGGTTAAATAGTTTAAATAAAATCAAGTAGTTGACTATGAGATGAGTCCTTTTACCTATTTCTATATTTATGTCCATTAGAAATAATTTTTCTATATTATATTTCCTTGAAAATAAATTTTAAAAAAATTCCTTTAAATTTTTTTTCGGTACATTGAAACTTCAAGAATATGTGTATATTACACAATCAAATGAGTTTCCGACTAAAGATGTTGCTAAAATAAATTTCATGTCAAATACATGAATTTATAGATTGAATGAAGAAACCATTTCATGTCATATTCAATTCCATGATTCTATAAAATATTTTTTGTTAATTAGAAACCAATAGGAGACATGTTTCTATAGGTTAAATAATAAGAAAATGGAATTTATCCTAGAAATATATGATAAAGATATTTCACATATTTTTAATGACATACATGTCTGATGATATATCATGGATTAGTTAAACAAGTGTTTATAAATGAGGTAAATAGGTGGACCAACATGATTTAATGGGATATATATCATCTGTGTTATATTAAAGAGGGTACCGAGACTTATTCTTGTAATATACATTAACTTGATTCTATGGATATTTAGTATCGGAAAATCAAAGAGGGGTTTAGATCAAGTGACAATTGTTATAAATATTTTCAATAAAATGCATCTTTAAACACAACAAGATAAAGAGGATATAATTTACTGCCCATACTCTTTGGTGAAAATATCAATCAGGTTTTTAGTATTATGTACTAGACTTGATGTTTCTCATGCATTGAGAATGATATAGACATATCAATATCATCATAGAGAAAAAATTGGTCTATAATTACGGCTATCCATATGTATATGAGATGAAATATGAATATAATAGCAGTATATGGTAGAGATGAGGAGCTAGTCATCAAGGATATATTGATGCTAATTTTCAAATAGATGATAATGATATTAAGTTATATTCAGGTTCTATTTTCAGTATAAAAAAAGTAGATGTGAGATGGAAGAGTTTAAATAAACATGTTTTTAATGATTCTAAAATGTTTTCTATGTATATAATCTCTTCTTATGCTTCCAAAAAATCTCTTTAGACCTGAATCCATTTCCATGATATGTATGCGGTTTTTAGTAGTAAATATGCTATCACAATATATTATTATAATACCACATCAGTGAATCTTTCAAATGATCCATGGAAAAACTACTATGAAATGAAGATACTCTATAATTATAACCAATTGAGATAATTTTCTCTTAGAGGAGAAGTTAAATTCTGCAGAATTTCCACACAGTAAATTTTTCAATACCCCTTAATTAAAGATTTATCTTATCAAGAATGTGAATATCATGTGAGATATGGATGAACAAAAGGTTATTAATAGTTGGATTTAATGAAAATAGATGACTAATATAGTTGGAATTATAGAAATAACATTTCTGTACATTATGAGAACCTTTATTATTTTTTGAATATTAATAAAATACTTATCATATAATGATTTTTATTTAGCATGATGTAATATGAAATATTTTTATAATATTGGTTTTCATAATGAAAGGTCATACAAGTTCCTTTCTATGATGGGAACCTAGAATATCACGTGGAAAATTCTAAAATATATGTTTTATAGCTAGATGATGTCATTTTGAGGACACAAATTTTATATTCTATTAGGGGTGGGAACTCATAGGACTTTTGTTCACCGTATCATGGTGTATTTCCTTGGAAATTTCAAATGTATATAATAATGAGAATGAAACCCACCAATAACAAATAAAAATTTATTTGTTTCATGGGATGTTACTGCCAATGAGCTAATTGATTGATTAGTATACATTAATGTTATTATTAATTAATATTACGAGTCATGTACTTAGATATATTGATGAAAAAAAATCCGTTCATGGTGAAATGGGATACACTGGGTTAATCAAGAGTAATACTATATTGACAAAAAATATATGAATGAATAAATCAATGATATTATTTAACTAAATTTGTTATCGGATTCCCATTTATAGAAATGATAAAATCTAAATTCATTAATGGAAATGGTGTTTTATAAAAAATTTCAATTTTTCTACGGTTAAGTATTGAATAATAAATAAATTTTTTTTATGGAACCAACATGCAACTAACATGATTAGATATTTAATGACAAATTAACTATATTACATTGTAAATATCCATATGATGTTTTATTTCACTGTAACATTAACTTATTTTCCTATGAATTCCATTTTGTGTTCCAAGATTCTAATATTGTACCTTGGGATGCATCACCAACTTTCAATGAGAAAAAGTCTTAGAGGGTAACACACTAAGTGTATCCATATCCTTAGTTAAATAATAATATAATTTATTATTTTTGGAGTTAAGTAAATATTATTACCACACATGGTTTAATAATTATACATTTTTACATTAGAACTCATATTCAATAACCATGTACTCAAGATAATATTTTGGGAGAATAATATTTAATAAATATTTATTTTAAATTTTGAGAATATAATATATTTTTATTTATTAGTAAATATTGGTTTGATATTTCATAATTAAATAAATAGTCATTATTATAGTAGATAAATATTGAATAGGAATGATGAATTGGGTTTAATTATGTAATGATTAATAATATATATTGAATATTATTTGAGTAAAAAATATTCAGTCAATTCAAAGATCATTCCATATGTCAATAAATAATAATAATATAATTAATCAAGGAATCATGTTCTTCAAGAATTATGAAAAATAATAAAGGTGAAAGTGATGTTATTATTTTCTTACTGTTGAAGTATATAAATGAAATTAAATTATCTCCTTAAATGTTTCAATTTCTTGCACAAAAATTCCTGAAAGTATTTTCTCGAAATACAAGAGATCACCTTCTAAAATAATTTTCCCATGAATAGAGATAGATCCTCCTCTACCACTATACTCATGTTTTTGAGTTTTAATGTAAATTGTATTTGATGATATTCCTAGAATGATCAATGATTAAAGATAAAAAAGTTATAATCTCCCATTCTAGATACACATTGATTACTAAGATGACGTTTCGAGGTTCATGGATCACATGTGGATCATCACTAGAGGGAATATACAGTTGATTTTTATAATAAAATTAAAATATGATGTAAATGAAATTTAATATTAATCACTGAAACATTAATTCATCGATATGTAATTTCTAATTATTTATAATAATTATAAATAGAATTTTAGAATCCTACACTTTAGTCCCAATGTTCTATCATCAATTAATCTTGTATTTAATTAGATTGGTCATTATGTCTATTATCAATGTAAATTTATGATTTATCATTGATTTTAAAAAGAATATGAGATCATAAATCCCTATCATACACTTCTTCTATTCCAGGAACCAGTAAAAATTACATTGAATAAAATTAATTAAATGACAGTTTTTTCAAAATCAGTATTTCTCATTATTCATCAAAAAATAAACATGTTCAGGAAAATTCAAAAACAATATCATATATTTGTTTACATACATAAATAAAATTTTATTTTCATTACATCCAATTAAATTCTGTATTGTGGAATTAAATAATCATAAAAACTACACAGAAAATGAAAATAAACCATTTTCTAAGAAAATGTTTTTATATATAAAATGAATTTAATCTTCTTAGTTATCTAATAAAAACTATTATATAAATTATATTATATTAATAATATGATCTGTAAAATTCATTAAAATAATTCCTCAATATATATTATCTAAATTTACATTGATAAAAATATTTTGCGTATAAAATTTTTTTTTCTAAAAAATACATCTTTTAATCATATATGATATTATTTAAAATTTATTTCATATTTAATCTGGATCACAAAATTTTATTTTTTATAGAGAAAGTATCCTTCCATTTATTTCATAATTCAGTTACTCATCTTCTTGCATTCCAAAGAAGATATGATATTATGAAACTGATATTTAAAACAAAATATTAGCATTATATCACATTTCTTATTATACTAGGTATTGTATGTGGTACATGAAAACAAAAGTGTGTTAATTGCCAAATAAAAATATAATAATGTTAAAAAAACCAAAGAATAACTTTTTCGAGATGGTTCCCAATGATATTAATAACTCATATATTAATTGATGATGGAAATAATTTTATTTATTCAAATAGAATGATTAATTCAACTTTATTTGTTATTTTTTAAAAAAATTAGTAGTATTTTATAAAAAATACCACTATAAAATTTACAAAAATGAATAACAAAAAACCTTATAGTATCATTAAATATGTTATGAATTTTTATTGATAGAATCTTATGTAACATGATTTGGTAATCATGTGATTTTAGGGACTTTAAAATGATCAATAGAAAATTCAATCCTTTAGATATGTTACATGAATAAATATATGGATGATTAAATGTACCTAATAGTTTCATAAAATATTTTCTCTCTCCAAATATAATTATATAACAAATATAAGGAACTAACCACTTTTTAGTACCAATTTGTTTCAAATGTTGTTGTTTCTTAGTACCCAAATCCTTCAAGTCAAATAAAAATCATAATTCATCCTTTATTTTCCCTTGGAAAATAAAAATAAAAATAAGTAGTAATAGAATTTTTTTTATCAATTTGACTCACTTATATATAATGTCATAGTATATTTATAAAAAACAATGAAATTCAATGAACAAATAATATTATCTCCAATTGAAATGATTATCATTTTAAGCTCTCTATCTCTTTCTCATTGGAAGATTGCACTTATATAATAAATTTTGTTCCCTTTAATATAATTTTGGGATTTACTAACTATAATTATAAATCACAGTTTCACTATATGAAATAGATCCGTATATTAGAGTAGATCATTTCTATATAGATATCTCATCAACATGAAATGATATATACTATGAAACTAAATGCTTTTACACGTTTCATTCATCTATATAATGTATATTATCAACAAATTAAAAAAATATTTTCTCAAAAATGGTCCAAGAAAACATTGATCTATAAAAACCCACGTAAAAAAAATATTACCTAAAAATTATTCCTCCATCGAAGCATCATATATAGGAAAACCCATGGTCCATAAATGATTCAAATCTACTATTATTGGTTATAGAAAAATGTCTATATCATTACCAGGATAATTTAGTAAAAAATAAATGTCTTCATGAATGTATATAGATTATATCAGAACATAAAAGGTGTAAGATTACAAATATGAATGAATAATGAACAAGTATTATGTATTATATGAGTAAATAAGAAATTATTAATACTATCACAGATTAATTTTTTATAAAAATAATATATCAAAATAAAAATCAAGAAACAACTTAATAAAATTACACCGTGTAAATGCATTTTTTAGGTTTACCATGTGATCATTATTTTATTTCCTTGTGTATTCAGTTACATATGTTCTTATTTTTTTTGAAATTTATGTTTATTATAATCATAATGTCAATCGAATATTCTAAATTAACTTAAAAGGAACTCGATAAAACATTCTATAGAAATTTTTCCTCAATATAAATGAACCACACTAATTATATAATTCTAATGAGACATTTTTATTATATTTTAGTAAATGTTCATTATGTAAGAAATGTAATTTCTTTGGTGGAATCCCAAAAATGTAATTAATTTCCGATCGTGGTAATTAGGTTGCATAACATTGAATGATATTGTAAAATTTTCATTATAATTTAAATAATATTGTTAATAAGATATTTAATAATCCACATATATTTTCCCACGCAATAAGTGTGTCATGGAATAATGTTTTTTAATATTAACAAAATATGGTTATATCAATTTTATAACAACCCCTTATATGTTATAAAATTTATAAATATACTTATATTGGATATTTTTAATAGAACATGATATATTATTTTTTATGTTATTATAACCAATTCCATTTTGGGTGTATACTCATGATAAAAAATATATGGGAACTAATAAAAAATCATATCTTTCATAGTATACTATACATGTTTTGTTAAAATTTTTCTCAATCAGTGTGGGATGTATATTAATTGGTGAGAAATTTAAATCTAGTGATACAAAAGCATTCATTATGATGAGTTAACTATGGTCTTAAACCCAATTATAATAAATAAATGATATAATGTTCCCCATGAACTTATTGTTGAACAAAAAATCATAAATGATATCAATCTAATTATGAAAAAATTAAATACATGATAAAGAGGATAGAACAAACATATATCAATAATGATTTTTGGAAAAGAATACCACATAGAATAAAATGAGAATTAATTAATCAAATGTGTTTTTTATAATATATAATAATAATAATATAATGTTATAAAATTATAATTCTGCAACCTATAAAAGTATTATAAAAATATAAAAGTGTAAAACTATCAATAGATTAAATAATGTGTACAAGTGTTTTGTACTTATAAAATTCATATATATTTAATAAATTTATAAAAATTTTCTAAACAGAGATAAATATATAGAAGTATATAAAATTATAGAACTATATATAATTTACTAAACTATACATTAATAATAAAAGTATATTTTATTATAATTTTATTTCAAAAATATAATATATATATGTATATTTTTTGAAAGTCTGAAAGTATAATAAATTATAAACACATAAAAATATAATTATACATAAATTTATAAAAATATAAAACAATAGAGGTATATATATTTATAAACATATAAGACTAGAAATTTATACAAAATTTAAAAAAGTTCTTATATAAATTACGTATTTTTAATATGATAATATATAATTTTTTTCAAACATTTTAAAAATATTAATATATTATACTATAAATGTAAAAATAATTATCAAATGTTTATATATAAATAATATAAGTATAATATGATATATTATAAAATATAATATTTTATAAAGTTATTTAAATGATTAAAACTATAAAACTATAAATATATAATAATTTATTTCCTCTAAATTAAAAATGTGTAATATGATATTCTAAATAATTTTCAAATATGAATATAAGAATGAAAAAGTGAATATATAATAATAATAATAATAATATAATATAACTTTAAAAAATAAAAAATATATAATGATTGGTAATTAGTTTTTTAGGTATTGATTGATATTAATAAATCCAATATAAAAACAATTTATCAACCAAAATTAAAACTCGATGTTTGAAGAAATTCATTTGTAGAAAATAATTGAATCATTATTAGAAATAAGATAAAAATTCCTCATTAACACCCTAAATACTAGAAATTAATTTAAAAATATATAAATCAATCTATATTCTTATAACAGTGAATGATAACATCATAGTGGATTGGGTTGTTATATCTCAAATATTGGTTTAATAAGGGAGAGGAAATGGACAAAATGAATGTTGATGGACACAAGGATAATTTATAGTGCACTAAACAGAATTTTATTATGTAAGAGGAGACTCAAGGGTGATTGAAGTAATTATTTGGGAGCAATGAAGGCCATGGGAGGTTCTTGAGATACTGTGAGCTATCAGGGAGATGAAAAATTAAGGTGCGAAGGAGGAATCAATGGTGGAGGGTGAAGGTTACAATAGTTTGTTTTTTACTCTATTAGTATTATTTTGGAATGCAATGAACAATGGAAATAGTATATTTCAATTTTATAAAAATAGTAAAATTATTTACTGACCATGTACCTAAAATTATGATATATTATAAATATTAAAATATATAAAATGTTTTACTATTATATAAAAATTGATAAGAAATCCAATACAATAGTTGAATAGTATAGTAGTGAATGAATAACTACCACTAAATAACCATAGATACTATCTCAAGTCATTCTATAAGACTCTATAATGAGGATAAACATCCCCATAAGTTTTCTAAAACCCCCACACTTTTATATCTTTTTTCTATTCAATGTTGTTGGGATACAAATATCTCCCTTGGTTTTCTTAGTCGACTTTGTTTTGTCTTTCCTTATTATTTTGGTTGTTCACCAAACTTATGTCGGGTGTCACTATTCTACAAAACCCATATCATGTTAAATTTTTAATTTCAATGTATTGTTAATGTAATTTTAACCTTTTTTATAAATGAAAAATAATGTACTCATCTTGGAAAAAGTTATAAAGATAAACATGTGACTATGTCAGCTTCCTCATTTTCTAATTCATGAAAATTAAAAATGAAACTATCTCATTTAGATAAAAATAATATATTCATTAATCGATAAAATAAATTAATAATTTATTATATTATATTGAACAATAGAAACAAGTTACCAAACATCTCCCACATATACATTATTATAGAGCCTAAACACTTATAGTAAAATATTGATCCAAATAAAAATGGGGGGAAAGATAAAAGGTCATGTGAATACTTTATATAGCTCCATATATTATAAAATAATACCCCCGTCATTAGATACCTATTTTATATCATTAATGGAATGACTTAGCCCTCCTATAGCCTGTATGCATTCATTGATCAAGTTTATGTTATGTATTACAATGTTTTCAACTCTTCTTATTATTCAATTGGAATATGATTTTGTTTAAAATTGTGCATTATATTAACTAATTATGTAACATACTAGCATAAATTCAATTAAATGACTCCTCTTTATTATTTAGATAATATTGATGGGTTAGAGGATGATACGTGGACATTGACCTATATCTAGGGAAACTATTGGTGGCCCATTGGTTAACCCATGGGAGACATCATCCAATCACTAAGTCTCTATCAAAATGTAATGGAGATGTAATGTGAATAAATCATTTATAGAGTAGCTAACAACTAGCCAGTAGGGCACCACATGACAACCAGGTTTGTCACTGGAAAAAAAATTTTGTAGCGGTATCAGTGTAACAGAAACATGGTACCACAATTTTTATTATACTTTATTAACATTAAATCACATCTCTAACAAAAAGAACCTTGTGAACCGTCAATGAGATTTATTTATTTTCCATCCCCACCTCTTAGAGAATCATTTTTCAGATTAAACTAGTGGTTCTTTTTTTATTTTTTGAACTATTCTTTGCTTTGATGAAATTTATTTATTTTGATTAATTATTTCTAAAGGCTATAGTAGCCATGGGATTCATTGGACCCAGAATTCTTGATGCATATTTATGATTCAATTACCTATTATGTCTTCTCTTGATATGTCTTCTCATGAATTTTTTGTTTTCTAATGGAGGCGTCACATCTTGTTTTCATTGTTGTTTGACCTTAGATATTCCATGTAGGTGATACTTTTTAGTTTCTTCTTCTTATCGAAACTATTTTTCTTAAATACATGTTTATTTAGTTAAAAATTAGATAATTATTTTACAAACATTTTGAAGATTATAATTGCTATTTTCTTTCCAAAAATGTTATTTCTTTTAGATGGTTTAATATTATGAATTGATTGATTTTTTTAAATAAAATTGTCTTGTTTTTAATCATGGATGTTATGGTATATATTTGTGAAGCCTAAAATTATTTATAATGTATTGATTTATTATGATTGTTCTTAAATTTTTAAGTATATGTTATATATTAATTTTACATTGGAATGACATAAAGAAAAAATTTGATGATTTTTCAGAAAATATAAATTAGAATGAAATATCAAAATAATAAAGGGATTACCTATATTATTCTTGTTATGTCCTTAATAGAATTTTTGGAATAATAAATTGGGTTTTAGGGAATGTTTGAATGTATGGACCCACTAAATAGATGGTAAAAGTAATGATTTATTTATTGATTAAGTATTGTGTTATTAATTTTTTTACCTTATAGGCTCATTTGGTATTTTGTGATGTCATGATATTATTGTGATTATTCATGATGACACCTTATATATATTCTTATGTAGTAAATGATTATTGGAACCCATGATGAATGGTTTTCATATAGTGGGTTTTCTCTTAGATGGATCATGGTGTTAACGGTGATTTTTAAACTCTATATTCTATAGTGAATTGGTTGTGTATGTTGATAGCATTATGGATCACCATTGAGAACCTTAATTCTTTTTATCTCACCCACTACATTTACTAGTTTTATGAATCCTCAGTAACTATAATAGAGAGACTAGATTTATTATACTATATTTTGGACTCATACCATTAGTAGAATCTAACTATAGAAAGTGGATTTTGGCAATAGATGTCCTTTGATGAGGTGGTTGTACACCGACTCAATATGATTTTGTTTTGAGTAGATTTCAAATTTATATGTTGTTTATTATGGTTTTTTCATGTATTTTGTTGATTCACAAAAATATATATTAATTTAATTTTAATATAACCAAAATAATAGACATTGAAAAATGATATATGACTATGATCATTTGATTATTACACAGAACTATAGTTCCTATGTTTGGATTAATTTGTTATATTTGATTGGTTTTTTTGAGGTACATTATTTATGCAAATAATTATCATGGTATATTGTGTTTTTTTTTTGTGATAGATTATATTATCTCTTAATTTACTTATGAATATTTAACAATATAATGTGAAACTATTTTCATGTCATTTTCAAAATTTTTTGTTTTATTAAAAAGGGATTCAGATCTTTTCTACCTTAGGGTCCTAAATTGTTTTTTAAATATAAAGGGTACTAATATAAAAACCATATCATGGATTATTATACATTATATATTTATATATCCCTTTGAAAAATATAGACTATTTTTTCATGGGAAATATTAGTATAAAACCCCTTTACATTCCTATTCTATATAAGATGTTTTAATTTCATTGAAGATAAATGTCATAGACTGCATAGTTGGATCCTATAATGATATGTTTTCTCACATCTTGAACGTATAAAATTGCGTATAAATCATTTTTATTTCTATAATAGGTTCACATGTTCTCTTAATCCTCATTTATTGACTTTAATATTGGTCGAAAAAGGGAAGGCGACGTTAGATATGATGGGGTTTCTTTGATAACCTAGAGATATGATATAGAAATTATATTTGTTTATTTTCATTTGTAGTTTTCTTTGTTTCACCTATTTACAACAACATGTGGGTTTATTATATTTTTTATATTTTGATGATTTTAAAATGATCTTTTATTGATGATATATTTTAATTGAATGAATTTTTCTATAATAGTTTTTTACAAATCCACAGAAATATTTTCTCTCTTGTTTGGATATAGAACACCATTCACAGTAACCATGAATCAATTAAGATGTTTGTTCAGATGTAATTTTAGGTTAGTATGTTATAATTAGTATCATATGAGTTTTTTTTCTGAAATAGTTTCCTATTTGAAACCCCAATTGTTACTTATTTTTTGTGTCCAGGGGATGAAAAAATATTTGGAACATGTTGAAAGTAAGATGTAGTTACAGAACGAGTTCCTGGTCACCCCATTTTTAATGAGAGTTATGTTACCATGAATATTTGAACAATATTCATCACATTTATTTATTCAGTTCTAAATAATACTGATTAAATTATTTCTTATATAACTATATACACTTTTAGGAATCTCTTATGGTTATTGGGTCTCCTAATATTCAAGATAAGACATAAAAAATGCATTCATATTCCGGTAAAATTATAAGATTGAGTGTGGTAGATATTGAAGTCAATAAAATAAGTGTTATAATTTTTGGATGAGGTCTAAAATCCCTTGAAACCAAGACATGAATAGTTATATTATAATCCTATTCTTGATTTATTTTCTATTTTATTAAATATTCAATTCACTTAAATTAAGATAGTTTGAAGGTTTATTTTTTTGAATGCATGATAACGGGTGTTGTAACAGCCACAAATTATAAAATAATTACATTATATTTGATAGCATGTGTGACATGTAACACCATTCTTGGTAGAAAATATAACCCCAAATAAATTAGGATATATATATATATATTTTTATTTTAAAATGAATTAAATCTCTTCAGTATACTTCTTTATACACAACACATGGTTTAGTTTGAGTTACACAAAACCATGAGTTTAGCATGAAATGAACCCAACAATGAGTTTATATGAAATGTGAAATAATATTAAAATATTACTATTTTATAGAAGTTACCATATAGATTTTGGTATTGTGGGAATTCATATTAAAAAATATATTATAATAATTTTGGATATCTAATAAAAAAATAAAATAATAATCCTATATAAGAAAAGGAAATTTATTATATGAAACTGTATTTCTTATAAGGAAATTTTTATTCTGTCATTACCCACATAATTAAAATTTTATTTTTTAAAAAATATTAGAATTAAATATAAATAATAAAATACATTCCTGAAATGATAATATTAAAATTATCTTTTGATTAATTTTTAGGATATTTATGAAAATATTCATTTTTTGATGAATAGTGAAACATATCATTTTTTAATTAAAAAATGAATTTTTATTTATATAATTTATAATGATAAATTACTTTTTGAAATGGAATTAAATTTATTTTAGTTAAATTTTATATCTACTAATAATTTTTAGTTCACTGGAATCATTTTCATAATTAGTTTTTATATATTCACATTGTAAACCTTTATAAAAATTCTTTAAAACCCCCTTTCTCATCACCATTGATGGATTAATTTTAAATTTATAATTTAAACCTCTATTTATTTAATCTAGGAAAATGGGTTCTATATTTGGAATAATAATTATTTATATTCACTAATAATTTCAAAATATAATATTTTTTCCTTGAAAATTAATAAATATTATAAAAATAAATTACAATAGTTGAGGTTAAATATTATGTTCTTGACCCTTATATGAGCTTCTGTTAAATTTAGTTTTCAACAGAAAAAATATTTTTATTTATTAAATTATATTTAATATTTATTATCATTAAGAATAAATTCTCTAATAATAATAGTTTTATTTTGGTCTTAATGATACAATTATCAAGGTTAAAAAATAATTAATGTGGTGGAAACTATAATATTAAAAATATAGAACAAATAAAGACTAAAGGTTGAAATGATTAAAAATGTGTTCTTTCGTGTTGTGGAGTTTTACCACATACAAATAATCACTACCCTCCATTATAGATAATTTTTTCAGCCACATGAGGAGTTATTTACATCCCATTCTTGAATAATTTTGGGTATTGAAAAAATTACACTAATCATCAATTATAAAAGGGAACTCACACCCCTTACATATTAAAACATCTCAATACATTTGGTTTCACAAACCCAAGAAAACCATACTTCCAATACTCCATCTCTTAATACTTGAATACATAGTTGTAGTACAAATTCATTGTCTTGAGGATTTAATTGAAACGAATGTTTATACAGAAGAAGTTGTAATGTTCTTTAATGAGCCATTATATTTTATTTAATCCTCTATATCATAAAAATATTATTTAAACATGATGGTATTATAAAAATAAAATACTACATATAATGAAATGTTTTTATATTTTTTCTTTGTCATACAAAACCCCACACATCTATCAAATGGGTTACAAAATCACCAATCATGTCTATAACAGACTACCACCTCGCTAACCAATGATAAAAATTACTCCATTACCACATCTCAATGTTTTTTATGATTATGGATATAAATTTTATATATAGTATTTATTAAAAAATTATGCCACTACATTAATTATATCATATATATTCTTTTAATTTACATTCCACATGACAATTGATTCCATCACTCGTGTGTACTAAATTAATAAGAACCCCATTCCTCATTGAGGTAATGATCTTTATTTTACATAAATTATTAGTTTAAATGCTTAAATAATGACTAGTGTGAGTGCTGGTTGGGGTCACAGAAGTCATAAAGGTGTATGGGGATGGTTCGTAGCCCAGAACCCAATGTTTGTGCATTATATTCCTAGCACACAATTTGTGAAAATCATGCTGGGTAGAAATAACTACTTGACTAAACCATATATGGATGGAGAGTGGGGAATGACATACCACATGATTTGATGAAACTGTGTGAGAGGATTTGCACGACTATGTGATAGTTCTACAATTTTCATAAAATTTCATAGAGGGTCTACTCATGGTTTATGTATTTTTTGTAAACCATTTGGGTAAATGATGTGAGTGCCCCTTTCTTCTAATGTTGACCATGGGACTTGGTGCACAGTTTGAGAAACTATGTTCATAAACCACCTGACACAGGTATTTTTGGTAAAATGACCATTTTTACACCGAAATATTTATTTCATAAAATTATTCTCCCCTTGTTCTTTTCAAAAAAAAAAGGTGTGACCATAGGGAGCCTATTTGAATATTGTTCATCCATTTAAAATATACTCTCTATATAACTTTCAATTCCAATGTATTTTTCCTCCTTTGATCTATAATTTTATGTCCTTGATTTCTTTTTAGACATTCTTTATTGTTTTTTATATAAATTGATCTATTTTAATTTATGCTCATATGCCCTAATTTCTCCTTCTTAATCCATTGTTCAGATATATTCCAGACCTTGATAAATCAGATCATGGTATGAGACGGGATATAATGCATAAACCTAAGATTGATAGTCATGTACTTTTTATTAAATGTCAGATCGTTTATAAAGGATGAAGTGTCGTGCACCCATTTTTTGGTCATCGCCTTAAATTGGAATTCAACACTCTTATTTCTTATCATGGTGTGGAAAATTGAATAGGAATGATTATTTGGGTTATAGATTGTACACCTTGATTAGGTAATACCCCATTGGTGAGTTTTCTTGAATGACCCTTTATGAATATTATCCTCAAATGACTATGAGGAAATACTTTTGTCTATTTCATGGAATTTTTAAAATATAGTTTGATATAAGTTAAATTAAAATATTATTAGAATATAGTTGAATTAGTTTATGGATATGGGATGAAATAATTTCTCCTAGACCCATTTATGCTTTTTTTGTTTAAAGCATGTTGCCTCTCCCATGTGAGTAAAATGGAGGACATGATTTAATTTTTTGGAACTAAATTGAATTTACAAATTTCTTTATTTTCCCAAGTGAGATAAATAATTTTTAATTCATGTGATATAATAATAGGATTATTAAAATTGTTATATATAAATATACCATATGAGTATTTGAAGGTAAGACCTTGATATTGGCCTTGTTTGAAATTTATGTAATTTGAATGAATTTCACTTTCTATCCCTCTGACCACAAGAGATAAATGATCTTAAAGACATGTATTAGTTTGTTATATATTTTTTTCATGTTATATAATATATTCCAACATGATTAAATGACAAAACAAGCATTATGATGATATCTTCTGCTTGAGAAACCCCATTGAGCTATGTTTTGATATTATATGCTCTTGGTTTTAACCTTGGCATGTTTAATGAAATGTTTAAATGGAATGGAAATTTTTAAACGATAATTGCCTTGGGTGACACGCTGATTCACATTATAATTACACAGATAGAATAATATGAATATTTATCTTTATACATTGAGTTATTCCTGGATCCATTGAGGGATTCTAGGGGCGGACTCGATGGTTATTGTTATTATTCCATATGAGATACATGGATCCATTGAGGGAAGCCAAATATAGACTCATTGAGGCTGGTCTTATATAACAAGTGATACATCGATCTAAGTGAGTGATTCCATGTATGAACAGAATGGTAATTTTATTATATATCGTGGATGATACATGGGGATTTCATATAAGGCTACTAAGGATAGACTCAGATGAACTGTATTTATAACCCACGTAGAGCATTACCATGTTCGAGAGTGGTTTTCTAGTGACAGGATTATAGGGTGTTGGTTGATAAAAAACATTGAGTGATACATTAATTCCATATTTATAATGTCAAGAAAAAACTCATGTTCTGAATTTAATTATCAATGAAATGAAATATAAAACATCTTCGAAGTCGAAGATCAAGCATTGATTTTGTTTTCAATTTTCTTTTTATTATATGACCCTGATAGACATCTATTGTTCTACCAGTTACACAGGGGTTGTTGGGTGTTATCCAGATCTTGTGACATATAATTTAAAATTATTTAATTAACAAATTAAATGAATGTGAATAAAATCCCATGTATATATGATTTTACTTTTGATTTAATCAATGATTATTTATTTCCTTATATCGCACTACTAGATATATATATTCACTCAATGATTAGAACATACCTTGGATGGATGCCTACTAGGATTTAGTCTCACACTATGTTTTGGTTATGTTTAGTTCCAAAACATTTAATATGATTTTAGGTGTCAGTAAGGGAATGTTTCCTCCATCAGTTTCTTGATGTTATGGTTTGATGTAGGAGAGGATATGACCAAGCTGAGGATCGTGATGATTCTGAGAATTTTTTGGCCTTTTTGTAATTTTTTATATTGATTGTATATCTTCCTTGTATCATGAATCTGGATTTTTTCTTAGAAACATGATATATGTATCATCATCTAGTGTATGACATGACTTCCCATTTATTTATACTATCATTATGAAAGAAATATAATCTTTTTTATGGATTTTCTAGTTCTTCTATTTCACTGTTATTGTTTTCTACTATGTTACACTGTAATAATGAGGTAATTTTATACCACTGTCACACCTATTCACTTGCTTATATTCGGAAGCCTCTAGTGTTTTTGGAGATTACATTTCCTCCATGTGTCCAATTGGGTACATTGAACCTTTGAGTGGAATCCGAAACATAGAAGTTACAAAGTTGTATCAGAGATTTTTTATTTCTATGATTGATTTACTATTTGATGAAAATATAATGGTACATGAAGGAATAAAAATTTGGTATTGATTTATGCGCATACGTAGTTATCCTATGTAGAGGGGAAATCCAAATTTCCTTTAATTGAGTTATTGATTTCTAAATTTTGATCTATTATAGTGTATTTGATTCCACCACTAGATGAAATATTTGATTTATTCTATTTTTGTTGATATTATTTTGGGTTCTATTGATTTTAACCATAATGAGATAAGGGATTTTTCATCTCATTCATCATATAAGAACTTTTTAGAAATCACATTCCTTGAATTTTTCCATGCTATTTTGAGATAATTACTTATTAAATGATGTTCTGATAGATGTCGTGATACATATACCCACTGTTGTGTTAGGTATAATGTGATATATTATGGTGTGAAATAGATGAACCCCAATATTTGGTAACTAATGTGTATAGGCCCTCTTGGATCTGATTTTGGAAAATCATGGTTCATAATTAATTTGAAATGTGTTATGATATGCTATATGTGTACGACAAGCTATAATTCATAGGATCTACATGCTACCATAGATCAAAATTTAGTATACCATTGGTTCACTTTTTTGGGGGGTATTAATTAAAATGAGATAATTATAAGTTCAGTGAGTTTGAATGTGAACTCAGTTTAAAAAAAATAATATGAAAACATGTGAAAAAAATATAGACTTTGAAAAAGAACATGACCAGACCCGACCCTAATAATTAAGTTTTGGTGGTGTCTCTCGCTAGTTTAGAACCCAGAACTGTCCCATCAAAAAAGTAGAGGGAGGAATTATTTTAGAGGAAGGTTTTTATATGCCATGCTTTTATATATGTTCTTTTGACTTCCAATCATTTATTATGAACAAGTATTGAGGGGTGTCTTTGGAATTGTAGAGCCATGATGCCACAACGACCACAAGTTGTATACTAGGAGTGTGGAAATGATAAAGATATAGAGGTGTTAGGCCATGGGATACTCATGGTTCCTCATGTAGTTTTAACTAAAACACTCGCTGTTATACCAGATGCAAGTGCTGAGGCAGAGTTCAATGTAGGATTTATGTGGTTCATGCAGACTATACAGGGAGCATTGTGACCTTCCTGGACTATGGAAGAGTTGGAACATGAGTTTTAGCTTCAAAATACTCTCATGTTTTGAAAGGATAGAGGTCAACATGGTGCAGATTCATGGCTTAAGGACATGCTATATATATTCAATCATTCAAAGACAGCTCTTGAGATGTGGGTGAATCTCACTACATACATGTTGCTTGATTCTTCCCAGAGGTGGGGGGATGTTATCACTCAAAGTGATCATCATCAGAGATGTACTGGATGGATTTCCATAATGAATTCTATGATTACATATATCCAAATACCTTTAGGGTAGATAATGACTAGTAGGTCATATATCTAGAGTGGGGCACATTATTGGGTATGGAATTCTCGACCTATTTTACTGAGCACAATTTTTTTCACCTATTCTGATGGGTGAAGAGTTAAGGAATGCTTGGTGATTAAAGGATTATATCAGGTACGAAATTCAATAACAAGTGATTGTATTTAGGTTGGATACCATTTGATGAATTGTGAATCATGATCTGAACACTAAGCATAACCTAAGGGATTCTGGAGGCGCATGTTATGGAGGATTAATACCCCAGTGTGTTACTATATTGAACAGTAGTAAGTATTGTCGTCTGGTGCTTCCATGAATTGATATTCACCACTAGAAAATCTCTTTAGATATCCAATTGAGGTGATAAAAGTGCAGTTGGATATGACATATGAGGCAACAATATATGAAGGTCCCAGTCAAGTGAGGATCTTGTGGTAAAATAAGTTATCTATAACACTTGTGCAAAACATTTCCACTAGAAGCCAGTGAGATTGGGTCTGCAATGACTCCATGTTCCAGATTAGGGTCACCATATTTTCACTAGAAAAAAATATGAGGTACGTTAGGACATTTATGCCAAGGTGGTGGTCATGGACATGGTTTCCAGACCCCAAGGTTAACAACAATAGTAGGGTATATTATCTCTTGGTAGTTGAGTAGTTTTGCAGGGCTGTGGTACCTTCTGGACATATGCAATGTAAGAGTGCCTTCATGAATAGAAAATCTGGCCTTATACTATCTTATGTATTATTATAGTATCCTCTATTTTATCTTCTGAACTTTTTGATATAGGTGTTTCATAGAGATTTATATTTGTTCCCATAGTGGAGATCATTGGGCTTTCTTTTTATTATTTTGATGGTGTAATGATGATATAAACTCTGTTAGGGATTAGAACAGAAGGTGTGAATTAGTATATGGAGTTCCCCCTTGAGGTTGGTGGCTATCTATTCAGATGTGACCTTAACATGTTCGAAATGATAGGTTTTGATGTCATTCTTAGGGTGGACTGATTGGTTCTTTTTCAATCCATAGTTGATTACTATCACTATATAAAGAGTTTCACATCACCAGAGGGAAGATAGGTTTTCACAAAGGTGACTGGTATGACTCGGTGAGCTAAGATGGACCTGAGCATCGTGGGTTGGATGGAATGGTAATCCCTATTGTATGTTTAAATTTGGATGATCGTTGAATAAGAGAGGTTGGTTTCCCTCCAGTATTTTATCATCTCATAGACATTTTTTCAGATGGATTTTCAAGGTTACCACCGATGAGAGAGGCAGAGTTCTCTATTTATATAGTCCTAGAGGCTACACTGGTATCCATTTCTCCTTATAATATTTCAATGAAGCAGTTGTAAGAGATTAAGAGTTAGCTAGAGGATTTAGAGTAAAAGGGATATCCTACCTAGTACATCTCTATGGAGCTCACAAGTCCTTTTGGAAACAAATGAGGTTTTTACCCTTAGGCTATTTGTGGATTACTAGAAATTGAACCAGTTGACGATTAAGAACCGGTATCCTCATTAATGGATATATGGTATCTTCAAACATCATTGAGGAGATCTGGTCTTCTAAAATATTGATTTGAGATTTAGTTATCTTTATGCGTATGTTAGACCATTAAACATACCTCATGAAGCCTTCAGTAGTAGGTATGGTATGTATAATTATTTGGTAATGTATTTCGGTCACACGAATGTGCCACCATCCTTCATGGAAATGATGAAATGATCATTCAATCATTATATTGACTCAATGATTATGTTATTCATAGATGTTATAGTTGTTTATTTTCAAAATCGAGATGACCATGCCAAAAATCTCGTGATAATTTTGAAAACCGAGAGGGCGAATCATTTACATGATATGATCTTGATGTTTCACTTATAGATGGTTCAAATTCACTTCTCTTGTCACATTATCATGGAGAAATTAGTATCAGTGGACACAAAGAAGGTGAGTGTATTAGTTTACTAGGAGCAACCCAATAATTTTTTGTGGTGCGGAGATTCATAGGTATGTCTACCTACTTCAAGAATTTCATAATGTTTTCTCATCCATAACATCATCATTGATGGTATTGACTACTAAAAATGAAAAATATGTCTAGAAATATTCACATGTAAAGGAATTTGAGGATTTAAAAGGGAGATTGACTTCTGTATCGTTACTGAATTCTCCAAATTGTGGCAGGAGTTACACTATGAACTACCATGAATCAGATATCGGGCTAGGAGCAGTTCTTGTGAAGGAGAATGAGTTTTAATTAAACCCTATTGTTACCTATCATCATTTAATTAATTGAATAGTCATGATTATTATTATAAAAGGTTGTACACGTTGATTAGGGACCGACCCATGAGTTAAATTCCTTATGTGAACCTTTATAGATTTTGGTTTCAGATGCCTAGGAGGCATGCCTTTTATCCATTTCGTGGGTATTTTAAAATTACATTTTTTATATATTAAATTAAAATATTGATATATTTTAATTGAATTGGTTAAAGGGTATGGAATGGAAAAATTAACCCTTTACCCATATGTTTCATTATTTTATAAAGCATGTTGAGTTACTCATGTGAGTAAAATGGTGGCCATGAGTTAATTTGATGAAACTGGATTGAATTTATCATATTTTTACCTTCCCACATGAGTCACCCAATGTGTAATACTTGAGATAGACTTATAGGATTCTTAGTGTTTTTATATTTATAACAACCATGTGAGTTATTTAAGGCAAATCCTTGATCATAGACATGTTTTAAATTCCTTATTAGGAATTAATTTTACTTTCAATCACTTTACCCATATAAGTTAAATGATGTTAAATCCATGTATTAGTTTTTTATACATGTGTTAATTTTATATGAGACATTCCCATGTTAGTAAATGAAAATCCAAATCTTATGAGGTTGTTCTACTCTTTAGTCACCCCTAGAGATGACTTTTGAAATTAGATGCTCTTAGTTTTGACATTCGAATGTTTATTTAAGTGTTTAGATGGAATTAAAATAGTTAAATGATAATAACCATGGATGAATCATGAATTAAATTTAGAATTTAGTGGATGAATTCTTGTGACTATTTACCTTTATACCTTGAGTGGTAAATGGATCAATTGAGGAATTCTTGGACAGACTCTATGGTTAATGTGATTATGCCATGGGTGATACATGGATCCATTGAGGGATTCCATGGGTAGACTCATTGAGGATTGAATTATATGTTCAGTGATACATGGATCCATGTGATGGATTATATTGACAGAGCCGAGGGGAATTTGATTATATTCCATTGGTGATACACGGGGATTCCTCATAGCACCTCATAAGATAGAATTAGATAACCCGGTTTTATACCCTACCATGAGTGATATATGGTTCTTGAGAGCTTATCTAGGTAATGGATTGTAGTGTTTTGGTTGATATAGCACCAAGAGTGATACCTGAATTCTAATATAGGAATTTCATGGATAGACATGGGTTCAAGATTGAGTTATAAATGAAATGGAATATTATGCATCTGCTAAGACATAGCACAAGACAAGATTTAGTTTCCACATGTTCTTGTCTAGATGACATTATAAGTCTTCTATTGTGCTACTATTTATATGCGGGATGCCGAGTTTGAGCTCGATCTTACAAATTATAAATTCCATTTTATTGAATTAACAAATTAAATGAATGTAAATAAGATATTTGTACGTATGATTTTTTCCTTTGAGTTCCTCCTTTATTAAATTTTCCATTATTGCACAATACATGGTATATATATTTAATGACTGATTGGAACATCCTTTAGGTGGCTAACTATTGGGATTTAGTCTCACAACATGTTTGGTTCATGTTTTTGGACCGAAACAATTACATGATTGCATGTATCAATAAGGGAAATCAACCTACATCAGGTACATTATATTCTACTTAGGATTAGGATAGCCCGAGAACAATCCAAGGATTGAAATGTTACTATGATTATTTGTGGACTTTTGGTACTTTTGTTATATGAATTGAACATATTCCTTGTATTATTGACATAGATATATTCATAGAAACATGTGGCATGTTTCAACATATTTTGTATGACATGGCTTATGGTTTATGTATACTTTAATTCTTCCAATGTTATATTCTATTATATGAATTTTTTACCTCTTATATTGAATTAAAATTGTTTTCCACTATTTTCCACTATAATAATTATAGCATAGTGTCCCCACTATCATACATAGGGAATTTATACTAGTCAAAACCAATTTTAATTTGTGGATAGGCACTTTAGGACATGTCTCCAACTAGGTGTGGGGAACCTTTGAGTGGCCTCGAAAACCATGAACATACAACATACTACCCCCTAACTAAGTGATGTGAGTCATCTTATAATAAATCTTTACATGGAAGGAAATGAGAGAAAAGTTAATTATTATATGTGACATAAATAACATAATTATGATATTAATGACATTTTTATTATTTTGAATATATAATAATTTATTCTCCTTTTTACCATTAAACACACTGAATGATGGTAACATCATTTGAGTACATATAGAATTCCACATTCACGAAGAGATGTTACTCTCTTTTCATAACCACAACATAGGAATGAAATATACACAAATGTATATGTATATTTAAAGAGACGATATTGTATAAATTGTATCATAATAATTCATGAAATATTAAATATAACATACCACCTTACTATAAATATCATTGAATAATGGAAATGTTACATATGAAAATGTATGACCTATTTTCTCAACGGTCTCAACATAGTTTACTTTTCACAATAATATTACATGATTTTTTTTAAATTATAATTGATATATAAATTGGTAAATTACTTCATGATTATTAATATAGATATAATGAAATTATATGATATGATCAATGATTGGAACTTTAATTACAAATCCTGAATGAGGAACAATAAAATTAACACTAAAAACAAAGAGAAAATGAAATATTTTTAACCAATAAGTGATAATATGTTATAAATTTATCATATATTATGATTCAAAAATTAATTGGATTATTTAATAAAATCATAACATTATAAAAACCATTATATTGGAGGTTAATATAATTTAAAACAAAACGATGCTTGAGGTAAGGGATTCAGTCTCAATGTTGTTTCATTGTGGAACATTTGTATAATATACTCAATTATCATTAATACAGTTTATATGCTTCCTATTTTACTTTTAATATCATTATAAATTAATAATTCAAGGATTTTTATGTTTCATTTTTAATTATTTCATATAATAGGATTTGAATTAAGAGCTAGAAAGTGGTGAATAATTTCATAAGTCAATTTCATTTAATTAGGTTATATTTCCCCTTTATTGAATTTGATATTTTATGATTTTGTGTGTAATTAATATTGAATATATTTTTTTATTTCTAATTTTTTATTTGTATTTATATTTGATATACATAATGAATTAATTTATTATTATTCATTTTGATATTATGACCAATTTTAAGGATTATTTCATAATTTCATTTAAATAAAAACTATTTATGCTTGAACATATATTAATGGAAGCTATTTAATAATTATATTATAAAACAATTTAATTTAAATCTTCTCTAGTTATTCATGTCGTATTCATGTAATATTACCATTTTTGAATATTTGTTTATAAACTCATTGAGATGATTTTTTTATGAAAAACTGTATTCATTTATCACTTTGGTAAGAAATCTATTTCTTCCAAAACCATGTTTTATTTAAATGTATTAAAAAATATCATTAACCATATAAATATTATTATATATATATATTTTTACAAAAAAATTCTCTTTAAATATTATTTTTTATGAAATCAACGTCTGGTTTTAAAAACAATGCAGGTTTGTAATTTACCAAAGAGTTAATAAAATATCTAGGCATCATGGAAATTAAAATGTTCTAAAAATAATTATTATGATTAAAAAGAATACTTTTAGAAAAAAAATTGTAATATATTTTTGTGTAACAATTTTTTATAAGGTGATTTGAATAATAAAATAGATATTTTCTTCCATAAATATTCTAAAGATATTTTTTGGTATTTTATTTCATCAATTCCAGAAACTATTTTTTATGATTCTAATGGGTATATGTTGTATACATAGCATCCTTAATCTTCATATTTATGTTTTATGATCATTTTGACCAGGGAATGTATTAGAATTTACATTCTTGATTCGTTTTTGGCAGAAATTTTCCCTTGAATTATTAACATTCCTTTGGTCATTAGACATAAAATATCCCCAATATATCCAAATTATTTATCATGGTTATTATTATTGATTAAATCATATATAATTTCTATATAAAATGTTTTAATTTTTTTTTATTTTGATCAATTGGGGAGTTTTTTATAATTAATATTTTTTCAATATAGATATTTGATAATAATTCACATTATTTAGGAATTAAATAAATTATATGATACATAAGTAATGCGTTGGAAATGTAGACACATGTGGGGATTTGATATATATAACCCCTAGGTGCTTCAGTAGTCTCTTGTGATGAAATAGTTTTATATAATTAGTTGAATGGGTTTCTACCCATCCATTTTAAACTATTCATATGGAATATCATGAAAGTATTTATTTTCATTATGCATTCTATCATGAAGTATAATAATTAATCAATTTCATCATTAAAAATTCAGTTATTATTATCCATGCAATTTTAGCATTGATATTATCTATTGATGCATTTCATTTTTGGATATTTATTAATTTAAATGTATTTTAAATTATTTATATTGTCCTAATAATTATGACTTAACAAATTATTATAGACTTTTCATTGAATAAATTTCTTGTGTTGTAGATATTAAGCATTCTATAATTATTATTATCCTTATGATTTTCACTATGATATCATCTCAAGATTCACTTCCTTCTAAGATGTTCTATTTCATTGAATGTCTGATCATTTATTTTTATTTACATATTGATTAGGATTATTTTGGAATGGTTCTATCCACTATAATTAACCATTAATGAGAATTTTATCTCACCCCTTATTTTGTTTCCTTACATAAGAGTATTTTAATTGTACCATGATTGATATAAAAGACATTATATGTGGAATAATTTTATAGTTTTCTTAAAATATTTTATAATTTGTTCATTCAAATATAATGAAACAATCAATTATGTATCTAGATTATAATGACTATTAAGTTATTCAGTAATTTAGGATAATATTCATTATTTTTATAAATATGTAATAAATCAGAAAACATCTATGGGATACTAGGGTAAGGTTCGATACATATGGTATAATAGAAATTTTAATAGAAAACATGGGAACTAGATTTTTTAATACATAAACTAAAAATCATAGCCATTTGATATACTTTGAGGATACGTATAGAAGAACATACTAATGTTTTTTAGGGTAGAGATTAAATGATTTTGGTTGGAAATACATACCATTATAGATATTACCAGTAAACATGTTTTTATAAATGATATACCTAAGAGAAATAAATATAAAACAGATCATTAGGGTTCAACCAGTCATCACCTCATGCATGAGATAAATCCTTACTATGCACACATTTTTTCACACCCAAAGGATATTTTTATGATAGTTCACATTTTCATTACAAATTTTTTTGATGGATTTTAATAGGCGATGACAATTAATAACATAGATTAAATATACATTTTCTAATATTGAATGTATTTTTCCTTGATTTAAACATTCTATATATTAATATATTGTTTTCCAACAATGATTCTTTTTAATCATGGTATTTTCTTGTTTCAGTTAATGGATATAACCCAAAAGAATTATCTTAACATTCAACATGAAGGAAAATGTGGTGACCATTATAAACCAAATTAGTAGATTAAATAAGTGAAATATATGTTGATTATTCATAATCAATTTTCCAAATATATGATTAAAAAAATATATCTCAACAAACCCCATACTCACTGGAAAATATTAGGATGGTTTTCCCTAAGATCTCGAGTGATAAAGACTATAAGGAAATAATTGACATATTTTAGCCATGAAATAAATATAGTGAGAGACACCCAATAAACTATCTCCACATAAGGATAAAAATAATTATGTATGGAATGTAATGGAATAAGGTAATGAATTTCTAATGATATATGATGAATAATATGAAGGGAAATAAATATCATCATAGGGATCCATTTATAGTTGAAGTTATTAAATATAGAGGGCCTTGGATTTTCTTGATTCTTTTACCTCTTATAAAGGATAACCCCTATTCCATGTGAGAAAAAATGTTGGAATTAAATATATGATGTATTAATGTATCGCGATTAAAGTATTAAATTTCATAATTATATTATTGATTGTATATTTTTATAATAACAACGAAACATGTAAGGTGTGTATATGATATTTGAGTAATAAATGTCTTAACAATATTTATTGTCATTGATACCATAATGGGTTTATAATTTTATGGTTTATTATTAGTTAATATTAATAAAATCCCCTTTTTAGGTATTATTTAACATCCCGACCCAGCTCAACCCTGAACTGGTGGATAGACCTGTTGCCACATGACCTCAAGAAGATCTCCTCATACGCCCGAGGCTGTCGAGTAATAGCAATTGTAACATCCCAGGTAAATAAAGAATATGAATTTTTCATATTAATTAATTTTTGGATTAAATATTAATTTTACTTTAAAACGGTTTCTATGTTCGATAGTGTACCTGATATGCAACAACGGGTTTCTTTGAAATCTTACGTTGCACACTAATAATATATTATTATTTTAAATGGTAGTTAACTCCTATCCATTGTATTGGAGGGAATGAATGAAAATAACTATATTATGATTATACATGTTTGTTAAATGTATTTACATTTATCAAATAAATATTAAAGGCTTGAAATGTGAATGAATTTAATTTTAAGCATAATTTACATTAAAAAGACGATTTATCACCTTTTAATGGAAAAACTTTTTTAAATCTTGTTTTGGACACTTTAATACATTCTATATTACCAAATAAAATCCCTTATTAGAATGTGGACATCAAAATTTACTTT
Organism: Viscum album; assembly: GCA_963277665.1. Lineage (NCBI taxonomy): Eukaryota > Viridiplantae > Streptophyta > Magnoliopsida > Santalales > Viscaceae > Viscum > Viscum album. The sequence continues at coordinate 241,384,560 of OY728160.1, read as the reverse complement.
GTGTAAATTTTTCGATTTTTTTCGACAAAGTTCATTTTTTTAATGAATACTGAAATATATTGTATTTTAATTCAAAAGAGCCTTTTAATATAATTTATTTATATGGTTAGATTATATTTTTAATTGGTTTTAAAGTTATACTAAAATATATTTTTACCATTTAATCCAACTTTTTTCATTGGAATTAATTTCACTTTAAAATTGGACATAAACAAGTATCAAGCTTTTGATAGTTATTGTTTCTTAAAAACAAGCTATTTGTTTTGATAACCGGAATTAATTTTAAAATTAATTAATTCCACATCTATGTTTTGAATTTGAAAAAATAGAAATCATTTTTTAATTAGGAATATCAAATATATCATAGGCAGAATTTTTGGTATTTTTCTGAAAAACATCAATTTTTGATGAATAGTGAAACCACTTAGTGGTAGTTAAAAAAACTGACTTCTACATTTAAATGATATTTTACCACTTCTGTGAATTGAATTTAAAAACTCCAACATACATGGTTCTTATCAAGAAGTAAAATGTATTCATTAAGATGAAAATAATTTTGGTGAATAGTAACTTTTGACTTTTATTTACCACATTTAAAGGTAAATAAGGTATTTCAATGTAAATAAAATATTATAATAATTCAAAATTACCATAAAAATTTTCCAAACCATATTGGTTGAGTCATTTAGGATGATGGACATCATTGGGTCGATTTTGGGACCCCATTGAACCACTTGGGAGTGATAATGACAATTTGGATTAACTAATTTAATGTAAAGACAACATTGAAATTAACAAAAAAAAACTTTTAATAATTAATTTTTATATGGTGTTATATAAGTCATATATTCTACTATAAATATTAATTGGAAAGATAAAATTATTTCTTACATCATGGTGTTTTTTTATAATTTTTAGACATCAAATATATTATATTATTTATGACACAATAATGATGTAGTATTTACCTCATTAATAAAATGATTTAAATAAATAAGATTATAATTATTAAAATATTATCCAAATCATGTCCAATTCTGATTGGAGGATTTTATATTGACCATGAGTCTTCATATATTTGTCATTAATTATTTGTGGTCCTTTTTAAAACGAATATCATTATATAATAAAATAATATTTTCACACTTTCCTAAAGAGCCCCTCCTCCCCCTTATAAAAGGATAACACTTGTAATCAATTCATCACACCTCTCAACCATTTTGGATCGTCCAACCTATTCCCAATTAATCTCCCAACATCGCTCTCATCCCCCTAGAATCCTTACCTTAGGCATAAAGAACTTAAATAAGTCCTTTATTTCAAACCAAAGGGAGTTACCCAAATAAAAGGTAACGATTTCTCTTAATTTGTGTTCTTTTATTTTACTTATCCAACCCCTAAACCCTATTATTCCATTAATTTGTAACAAAAACAGTATCCTAGATACACTAGTATGTTTTTATGAGAAGTATTCAAACTACACTTACACACACCTCCATCTAATGGATGAAGAACAAAATGTTTTTGTGGGTGGAAAACTAATGCATAACGAAACAATGATTGTTAAAATATCTCCAAACTCCTCTCATGGTGGACATTATGATGGATATATATTTATATATGATATATATTATGTTTATTTTTTCTTTATTCTTATTTATTTTCTATTCATAGAATGCCTTTATGGTTTCCATAGTGGGTAAATATGATAATCTCATTTGAGGAAGCGTGGACTACCGCCCCCTCAAAGTGATATGACTCGTTAATGCCTTATGTGGGATGTATAAAAGATGGAGTTAATGATATTATATATGATATAATACTGGAATTATAATCTACCTTTGTATCATTATGTTTTAATTCCATTAAAATAAGAAATAGAAATGAAAGTATTGTTCATGCGTACGTACAGCTTACCGTCTCTATGAACGGTGCATTTCATTTCTTACCTCTAAATGTTATGTACTATTATAAATACATTTATATACTGGATATATATGATATATATGATATCAAAATGATGAATATAATTCTGGATATAATGAACCATTGACCACATGAACAACATATAATTATAAGAAGTCTGTTTTTTCTCAAATACCAAATATCGACAAAACAAACATTATTAACATAAATGATTAAATAATGTTTATAACATGCTAATAAGTGATATAAATTGAATAATATACTTGAAAAAGGTTCTTAAGAGAGTATAAATTATCTTTAGTTTATTATTCAGGAGATTAAAGAATGACCGAGTCAACTCAGACACTAGGTAATAGATTTCTTATCACACTTTTAATTCTGTGAGATTACCATTGTTTGCCACTTTTTTATGGCATGTGGTGTAATTTGTACTAACATTGATATATATTATAATGATTATCTTTATATTAATGGTATTCTGGGATTAATTTTGTGGTCATTAACTTTATGTCATACGACTCGATTTGATTTCAATGAAGTAAGAGTTTTTCACCTCACTTTTTATTCCCGTGAGATCCATGCTATATTCTCCACTATTTCTTTTTGTGTGTTGTATGTTATGCCCATGATTTTACTATTTGTGTAATATACTATAATTTATGAGTATTTAAATCTTCATTGTATGATCCTTCTTTCACGTGGCGCATGTTTTTTAAATTACCAAATCAGTAAGGGAACAATACACCCACCTCTTTATAAAAGACTTCTTTTTATTATGTCTTTTAATGTACATCTTATTATGTTGGAATATGTTCTTATATATCCTTATTTATGTAAACGTTTTATCCAAGTGATGATATTACCTTTTTATCTCATCAAGTCATTTTCATAATTTTAATGTGACGCTGTTAGGCTGTCAAATTTTTACAAGGGAACCGTTTAACCAATTTTCAATTCTTCGGGTTCAACATGAACTTCTTGAATATGTCATCATATGAATATGCGTGAATTACCTATGATTGTTTTACACATAATATCCACTTATATTGGGTGTATTTATATTTTTCAGACAAAATTATGTGATTGATTTATCCTTTATTTAAGCATACCATCTTTAGAAATGATTTTATCTCAATTTACATTTCCATTTAGAATTCATTGTTGTTATGCAACAATTTACTCTTATATGCTGCATATACTGTCCTTTGAAATATTATTTGATCAATCCATTTATTCTCATGATAGTATAATGTTCTGATAAAAATTTATTCTTCAATTATTTGTATTCAATCGTCTCTTTTTTTTTGTTACAAACTCTTTAACTAAAATATCGTTTTAAATGTTTTAAATATTTATTCGTCAAAATATTTATCATTATTGTCCATGTTTTAAAAATGGTTATTAGGATTTATTTATTTGGAAATTAATGTTTTCATATGACAATTCATTTAAAAGCGTCAAATTGGTAAGGGAAACTTTGATTCAAAAATCTATTTTAAATGGTTTTGAAATGATTTGATAAAACATTGTTTATTTCAATATCTTGATTTGATATATTGGAATGTGGAAATGTTATCTTTTTTTATACATGTGACATATGTTATGATTATGTTATAGTTATTGGGAATTTTTTACATATAATGGTGGTTTCTTGATAAACCTAGGGCGGGTGAGCCAGAGATAGCTCTCTAATGCATTGGGTAATGTGACCGAGGTAAACGTGATGTTTCTCCTAAGAGATTTAGGGGATATACTGTGATGGGTATTCCAAGTGTTACTCCCTACCTAGCTATGATAACTATAATGTAAGTTTGAGATGGATTCCATAAGTAACCTTTATGATTTATGATTTCTGTGTGTCATTCATAAATCATATGATTTTATAAGTTATGTTATGATTGAAAAGTATGGTTTCATGGATTTGTATTTATTGTTGGTCTAATTTTTTCCTTCATTATTTTATAACCCTTACTGAGATTTTTATGCTCATCCCAAGTTTTTAAAATTTTTTCCACAGGACTTAATGATGAATAGGGTCATGGATGGGATCATGGAAAAGTCATGCTATCTTAAACATTGAAGTAGACATGTTTCTTTTTAAGAGTTTTTATTTTAAGAAAAAATGGATACTGAGTAGTAATGTCTACTTGTAATATTCAAGTTGTAATGTAATAGTTATGGCCTAATTCTCTAAAACTATAAACCTGAAAAGATCCTCAATGTGAATTATTAATTTAATTCAATATTATGTAATGTTTAAGGCCGAGTCCTTATAGTTGGTATCAGAGGGAGGTTTAAATAACTTTACAGGTTAGGTAATTCTTTAAGCATATGTGACATTACTATAATGGTTAGGATTTCATAAAGAGTCATAGTATTTTTGATAATGTGAATGAGTTTAAGATAACATGAATAAGTATATCTTAGTGTTTACCCTCCTCATAAGATATTATATGATGATTTTACTAATATAATCACACTGAAATTTTTGGTTTTAGTAAATGGCTGGATCTAGCAGGCACCAAAGTAATAGTGGATGTGAAGAAAACTGTGATGGTTTTCAGAACGAGAAACTGAATGATATGTGAGATGCAATGAAAACACTTGTGCTTATTCTCAACCAACTAGGCATAGTCATGATTGACCACCTGAACATTAGTGATGTTTATAAGGCATCATATATGCCAAAAACAAATCCCTACGGAAGTTCAGGTAATAATCATAAAGGTATGTGTGCTCAAAAACCTATGTGTCAAATATGTGGAAAGAAACACCGTGGAAAATGTTTCAAAGGGACATAACGGTGCTATAGATGTGGAAATGATGATCATAAAGTATGAACCTGCCTTGGAAAAAGGAAGCATCTAGTTGACTCTAGGAAATTGAAAGAAGTCCTTTCCAAGGGATCAATTGAATGTTTTAAATGTGGTGTGCATGGTAATTATGAAAACACATGTCCTACGAAGAAGTTTTGGGAATGGGATCACCAGGATCATACAAATATGCGCAACCAATACCTAATTCCATTCGGATAGAGGATGAAGAAACTAACAATGACCAATGAAAGGTATGGATTATTTCTTAACATATGTTTTCCTATTATTGAAATCTTAAGATATGATTCCTGATTTTGTTTTTTAAGAAATTATTTTTTCAGAATAAGTTGGAAATGAATGGTTAATGGATTATGAATAATTTTGAATGAGTAAGAAGTCAACATATAAGGGATTCAAGAGTTGTGGTAGAATTAAAGATGGAAAAATGATTAAAAGTATTAAGGCTCTTTTGATGATGGGATTACATTAGAAGACTTTTTATAGTATGTGTAACCATGATGTTTGATATATGAAAATTTTATTCAAGGAATAATTATATTCTCTTTTGTGGATATAGTTATAAAGAACCATTTGAGTTTATATGATCCTTGTTATTGTGGAAATTTCTGGTTAATACATTTTGGGATGCAAAACGAAGTTATTAGACAAAATTTCTGGTTAAAATATGTTATGGTTATTTTTTATGAATTTATCTCTTTTTGGGAATGTTATAAAATTATGATGTTTTTGGAAAGGGACAACACGCAAACCGTGTGACAACCCGTCATGTCGGACGAAGCTGTGGGAATAAAACCCACAACCAAAGTGCGACTGGTATTTATCACCTACCACTGGACTAATTGAAGTCCCTGGATAGTATGACTAATTATTTTTAGTCATATGATCTTATGAATCAGGAATAAGTTGATTTTGGGTTATCTATGGAAATGATTAACCTATCAAGGAGGATATGTGATTAGGTTAATTACTTTTCAGTATGAGACTTTAAGAGTAACTGATGTTATTTGGAGACAAATGTTAAGATTTACCTTAGAAGACTATGTGATTAAATACTTCAGAGATTTTGGTTTCAATCTTATTTTGGATTACTTTGAAGAATTTTAAGGGTAACTATTTATTTAATGGTCTTTCTTAAACCTTGGATTCTTTTTGTTGAATTTTGGAGATTAAGAGTGGTATTTCTTTTTTACAATGGATTATCCTTTTGTTGATTATGTGATCTTATACTGACAATTTTGTGTTTAGTTGATGTCAAAATACAAGGGAAATAGATAGTTCTCCTTTTGTTGATTATGTGATTCTCTAGAAGATGATTATTGTGCTTTTGATGTGACCAAGTATTTTTGAATGATCATCATTTAGAGAAATGATTAGTTTTGGTAGAAACTTATTAAAAGATGATTCTCTAGTTGAAGGTATGTATATTTAATTATGTTTTTATTCTATATAGAAGATGAATTCCTCAAAATTAATAAAAGGAACATAAAACAAAAAAAATTTTGGTTTACATTTCATACTGGGTAATCAAAGACCGTTTACACACATCATAAGTTTGTGATTTATATGTGGTTAACTTTCTCCTAATCATGATTCCTATCACTCTCCATCAGAACACGAGCCTTTATTTTCTCCTCCATATCCATGTTTTCATGGAATTTTAGTATGGGTTAACTCGGTGACCATTGTACATCTCTTTCTTTCTTTTAAAGTGATAGTTTTACTGACTCTTTTTTCCGATATGGGACTTTCAATAAAGTTTCCAAGCCCAAATTTTAAAATTGCGAGGATGAAATTCCAAAAAGAATGGAATGATGTCACATCACAGGTAAATAAAGAATATGAAATTTTCATATTTATTAATTTTGGAATTAAATATTAATTTTACTTTAAAAGGGTTTCTATGTTCGATAGCGTACCTGATACGCAACAATAGGTTTCTTTGAAATCTTATGTTGCACACTAATAATACAACATTATTTTAAACAGTAGTTAACTCCTAGCCATTTTATTGGAGGTAATGAATGAAAATAACTAAAATATGATTGTACCTATTTTTTAAATGTATTTACATTTATCCAATAAAAATTAGTGGCTTAAAATGTGAATGAATCGAATTTTAAGCAGAATTTACATTAAAAATCTGATTTAATGCCTTTTAATGGAGAACCCTTTTTAAATATCATTTTGGTCACTTTAATACATTCTATATGACCAAATAAAATTATTATTTAGAATGGAGACATCAAAATTTACTTTTTGTAAATTTTTGTAATTTTTCCGATAAAGTTCATTTATTAATGAATAGTGAAAAATATTGTATTTTAATTTAAAAGTGCCTTTTAATCTAATTTATTTATATTGTTAGATTATATTTTTAATTCATTTTAAGGTGAAATTAAAATATATTTTTACTATTAAATCCAATGTTGGTCATTGGTATTAATTTTACTTTAAAATTGGACATAAACAAGTATCAATCTTTTTGATAGTTATTGTTTCATAAAAACACGCTATTTGTTTTGATAACAGGAATTAATTATAAAATTAATTAATTCCACTTCTATGTTTTGAATTTGGAAAAATAGACATCATTTTTGAATTCATAATATCAAATATATCTTAGGCTGAATTTTTGGTATTTTTCTGAATAACTTAAATTTTTAATGAATAGTGAAACCACTTAGTGGTAGTTAAAAAAACGGACTTTTCATTTATATGAAATTTTACCACTTCTGTGAATTTAATTTCAAAAATACTACATACATGGTTTTTATCAAGAAGATAAATTTGGTTCATTAAGATGAAAATAATTTTTGGTGAATAGTAAGTATTGACTTTTATTTACCACGGTTATTGGTAATTAAGGTAATTCTAGGTAAAAAGAATATTATAATAATTCAAAATAACCATAACACTTTTCCAAACTGTATTTTTTGAGTCTATTACGACCATGGGAATATTTGGGTCTATTTTGGGACCCCATTGAGCCACTTGGGTGTGATAATGACAATTTGGATTAATTAATTTAATATAAAGACAAAATTGACATTAACAAAAATCTTTTAGTAATGAATTTTTATATGGAGTTATATAATTCATATTTTCGACTATAAATATTAATTGTAAATATATAAGGATCTCCTACATCAAGTTAATTTTATTGTAATTATTAGACATCATAAATATTAAATTATTTATGACATGATAATGAAGCAGTATTTACCTCATTAATAAATGATTTAAATAAATAAGATTATAATGATTAAAATATTATCCAAAACATTTCCAATTCTGGTTGGATGATTTTATTTCTACCATGAGTCATCATATCTTAATAATTAATGATTTTTGGCCCTTTTGTAACCGAATATCATTATAGAATAAAATATTATTTTCACACTTTCCTAAAGAGCCCCTCCTCCCCCTTATAAAAGGAGACCAATTCTACCAAATTCCTCACATCTCTCATGCTTTTTGGATCATCCAAACTCTGCCCAATTAATCTCCCTACATCACTATCATACCCCTAGAATCCTTACCTTAGGTAGAAGACACATAAATAAGTCCTTTGGTTAAAACCAAAGGGAGTTACCCAAATTGAAGGTAAGAGTTTCTCTTAATTTGTTTTCTTTTATTTTAATTCTCCAACCCCTAAACTCTTTTGTTCATTTATTTTGTAACAAAAACTATATCCTGAATATACTAGGATACTTTTATGAGAATTATTATAACTTCACTTACACAGACCTCCATCTAATGGGTGATGAACACAATGTTTCTATGGATGGCAAACTAACGCCTCACGAAACAATGATTGTTCAAATATCTCCAACCATCTATCATGGTGGCAATTATGATAGAACTGTATTTATATATAATATATATTATGTTTATGTTTTATTTATGATTCTGCATTTTCCATTTATATTATGCCTTTATGGCTTCCATAGTGGGTAAATACGATAATCTCATTTGAGGAAGCGTGGACTACCGCCCCCTCAAAGTGATATGACTTGTTAATGCCTTATGTGGGATGTATAAAGGATAGAGTTAATGATATTATATATGATATTATACTGGAATTATGATATACCTATGTATCATTTTGTTTTAATTCCATTAAAATAAGAAATAAAAATGAAAGTATCATTTATGCGTACGTACGACTTACCATCTCCATGAACGGTGCATTTTATTTCTAACCGATAAATGTTATGTACTTTTATAAATACAAGTTTATAATAGATATATATGATATATATGATATATAAATCCTGAATATTATTCGTGATATAATGAAACATTGACCACATGAACAACATGTAATTATAAGAAGTCCATTTTTGACTCAAGTACCAAATATCAACAAAATGAAAATTATTAACTTAAATGATTACATAATGTTTATAACATGGTAATAAGTGATAAAAAATAAATAATAAACTTTGAAAATGTTCTTAAGAAATTATAAATTATCTTTAGTTTATTATTCAAGAGATTAATGAAATATCGAGTCAAGTCGGACATGAGATAAGGGATTTTTTATCTCACTTTTAATTTCGTGAGATTTCTGTTGTTCAACACTTATTTATTGAATGTGGTGTAATGTGTACTACCATTGATATATATTATGATTATTATCTTTATATTAATGGTATTATGTGATTCATTTTGCGGTCATTAAATTTTGTTCATACAGCTCGATTTGATTATAATGAATTAAGAGTTTTTCATCTCACTTTTTATTCCCGGGAGATTCATGAAATATTTTCCACTATTTCCTTTTGTGTGGTGTATGTAATTCCCATTATTGTACTATTTATGTAATAAACTTTAATTTATGATTATTTACATCTTCATTGTATGATACTTATTTTATGTGGCATATGTTTTGTAAATTACCAAATCAGTAAGGGAACCATTCACCCTTCTCTTTATAAAAGACTACTTTTTGTTATTTCTTTTAATTTAAATATAATTATGATGGAATATGTTCTTCTATATCTTTATTGATGTAAAATTTATATCAAAGATATTAGATTCCCTTTTTTATCTCATCAACTCATTTTCTTGAATTTTAAAGTGACGCCGTTAGGCTGTCAAATTTTTAAAAGGGAACCTCTTAACCCAATTTCAATTCTTTGGGTTCAACTTGTACTTCTTGAATATGTCATCATATGAATATGTGTGAATGAAAACCAATTTTTTTACACTTAATATCCACTTATATTGGGTGTATTTATATTTTTCACATAAAATAATGTGATTGATTTATCCTTAATATTAAGGATACTATCTTTATAAGTGATTTTATCTCAATTTACATTTCCATTGAGACTTCATTGTTGTCATGAAGAAATTCACTCTTATATAGTGAATATACTGTCCTTTAAAATATTAGATCATTAATTCCTTAATTATTATCATATTATAATGTTCTGATTAAAATTTATTCTTCAATTATTTGTACTCAAGCGTCTCTTTTTTTGTTAAAAAATCTTTAACTAAAATATCGTTTTAAATGTTTTAATGATTTCTCCATCTAAATATTTCTCATTAATGTCCATTTTTTAAAAATGGGTTTTAAGATTTATTTATATGAAAATTATTGTTTTCAAATGATAATTCATTTAAAATCTTCAACGTGGTATGGGATACTTTGATTCAAAAATCTTTTTTTAAATGGTTTTGAAAATGATTTGATAAAACATTGTTTATATCAATATCTTTATTTGAAATATTGGAAAGTGAAAATGTTATATTTATTTTATACATGTGTCATATGTTATGATTAATATATGGTTATTGGGTATTGTTTACGTATATGGGTGGTTCCATGATAAACCTAGGGCGGGTGAGCCCGAGATAGCTCTCCAATGCATAGGGTAACGTGACGGAGGTAAACATGATGTTTCTCCTAAGAGATTTTGGGAATATACTATGATGGGTATTCCAAGTGTAACTCCCTACGTAGCTGTGATATCTACAATGTATGTTCGATATGGATACCATAAGTAACCTTTATGATTTATGAATTGTGTGTGTTATTCATAAATCATATAATTTCATAAGGTATGTTATGATCGAAAAGTATGGTTTCATGGATTTTTATTTATTGTTGGGCTAATGTTTTACTTCCTTATTTTATAACCCTTACTGAGCTTTTTATTCTCATCCCATGTTTTTGAAATGTTTTCCACAGGACTTAACGATTAATAGGGTCACGGATGAGATCAAGGAAAAGTCATGCTATCTAAAACATGGAACTAGACATGTTTCTTTTAAAGAGTTTTTATTATATGCAAAAATCGATATTGAGTAGTAATTTCAACTTGTAATATTACTGTTTTAATGAAATAGTTATGGCCTAATTCTCAAAAACTCTTATCCTGAAACGATCCTCAATGTGAATGATTCATTTAATTCAATATTATGTAATGTTTAAGGCTGGGTCCTTATAGCGATGGTGTATGGATATTTAGTGAGGATACTATATCCTATTATTAGAGTAAAAATAATGGAAAATAGCAGTAAATTTCATAAGTAGTCCAAATAAATGATAAAGCAGCGGAAGAAATAATTTTATAAATCTTGAATAAAACAAAATGGACAATACTAATGTTATACAACACATACATGTTATGATAGTAAAACTATGAATGAGATAAAAAATACAACACACATTAAAAATCAGGTACAATAAAAATAAATGGAAACTAAGCCCTACGAGCTTACTCCTTATGCATCATAAGCTCTCTCTCATTCCTCTACTTCTATCTCCCATTTAAATTAAAACAACACAATCCTGGAAACAAATAGAATCATTTGGGTACCCCAGTACAATGGAAGCCAAAGTAGTGTGTGAGATACAAATCTCAATATGGCGTAACCAGTAGTGTCTACCCAAAATTCATTCATTTAACATATTAATTAAATAGTTTGAAATCATGCATAAATAAGGTATGTAGTAAAATGTAACTAAATACCCATGTACATGCTTCATACCTCATCTGGTGTCTAATCCTTCATTATAATGTTATCATTCATACACAACACTTTTCACACATTCATTTCATGTTTATTAAAAATTCAACTATATTGAATTACACTAGTTTTGGGGTCTGGCCAATGCTCAGTATTCCCCATGTGAGTAAGAAAACTGATGTCTCAGGGGACTATATAAATAATAAAAGTAAGGACCAAATCCAAAATTGTTCTCTGTCATGGTAGATGCATCAGAGTCAAACAATTAATCATAACTAACCACAAGAGGAGCTTTTATGATCAATCCCCATTGTTCAGGCATTCCATTAATAAAATATAAACCACCACCTGGGGGGCTCTTAGGGAAAATCCCCCTTGTGTCAAAAATCCCATTAATTACATAAAAATGACTACCTAGTGACTCATCATGGTCAATCCCCCATAGGTCAAACATATACAGAAGGCTCTCACAGTATTGTGTAAATAAACATAGAAACCCCCACGGTTTTCTTGGTCTAAGTCTCTCATGGCCCACTAGAAATCAATATACCATACATCATTTATTAAATGTCTTACAAGAAATCATAACTATTACATGGTTCAACTTTAATCAAATATCATTATTGGCATTAAAAGATCTACATGAAATTAAAACTATTACATTGATCAACATTAATCAATGAACATTATCAGCATTGAAGTTACTACATGCAATTAAAACTATGACATTGATCACCTTTAATCAATGAATAATCACAGGAATCAAAAATAACCAACAACCCCATCCTATCAAGACAATACAAGGAACAAAACAACGCAATATTTACAGGAATCCTAGTCAAAATAACCATAAACGGTCATTCAAGGGAAACACACCCTTGGGGTGTTCTTTAATCAAGGTAAAAATCCATAACCATTAACAATTGAAAATTAAATAAATGCATGCTTATTAATTAATTTGACAATTAATTATCTAAATCACATCTCTTAACCAATTCATCAATTCATTAACCATTCACGATTTAACATGTAATAATTAATATATCAATTAATCATTACTATTATCCAATAAATAATCCAATAAATAACATGTAACGTTATAATTATATTTTCATTATTATCATAATTAAACAATACCACAATTTCCTAATTTAAATAATGATAATTAATTCCTCAATTAATTACCCCATTACTCATCCTACATAATTAAAATAATTTAATTCTCTAACTGATAAACAATTAATTGTGTAATTAATATTCCGTCTCATGGCGTAAAAAGGAACAGCTATTGGTGTCCATGCCCAAACGACATTCAAGTTTCATTTACTAAGAATACCCATGGGGTGCTTCCTGTTTAACCATTTAGTGCTCTAAGAATAAACTCAACATATTTACATAGAAGAAAATAAATAACTAGAAATACATGCTTAAACCAAACAACATGTCAATTCATAATTCCTATCACGATGAAAAAACCATTCAACAACATCAAGGGTGTTATGCATATTAATAACACATATCAGCACTATCCAGAATACATATGAAAAGACCAAACCACAGCAAGAAGGATATGGCATTACCATTAACAATAATTTTATATTTAATCATCATTTTAAGAAAACTTAACAGCTTCATAATCAGGGAAACTCACATTTTCATTTTATTTAATAAAGAAAATAGGTATTATTAAATAAAGAGATAATGATTTGGGACTCTACATTGGGGTGGAACCAGATTAAATACATATCCCTTTGATTTAGTTGGTAGTAACCATTTAGAATTAGCACATAGTCGCATGTGAAAAAAAAACACACACACACACACACTCACAGATATATATATATATATATATATATATATATGTAGGAGAGCCCTGAAACATAATCAACCAATAAGATCTAAAAAATAGAAGTGTAAAACATGTGTAGCAAGGCATAAACACCTACACATTTATACCAAGGACTTAGATAAATTATCAAGAACCAAAATAGATCGTGCAAAACCAAACAATGGTATCATTACATACATATAAAAGGGTGTTTATGAAATGAAGTGTCCCAAACAACCTATCCAATTGTGGAAGTTGGGAGAATGTAGACCAACAGGTCCCATGAACATCCTTGCACAAACCATGAATCGAAGAACATGAAAAAAAACAGGTTACCCAAAAAACCTAAAATCGGCCAAACGAAAATGGGTACGAAAAATGAATCAATCCACAATATCGATCAAGAAAAACACCAAAAAAGATTTTACCTTGGATATTAGAAAGGTATCCATCAAATAATAAGAAGAAAATGTTTCGGATAGAGGATCCATAAGGGGGCGTCGTGCGTCACAGTTCTTCTTAGTCGGGGTGTTGTGCTGTTGTAGGGGGTCTGGCTGAGGGATGATGTCATGACAAAGAGGATGAGGCTTTAACATGGAGAATGATCTAAGGAGAACTGTGTATAGGAGGCCTTTTGTGCGTTGAAGGATGGAGAAAAACCATGTGGGGGTCATGCACCACACCTGTAGCACGCCTATGCATGGGAGAGGAATAGGAGGGTCCTCCTTTTATTTTTTAACCTAAATACTAAATAAAAACTCATTAATTAATTAGTCCTTAATATACCCATATAAATTTTAGGGAATAATAATGATATTATTATTACCACCCCTTTCATTTAGTCATTTCAATCCAAAACCCATCAAATCCTTTATTATTATTAATTATAATTATAATAACTAAAGTAACTTATAATAATAATTTTACACATAAATCCGTAATAATAATTATCGATTTATTATTATTATTCATACCATCGATAAAATCCAAAACACCCATTAAATAAAAACGATTCTACCTTAAATTCCTTAAAAAAATTCATGACTTTATATTAATCAAGTAATTTATTTCTCATAATTAATTAAATTCACATTCCATTGAATTCATTTATTTAAAATAATATAAATTGTAATAATATCATTATATTATTACTATTAAAATATAATTTTATTAAAAGTAAAGAATTAACATATTTTAAAAACTAGATAACTATTTGGCTTAAGCCACATGATTTGATTTACCATGATAAACCCTTGCATTCGCTAAGGGATACCCGGGGGTATCCCACATCACTGACTTTCACGGTTTGAATCATCATGCCCAAGCCGACATTAACTCTTAATATTATCCACACATAGAACCTTATTCTAATGATAGGTGTTAAAATATGTTTATCAATTAATTTTTAAATCATTTAAATTACATTGGGATTTTATCTGGTTTAAAAAACACGGGTTCTTAAAACTACCCACCTAAAAAAGTCCTCATCATCGAGAAGACATCAGGAACAACTACAATTTCAACCAACCTACCAATGTCATGTAGTCTTATTTGAACGAACGTGTTGCATTACAAAACGTCAAATGCACCTTAAACTATTTCACTATCCTTAATGATTTAATTTTTTTAAAACTCGAGCCGAAGATCAATTTATATCTTAAGAAAAGAAACATAGCTTCTATCTGATTCCATTTTAGGGACCTCATCAACGAAAATATTTGAATCTCAATCAACAAAAAGAAATAGGATGTGCATTCTTTCCTCAAAAAGCACCATAGACCAAAACCCCACACTCTCTCTTTAACTGATGACATGCCTTTAAAACTATTCCAAAACCATTTGTATGTACACTAAAATCCATACCCGACCTCTAGTTAAAATCCAAAGTCATGCTATCACAAAAATATTTTAAAAACAACAGTACCCTAACATAAATAAGGTCGTATCCCCAAGAAACTTTTCATCCCATGTACCACCTAGAATGAGATTACAAAATAAACCCACTATAGATTTTTAACACTATCACATCCTATAACTGAAGCTATCTTAGATCCACTAGAAAGAGTTCATGATAGGGGCCATGATCATTGTATTTAGAAGAGCACAATAATATAAAACCATGGTCTCTAAGAAGATCAGTCCGACTACATCCGATCGAATCTGCTCAAAAAGAGAAACATCACCTACTAAGGAATCATCAACCAAACCCTGATGCCTATATCACCCAAGGAATCTATATTATTTTAAAACATACTACATAAACCCATCAAAGATAATAAGTATCTAATGGGGTGATCACACTATCAACATCATCAATTTTGTGTTGCCAAGAGAGCACTGACATATTTACTAGAACTGATGCGACACTACCCACATTAGGTTTATCTATGTCGTTGTAAGAAAAGATTAGTTGATCATCAACATACTATTTCAGAACAGCATAAGTCACATATTATGTTCCACTAATCACAATCACAACATTAAAAAAACACACATGAAATTGAAAATTTAAACCAATCGGCATGTCAAAACACTAGAGAACTAAAAATTCATCCCAAACAGTGTGATGAAACTGATTCTTTAATGCTCTTTTCACTCTTGTACAGAGATGACCTGAAACTATACCTGACAGCACAAGGTGATTTATATCAGAGTTGTTTTTCCTGACACAATGATTATCTTGGACGATGCCATAACAACTCGGTCATTTCTTACCGGAAAAATGGGTCAAACGAAAAATGATGTAGCTGACCATGCCAAATACATATCAATTATGTTGAACAAATCATTCCTCAATGCACATTCTTAAATTAAAAGTCAAGGTACAATGATCACCCATCCGAATAAGGATGTATATATAATAAAAAAGTTCTACTTTGGAAAACTCCACCAAAATGACACCAACATTAAATTTTCATAGCGAGAATAAAAAATTTGAGGCTTTATGGGTGCTACATACAACAATATATCCCCTTACGAAGCATAATAATTGACCTAATCTCTTGGTGACAAATAATAGATAAAATACTAGGATCAAAGATCCCATTTTAATCTTTTCCATTTAATTATTTTAATTTATTTACCCCTTTAAAAATATGAATGAATTTCACCAAACCAACAAGTAGTTTTTCTAACAAGTCACTTGCTTTTCAATCAATACCACATGGGAGAAATAGGGAAGATATTTCAAAGATTTTTTTAAACAAGTATGATGGAATTTTATTCAAACAAAAAAAGAAAATTTATTATCTAAATTTCTTTTTAACAAAAAAAGAGACCTCTGAGGGTCCCACTTATTCAATCATGGTTCTTCAAAAGCAACCCCACAATAGTCCATTACAATGAAAGCAAAATAGTTTTACATTCACTAACATTTTGAAACACACCATGGTAATATAATTATCAGTCATATGAGTGGCTACATAACAATCAATAAGGCTATAATACACCTTACCACTAGAATTTGGCTATCATTTAATGAAAATAACCATAATTGATTATTTAATTTTGAATACATTTTCACATGTTTGAATTAAAGGGTCCCCCTACTCGATGTTATAAGGAACCCATACACATTTCAACTGATAATTGGTTCTACTGCAATCACAAAAAAATAAATTTAGCTTAATATAGAAATCATTTAACAGTATTATATCATGTCACTACAAGTAACTTACACATAGAAACAAGATAAAACCACTAGAATAGATATAACATAGAATAATGTCATATAATAATGATAAAGAACATTTTATATTATCACCCAAGAAGGATAATTATATCACAGAAACATGCTATCTAAAAAGGAATGTAAAATAATTACAAGACATTTCATATATTCAAGGCACACAATGTATATTAAAATGCATCCTACTAATTCAACTACAAGGAATGGAATATATGCATGGAATGTGAATCTATAAGTGACTAATATGATGCACGAATGAAACATCCATTATATATCTGGACAGGGAAATTTTTAATAAATTCCAAAACATATAATCATCAAAAAATACACTAGTAACTCAATGTGAAATCATATCAAATGTAATATCAATTAGTATAAACAATAATTCTCATCCCTAGCCACATGTTCATTTCCCGTACCTGGGGTGCCATGTCTCAATCAGGGCTATTAACCCATGAGACAAAATGTTAATTTTCCTCTGTCTACTAACCCAAAATAAAATGACAAAAAGAAAACCTTCCTCCAATACCACATTGTAACATCCCAACCCATCTCACCCATGAACGTGTGGTTGGACCAGTCACCACATTACTTCAAGTGAATCTCAACATTAACTATAGACTACCAACTAGCAACGAGGGTGTAAGGATAATCAGTGGGGAGGCTGTACCATCATATCAGAGTAAAATCAATGGAAAACTGTGGTAAATTGAAGAAGAAATCCAAATAAAAGACAAAGCAATGGAATACATAATTTTATAAATCCTGAATAATTTTTTTTCCAATGCCAATGTTATACAATGTATCAATGTTATGATGGTGCAACTATTAAAGCAATAAAAACACAACATTCTTTATATATCAAGTAAAATACAAATTAAAGACAATTATTCCCTACAGGCATTCTCCTCGAGCATCTCGAGCTCCTTCTAGGCCCTCTTCTCTTATATCCCTATTATATGAAAACAACACAATCCTACAACCAAAAAGAATCTATTAGGGTACCCCCATAAAATGGCGCCCCATGTTGGGTGTGAGATATAAATCTCAGTAGGCTAGGACCACTGGTGTCTACCCCAAATCTAGACATTCAATATACAATTTAAATAGTGTGAAAGCCTGAATAAATGAGGGAAGCTATACAACGTAACTAAATACCCATGTACCTACTTTTCCCTAACCTAGTGTCTGAACCTACACCATAAATTTATCATGCATGCATAACAATTTTCACACATTCATTACCAATTTATTAAAAATTCAACTACATATAATTATGCTAGTTTTGAGATCCAACCTATGCTCATTATTCCCCGTGTGAGTAAGCACACAAATTTTTCAAGAGACCGTCTCAACAATAAAATTTAAGACTGATACCAAATTTGTCCTTTTTCTTGGTAAATGTGTTATAATAAAATAATTAATTATAAATGACATCTTGGGGAGCTCTCACAGACAATCCCCCTTGGTCAAGCATTCATATAATAAAATATAGACAACCACCTTGGATCTCTCATGGTCAACCCCCTTGGGTAAAAATTCCATTAATTAAATATAAATGACCACCTGGGGAGATCTAATGGCCTATCCCCCTTGGGTCAAACATCTACACTATGATCTCAAGGTTTTGTGTAAAAAAAAATGGTAACCCCCACTATTTTCTTGGTCCAAGGCTCTCACAATCAATTTGAAATCAATATGGAATAAAACATTCATTAAAGGCAATAAATGAAATCTAAACTGTTACATGGCACAACTATAATCAAACCACATTATTAGAATTAAAGGCTATATATAAAAATCAAACTATTACATGGATCAAATTTAATCAAAGAACATTATTATAATTAATGTCTTAATATAAAAATCAAACTATTAAATGTATCAACATTAATCAATGAAAAATCACATGCATCACATATAACCAATGATGCCATCCATAGAAAACAAGTAATGGAACAAAACAACACAATCCTAATAGTTATCCAAGGGAAAATGACCATAAACAGTTATTCTAGGAAAAAACACCCATGGGGTGTCCCTTAATCAAGGTAAAAAACCATAAACATTAAAAATTTACAATTAAGTAAATGCATGCTAATTTATTAATTCAATAATAAATTAACTAAATAAAATCTATTAACCAATTTATAAATTGATTAACCATTCACTATTTAACATGAAATAATTAATCTATATTTTAATCATTACCAGTTTCAATTTTTTTATGATAAAAAACATGGTAAGTAATTGTTTCGTATTTACTATTCTCAGTATTCAGTAATTAGACAATTTCTTAACGCACAAATTGATAATTAATTCTTCAATTAATAACTCCATTACTCATCCTACCCCATTGAAATAATGTAATTCACCAACTGATAAACTATAAATTGCATAATTAACATTCTACGACATCGGGTAAAAAGGCACATCTATGGCTGTCCAAGTCTGAATGGAATTCAAGTCTAATTTACTATGATTTCATATAGAGTGCTTCTTGTTGAACCATTTAATGCTCCAGGAATAAACTCAACATATTCACTTGGAAGAAAATAAATAACCAGCAATACATTCTTAAAACCAACATCTAGTCAAGTCTTAATTCATCTCACATAGACAACACACTCAATAACATAGAGGGTGTCATGCATCGACATAGCATATATCAACACTAGTAAGAAGACATATCAAAAGCCCAAACCACAACAATCAGGATATGAAATTATCACAATCTATTAGTTTATCCTTAAAAAACATTTTACAAAAACCTAATAGTTCCATAATAAATGAAACTCACAGTCTCACTTTATTTATAGAATCAAATAGACATTATTCAATATAGATATAAAGATTTATGACCCTTCCTCAGGGTGGATCCAGATTAAATATGCAACCATTTGATTTAATTAGAGGCATCCCATTTCAATTAGCATACATTCACACACGAAAAACCTTTATACATATTTATACATGCATGCATGCCCTGCAACATAATCAACAATTAACCAAACCAAAAAACAGAAGACTAAAAATTTTAAAACAATGAATTTTCACCTACACCTCTATACCATGGACTCAAATAAATTATCAAACTCTTAAATAGATGGTGAAAAACCAAACCACAGTATGATTGTTTAAATTTGAAAAAATGAATGCAAAGTGAATCATCCCAAACCACCTCTCCTTCAGCAAACATTACCAGAACGTGGAGTAAGGGGTCTTGAGATCCTCTTTGGACAACCCTATAATTGAGGAACATGAAAAACATTCAGGTTACCACAAAACCCTATAATCGGAAAAACTAAATCAGGTAACAAAAAAAATAAAACCTCCAAAGTGGTCCATAAAAATACCAAGGATGATCATACCTTAGAGATTCGGACCCGATCCATCTACGAATTGGAAAAAATGATTTGGACGATGGACTTATAAGGTGGGTGGTGTGCATAGCAGTTAATCCTAGTAGGGGTGTTGGGATGATGTAGGGGCTCCTACCGAGGGAAGTAGTCACACCAAAGAGGATGAGGCTCACCCATGGAGCTTTCTCAGGGGAGAACTGATCCGAGGAGGACTACTGTGTCGCGAAGTAGGAAGAAAAACTAGGCAGTGGTCGTGCACCTCACTTATAGGGTGTCTATGCATGTGGGAAGAAGAGAAGGGTCCTCTTTCTTTTATTTTATTACATAAAGACTAAATAAAAAATCATTAATTAATTAGTATTTAATATATTCAAATGAATTTAGTGAAATAGTAATGATATTTTTATTACTACCACATTCATTTATTAATTTCAAACCAAAACCCCCAAAATCCATTATATTTATTATTTATAATAATAATTACAACCATAATTTACTATAATTATAATAATCATAAAACAAAAATAATAATAATATACTTATTATTATTATTCAAACCTTAGATAAAACCCATTCCCCCATTAAATAAAAACCCTTTTTCTTTAAATTTTTCAAAAAGGTTTCATGACATCAAATTAATAAAGAAATTTCTTTGTCACAATTAATTAAATTCACTTTCCTCTGAATTTAATTAATTAACATAGTATAAATTATAATAATATCTGTATATTATTATTATTATTAAAACATTCATTTATTTAATGTAAAAAAATAAAAAAAAAATTAAAACCCATATGACTGCATGACTTGACTTGCATGGTTTGACTAACCGTGCACTTTTGTGTGTTTTCTAAGGGATACACGGGGTGTCCCACATTGCTAACTCGCATAGTTCGACTAACTATGCACAACCCGACATTAATGATTTAAAAATTCCACATGTGGAACCTTATTTTGATGCTAGGTCGTCAAATATGTATATCCATTAATTACTAGAAAATTTAATTTCCCATAGTATTTCATTCAGTTTTAAAATAATGGGTTCTTACATTTTAGGTAATAGAAGCCTACCATTATTAAGTATATTTTAGGAGAAATATTTGGAATGAATATACTTATGTAGAAATGATATTTGAGGAAGAATGACAATAAATTTTATAAGAATAATTTTTAAGGTATTGATACCCTTTTGGGTTATTATGATCATTAATTAGATTGCTATAACAGTGAAATATTATTACTAGATGCTATGGAAAATATTAGTTATATTTTTAACATTATTAAAAAAATTATTTATTAACTAATTTTATTTTAATAATATCCATCATATTTTGTATAAAATTTATTGGAATTATGTTAATATAGTTTAATGTATGGAAAAGCTACATTAATGGTGACAACCTTTCACATCTCACAAGGCCAAGACACATGAAATTGTTGTCGAAGAATGATAAGGTTTTAGTTTATACTACTATCCTATATAATGTTCTAGTGAATTGGTCAATTATTTTAGTTAAATGATTTCAGAAAATAAATATTAATGAAGGAAAATTGGTGTTTCATTTGTGGTTTAGATATTGATATATTATATAGGATAACCCGGGATAATCGTAATGTGTTTGGAAACATATTATAGAAAACCCAAAAACCTTATCACTCATTTTATGGATCTTACAATATGTTAAATGATATTTTTAGGTCATCATGGTAAAAAATCATAATTTTTTATTCATTTCTATGTGTAAGGGATGAATTTGAAATTGATATAGTATAAAAAATGGATGAAACTTTTATGATGAAATAGAAACATAGAAATAATGTTTATTTCAAAATATTCATAGATAGTAAAATAATTCATCAACATTTGGAAAAGGGATCACGAAATAACTAGTTTATCCTATTAAATTCATCAATGATGAATAATATTGTTTTTTAAAACCATAAAAAATATATAGTTCTCTTACCCTTATAATTCATTTGATTTCTCAATTTCTTTTTATCAGTTACCTATATCAATATCTATGATAATTTACACTTTTATTTTATGACCATAAATTCATTTGTCACTGGTGTGATCCTAACAAGAAACCAAGTCACGTCGCATTCCCTATTACCACTGTATTTTTATTTCTCTCTAATTAAGTGGATTTTTTATAAATTATTTTTGACATGTTGGTTTTCAAAAAAACATACTTTCCAAATATCAAAACATTGATTACTAATATCATGTTTATACTACGATGATGAAATTTATTTATGTCGGGTAGAATGTAACACCCCAAAACTATAAAATAATATCCCTATATTTGATAGTGTATAAAACAAAAAACACATTTTTGGACGAAAATATGACACCCTAATACTTTACCGTATATATATATATATATATGTATAATAAGTTCATTATATTCAATAGTTTTCATTACACACAATACAACGATTCCATGCAATACCGGAAATAGTAATTTTACCTTCTGTTACATACAACACCGAGATTTAAAAAATTAAATATTATTATTCTATTATTATTTTATAATATTAATCACCTAGATGTGGGAATAAAATATATTTAATGTAATTACTAAATTATGTAAATGAAGGTCAACAATTTATTAGAAATAAAATGATATTCATTTAAAACAGAAAAGATAATCTTTTAAATAATATATTTTTTCTAAAGGATAGTTTAGTCTCACACTATGCATATAATATAAAATTAATTAGTTAAACTATTAGATAAATTATTTGAAAAAATAAAAATAATTTTTTTAAATATGAATATTCAAAATTATTGAGTTTGATTTTTTGGTTTTTTATAAATGGATACATTTTATTAATAAATAAAAATAAAAACTTTTAATTGAAAACTATCTTTTAGTTAAAATAATTTATAATGAGAAAATATTTTTTTAATTGGGTTTAATGTAATATTAATTTAATTTTATATTAATTAATAAAATTAATGTCATTGGAATTATTTTCAAATTTATTATGGGTATAAAATATTGGAAAAATATTTATCATGATCCCATAAAAAACTCTATTTTTGTCACATCCTTATGATTAATTTTAATTTAAATATTTCAACATATGTGAATAATATTTGGGAGAATGGATTCCATAATAAGAATCAAAAGAATTTATATTTCATTAAAAGGTATTTTTTTCTTCATAGTAATCAGTACAGATAAATAATATTAATTACCACGGCTGAGGTTAAAAGTAGTATTTTTTCATGTTACATGCAATTATTGTAAATTTAATTTACAATAATAATAATATTTTTATATTAAAAATTGGAGTTCATATTTATAATTTTTGGATATAAAATATCTTATATGAATCATTTTAGTTTATTTTTCATTAATTAATTACCTAGGTTAGAAAAGTAATTACTACTCTGGAAATTAAAGTAGAAAAAATTGTAGACATAAATATTGACTAATAACATGTTCAAAAAATGTAGTATTTTTTGTTTAAGGTATTTATTGACCATATCAATCCAAAAAATCGTTTATAGATTAATTTTTGAGAAACATGAGGTAAGGGTGACCTCAACGTATTGAATAAGTTTGAGTATTTATATAAAAATGTCACTCCTCAAATAAAAAAGTGCACCCCCTCCCCTCACATATTCACATATATCATGTCATTTTTCATAATTGGACCCTAAAAAATTCAGTTCCTAAAATCACTAAACCCACCCTATAAGATCAATTTTGGGAAGGAATCAATCTATTTAAATTTTTTGTGAAAACCTAATGATTTTTTCCAAATAATAGGTAATGTTATTCAATGACAGTTCTCATTATATTTATTACCAATCTATTAAAGTTATTATTAAACCATTATAAACTAGTTAAAATATTATATTCAATATAATGGGATGTGTTATGTTGTTCCCATAACCTACAACCACACCCACTTCTATAATAGGGGTTTTGATATCATCATTTTTGTGTACAAATTACTATGTCCTAGAAAATTTATGTCATTCATTCTTCCACTAACACCTTTCACTGTTGGGTATAATCATGGAAATAAATTATATATATTTTATTAGTTACATTACATATAGGATGATTATAACATATATATAAATTTAACCTCCCATTATGTTGTGGATACGATAATGTCACTCATATGTAAGGAAGACTATTTCCCCACAATGTGTTGTGATTCATCTTCATTCGATACGTTACATGGAAAGTGATAAGAATAATGTAAATAATTATAAATGACATTCCAGAAATTAATATGATATTAATAAAATTTTATTCAGTTGTAAAATAGAATACATAATTTTCTTTTTTTACCATTTCACTCACATAATTAGGATAAAATATTTTTGGTACGTGTGGTCTACCACCTTCATGAGGCAATATGACTAAATTTTTATCACCACACAATATGAATTTTTTATATATATATATCTGTATATATATTTAAATAGATAATATTATATTTATGATATTATTATCATTATTTAATTATGAAATATTACCTACTAACTTTACATAATTATCTTTTGAAAAAAGTAATGTTACTCATGCGTGCGTTTTACATACTGTCTCCATTCTCGTAACAGACATCATTTTACATTACCATATTTAGTGATTGTTTTTAAAATTAAAACTTAATTATAAATATGGTATGTATTTCCTGATTTTTAGTCATGATATTATGAAACTATATAATATGAAAATGAAAAATAAAATTCCTGAAAATAAAGAATTAGATTCAAGGAAATTAACACCTCAAATAGTGATAATATCATTTAGTAGAAAATCACGTTTGAGAAATCCCAAAAATTATGCCAGGAATGTAATTTTATTAGTCTTGATTTATAAAACTGAATGTACTATATAGTGTGAATATTTCCATTCATGCATGATCATGATTTTAATAATTATCTTAAAATGTCTAATGACTTATCTTCTCAAAATTATGATGTTGTTACTCGGAGGGAGTTACCTCATACTAATAAAGATGGGAAAAATCCTGACTAGTTTGATATGGTTTATGTTGTCGCTATTGAAAACTTCAAAAAGATTATGTTGGGATCTACTTTTATTTAAAAAACCAAAAAAATGGATGATGAGAAGGGTGGTCGGCCAACCGCTTCATCAATTGAAAAACTGATTTCTTTTGTATATAAAATGAAAACATTGGTTGAAATCTTATCCGAATAATCTAATATGATAAATGATGCCATTTAAAGAAAACAAAGAAGTGGTGTCAATAGGAAGACTCAAATGGTTCAATATATCATAAGGTGTGAGTTTGATCTGGTGGTTGAAAACTTTAATAAAGACGACCTTCTGAAAAAATATGACCAACAACCTTTCTAGGAAAGGATTTATATTTTAGGTAAACAAAAGGGTTATACAACACTATAAATTATATCTCTAGTGAATTTTAATGATTCCCAATCTTCTAAGGACCATTATTCATAAGTTCTAAAGAACTATTCTTTAAAATCCAATGTGGATAAAGAGGGTTTCATCTTATATCTTAAAAGAAAAAAATTCTCTAGTTGGTTCTCAAGTGGTGGATGAAAAACAATTAAGGTACGTATACCCCTATTCTTGATCAATAAATTTGTGATGCTAATGAAAAACATGAAGAATATCTCAAAATGTTTGGTACATTACATAAAGATTCAATATAGAAGGAAACAACTCTTTAGGATGGAACAATGGAGGTAGGTGTAATAAATCTAGTGTCATTGGATTCATCCCACAAAAATAC
Source organism: Viscum album (assembly GCA_963277665.1). Classification (NCBI taxonomy): domain Eukaryota; kingdom Viridiplantae; phylum Streptophyta; class Magnoliopsida; order Santalales; family Viscaceae; genus Viscum; species Viscum album. Next base: position 241,358,184 of record OY728160.1, on the reverse strand, counting down.
AAACAAAATCATGTTGTTAACATAGACTCGAATCGGACTAATGTGGATACTTTACTTGAAAGGTTTAAATCCCTCTTATAAAGTATGGTTTAATGGGGGAGATTGGGGGTGCAGATTTGGAAGGGTTTATTGGACTGAATTTCAAGTAGAAAAATAAAATATTTGTGAAAGGCGAAGGGGATTTTCAACTGTGAAACATATAATTTTGGAATATCATTTTTTTATCGTTTTTTATTTTGTTCTACCGTTACTCTACATTTTCTCTAATAAAAGATTATATTCCTCTTTCCATTGAAGAAATTATTGATTATAAACTTATAGTTGATAAAATTCTATAAAAGCTTCATATTAGATATTATAAATAATAATATGATTCTTGTATTAAATAATAAAACACATAACACAATTATATTGGAGTATAAACCTTATTCAACCAAAAGAAAGTGTGAGGTAAGTGATCTTGTGACAGTTTCTATTCATTGATTCACATTGGCATAATTTTTACCAACTTATATTATATGGTCTATATAATGACTATTTTATATTTAACATAATGTTTTTTTGAATAATTCATGGTATTTTATGTTTCAATATGAATTATTTCATCTAAAGAGGATTTGGATTAAGATTTACAAATTTTTAATGAATTTGATAACAAAATTTCATTTCAATGGGTAATATTACTGCTTCATTGTCTTTGAAATTCTATGATTATGTGATTAGTGAATACAAACTAAAAATTTTGGTATTTCTAAATGTTTAATATTTATTTAATTTTTTATACACAATATATTCATTTATTCAACCTCACATTAATGTTTTTAACTTTTAATGATTCATTCCAGAATCTTATTTTAGTTAGGATTGTTTACACATTAAATATGATCGAAGAAAAATAATTTATCACTGTATTATAAATCTAGTCTATTTTAGTATCCTCTGGTTATTCCTAATTTTTTTTGTAATATTATAATTTTCATAGTCTTTGGTACTAATAATGATTGAAAATATATTGTAGGAAAATCTATCTTTATTTTTCTCTTAGATCAGATATATATTTTCATCCAAATCCGTGAATTCTATTTTTTTTAATTTTTTTATCCATTTAAAAATTATTTGTTGCAGCATTTTATTTCTAATTTTCTAAATTTATGATGATTTTTAAAAATAAACCATCATGTCAATTTCAAAAACAATACATATATTTCTTTTACTAAAAATATTAATGTATTATTTATTTTATGATGTATGACATGAATGGAATTTCTATCTTTCATGATAAGTATAATGTTTTAAAACTCCATTTATATGTATCAAAAGTTATTTTCAATGAAAATTATTTAATTTTTTTAAACACACAATTTTAAAATTTAAATCTCAAAATTAAAAAGATATTTCCTCAATAATATTTCTAAATATCTTTTTATGGTATTTGTATTCAATGAGGATTAAAACCCTTTATTATTACTTCAATGGGTATAGGTTATATTGATTCCATCCTTTTTCATTCTATATGTCTTTTATGACCATTTTGAACGAGGAATGAATTAAAATTCGCATTCATGATTTATTTTTATAGTTATTTACATCCCCATGAATTATTAACTTTTCTTTGATCATTGGATATTTTATTTCACTATGTTATAGAGATTATTTATGATGGATATTATTGTGGGTTAAACCATATCTCACTTCTAAATATGATCTTTTAATTATAAAATTATTTAATTGTAGGTGGAAATATTAATTATTTTTATTGTTTATTTATTACAGATATTTGATGATAATTCACATTATTGATGATTTAAACCAATTATTCATTATATAAGGAATTCATGGTCATATCAAACCAAGTGGGGACAATTTATAGATACCCCCTAATTCCATGGAATACTCATGACATGAAATAGTTTTTTATCCTTATTAAAATATATTTCTACCCATAAATATTAATATTTCATATTAATTGATCATGACAGTTGATATTTTCATGATCCTTGAGATCCTTCCAACAAATAAATACGCATTTATTTCATTCAATAATCATTTATTATTATCTATTAAACTTTTTAAAGTTGATATTATCACTATATGAATTTCAATCTTATCCATTCATTAAATGGAATGTGTTTTTATTTTGTTATCATGACATATTTATAGTGCCTTATCTATTTATAATAATCATGTTATTGATTTAATGGAATGTGTTTTCAGTTATTTACCTTTCCATATAAATTATTATCCTTGTTATATTCACATTAATATAATATTTTTATTCCTTTACTTCATAATTTATATATTACATGGAATGTATGTTCAATTATTTAGCATTCTATATTGATTAACATTCCTGATTCCTAATTTATTTAGTTCGACATAACCCTTAAAGGGAGTTTATATGATGCGTTATTTGTTTCTATTAACAAGTATCCCTGAAGTGTTCCATGATTGATAATAATTGATATAATATAGGGAATAATTTTATTCCATTTTTAGTTTTCTTTTAAAATATAATGTATTACTCATGTATGTATCATGATTTCCAAGACTAATAACTATTCAGTACTTTAAGACGAATTTCATGTATCTTATTCCAATTTAATAATACACGCACCAGCTCTAGTCTTCTTGGGTTGAGGTTACTAATGGTTTGGTGTATTTCATGCTCTTGTTTTGTTTTATTAGTTTAATAAAATTGATAGTGAATTTAAAGATACTATAATTCCAAATAATAAATATTAAAAAAATTAATTTAATGGTATCATTCATTCTCACTATACTTTTAATACTGATAAGTTCAATTATATCAATTCATTATTTTATGATTATGTTTGAGAGTTGTGGGATATCTTGGTTCCTCCCCACCTACATGAAATAATATATCAATAATTATTAATTCTATATTTTATTTAATGGGAATATGTCATGGAAGAAAATAAGGGGATTTTTTATGATCTAATTGATAATGGTGAGAACTAATTTGAGTATTATTCCAAACAATTGTAAGGATTTTTATGTTCCTCACTAGGGAATGACGGTGATGAATCCATTAGGACTCTCTATATAAATAGAGGTATTTTAACAAACCATGGAGTTGTATTATCATCCCTCTATGTGGCCTCTTATTTTATGGTTTTTGAAAGGGATCTAAAATTTTAATTGGTCTTAAGGAAATTGAAAGGGTGGTTGGGGCTTCATTTTGGGTTTCAGTATGTCAAAATGTCAGGAATGATGGATCATAAAAGATCATTGGGTGGGAGTTAACTTCCTAGAGGATGAACATGCATGTATTGTTCTTACTTTTTGAGGATACATGGAATTTTAAGTGGTTATGTTTGGGATATCCAAGAGTTTGATATTAGTGTGGAATCTTTTTTCAACATGAATTGATTTTATTTTTGGTGAAAAACTATAGTGATTCAGGTGTAATCTGTGCTTCGGGATATTCTTATTCTCGGGATATCCTTTTGATTCAATTAGGATTTTTTTAGATTTTATCTTGTCACTAGTTCAAAAAACACCCTCACCATCAATTATTTTTTAACTTTGAACAGTAATTAGTATGAAAATACGATACATCACACATTAAATATGGTAGATTCCTGTCATTTTTTATAAACCAATATATAAAACCCTTCTTAAAGAAGAAATATATAGAGCTTTCAATTACATTTATTTGGTCAAAACGACATTGAAGACCTTCATAATAGTATATACCTGTAATTTTTATAGTAACAGGACATGGAAATTCTTAATGGTAGGACTTCATCATCTATATTAGTTAAAAAAAATGTTGAAAACCCTCTAGGATACCTTTCGATTTTAGTTTAATAAAACACTAATGTTGAAAGATACATTTATTTTGAAATATATTACTAGATTACATGATCCAACACCAGAAAAAAAATTAGTAAAAAAATTTCCAAATTATTTAGAATTATTAAATGATTTGTAAAATTATATTTTCACATTAACAATACTTTTTTACAGCTATACTACTAAATTTTTCCAAAACTATAAATTATTCGAACTAGGAAAATATTTTTTATATAGATTTTTCTTGTTTTAAAAGTTTTTTGATATATAAAAATAAAAATTATAAATAGAATAAAATATAATTATTTTTGAAATTTTAAAAATAACATGTTTATTAAAATTATAAGTGTTATAATGAAACTAACCATTTAGAAATCTATTGTTATTCTCAATGTGATTATGACATAAGTGAACTGTAAAACATAATATCCACATTCAAATTTTACTAAGTTATGGGGAAATTTTTAACCATATAAAATATTTAAAAAATAAATCACAAGATTTTTATGAAAAATATTTATTCACTGATATAATATTGATATACGTAAATATTAAAAAATTTAATTCTTCGTACATCTAATGTTTCATAATTATCCATATTCAACTTAATCACTGACATGTTTTAATTTATTATTGAATTATCAAAACTAATATAAAATGTGAATGTTAATATTTTATAACTAGAAGAGTAGAAGAAAACATAATTAAATAATAACTAGATAAATATTATTCGAACACTGCCAAATAATGAGCACGACCAATATGATTTCCATTCTTCTGGGGAAAAGAACATAAAATCCATTGACCATTAAAATATAAAACATTTAGTATTAATAATAGTTTAACTAATAATGGTTCATTATTATATATTTCTTTTTAATAGTAATGTCTTGGAAATAACAATATTTTAATTTTTGTGTTTACCTTTCTATTAAATATTCAATTAGGATTTCTTAGGTTATGAATTTAACCTTCGTTGAAAAATATCATGGTTCTATAAAACCGTAATAAAATGTGAAATGATATTGGATTAAAATAATGTTGAGAATCCATATTAGTAAATTAGTTAAATAATTATATTATATTATAGGTTTAATTAATTAAATAAATCTATAAATTTATATATACATACATGTAAAAGTACTATAACACGATTACATCTAGTTCATCACAGAGTACCACATCCATTGTGTATTTTTAAAACATTGTTAATGTATAAAATATTCTACATATATCATTAGTCATCAGGAAATTATAAAAACTATCCTATATAGAAAAAACATCTGATAATGTTATTACCCAATCAGATTATAGAGGCGTATTTAATGATACACAAACATTTATTTTTCATTTTTGGTTTAGAAATTTCATTAATTTTAGGTATATTATATAATTTATGTGTAATGATATATTATATGTAATTATTAATTTAATGATAAATAATAATATTAATGACATCACATAACTCATATTTCCGCTAATGGTAAATATTTGATGGATAATATAATACATGTCCAATACAATTTCCAACTATGGGAACTTCCTCAGTAGGTAACAAAACTGGTGAAGTTGGATATATAAAATAATGTTATTCCAAACACAGATATCCCAACAACATAATATTATTATAGAAACAATTCAATTTATGATCTATAATTTTCATGTCATAATACATGTGTGAGGATTGTCTGTATAAAACTCACAGTAAGCATTCCTATCTCAATAATGATTTGGAAGATTAGGGTAGGAAGGCTACACAAAACGTGTCTATCTCGTATCTTCATCATGAATAACTGATATAGATGATTTAATTAAATACTCTATGAACTCATTCATATTTTTTATCTAATACTACAATAATATATCTCTTCATTCTATTATTCTCTCATTTATTCCACCATAGTAAAATGAATAATGTTTTTTAAAACCAATAATCTCTTAATACATTCTTACATAGACATTGGTTTTTTGATTTCATAAATTTTTAGAAAGAATATCCATCATATATTGATGGATAATATTACCCCATGTATAATTATCACTATTGGATTCTAGATGTTATATTTTCAAATATTATATTAACAACATAAAGAAACTAAATAACAATATTGATGAACATTAACAATTATTTTCTTACAATCATATAAAATAAATATTTTTTGGATCTATAATGTGCATACATTTTTCAAAATCTCATTATCCAATTATTCATAATGATGTTGAGGAGATGGTGGATCATGTGGAGAATTTTCATATCCACTATAAGAATCTGTTATTAATTCACTAAAATTTTCAATATTTATATGATGAACAAATAAATGATAACTTCCATGGGATAATGTATAATGATAAAAATTACGAGACTCAATCACTTGATAAATTTTTATTGATGTAAAATACATAAGAAAAATAGTGGTAATGTAATTAGAAATAATTAAAATAATTAGTTTATATTCACATAATGTTTTTACCCAAAGATAACTATAATAAATATATTAATAATATTTAATTATATATATATTTAAAAAAATAAAAAACCTAGATAAATAGCATAACCATAAAAATAGTATAAATTATTCCACTGACCTTCTATCTAAAAACATAATTCATGTCTCCTTATATATAAATCAATAATTAATACATGGATCATGATTCTATTCACTTCTAATAATATAAAATAATATAAAATTAATGTGCAAATATTTATATGTTGTTAACACAATTTTTTTAATTCCATTATATCTAAAAAGTTTAATTTCATCTATAATTGAATTGCTAAATTGGTAATATATTTATATTTTATAAACCTGTAGAAAACATTTTAAATAAGTTTATAGATATTACAACTATCAAATTATAGAAGATCATTAACTGAATTGGATGATAATCCTTAATAAATTGAAAGAAATAATTATTCTTTAATGAATATATAATGATATTTAAGTCTAAAAATATTTCACATGTGGGTTATTCATGTATTAATTATCATAATGGATGATTAACATCCTCCTCTACTCACATGTGAGTAATTTTTTTGTAGACGCATAATCCAATAATTATAGTAACATCTATGGTAATGATAGAATACATATTTTTTATATTAAAAAATATTTATGAATTAGATATTAATTTTACCATAAAAGATATTTTGAATCTAATTGAATACATAAAAAATAGTGAGTTTCCTTTAAATCATGCATTTTGAGCAAAAAATAATTATACTAAACATTAATATATTGTTAATAATATTATATTAAAATATACTTATCACCTAGGTATTATATTGATAGGTATAAATAGTATTAGAAATATTATGTTTATACATGATTATAAAATGTTAGTAAATTTATCAAAAATATTTTACATGTATAATATAATAATAAATCTCTTTTTTATGCATAAAACAACATTTTTCACTAATTTTTTTAACCTTTTAACGAAGAAACTATATTTAATATAGCTTTTGAAATGATAAAAAAATTTTAATGAAAAAATAAAATTCATATTTTAATGATTAATTTGAAAATTTACATTGGGGATAATTTTCTTATTTTTATGAGTGCTTTCATGTTTTGATGAATTGTAAATAACACTGAATATTAGTTCAAACAATAATTTTCATAGAATTTATTTATATATATAAATTGTGTTTATAATTGTATTTTAGGTATTATTAAAAAATATTTATATAATTTATTCTAATTTATTTCAGTGAAAACAATTTAAAATTTAATATAGGAATAGAAACCTAGAAAACATTGGAATATAATTAATTTAAAAACGATATTTTCAATCCCATATATGGTATTAATTGTAAATTCATTTCTGCCACTTCTATGATTTGAATTTTAGAAAATGTATTCTATATTTGAATTCATCATAATTTATAATGTCTAATAATTTTATCTTAGTTTATGACCAAAATGATTATTGATTGATATTAAAATTAATTACAATGATTAATGTATTATTATGTTTACATAGTGGCTAAAATTTAATATTTTGAGTTTAAATGAACAAAATGCTTGTATAAAACCCATAGTATGGAAATTATAATACCAAATAAACTAAATTCTATAATTGGGAGCATTATTGGTGTCACAAGATGTAATAGGGGAAATACCAATAGTGTTTACATTTTTATATTTAGATAACTTCCACTCCCCCTCCACTATAAAAATGCACTCATGCTTCTCGTTATATAACACCAATAAATCCCATTTTTATTGTCCAAACCCATCCAAAATAATCTCCAAAAATACATCCCCAACACTTAGATTCCAATCCTTTTAATGAAATCAAACCAAGAAGTAATTTGATGCAAATAAAAATGAGTTACCAAAAATGATGTAACATTCATCAATGTGAATTTATGTTTTATTTATTTCACCACCACTAAATTTTTTTTAATAAAATTACTAAATAATTAAAAAAGTTTAATAAAATAATTATATTATTATATGTTAGGTATTTATCTATACCTACACACACTTCCATAAATGGGGAATGAAATTACCATTCGTGTATGGTGAATTGGCACATCACGTAACGATGTTGTTCATTTTTCATTTACCACATACCATTGATTGAATTATTATGGACATAATATTATTAAATATTATATATATATATATAATTATTATTATTTATTCATATTTCTTTAATTTTTTAAACACATAACTTCATAATTTATATTTCGTTTAAATTTGATAAAATCATTTCTAGATGTGTGGACTTGTACCTTCTCGAAGCTATATGATATTTTACCACATTACATGTAATTTATTCAGGATGGGTTTAATTAAAAATATGTGACATAAATAAAATCTATATTATTTTTAAGAAGTAATTAAATTTCTGTAAAAATAATATTTTATTGTTGTTACCCTTCACACATTTAAAAATTGACAATGTAATTCTTCGATATGTGGACTACCACCTCCTCGATGCGATGTGGTTCCATTAATATCAAAACAAATATAAATATAAATATGTTATCAATTAAAATTTTATTTATTTTATAATGATCATTCACAAAATAAAAATGTCACTTAACTTCTTATCATTACCATAATTGACAAATGGGAATGGTACTCATGAGTACAGATATCCTGCAAACTCCATGACTGCAACGTTGGATATTTTTTCATAAAATTCACTCATGATTGTTTTTAAAGTGTAATTAATTTAAAAATATGATAATTATTACATGACTATTAATCTTGATATGTTTATATAATGACACATTTGACCACAATTTATATACCAAAGTCATTTGGAAAAATAAACAAAATATAGTCAATACACCAAAAATAAACTTAATTGTAAATTTAGATGTATAAACCATTATAATAAGTGTAATAAAATCAATGATAAAATTTTAAAATAATCTGATTAAACTAAAATAATTATCATAAGGTTATTATTTAGGAATATAAACACACAATTAAAAATAATACTCCATTTAAGGGATTTCGACTCGATATACATTCATTGTGTAATTTCTCGATGATATGAAAAATTACTCTTTTATAAGTTATATATATTTTTACATTGAAATTCCATATCAATATTTTATTTTTTATCAAGTTATTTAATCTTTTAAAATGTTATTTTTCATATAGATTTTGATTTAAATGTTAAAACTAGTATAAGAGAATTTTAATGTTAAAATATACAATTTTAAAAAAATCCAACATTTTAATATTCATGATATTATTGTATTAATTTATTTATACAGATATAAACTAACTATAAATGATATTTTAGGTAAATTTTCATATTTTAATTCATCTATAATCATTCATGTTTATAATGAAAATGAAACCCATCATTTCCTTTGTTGGTATTTTATAATTGAAAAATGTGTCATAGAAATGGATTAAATATTTAAATATCTTGAAATATTTTCATGATATTGAAATAAATATTAGTTATTTTTTGAATAAATCATTTATGTGTCTTGAATATATAATAATATATGGTAATTTTAGTTTTGGTTCTATAATAAACCAATGACGACTTTTTCCGTGATAATCAAAGGACTGGTGGGTCTATGATATCCCTTCAATATATATTTTTGGATATTGTCTGTATGGGAATTATATTTATAAGACTGACATGTATGGAAGTCACCTCATAGTTATTCCATTTATAATAGTGAAAAGTATAATGATTTCCCAAGATATATTTATGTATTTTGTATGAATTATATGGTTTATATTCTAATAAAGTGATTAAAAAGTGGTATAAAATGCAATTATTTATGAGTAAACTATTTACAATTTATTATGGGTGAAATTTATTACTTTATGATAAAGTTTTCAGGAATTGTAATGTTGATTAATGTACTAATAGTTTCTTTTTCTAATATCCCATTAAAATAATTTTATTCTCATTAAACATTTGTGATATTTTCATATGACTTTAAGATGAATAAGTGATTTGAAGATGTCATGTTGAAATATGTGAAGATTTTTCGTAAGAGGTATCATGATTGATTTTTAATAGATTTATATGGTCATAAATGGATAATTATTTTTACGTGTCCACATTTTATTTTAGTCCTTTTTTTATATATGAGTTATTGAATTTTTATCTAAAACTCTAAAAATAAATGGATAAATAATGTGTTTAAGAGTAAAAGTGTTGACATGACTAAAGATTAGGTATTGTATTATGTCCATGTCATTATATCTAGTATCATAGGTTGGTTTAGATAACATTAGATGTCTATATAATATTAATAACATTACCTTGAATTATTTTACCATATGGTTAAGTTAAAATGATAAACCATTTGATGATTACGGTGTTTCACTGTCTAATTTTTTTTATAAATGTAATCCCATAGAGAAAGAAAAGATGATTTTGTGGGAAGAAAAGAAGAAGAAAATATCATTTCAAATCATTATCTCTAGATGGTTGGAATTGATATTGAATATTCAGTTATAGTAATGGGTTGGTTGAAAAATGTTATAAATGTTATTGGTGACCATGAAAGATTGAAACCATATCAACCACATAGTATCCTAATGATAGTGGATCATTTTATGAGACAACATCCCCATCATTTTGAGTATCATGTGACCTTATGCAAGCTGATGAGTGGATTAATGCCCTAGAAAATATATTCTATGTCATGGGATGTTTGGATAACCAAAATGTCACTCTTACTATTTGTATTTTTTTAGGTGAATCTTATTAGTGGTGGCCAATGGTAAAGAATATCAGATAATGTTGGGAGATTTTTTTTGGAATGGGGTGAATTTAATAAAATTTTCATATGAAATATTTTCATCATGTAGTTAAACATAGGATAGGAAAAATATTCTTGGATAAGTTTGTGGTCGATATTAGGTGTGATATTTTAGTATTATCTAAAATTAAAGAGAAACATAAATGTTATCTAATAATTTTTTTGAAAAAATAGAAACTCAAAAAACTATATAAAATGATTAGTAAGAGTGAATTTTGGTTGCAAAAAATTTCATTCCTTGCTTAAAATTTTTTTGTTTTTAGGAACTGAAAAAAAGATAGGTCAATGATACAATTATTCCCGTATATAAATTATAATTTTTTCATCTAAAATGATGATTCATTATAAGGATTTTGTTTTTCATGCTGAATAATGACATTTTAATTACTTATAATTTACATTAGTTGAAAACTCATGTGGTAAATTACACTAAACATGGCATCAAATTAGCTATTGTTGTTTTTTGTTTAAAATTTTATAGGCATAATTTTTATGGATTAAAGTATAAAATATATACCAAGAAAAATATATGATATTAATTCAGAAATATTTGAACATGAGTTGAATAAGACAACTTAAATGAATATAATTTTATGATCGGGCTATTCATTACCATTCATGAAAAGTAAACAATGTTAATAATGTTTTGAGTAGAAAAAATGATGTTGTGATTGGAACATGAACATTTGGTTAATAATTTCATAATTTTTTTACAAGATGTTATGGATGCAATTAAATACTCTAGATTGTTTTAGGATTCAATTTAATTTAATTTTTCAGAAAAAATTAAGAGAGCTTAGAAGGTGGTCAATAATTTTATGAAAAGGTTGAATCTATTAAGATGGACAAGGCTCTTGATTTTACTTTTGATGAAGAATATTTTATATAATTTGAAATAAAATTTTTTGTTTCCTTTTATTCATAGACAAATAAATACTTTTTTTATTTATTCTCACATTTCAATGTTTTATATCCATTCATGAAACAATAAGAAATATTTATAAATTTGAGAACATTACTGTCGGGATAGAAACAAAATTGATATTGGTGAGTTTACCATGAAGTGTTTGACTATAAAATAAGATAAAAGAAAGTTGGTAGTTACTAAAGGGGATAAATAAATCTTTTTTAGTTCTATAGTAAATGTGGGAAAAAATATCACTGTATTTCATGCTTTTATTTCCAAATTTTTGTCAAGGTAATACTACAATTTAGATAACTTCCAATCAATTTACAAAATGTACACATTTTCTTCATATTTGATATATATTATATCTAGATCAACTTTTTAGACTATATATAAAAGATATTATCTGGTTAACTTGAGAACCTCTTTCAATTATATCACATAGTGATCCTAGGTTCAAATACAATTTTGGGAATGGACTTTAGAAGTCCTTGGGTATTGAATTAAATTTTAGTACAATTATACATCATATATTTGATAGTTAGTCTAGTAAAGTGATTCATACATCCAAATATATAATTTTTTATTATTTATTAAATTACTAGGGAATTTGGGATCGAATTCATTTTTCTAGAGTTTTCTTATAACAATTGTTTTCATCTCAATATACTTGTGGCACTATTTAAAGAATTATATTGAAATAAATTACAAAAATTAAATTTTTTGGATAATGGAGGATAAATAAAGTTAATGGGACCGAATTTGTTAGAGAAAATGGTAGAAAATTTTCAGCTGATTCAAAGACACATGAGGATATCATAGAGAAAATATAAAATTTAAAAAAATAATCATGTAATGATATTTCTTTTAAGTTATTTGATCATGTCTTTATCAATGTTTGTCGATAGAAAAGTGTGATGTGTTTTTTTAAGAATGGGATGTTGGGTCAACGGTTCCTTGGAACATATGAAATCTTATAGAACGATGGATCATTTTTCTATAATATTGATTTACCTCTATGTTTATCTTAGGTGAACAACGTATTTCATGTTTCAATGACAATAAATTATGTACAAGAATAATCTCTTGTTTCGAGCCTTAATTTAGTTCAACTAAAATATAAATTTCTTATGTGGAATAACCGGTTCAGGTTCTTGATAATGGAATGAATGTTTAGTGGAATAAGGTAATAAATTAGGTTAAGGTTATATTTAATAACCATATGGGTAAATAGGAAACATGGGTTCTTGAAAATGTTTTCAGATAAAATATCCCCACTTATTTGATACGTTAATAAAATTGTGATGTCCCAATTTTCAAAAATGTGAGAGGATGTAACATCTCGGGTAATAATAGAATAACTATTTTTCATTTTTATTAATATTTATGAATTAGATAGTAATTTTACCATAAAATGGAATCTATGTCCAATAACATACTCAACACACACTAATGAGTTTCTATGGATTCTTGGGCTACATGCAAGGCTGTGTTATACTGATCAATAATATGGATTTAAAACTTTTATTTTATATGGTATTTATATACTAGTCGTTATATAGGCATGTATGAATATTACTACCAATTTTATTTTTAGACACATTTTTGTATTTATCAAATATATTTTATATGTATAAGATATTAATATATCCATTTCACTCTTAAATGTTTATTTCTTTTAAAACGATATTTTTTCTACTTCCAATGGTGCAGCTATTGTAATTAGAATTTTTTAAAGATATAAGATTTTTAAATGAAAAATTATAATTCATTTGCTAACATAAAATATCAAAATTCAATTTGGGTTTAATTTTAGTATTTTTTTACGTACATTATTAATTTTTTGAATTGTGAAGAATAATGAATTTTAGTTTAAAACAATATTTTTAACCAATTTATTTATATTGGTAAATAATGTTTAATATTTGTTTTAAAAGATAATTAGATAATTTTTATATTAATTAATCCAATTTATTCTACTGTAATCAATTTTAAAATTAATTTTCATATAAAAAATAGAAATTTTTTGAACATTTTAACCTTAAAACATCCCTTTTTCATCCTACCCACATGAATAATATTAAATTAATTTATACCACTTTTTCCATTGGAATTTACAATAACAGATCCCATATTTGGAATAAAAATAATAATTTATAACCTCTAGTGTTTTAATATTATTTTTTGACCAAAAATATTAGTGACATTGATTAAAATTATGTAAAATGACTAATGAAAAAATAGTGTTTACTTAGTGGTTAAAAATTAATATTAGGACTATAAATAACCTGTAAACTTGAAAAAGACCAATTTTATTTATAATAATTGACCACATAAACTCTTGGATCAAATGGGGACTAGTATTAGAGTAATATGATATAAGGGATACCTCCTAATTTTTTTCACATTTTTTATATTTATAATAATTCCACCCCCTATACTACAAAAATTAACTCTCCCTTCATATGTAATAACATATATAAATCAATTTTTTATCGTAAAAAACTCACCCAAATAAACACCCAAAATGCTTCCTATAAATATAGAGGAATTAGAATAGGAATTAATATATCCAAGAGACTATTTTTGGAAAACCAAAAGGAGTTACACAAAAAAGATGTAACATTATTCAATTTGCAATTATATTTAATTCCATTAAACATAACCTACTTTATTACTGTTAAATGATTTTATAATAAAATCAGTATAATAAATATACGAATGTTTTTTTATGTTTTGGGTTTTACATAAACATACACACACATTTATGAAATGGGTAACAAAATTATCGTTCCTATACGATGAACTATTGCCTCACGTAACGATTGCACTCAATTTTTCATCGACCACCTCTCATTATTTTGAATTATGATGAAAAAAATTATTTTCATATATATATATAAATTATATTTAAAACATATTCATAATTCATTAGTTTTTATAAACACATACCTTTATGTATTCCACTTTTTAAATAAGACAACAAAATTTTAGGATGTGTGTACTACCACCTGCTCAATGTGATGCGATAAGACCACAATTTATATGAAATGTGTTAAGGATAGGTTTAATGAAACACATGTGAAAAAAATAATATATATATATATATATTTTATTCATGAAATAATTACCTTTTTAGGAATATAATATATCATTTTCTTTATTACCCTTTCACACACTGAAGAAGTGATAACGTGTTCATGGATGTGTGGACTGCCACCTCAATGTAGCGATGTGATTCATTTTCTACATTGAAAGAATTATATATTTAATTATATATGATAAAATGAAATTGTATTTATTATATAATGGTAATTATATGAAGATAAATATAACATAATGTATTTCTACAATGATCATTGAAAAATGGGAATGTTACTCATGTGTATGTATGATCTACCATCTCTATAACTTTAACATTGGGTCATTTATAATAACTATGATCTGGGATTAGGTTGAAAATTAAAATTAATGTATATATATGAAAATATATTCATTAATATTTTTTCAGATATGTTTATATAATGACCCGTTTGACCATTTTTGACCTAAAAAATATTCTTTTACACATAAAATGAATATAGTCAAAACACCCATTGTAAAATTAATTTTTTAAGTATTTGTATAAAAAATTATTGAAAGTGAAATAAAAGTAATGATAATAATGAAAAATATTAAAAATCACCCAAAATAATTAACATATTTTTATTATTTAGGATGATAATGACAAAGGTGATAAATCATACATAAGGTAATGGATTTTGTCTAAATATTCTCTTAATTGAGACATTTCTTGATTTTATGAACAATTAAGCATTTATAAAGAGTATATACATCTGACATTTAATATCCATATTTTATCTATTCTCATCACATTTATTGTTTTTTCTATTTTATTCGTTCATGTGGATTATAATTTAAATGTTCAAAATGATATGTTTCACTTTGAATGTTTAAATATTTAATTTTTAAAATATTTTACGCATTTAAATATTCTTTATATTATTTTATATATTTATTTATATGGTTATAAAAGGATTATAGATGAAAATTTATGTATGTTTTCATATTAGGATTACATTAAAATCTTTCTTGTATTTAAATGGATATGAAACCCTATTTTCCCTTTTTGGTATTTTTTTATTGAGACTCGTTTTGGAAATCGATTGATTATTTCAATATTTGGAGTTGTTTTCATGCTATTGAAAATGAAATTTTAGGAGATATGTGTTAAAAAATTGAAATCATTTTTGTGTTGTGATTATATAATAGTACTTAAACGTTTTACCGGTGGTTCCCTAATTAACCAATGATTGGTGGTTCAATGATTAACTAAGGATGGGTGGGTCCATAAATTCCCTCAAATGTATTGTGTATGGATGTTGATTGTATAGACATTCATTCTATAAGAGTGAAGTTTATGGAAGTCGAACTTATGGTTATTCTATTAATAAGAGTGAATAGAATAATTATTCCAAAAGATACATTTTTTCTACTTTATAGGATAAATATGGTTTTTATTGTAACCATTTGATTATAAAATTTATGAAATGAGATTATTTATATAGGTATTTACTTTTAAATAAGGGTGAAAAGTATTAAATTATGAAAAACAATTCAGGGGATTTAATGTTGATCAATAGAATAATGGTATCCTTATTTTTATATCTCTTACCATTATTTTTATACTAATCCCACATTTTTAATTTCTTTCAATAGGATTAAGGGTGACTAAGGGATTATAATAATTCTAGTAGCAATTTGGGAAGATTTTTCATAAAAGAGATCATTCATTATTTATAATTTTTTTTGTTTAAAAATGGATATTATACAAGAGTGTCCACTTTATATTTTTGGTCATTTTTATATCGGATTTATGGCCTAATTATCTAAAACTGTAAACCATAAAAGATACTCAATGTGATAGAATGTATAATTTATGACATAACTCAGATTATGTAACATTGTATCCCTGGGTACTTATACTTACCAAATTTTCAGACCATACATGATAGAGAAGAATAAGTTATGCATATTATTTAATGAAATAACTGTTGAATTTCATTAAATAATTTAATTAATACATATATTTATTTATATTATAAAGTAATAAAACTCGGTTCCCTTTACTTGATGAATTTCTATTAGAAAGTTTTATCGTACATCAAAAAATTTATGTGTACCATTATTTTAATTAAATTAAATACATTTTATAGATAAAAAATTAATACTAAAAAAATATCCAATGTTATATTTTTCAACTTAAATAATGTTTACCTAAAATTAATTTATATGAAAATGAACAAAAAATGATATAAATGATTATCATGTTAAAATGTGTAATATTGTGCAATTGTATTTGAATAGAATCAAATGATTGTAATATTTTAAAATTGAATTTTTCATAATATGAAAAAAGATAAATATTTTTATTTATTAAATGTGTATACTAAAAAAATTATAATATAATGAAAAGAGTAACAAAATGAAATAATGGAAAAATTAAAAAAATGATATATGAATCTATGGAATATATAATTTGTTTAAAAATTATATAAAATTATGAATATTAATATATTATAATATAAAATTTATAATATATTATTTTTAAAATTTTCAATTTCACAAAAAAATACCTTACCTGATAAACGGAGATGGTAATATATTAGTTTCACAAATACCTTCTACATGATCATTTCATGTTAAATGGACAATTGCCACCTCACATTCATTATTATCGTTGGATAGTTGTTAAAACAAAGAGAAATTTTGATAAGTATTCATAAATATTAAGGTTTTCATCACCCAAAAGTATTATATTCCATAGGAAAACAATCTACCGCTCATAAGTTTACCTGTCAAAGACATAAAATATTTTTTTACCATGAGTTTCATTAATAAAATATTCCTCCTTGAAACTAAATCTTTTCATATAAATAAGTGTAAATAATTGATCATAATGCTTCACAAAACAGTTACTATCAAACCACTTACACAAAAATACCTTTAAATGAAATTTAGCACCATTAAGTTGAAATATATTGTCAATAATTATATGATATTATGTTGATGCAGAAATTGGGTTTTTTACATTTGGCAAAAAAAGTATAGTGCTTCAGTGAAAATAATTAAACTACTGTCTTTAATAGTACTTGGTATTCATATAAAATTTGTAACCATTAATATTAAATCTAGGCCATGTGACAAAATTAGTACATAGTACATCTACATACCATTTCTATGTTTTATATGTGGAAAAGAAAAAACTGATTTTTCCATAAAATTGAGTAAAATGATTATTGATATTCATTCATCAACCATATTTCATTTATTCTTAGATATCTTACATTCAATGTAGAAATACATGGTAGTATTCATGGGTGTATATGAAAAAATTTGGTTAAAATATATAAATATCCCAGCATCAATTCATCTGAATAAATTAATATGGCCTTAAAAAAATTAATATATATACCTTCACTGAAAACTATAATGTTACCAGTTATAGGTAGACCGTTGTGATCTAATTAAAACATAAAATTATTATCAAACTAAATTACCTCCTTTAATATATATATTTGAACAATAGATTATCTAAGAAAATGAATACTTTTAACATATCCCATAAATATTTTCATATATCATTAAAATGATACATGAAAAATAAATAAATAATCCCAATAATTCTTAACTCTTTCACCAAATGATTAAATAGATGAACCATTATATCCAAAAATATTGTTAAAAAATTTATTTCTTGTTGAATGAGAAAGATGATAAGTGCATTATTCAAAAAATAAATCAAATATATATATATATATATGATGAAAATTAGAGTTAGATTTTTAAGACCACATGATTATATAATTTTTAACTGTATCAATAATATTTCAGGCCATCTAATAAGTAGAAATAGTTACATCGATACATTCTAGATATGAGATATTATACACAATAACATTAAATCCTTAAATAACACCAAATTGGTAATATTTCTTGAAAAAACACTATGTACATTAACACTGAGAGGAATTTATGAAATTTATTTTCTCACCCTACCTTACTATGTTACTATATGTATACAAATATGTTCTATTTCTAATCAATATGTTTTCTAACCACAATTTTATTCCCATTTTTACTAAGTTTATTATAAGTTAAAATTTATCTTTACTTTTTTCATTTTATGTTTATTAGTTTTCTAAATAAACATGTTATTTTTATCCACATGAATAACATTAATTTTATGATTTATATCATAAAAATTTCAATATGGAAGATTGAATAAAATGGATTATTTCATCCATGTATTTGGTTGATTACTAGAATATCCATTCATTCCAAATGTTACATTTAATTGTTTTCACATTTTGTTAATATTCATCAATAGAATGTTTTTTGGGTATAATAATACAAATGTAAACAATATTATTCCTTTTTAATGTTTGATAGTGATAATATATTCATAAAAATATCCAATTCCAAATATATAATGTTCTTATTCCATTATTAAATGGAATATGTGTGGTAAAAACTATTAAATTTAGAAAATATTTATACCCATTAACATTGTATTTATAAATGCTTTAATGTAGAAAGAATTCATTTATTGTGAACATTATGATTGGTTACAAATGAAAATAATTATTTCTATAGAAATCATATACTACAAATACTCTTTTCAATATATATATCAAATAATATATCAAGGTTGATATATAAACATAAATATAATTTCCATGATCTTTATATATTGAAATTAGTAAGATAAATATCTAATATTTCCTCTTCATACAACAATTTGGGGATATTTTGTAGAATTTTTTTTCCCATGAACTCTATTTTCCACTTAGACACTGATATAGAGTCATTCCATCAATGTAAATACCCTTTTTAACATTTATAACATCATTCATAACATTAGAAAATTTGTGGTCCAATCAATTCCATTGCCATGAAATAGAAAAATGATATTAATTTCCATCTGACATATAGTCATATGTATTTTATCTTTTCATCTAGATATAAATTTAATTTTTATAGGGATTATTCATATGATGAAATTATTGAATAACACCAGATTACATTAATTGGTGGATTTTTTATTATAATTCTGAGGAAATAGTAGTTATAAGTTTCCTACATTTTATATCACGATGTCTGTTATTTAGGAAATTCTAATAATATTTCATTAGTTTTCCAATATAATACCCTGTGTTTTGGAAATATATGTATATTTATATACCGTAATCCCATTTTATATAATATTTTATCCATACTAATTAAAATATATAATCCCATTTCCTTCTTCATGTATCTCATTATAAATACAATGTAACCCAGTGATTCATTTAAAACTCCAAACACATCCCTCTTTCATGTTATATAATCTCAACACTTCATATAACACTGTAAATTTATTAATACCTATGAATATTGTTTTATTAGAATATTTATAAATTTTTTCAACACTGATATTTTCAATGGTTATAACACCTACATCCTAGATTAACACTTCAGGATGATCCACTATATGAAGAGGAAAATATTCTTCATTATTAGATCATTAATTATTTTTATTTCACTATAACATATATAATATTTATAAATATTATTGAAACCATATAAAATCACATTTATTTTTATTACTCTATAACCTAATTAACTCACATTCAAACATTTCATTTATAGAGAGAAAAGCACATCTTCATTTTTATGATTTCATTTAGAAAATTCCAATAATCTATTAGCCCCTTCAATATACAAATTATTATTTCTTTATTCATTAAACTAAATGCGGTCCATTAATTCCCTTAAAATTTAAAATATAATATATGAATATTTTTATATATGAAAATTTTAGACATATTAATAATCAAATAAAATTAATACATATGATTATATATATATAATAATATAAACACGTATAATTTTGTTCAAATAAATTATTTCCATAAATTAAATAAAAAATTCAAATACTTTAATAAAGTTAATCAAAAATATTTATAAGAGAAAAATTAATTTTAAAATGAAAAGGATTTGAAGAAAAATATAGGATCTCATCCATAATAAAATTATTATTATTATTGTTAAAATGAAAACAATTATATATATATAAATGTTACAAAATAAAATTTTCTTTTTAAAATAGTTTATAATCATATAAAATGTAAAAGTTTAAAAAAATTTAAATTTTGAAATTTATAATTTATAGTTAAATTTATAAAAAAAATTAACGGTTTAATGAAATTCATAAATTATTGATAATTAATTTATAATTGAAAATAATTAAACAACATGAAAATATTTCAGGGTTGATAATGGAAAATAGATCCTAAATTATGATGAACTCACTCAAATGTGGTTTCCAATGGGAGAATGATATAATAATATATATAATTTTATTCAAATGTGATGTTGAAATAATATCCAAAAAACCATGAAGCACTATTGCAGGTTGAGAGGGTAGAGTTTTCTATTGAATAAAAAATTTATAGGGTCATGGATGATGGAAGAATAATGGGCGGTTAATGAGGAACGATGTCAAATGTATATGAATATTTATTTACAGTAAATATCACACCTCTTTATGTGTCATTGAGGGTTGAGAGAATGAGTTTTTCATAAATATTTACATGAAAAAATTATGGTTTGGGGATGGAAGTTTTTAATTTTTAAAAATTCAATCATAAGTCTTATGATAAATTTATTATTATTGTTTTATTATTACCTTAATAGTAATATTTTAAAAATGAAACGTTAAATTTAATTCATTAGAAATTATATCATATGTTATGTAAAAATAAAATTTTAAATGTCTTACACATCACTTTTAGCATCAATATGTATTAAACCTACAATAAAAACCTATGATATCAGCCTTATTTAAACATATTTGTGGACCATATATTCATTTTCTAGATAACTCTTTTTCTACTTCATGTGGATGTGAACCCATTAATTATGTTACCATTCACCATTTATTAATTTAATCTAATTACATTTGTTCTGATCTTTGGAATTGAATTGATCATTTATTGGGAACCTATTTATATCTAGGGTCATTGTTCTTAAAAATAAATTTTATTCCCTTCCATTGGAATATAGTAATGGTCATTTTCTGATATCATTTGAGTATATTTTTATTCATTTGGAATCTTCTATTTTACACCATTTTGGTTTTAGGAAAATATTGATGATTGTGGTGATGTCGATTTATGTATCCTTGTTGTTCCCTGTTAAAGGACTGATATTGTTTTGTTGAGAAATTTCCAATAATAAATTTATAGGAATTGGGTAATTACATGTGTAAAAAGGCAATGTGGACTCTTTTTAGACTATGAACATGGTATTGTTGGTGTTTGATTTGATGATCTCATTGATGGGTTATGATCTAAGTCTGAAATACTAGGTTACTGTCAAGTAATTACTTGAGATTGAAATCCTTACCTATATTTTCATTTCAAGTTGATAATTGAATCATTGATTGATTTTATGTGTATTATATATTTTGGAATCATTGTAACATTTTTTTGAGTTCCATTAATTTGAGGTTATTGTATTATTTTATTGATGGTTCTTCATGGAGAGTGATTTTTGTCACTTCTCTAGTTTGAAGAGTGATGTTCTAGGAATTGTTCGTCATCATGTTCTACCATTTTGTTGAATATTTAAATGATGTTGATACCTATGATTTATCACCAGAACATATTTGGTTTTAAATATCCTTATCCATATTGGGGTGTATTTAGGGATGTTTGATGATTTTTAGCTATCTATTTAATGGATTATTAGTAATAATGGTTATTCTATCTTTGTTGTTGTTTTTAGTAGTTCATTTTTAATTATTCCTCTTTTTCATTAATTCACTTCGACACATGTTTTATATGGATGTTCATTCCCAGATATACTTTTCATTAGTTGGATTATATGATTTATTTTGAGATAATGTCATATAATAGTGAGACTAGTAACATATATACATCCCTTTCATCAAATTCCACTCATTGTTGATCTATTTAGATGCATGTGGTTTTTTAAAATGACATAGAATGTTGATGTATGTGTGGACCTTGAATTATAGATACTAGTGTGTTTGGGAATAGATACAAGTATCTGCTGTAGCAACTAGCCAACTGGTGGGCTAGGTAGAGGATACTCAATTTATGTAATAAATACTAGATCCATTGTGAGACTCCATTGGATACCAGATGTGACTCCACGAAATCCCTAATGGGACTGTAATGGCCTATTAAAACTGTCCTAATACTCAAATTATGTAAGTTGTAGCATTGTAAATTTAATATTGGAACCCCATTTTATTTTTCATTTTTTCTACCTTAATTTTAAACTAGCTTAAATAACACCTATAATGTCATATTTTTTAACCATTTAAAATAATATTCTAGGAAATGTCAATACATGATCTTATGAGTCTGAGAATTTTCATTATAATTTTCAGAAAACAACATTGAAAACCATTATATAAGAGGAATTATTAAAGACATTACATGTTGGTTTTTTATAAAGATGATGTGGAATGAATGTTATGAGTTATTTGGATATTGGGTTCATAAAAATAAAATGTTTATGGAATATCAATATACAAAGGGATTTCAACTATGAAAGTATACAAAACGTTTTTACAAATTAACCATTCCCTGATTTCTCTATGGTTTTTTACTATAACCATTATAGGAAGCCATATAATGGGATATCAACATTGGTTTTTTCTAACCCAATTGTTGAAATTTTATTTTCTTAGATATTTAAATGTACTTATTGTTAAGCATGAATAATACAATAAGAATAAAATATATAAAATCTGCACTAGATACAACAAAAAATTTAAAATAACATAGAGATCATTTAATTTTTTACTAATATACAACTAAATATAACTAAATATCAATAAAATATATAAAAATAGAATATTTTAAAAATTATTATTTATTTTTTATGTAATTGGATGTATATGATGAAAAATCATGAAAAACTACAATAAATGGAAAAAAATTTAAAAAACGATATTTTTATAAATTAGATTTGTTCTATAGAAACAAACATTTTCAAAATCATTATTTTATCTTAACATAATTATCACATTAATTAATTATTAAAAATAATATCCCCATTCAAAATTTACATTTTTTATAATGAAACAATGATTATGAAATAAAATGATTCAAAAACATAAAAATGATATAAATAAAAAAACCAATTATGCACATATATATAATTCATTTTGCAATACTCCAACATATTCAATTTCTTCTCTCTCAAATTATTGATAGAAAATGTTGATGAAAACAATACACGAAATATTATAATTTCAAAAATTAATTACCAAAACAAATTTACACTGAAAAAATTAGTATAAAAAACAATTGAATAAAAAATATGTAATAATATATTTTTTTGAATCTTCATTGAATGAAACCCAATAATGAGAATAAAAAATATTCATTAATTTACTTTGTAAAAAATACACATAACATATTCTGTCCACTAAAAATTAAAATATTTATAATTTAAAATATTATATTGTATATAGGTAAATAGTTATTTATTATTATTGCACATCTTGGAATTTAAATAAACAACTTGGATGTCAGTGTTTTGGAATCATTTAGATAAATATTCAATTGTGGTTTAATGTTTCAAATATATCACCTTTATGGATTTATATTCATGGTGGTTTAAACCATAAAAATGATTAAAATAATATTAGATGAAAATAATTTGAGATAACTTAATAAAATAGTAATTAATTGAGTGAAAATAAAATTTGTGTACTTAAGGAAAATAAATTAATTATTGATGTTTCCATACATAAAATACAACTTCAAGACAGGTAAATTGAGATGATCAACTATCAGAACATCCATGATTTATATTTTAAAAATATTTAATTTGTTTTTTATTCAGGATATATCGTTAATAAAAATAAATGTATAAATATTATATACTATATTAAAATTTTAATAACTTTGTTACCTATTATTCTTTATGAGGAATATCATAAGGTTTCTAAATATAAAATTTCCATTTCCTTTTAATTCATACTTTCTTTATCAAATACTCTTTTATAATGAATGTGTAAAAAATATTGTAAATAATTTTGAAATTATTTGTAAATGAAAAAAATGGAAATAAACTCATACCACATTTATTAGTTTACGATAACGATCAACTAGAAACATAAAAAAATGGCCAATACACTCTAAAAATGGAAACCCCCTTATTAGGTAGTGGGACTTGATCAATTGGTTCAATAAAATCTTGTAAATCTACTCAGAACTATCCTATACGAATAAGCTAATGATGTATATAATCTATAACATGATGTAAAATTCTATAAACTATTATACATACATGGGGATCCCTAACATGAAACTCAAAATGCATGCTTGTTTCTGAATGAATATGTAGAATATCTACGTTGGAAGGCTATGTTGGATATATTTATTTCATCACATCCACAAGCATAGATAACACATATTTTTTAATCATTAATACTACCATATTATTCATTATTAAGAGAATGGACTTAACATAATATATTTATTCTTTATATTCATCCCCTATCAAAGTTGTAATAGTGGAGTGGCCATAATTTTTCTATGTCTAAAACCCTATTTATACAATCTAATAAGGCCAGGGTATTCCATATTTCCTATACCAAATTTATGAATTTTATTCAATTTCTTAGGTATAAACGTCCCTTATACCATTAGGAACTAAATTTCCGGAAAATGTTATATTTTCTAATAATATATTAATACTATTATTCTAATAAATTCCAATATTGATATAAATTAACAAAAAATACATATATGATTATCACCTAAAACAATTATATGATTAGTAGTATACATTAATTTTTTTACATTCTCTCCCTTTTCAATTTTTCATGATGTGTGAGAGTATATGAAGTGTCGTGTAGAACCTATTCAGTTACACTACAATACTAGTATCTTAACTTACAATATTTTTCGACAATAATTTGATCCTTCAATAATGGATACCCTCATCATAAGAATGTATGAGGGTATTAATTATGAGACTCTATATCTCGATGAATTTTCTAAGAGTCCTATTACGTATGAAAAATAATTTATTCATAATGTTATGATAAATAATTAAGCAAATAAAATAAAAATGAAATAATAACATACCATAAATTCACCCTTCTATCAACTAGAGACAAGAATCTGAAATCTATCTCTATTTATACACCCATACTTAAGTTGAGGATATTTTTTTGGTTATTACTACCACAAATATATGTTTATGTCATCATTTTTCATAAATACCTTATATATTTTTAATGCAAAGGATAATGACTTTTTAAAATTCTATTTTTTTCATTGAATGTAAAATATCTGTAGTAATTGAATAAATAAAAATAATAATTTTTTTACCTTTATACCAATGAAAAATTAAATAAATATATTTACAAATATAATATTTTGGGACTCCCATATGATATATTTCATTGAGTTGTCTTTTTTACTTCAAATATTGCATAAAATACATGGCCCAAAACATCTATAAACTGATAGATAAGCCATAAAATGTATTGAATATGGGTCAGTTGAGAAGTCATTTCAATCAAAGTTAATTATCAAACTTGCCTCTCTAGGTTAAAAGGATTTCTTTAGTAATGATATAATGTCACACCTATGTTATTTAGGTACTATCCTATTTGGATAAGAATATTTCATATAAATAATATAATGAAATATATGTTTAATTTTATTAATAATTTAATTACTATTTACAAGTAATAAATTGAAAATATAAAGAAACCTCAGTTCCCCTAACTCAACATCTATAATTTTGAAATATGTATGCTAATACAAAAAAATATGTTTGCCAGTATTTGATAAAAATTAAATAACAACATTGAATAAAATTTGTATTGTCCTTAATAGATAACAACAAGTATTTGTAAATAAAAATTTGATGAAAAATTATATTTCAACCAAAAAAATATTATTTTGATAAATATTTAATAAATATAAACAAATATAAATATAAAACTATTCAATAAAAAATAAATTTTTTTCATATATAATTAACCTTACAAAAATATATAGATTTAAAATAATTTTAATAGATAAATTATAAATTCTAATAAAATGTATCCAAGCAAATGATTGGATGAGTTTAATTTTTACCTAGTAGATTATTATTTTAACTTGAAAATTGGATACAATAATTTTCAAATTTGGACTTAAAATGATCATGAATTCTGTTGAATTCACTTGAAGGAGGTGTAAATAGGGCGAACACATTAGGGTTGAAGAGAAACATATAATCACATATATAAAAAGATAAATTGATCATCTATAAAGTTCACTAAATATTTATATATATTACAAACAGTTTAAAATTTTAAAAAATGTTTCAACCAAAAAATTTAATCAAAAGACATTATAATCAAATAAAATTGAATAATGATAAGTAACATAAATATTTTGGATGTCTATAATCCAAAATAGATTCTAAATATTTTTTCATCAATAATTAAGGGAGTAATTTTATGTTTCCCCATATCCCTTTAGTAGGACCATTTCGTAAACCATTGACTATGTATTCATTATAGACAATGTTAAATATATATATATTTTAATAGAAGAATAAAAATAACATAAACCCATTACATTATCATCATACTCCTAACAAAAAAAATATATAATTTCCTTAGAAAAATGGTGGACCACTGATCAATCACATAATCAATAAAAAAATATTTTCTTTTTAGTTGATTCTTTAAAACATTTTCCTCCATGAAACTAAATATTTGCAAGTTAACAAGTTTAAATCAATGATCATAATTTTTAAGACACCATTAATATTAATTCAATCATAGTTAAATAGTATTACTAAAAATTTAATGTAATAAGTTTCCCATATATCCTGAAGAAGTATTATATTTATCACTAATGAATAATTTTTTTTATATTTTTCACTAAAAAAACATGTTTTTTTCCGTGACCATTGCTATTATTTTGAATATTACCTTTTGATGTTCATTTTTTTAAAAAAATTATTAAACATTAATATAAAAACATGAATATGTCATCACATTTAGAGTAAATTATCTTCTAGAAAATTATTTGATTATGGTGTAAATAAATACATGTATAAATTTTCATTAAACTAAGAAAAATTCATTTTTATTTTCAAACATCAACCACTTTTCATTTCGTTTCATATAATGTAACTTTAATTTGACAATATTTTATTATATATGTTTAAGCCTTATTTATTCTACTTCAAATTTATATATTTTCCCACCTCATGTTGTTATGTAGTAAGAACATCACTATTAAGTGAAAAATCCCTCTACCTTCACTATTAATGGTCAAATGGTGATAACTATTATGGATAATATGATGTAAATCATTCAAAGAAAGATAACACAATTCAATCACCGCTTATAATACAGATTTTAGAACAATAGTGGCCTCCAATCAATGTGTATTGTAATCAAATCCCTTTAAAATATTCACATATATTTCAAAAGGATACATCCAATGTAAAAACAAAATCCTACATACTGTTATCTAAAGAAAAAATGTATCTTTATATAAACTAGTGTATCAAAAAAATTGGTTAGGAATTCATTTATATTTTAAATATTTTTTTGAAACATCATTCTCCAGCATATATCAAATTTTTTGAATAATGATATTGTAAAAAATGGATTTTAAAAAATAACAATACGTAATGGTAGAATTTTTTTAATGTCGTTGGAAATAAAACAAAAAGTGTTATAAATATAAATTATTACATAAATACATAATAGTCATGATATTTAAAAACTATTAATTAAAATTAATTTGATGAAACCAAATTATTTACTTTTGTTGAATATCCATTCTTTACTATAATACCGTGATGAAATTAAATTAATTCATCTTCTCAGTATTTCATAATTTTGAAAGATAAAAGTAAACATGATATGTTTAAATTAATAGTGGGAGATAATTATGAACATATTCTAATTGATATCATGTCCTCACTAGGAAAAAATAAATCTTTTATTTCATTTTATTTCAAATAAAGATCCAATAAAATTGTTACATATGGTTTTCTCAACATAATTATCGCCAATATAATGTTTTATCTCTATGAATTTTCTATAGTGTAGTTCAAATATTATATAATGTTTCATCTAGATATTTTATTGACAATAAATTATTTTTTATCCAAATAAAAAGTTATTATTTTCAACCTGTCATAATATTCATCAAATGATAATGGTAATGGGGGGGATTTAATCATGTTAAAAATAAAATTTCTCTTTCAATCTATGATATGTGTGATTAATTTACAAAAATATTTGATATCCATTGTACATGAGCTTCTTCCATTCTATAATAGGTAATGTGAAGTCTCTTCTTCACAAATTAGAAATTAATTTTTTCATATACTAGAAATAGAATATAATCCAATGGTTTTAAAACATTTGTATAGGAAACATAATTTTTTATATAATATATACCAATAGTTTTGCAAACCGATGGCTCGTAAGCCATTGCAAAACGCCCATACCAACAGTTTTCCTATAACTGTTGGTATATGGAACTATAACCTACAGTATTCCAACATATTTATAAAAACCCTTGGTATAAATAGATTACATATAGTTTAAAAATGGTTTGGAATCATTGGTAAATATTATTACCAATAGTTCCTTCAAACTGTTGAAAAACATATTTTGTAAGTATACTATACCAATGGTTTTGAATTGTTGGTATAGTGTATTACGAACAGTTTATTCAAACTGTTGGTAAAACTACTCTCCAAAAACACATTACCAATGGTTTAACACTATTTGTATAGTTTCTTTATAGAAAATAGCATAGCAGCAACCCATTCCCTCCACTGCATACGCCTACAAACATAGCTGAACAAAAAACATAAAATATAAATATTTGCACATAAAATAGAACAAAAAACACCTGCAATATCACATAAAAACAATAGAATCCTCCACCCAGAACATGTACCATGGTATATTTATCCCCATTTCAATCTTCAAATTAATACCGCTCTTCCAACTAACCCATTTCAATTTATTTGGTGGAGATATCTCATAATGGTGAGAGGACACTCACATTTCGGAGAGCCCATCATAATTAGAGTTACATACACCATTCACAGAATTAACACATAATTCAAAATATAATTACATTAAGTATACACATACAATAAGTATACCCATACACCATTAACACATAATTTATAAGTTAATTAAATACATAAAGAAATAAATTCAGAATTTAGGGGGTTGAGGGGGGATGGTCAGGGGTTTGGGGTGGCTTCCCAAGGGGGGGTAGGGGTGTCCCGAGTGGTGGGGGGTGTCCGGAGGATGGGGGTGTCCAGGGGGGGGGTATCTACAGTGGTGGTGGTGGGGGGAGGAGGGATGACCATGGGGGTGTCCAGGATGTGGGGTGGTGGACAGGGGGTTGGGAGGGGCTTTCTAGGGGGTGGGGTGATGTCCAAGGGGTGGGGGTCCAATGGTTTGGGGTGGCTGTATAAGGTGTGTGGGGTGGTTTCCGTGGGGGTGGGGGTCAGTCCAGAGGGTGGGGGGCTGTCCTGGGGGTGGGGGTGGTCTACGGGGGTGGCGGGGTTGTCTAGGGGTTTAGGGTATCCAGGGGGGTGGGTGGCGATGTTCATAGGGGTGGGGTGTCTTGGTGGGTAGGGGTGTCTATTGGGGTGGTTTGGGCTATCCAGGGGGTATTGTGTGTCCATGGGGGGTGGGCGGGTTGTCCATAGGGGGTCAGGGTATCCAAGGAGGTGGGTGGTTTTGCACGGGAGTTTGGGGCTCTCCACTGGGGGAGGTGATGTCCAAGGGGTGGGTGTGGCTGTCCATAGGGGTGGGTGTGGCTGTCTAGGAGGTAAGGGGTGCCTAGGGGGGTGGGAGGGGCTATCTAGGGGGTATAGGGTGGACAGGGGGGTTGTCCATAGGGGGAGGTGTTTTTTAGGGGGTGTCCGGGCTATCCATGAGGGTGACAGGGCTTTCCAGGGGGTATGAGGTGTCTAAGAGGGATGTAGGGGGGGGGGGGTCTAGTGGTTGCGGGGCAATCCATCCAAATGGTAGAAGGGGGCGGATTCCATGAGGTTGTCTAGGGGGTGGGGTGGTGTTCGGGGGGGGGGGCTGTCCATGGGGGTGGGGCGGTGTTCGGGGGTGTGTACACGAGGGGTGTGGTGGTTTCCAGGGGGTGGGGTGGTGTCTAGGGGGTTTGGGCGGTTTTCTAGGTGGTGGGCATGTCAATGGGGTGAGGGTGTCCAGGGTGTGGGGGTGTCCAGGGGGTGGGCGGGCTGACCACGGGGGTGGTCAGGCTGTCCATGGGGTAGGGGTGTAGGGGGGGGGGGGGGCTATCCACAACGGTGGGAGAGGTTGTCCAGTGGGTACGGCGTGTCCACAAGGTTGGTCGAGGTATCCACAGGGGTGGGTGAGCTGTTCACGGGGGTGGTCGGGCTGTCCATGGGGGAAGGGGCTGTCCAGGGGGGTGAGCTGTCTACGGGGTGGGTTGGTCACGAGGGGTAGAGGTGTCTAGGGAGGTGGGTGGGTTGTCCACGAGGGTCGGGGGATGTCCATGGGGGGAGGGGGTGTCCATGGGTGTGGAAAGGCTATCCACAAGGTTGGTCGGGCTATCCTGGTGTGTAGGGGGAGTTGAGGAGGGGTGGTAGGTCAGTCCGCGAGGCTGGGCAAGGATATCTAGGGGTTACGTGGTGTCCAAGGTGTGGGAGGGCTCTCCGCGGTAGTGGGAGGGTTGTCCACGGGGGTGTTCTGGCTATCAAGGTGGTAGGGGGTGATCACTGGCTATCAAGGGGGTATGGGGTGATCGGGGGGGGGGGGGGGGGTTGTCCATGTGGGGGAGGAGGTGTCCATGGGGGTGGTCAGGCTGTCAACGGGGGTTCTCGGGAAATAAAGGGGGGTATGGGGTGTCCAGGGTGGTAGGTGGGTAGGCCACAGGGGTGGGCGGGGCTGTCCAGGGGGTATGGGGTGTCCAGGGGTTGGGGCTGTCTATAGGTGGAGGGGGTTTAGGGGGTTGTGTGGGAAATCCATGGGGGTGGGAGGGGCTGTCCAAGGGATGCAGGGTGTCCACAAGGGTGGGGGGACCATCCACAGGGGGAGGGGCTATCCAGGGGGTGGACGGGCTATCCACAGGGGTGGCAGGGCTATCGAGGAGGTACGGGGTTTCTAGGGGGTGGGGAATATCTAGGGGAGGGGTGAATCTATCACAACAAATAATCATGTAATGTTTCATTATTTATAGATAAAAAATATAATTTGACCTTGCTAATCCCCCATATATTCAGGACTAAAAAATCAATAAACATCAAAGGTTAGTAATATCAGTAAAAAATGAAATATATCAATCTGTCCCTCATCCCCATCACCATCATCACCATCATCATCACCCTCTCCTCGTCGTCATCTTCCTCCCCATCATCATTATCTCCCCCCTCCTCACCCTCTTACAAAACCTCAGCCTCCTCATCTCCCCCTCCTCCACCTCAGCCTCCTCCTAGCCATCGTCTCGACCACCACTAGAACTACCACATGGTGCACCATATATTGAATGCATCAATAAAATATATTCATCAAAACCACTGATGTCCTATAGTATAAGTGTTGGACGTTAAACTTCCATCACTTTCATAAATGTAGTGTTTTCCGTAGAAGACTATTCTAATGTCTCTATGTACCTTTTTTCATCTTTTCCTACCTTTGCCTTAATCTATTCAAACTCGGTGGCACTACAACTCATACATGATAAGGGAAAATACCTCATTTGAACTATACTCTTCCTAGGTCGACATCGTGATCTACGAGGGTGCTCATCTCCCAACACATTATGTAACTGATAATTTGGCCCCAAATTGTCAGGTTCCTGGGCATCAAGGGCCCCTAAAGAATAATGTTACAAATACAAATAGATTATTAAGTTACAAAAAAGAGATTAAAATTTTAATTCTACATATTAAAACATATAATATTCTTTTGAGTCGGTTCATTACCCTCACTTCCATCATTCTTCATTCTTCTCGAGCAAAACAGTTTTGCTCGATCCACACTTCCTTCTATATTCACTTTATGCCTCTTCAATACCATTGAATGTAGGAGACCAAAATTAAAAAAATGATACAAAAAAAATTAATTTCATAACTAACATTATATAACATATTTATAAATTAAATAAATTATGGAGGAAGAAATAAAAATTTCAAGTTGAAAAGAATGATTATAAACTGTCATACCTGCAGCCACTCATGATCTGGAAACGTAGTACATCCCAATGTGTGGATGTATTTCGTAGCATCAATGTTTCTTTATTTCTACTAGATGAATCCTTAATAAAATTAAATTATAAATATTAAATAATAATAAGAAAATTTTTATTTAAATTCTTCTAATTTGATTAATAACTTAAATCGGTAGTCTACCGATGAGTAATCCTTTGTCGGTACTATTCTAACGACCAATAATCCACTACAAGTACCAACTCTAAATATGTGCCCACTCTATCATGACATCCAATGTACAACTCAGGTTTATAAGCGCCCCAAAGATCACCTAAATCCTTTAGACATGCTGGTTGTGCACCCTCACCATCGGGGAAATTAAACCGCAAGTGACCCCAAAATATTAATTCATATAATTAAAAAGTTAATATGTTTTATTAAATACATCAAACTTTTTTACCCATATATCTTCCCAAGATTTATCCTTGACGACATTTGGCAGTTGTCTCCATGAGAGCGGGTTGAGTGGAATTTTTTCATAGTATTTGGTAAGCGTCCCCCAAAAACTCCGACATTGCTGCCCTAATTTTTCAATCATCTGAATATATTCATTGTAGTCCACCATCAAGTGCATGTGGCGGTTCCACACTGCACACATGCATGTATTCCCCCTCCCCAACCTCTTATCAGTAGATGTATCTGTTATAAAGGAATAACAAATATTTTATCAATACATATTATAATTAAAATAAATATTGGTGCAAGAATTTTTTTAGGTTTGTATAAGTATACCTATGGTAGTCTGATTAATGGGAGCCACTTGATCCACAAAAATTGAATGAACACCCTATAAAGATGAAGTGGGTCTGAATGTATGATATGTTGAGACAGACTCTCACAGAGTAGGAGTCGAAGAATATGAAATATAAAAGCCTAGAGGGAAGGAAGTAGAAGTAGAATAAGACGACAAGGATGGCTGGTCGAATTCAAGATGGGTAGTGGGAACCATCATCAGATATGGTACAAACGAGTGAGGAGGCTCAGATATAAATGGTGGTGAAAAAATGGGAGGCCTATATATCCCGTGTGTCCCTAACGACACGTCGGTCCGCATGTGGGATGGATAGTTTGTCAGTGGGAGGGGCAGGGTCCAATTGAGTATGCCGACTAGATCGTCTAGCTCTTGTACACCCCCCCTCGTATAAACACCCTGAGTACTGGGACCACTACTAGGCTGCTCATCAAAAAATTGTCACCTAACAGATGGATCCTGCAAAAATGTTTAAAAAAAATTAATCACATAACATTATATATTATTTAAATATATATATATATATATATAAAACAAAATTCTCACCACAAGAACTAGTGGTGGAATGACTAGATATGTCATGCGATGATTGTTGTCTATAATCCATTTCTGTCATAACTCTTCAATTGGATTCATTTCATACATTTAAAAAAATATGGAAGTAAATATAAAAGGATAAATAATGTGTAACCCAAAAAATATAATAAATGGGGGGGATATGGGGATTCATGGAAAATTTAACTATCCATTATTTTAGGTGAGTGTGAACAAATATATAATGAAGCCAATAAATCATACAAGATGTAATAAAGAAATTTAATTTTTTGTAGGATTGTTATTTATTAAGTGTCATCAGTCTTTTAAAATCATGGAAAATTGATTCTACCAGATTCATAGGTGGTAAACAAATTTTCAAAATTACATAAATTTTAATTTCTTTAACCTAGGTAGATTATGCAGGTTTCAATACATGTTTTGCAGAATAATACATACTATCATGTTCATTACCTGGTAAAATGTTAAGGAGAGGTTGAGTCATACAAATTTTATAGAAATCACAGTTGAATCATTGAAATGTTCACCATGTTAGATATGTTGGTTTTGTAGGTCTGAATACAGTTAAATTCCAAAATAGAAAATGAAATTAAAATTAAATTGCATCCAATAAAAATTGAAAATTTTTATATCGGTCAAGTTGGATACAACATATTTGTAATCAATATTAAATCAATTTGAATAGTACCAACCTTAAAAGACCAAGTCGAGGTAAACCAAAACAATTGAGAACATGAAGGCATGATTTTATATTTTTCCCACCACAACTTCAGGTTTACAGTCAACTCTGACAATTGAGCTATTGGAGTCATCAAAAGTAATAAATGGATCATTTCTAATGGTAGTAGGGATGCTTTCAATTACATAATCACCATCATCAAAAATAAGTCTTGGAATTACTTCAATAAATACACCAAATTCATGTCAAAGATGGTATTTGACATAAAAAACTTGTTTTTCCATTGATTCTAATGCATATTGATCATCAGTTGCAAGAGTTCGAGTCATATAAATTACTCCAAATCCCCAATAATCAATAAATTTTCCCATACTCATCCTCGAATCAAAACACTTACATTTCATCGGCGTGATTCATCCATGAGAATAATAATCTAATATTATTAATTTTTTCAATGACTTTGTAATAACCTACATTTTCAAATCGCAATGTACTATTTTATTAACTTGCATAACAGTATGTTTTGGTAGTAACCATAACACCATAATTTTTTGTTCTCATATTATTTTCTCGTTCTATTTTAACCAAGTAGAAAATTATTTTCTATGCAAAGTCTCCCTCTTTCTCAAAGATAATGAACGATGATTTCTATTTATCATTGGTTTATGTTCTATATAGATAAAAATATGAATAGTTTAATATATATATATATATGATATAAATATATAATTTACTTACAACATGTTGTCATAGAACAAATCATAGTTGGACAAAACTGTGTGACGTGCCATCTCCCACTCATCAAGGCTTAATGTCGTCAATGTATATCATCCAAGAACTCCTCCTATTTGAGAAATATTGAAATCTGGGTTCAATTTGCTAATATTTTTCTTCTTCATTTCTCATTGGTATGTTTATTCTTTTTGTAAAATCATAAAAATACATAGTGTAAAAATCTATACATTCTTGAGCCAAGTAACCGTTCAAGATAGAACCTTCCAGATGATTCTTGTTACCGACATAAGACTTTAATGTGTACATATTTATTGCATTTAGATATATCCAATGAAAATAAATAGGTCATTAGAGAAGTATTTATGTTGGAATACGGATAGTTAGATGCATCATCCATGTGAAAATGATGGAGGAAATAATTTCCCTAACTCACACAAAATTAATGGGGAATATGCCATCATTTTTTTAAATAATGACTTAGACAACTTATTAACATAATGATCTCTAATCAAATGGCACAACCAAATAACATCAACCTTTACATTATTGGAAGAAATATGACGAATTGCAATTGGAATAAACTCATGCATAAGGATGTGATAATCTTGATTCTTCAATGATTTTAGATTCAACTCTCTTCTATTGAACCATTTGGATATGTTTCATGAATATCCATCACGAAATTTAATAGTATATAGTACTTCTAGAAATTTATTTTTACTGTATGTGTCATTACATAATAAGAACATGAAAGATTCTATTTATTTTCACTGATACGCAGAAGATGCAATTCTGGTCTAGTTCCCCAATCCACCATGTCGCACCAAGAACCTAAATAATCTTTTTTCCATTCCCTTAACATATAGAAGAATCAAAAGAAAAATTTCACATATATGTTTTTCAATGTGCATTACATCTAAGAAATGATGTAACAAATTGGTTGAACAATAAGGCAAATCAATGAAGATATTTCTCTTCTTCCAATTTTAATAGGATTCAGTGGAATCATAATTTCTCTATCCAGATTTTATTTGAACCTTCCCGAATAAGAAAATGAAATCTTTCAATTCATTTAGCACATCAGTTCCAGACATACACTGAGGTGGATCATCTATTTCTATGGTATTGTGAAATATTCGATTATTATTTATATATGGATTGTCCATTGGAAAGAATCATCGATGTCCCATAAAACAGAAACTACAATGATGTTTCAATCATCTGGATCATGTATTCTTCATACAAATAGGACAAGATATTTTCCCCTTAGTTATCCATCCATACATCATTCAAAAAGGAGGAAAATCATTGATCATCCACATAAGCGTAACACACATCTGAAATATGTTTTTTGAACATGCATCGTATGTGTACGCACGCACATCCCAAAGAAGTTTCAACTCTTTTATTAAAGATTGCATATATACGTCTATATAATTGCTGAGATTAGAAGGGCCAGATATGAGTATACTCAAGAATGTGAAATGTTTTTTCATAAAAAACCGTGGGAGAAGATTATAAATGTGTATACAAATCATCCATATGTTATACGACGTAAGCATAAGCCCAAACAGATTAAAACCATCACATGATAGAACCAACCTCAAATTATCTACATCAACTACAAAATCAAGATATCAAGCATCAAATATCTACAATGAAAATCCATCTGCAGGGTTAACCAAATCATTATTAGTCTTCCTTCTCTCGGTATCATTCCATTACATTATTATTGATATTTCTTCAGACATTAAAAGTTTATGGAGTTTGGGGATCAGTGTAATGAGACACCAAACATTCTGTGGCACATGAGATGGTGGTCCATCAGCTTTTGGCTTCCAACGGGATGTGCCACATTTTATACAATCTTTCTGTTCAGCATTTTAGTCATAGAATAAACTGAAATATTTTGGGAAAGCATGAATTTTGTTTTGTGAAAATTAATGTACCTCAACTAACTTCTATGCCATATAGTGGATTGAAGGAATATCTGCATCATCTAAATTTATGTCCTTCAAGAAGGTAAAAATGTAATTGATGATAGTATTATAAATCCCATACATAGTTTTCATATGAAGAAATCAGATTAGAAATTCCTTCTTTTTCATTTTACTACCCAGACAACATCATCATTTCCAATTGACACATCATGTGTGCTCATATCGAAATCTTCTTAGATCAGAATCCTTTCTTTTTCATGACTATTAATAAATGAAAATCGGTCATATAACAAATTCTCCAATCCAGTCCTCTCATTTGGATCATCTGCAATTTGAGATGTCTTTTTCTACACCATTATGATACCACATAGAGTGGTTTGGATGAAACCCATCTTTGGTTAGATGGTAGATGGCTTCTTCACGGCTCAAATAAGGTCTTATAACACACTTGTAATAAGGGAAGTGTATGTGACCACAATATGATGCATTGTGAAATGAAAAATCTAAAAATCTCTCCAAATTGTAATGAAAATATCTTGAGATCAGATCGGTTTCATACATCCAAATTCTATCTATTTTGTAAAAAAAATTGTTATAAGTCATTTCGTCAAAAGTAATTCAATAAGACTAATGTTTCATCTAAAATATATTTATGTAAATCATAATTGATCACTGTATAAAAACCATAACTAACACACCACTTTATATGAGAATCATAATATAAAAGACAACAAAATACTATATTTATAACAAAAAATCATTGAAGAACTATACATGAGTGTAAAAGATCATGCACACATGTAGAAGAGAATGATTCAGGAGTTAAATTAATTTTAGATCGACGAAATTTTATATTTTAGTTAATTATTTGAGTGATCACATAAATTTCCCAAGGGGTGGGAGAGTCCAGGGGGTGCGACACTCTAGGGGTGACGGGGCTATCCAGGGTGGTTAGAGTAGTCCAGGGGTGGGGAGGAAGGGTTGTTTAGGGGGGTCAGGGGTGTCTAGGTTGGTGGGATATCCACAGGGGGTAGGGGGTGGCTGTCCCGGGGGTATGTGGTGTTTAGGGGGGTGGGTGGGGTGTCCAGGGGATGGGTGGTGTTTTCCAAGGGGGTACGAGGTGTCCAGGGGGTTGGTGGGCTATCTATGGGGGTGGTCGAGCTGTCCAGGGGGTAAGGGGTGTCTAGGTGGTAGGAGGGAAGTCCACGGGGGGATGGGGGTGTCCGGGGTGTGGTGGGGGGTGTCCAGGGGTGTGGGAAGGATGTCCACAAGAGTGGGGGCTGTCCACTGGGTTCGGAGGTGTCCGTGGGTGGGAAAAGGGGGGGATTTCTAGGGGATGGGGATGTATGGGGGGTACGCTGTGTCCAAGGGGTGGGAGGGCTGTCCACGGGGGTATGTGGAGTGTTCGGGGGTGGTGGGAGTGTGTCTAGGGGGTTGGTCAGGCTTTCCATGGGGATTGGGGGCTGTCCACAGGGGGAGGGGTGTCCATGGGGTGGGCGGGCTATCCATAGGTGTGGCAGGGCTGTCTAGGGGTCGAGGGTGTCATGGGGGGTGAGAGGATTCCTAGGGGTTGGGGGTAGTATTGGGATTCGCAGGGCTGTATAGGGGGTATGAGGTGGGTGGGCGGGCTGTCCACGGGGGTGGCAGGGCTATCCAGGGGGTTCGGGGTGTCCAGGGCTGTGGGCGGTCTATCCATGGGGGGGGGGGGCTTTATAGGGGGTACAAGATGTCTAGGTGGTGGGAAGGCTGTCCATGGGGGTGGCTGGGCTGTCTAGGGGGTGGTGGGGCTGTCATGGGGTACGAGGTGGGTGGGCAGGCTATCCACGACGGTGGTGGGGCTGTCCAGGGAGTACATGGTGTCTAGGGGGGTGGGAGAGCTGTCTACGGGGGGGGGGGGGGTGTCCACAGGGTGGCGGGGCGATCCATGGGGGTGGACGGGCTATCAAGGGGGTGTCTAGGGGGTTTGTGGGGGGGGGGTATCCTTGGGGGTGGGGGTTGTCCAAGGGCTGGGGGTGTCCACCCCAAGCTAGGGTCATATAATCTAATATTTATCCCATTGTTCCATGATTTCAAGCCAATTATATATGATCTAGAATACTTTTGGTGTAAATCATGAATATTATACATTTAAATCACAACACACCCAATTGTAAACACACCACCAAATATCATACGCGGATCAGATTTTATGAGCCATGCTTCGATGGGACACTACTCCTAGGGGTATGAGACTTGTTATATCATTAGTTGATATAGAGTTGTATGAATGTTAAATTTGTATGAGATCAATATGGATAGTGGGTAAGATCTTATGTGAGTTTTCTTTTCATATATCACTTCTTCATGGAAGGGTAGGAGTGAGTGTTGGTATGGATAAAAACAAAAGTCTTAATGTGGGAAATAAACTATACATT
Organism: Viscum album; assembly: GCA_963277665.1. Classification (NCBI taxonomy): domain Eukaryota; kingdom Viridiplantae; phylum Streptophyta; class Magnoliopsida; order Santalales; family Viscaceae; genus Viscum; species Viscum album. Next base: position 241,317,799 of record OY728160.1, on the reverse strand, counting down.
CATTATATTTGATTTTAATTTTTTTTGAAGAGTAATGGGTTGGACAACCAACCCCCCTACCTAGACACCACACACCCCCACACCCCTACAGCCCCCAACCACCCCTTCACCCCCACCCAATAGCCCTCCACCCCACCTGGACACCCCCCACCACACCGGGATAGCCCAACCCCCCTCCTCCCTAGAAAACCAACACCCCCCCCACATGGACATCCCAGTCCCAACCTATCTTGGACAGACCACCCCCTTGACATCTGACACCCCCTCCCCTACCTGGATATTCCACCCACCACCACCACTAGACAGCCCACCCGCTCCATGGAAAGCCCACACCCCGCCCATGTAGCCCATACCCCCCTGACAGCCCCTCCCCCCTCCACCATGACAACCCACTCCCCCACCCCCACTAGACATTACCCCCACTTGGATAGCACATACCCCCTCCCCCACTTGGACAGCCGCCTGGACATCCCACCCCTAGACAACCCTCACCCCTCCCCTACATCCCCCCCACATGGACTGCCCACCCCACCCCACCTGAAAATCCCACCCCCTCTACACCCCACTTGGAAATCCCCCCCCCCCCCCCCACCTGGACATACCCCTCACACACTGGTCACCCCATACCCCCTACCCCACCCGGACACCCCACCTTGACCCCCTATATATCCCACACCCCTCATTGGGCAGTCCATACTGCCCCACCTCCCACACACCCCTATATCCCCCTACCCCCTGCAACCCCCCTACAACCCCTGGACATCCCACCCCACCTGGACAGCCCCCCACAACTGGAAAACCCCCTACCCCTTCTACATACTTATTAGGGTAATTTAATTTAAAAATATTTTATTCATTAATAAAGGCAAACCATAATGTGTTAGTCATTTAATTCCAAACAACCCATTTAATTTATCAGAACATGACAAATTCAATTTATAAATACATGGAAAATTAAATTTACCAAAACATGAAAAATTAAATTTATATGTCTCTATGGGTCACTTATAAAATTTCATTGGGGAATGGGGTAATCAACTATATTATTAACTCCAATTTAAAATTCATTCATCCACTTAGGAGGTGTGATGGTGTCTAAGATGTGTGGTGGTTTCCAGGGGGGCTGTCTAAGGGTGTGGGGTGGGGGTGTCTAGGGGTGGTGGTGGGGGTGGTTGGGGTGGAGGGTCCCCATGGTGTGGGTTGCCCATGGGAGGTGAGGGGTGTCTAGGGAGGGTGGGGGTGTAGGGGGTGGAGGTCTGTCCAATCCGGGGGTGTCCAGGGGGTGGGGTGGGGGGCTATCCAGGAGGGTGGGGTGGGGGTGTTCACAATTCCATTCCATCACCCAACAAACACCAAACACCATATCCATTTTTAAACTAAACTAATGTCCATATAAATTACCATATCACCCCACTAAACAAACCGTTTACCATGTTTGAAGTGTAGAACAAAAAACATAAAACAAATCAAAGGTTCAGTACTCCAAAGACATCATGAACTCTAATTTTTCCAAAATTTATATTGCAAACAGAAAAAGAGGAATAACACTAAAAATAAGGTAACACGTACTAATTTGAATTGAAGAGATAAAAATTTCTTTGATTGAAGATGGGTATATGGATGGAAGGAGTTTTAAGGCTGAGAAGACTTTCGAAGGTGCTTTGGATTAGGTTCTGCAATCAGGAGAGAGTGGGAGCTGGGGGCGCAAGATATTAGGGGAAAACAATCCGAAAAGTTTTTAAAAAACGTTGGGAAAGCCTCTCTTTACAAACTGTTCTGATAAACCATTAGTATATATCAGAGAAAATAATTATTTCCCAACAGTTTTGGAAAACCTTTGAGAAATCATATGTATAAATACACATTGCCAACAGTTTGAACAAACCATTGGAAAATGATTCCTTCTTTTATCCAATAGCAATGTTTAGATTAAATTGTTGGTATATTACCATTGGGAAAACACTAGATTGTAGTAATGTAATACTATATCCAAAAAAATCATCCACGTGCATGAATATTTGTTGTTGTTAACATTATCATATAAAATAAAAAATATATTTCCTGTATGAATCAGTAATTATAACAAACACCTCTCATAAAAGTTTCATGTTATTAATAAAAGGTTAAGACACACATCAATATCATCTCCAAGACATTTTGGTCAATAAATCACTAATCCCATCATTACTTTTTTTATTCATCCATATCTATAGTGAAAATATTTCTTCTACAAAGAAAAAGGGACATGAATAGTGCTGGATATCGATTGATTGTTATTGAGTCATTACATATATATACATTCCCATACTATGATTTTTATATTAAAATACAAAATCAATTTTTTATATCAAATATATTTCATTATGGTTAATCAATTACGTGAAATAATATTGCATCAAATATTTTCTCATTAATATTCAATCTTAACCATTTTAAATATTTTTAAATTGAAAATAGATTCTTGAAAAATGAATTATTCTAATTTACCAAATTTTATTACTATGAGGTATTATGACTGTAGATGATAATGAATCATAGTTTAAATTTTAATCCATCTTATCTCAAGATCTCCCAAATTTTTTAAATTTAGAAAAAAATTATATTTAGACATATAATAAAAAAATTTTTTTAGGAAATCATCTATCTTTTTACAACCCAATACCAACCAGTATAATACATTCATTAAATCATAATTGGAATTTGGAATCCCATTCCTTCTAGAATTATTTCTTTTAAAAGATCATGAAATTCTATGAAACTTTTATCACTCCCCTAATTTCTTTCATTCATGTAAACTAATATTCAAACTTCTAAAAACACTATAATTTTATTGCAACTAGAGAATTTTGTTTTCAAGGAAACTCAATAAAAGCCTTCATCATTTACAATTTTTATAGTTTTAATTCCTCTGTAATGAATTAATTCTTCAATATGCTCCTTTACATAATGCTGAATTTTTTTCATCACTACAAAATGTGTACTTTTATATTATTTCACCATTAAATACCAATGTGTATAATTATGACTAAAATCATTAAACATAATATGATATGTAATTTTTATATAATTTAACAATATCATGTTCATAAAAGTTACACAAGGATATAGAATAAATTTTTATTTTACATGATTTTAATTTAACAAATTATAATAAATCATCAAATCCTTTTTCATATTAATAAGTGGTTCTTAATAAATATTTCTAATTAGGATCCATTAATTTCCTATTTCTAAAATATATATGATAAATGTACCAAAACATATAAATATTTTTAAAAATATATTAGAAGATAAATTCTAAATATAAAAATATATAATCAAATGGATCAATTATTGTAATTATTTGATAAAAATATAATATTATAAAAAAATAAATATATATAATTTGTAAATTTAAATACAAGTGATTAAAAATATATATAATATATAATTTAAACATTCATGTCTTTTTTTACAAATAATCTTTCATAGAAACCATTTAGAAATGAAAAAAAAGTAACAAAAATAATATATGAATAAATAAAATTGTATAAAAATACAATGTATACATAAATAATATAAAATAAAATTAAAATTTATAAACACATCTAATTATAAATACAAACAAACCAATAATAAAATATACTGAAAAAATTTATCATTTTAAAAAACATACAATTTTAACAGAAATTTTTTTAAAAAAATTATAATTGATAATATAATACATTCAAAAAAATGGTCAAATGAAATAAATCCATAACTAAATGATAACAATTATATCATAAAAATAATATAAATTAAAAAATTTAGAGTTTGATAATGGATAATAGATCTCGACTTCAAGTCAACTCAATTGAAGTTGGTGGAAACAAGGTGAATATTATTTTATTCTAAAAAATGAGTGAGAAAAAGAAGAAAAGAGGGTAAATAAAAACCCTTAAACCATTGTTGTATATTAAATGAGATAGATCAGGAATCAAAAAAGAATAATTCAAGAAGGAATATTTTTTGTAGTCAGTGTGAAATGATGTTGAAAAATAACTACATGAAAATTTTATGCATTGGAAGAGGCTTCCTATGTTCATCATTGATTGAGATGGTGGGATTCCATAAAAAATTAAATTATTATTTTAGGTTTATAGTTATTTATATAAAAATTTTAAATTTTGTTTTTAAATAATTTATAAATTGAAATTAATTTTACAAAACCTTTAGTATCATTTTTTTTATAAAATCGATGATAAAATTTATACACAATTACGTTTATTGTTAATTTTTTAAAAACAATTTATATATTTACTAACATCACCTTTAATATTATATTATTAAAAAAATCATGAAAAATATATATTGAAGCCCCTATATCAAATATTTTTATTTTTAATAATATAATTATTAGGATTCCTCTTTAGACGTTTTGGACTTCACAAACTTATATCTTGGAAGATCAAAAGGTCATTCGATGTGGATGTCCTCTTCTAAATTGAAAAATTATTATTGGAGTTACAAATACAATATTTTTCATTATTGTTTCACCTTATAGGTATTGGTTATCTTTTTATTAATTTGGTTAATTGTTTTTAGAGTATTTATGATACTAGGATAACTTTTCACATATTTCAAGATCTCTCTTACCTAATTTCGTTTCCTCTAATGAAGTTGAAATAACTAAAATTCATTTCATTTTGATATTAGTTATTACATGTATGAGTTTATATTATGATAAATATTCATGTGGTTCATGTTATTAATAAATTCATGTTTATTAAATTTTAAATATGTTATATTTGGTTTAACAGTATTTAAGTACAAAATTTTCTTTATGGTGATAATGATACATGAAATTGATTATTTCATATAATGAATTTTCTCATTGTTTTTAAAATGAAATTAAATTTTCGTTAATCATGGAGGTTTTAATTTATGAAATTTAATGACTCATATTAATGATAATTTTATGACTTTTATATTATTTCATAAAGGAATAAATTTTTATTTTCTATGAAATGAAGTTTGGACTGAATTAATAGATAATATAGGATAATTGTTTTGAATATATAGATTTTAAATTTATTTTGAAATAACAATTTGATTTATTTGATTTTTCATAATCAATCCATAAGGGAATATTTGTAAAGACAAATTCGTTTTAAAAGAGGTGGATATGTTTTGAAATTTTTAATGGATAGTTGAAAATTTTCGTTTATTTTTTTATTATTTAATTTATAAATATGGTTTATTTTAAAAGACCATATATAATATTGTGATGTAATGATAGTGGTTCGAATTTTTTTTATGAAACCCTTCTATATGTTTCCCATTGGTGAAGAGATTTTGAACACATTATGATTGGTGTTGAAATAGGGGTTCTACTATTTAAGGGAGAATGAGGATAAGGTTGATATGTAAACAATATCTATTATTTAATGTTTATTGTTCATGTTGATGCCATAATAGATCCCCAATGTGATCCTTAATGACTGTAATATCCCTCACCTCTTTAAGTGGTGATTTGAAACCATTGTATCTAGATTATTTAACTTATATTAACTTAATTATTTTGTAGAGTCACACCTTGACTAGAATCCCACAATAGAATATGGGTTTCATCTATGGATGTGCTCAGAAAAGGTATATGTACATAGAGTTATTAAAAATATTTTTTTGTGGATTCATCATTTTCATATCGTCATTTATGGCTTTTATCATATTTTATGGAATCCAAAACATTTCAATCCCATGATAATTACATATTAAAATGAAAATTACATTAATACATGATATATCAATATGACCCCTCAATCATTACTCTATACAAAAGACTCCACATCTGAATTCCTTTGTTATATACATTTTATTTTTATGAGGTACTTCATTTATCAATTTATTTATCATTGTATATTGTGTCATTCCATGATATGTGGTTCCATCTTATAACATCATTTTTCATTATTATCCTTCGTATGTGAAATTGTTTTCATGGTTTTTCATAAAAATGGTATCATATGAAAAATAGATTTTGGTATGTTTTCATCCTAATATAAATAATTGAATTTTTAAATAATAAATAAAAATTTAATGAACTCTATTTTAACCATAATCATACATTATAGATTTCTATTTTCATTTCTAATATTTGGAATGTCACACCCTCATTCATTTTAATAGAAGAACTTTATTTTATCATTTAAAATTTTCAAATATAAATATGACATCATTTGATAGAGAAATTTCATAGACTAATTTATGGGAAAATATTTTAATCCATTTTTAGACACACATTATATACAACTTGGGGTATGAAACTTCCATCTTTCTATAGTATGTTATCGTGCACTATTTGTATTTCTTTTGTGGGTTATTTCTTTCTTGGAATAGGGTGAGTTACTTAGCATATGGTGGGTGGTTGTGAACCCCCATGAGATGTGTTGTGGTTGATTTTTTTTAAAATTCTATTATTGATTTATTTTTTATCATCGCCTTGTAAGGAGATGAAGTTGATTTATAGAATTGTTTTTATGTTCCTAAAGATATCTTTTATTTTGGTTTTGTTTTTGAGGGAAAAATAATTCCTAAATTCCATTTCTTGATCCCCATGTTCAATTCACAAGTCCATGGGGATTGAGGATACAGTTTCCGCTAGTGGAGAATTAGTTTCAGTTCCATTTTTTATTTTATTATAGGTGGATTTGATACATGTGTATTTGGGATGATCAATTTTTTCTTCCCCAAGAAATAATTTCAGCGACTAAACCCATATAAATAATTGTATTCCAATTGGTATTTTTATTGTGCAATTTATTTATTTGGTTATGTATATTTTATGAGTATTTATGGAATTTCATTATGCGATAACATTAAATCCATTTGGAAAAAAAATTTCATGCATAGTGGAGACCATGTCATTACATTATAATATTTTCCCATATATTTCTCTATAACTATAAAATGTATATAGATGAAAAGATGAGTATCTAAAATAGTTTTAGGAAACTATTTATGAAAGAAAACTGAGAATGGAAATCCATTAAATTTTCTTTTTGGATAATTTTTTTAGATAAAGAAGATTGTGTATGATTTATAAGGATATATTAGTTAATGAAAAAAATAATTCTTTATAATAAGACAACATTATAAATTTTGTTAGGATTTAATGAAACTTGAATATAAAAAGATATATCATCAGTTTCATAAAATTTATGCACACAGTTAACTAAATTTCAAGTATAAAAAATATTGGTATGCTTTCTTTAGATTGTAATGAGTGTTTGTCGTAGAGTCTACTTTAGAACTCTGATAAAATATCTATTGGATTTAAAGAAAAATATTTGAAGAAATTCCATCACAAGTGTGTATGTAGATCTAAACTGGCCCACAATCTCCTTCCTAATAAATATCCTACAGAATTGGATTTAGGATAATATTCCCCAAATGTAATTCATAAGGAATTGTTGGCATGGAAATTCCATTATGTGTTTTTTAATGTGACAACAACTTCAGGGTAATATAATTCCTTTCTACTTCTTGAAACATCATTGGTTACTTATGATAGTCCTATACCTGATATGATTATATAACTTATTCTATTGAAAATAATAATTATTGACTAAAAAGATTAAATTAATTAAATAATTAGTCAAGAAACAAATATTAAAATATAAAAAAATATTTATTTACATATTTAGTTCTGAAATTATTATTTTCAATGTGTGTGCGGGATAAAAAATGGCTTCAAATAAAAATTATATTAAATGATCCAATAATCAATTAGGAAAACAAAAAATTCCTAAAAATCAATATACATATTTATATTTTGCAATGAACTCACTCAAATTTTCTTAGAAATTTTAGATGAAATTCAATGTAATTTTTAAAAATGAACACCACCAAAATTAAGCCATGTTATGATATAGTATCAACTTTAATATTACTTACCATTATATTATATAAACATAATAATTAATATCCTATATCTTGGGTAATAAATATTAAAATTTGAGTGTACTAATAAAATTTAATGACATTCACTCAATTAATCCCTTCTCAAATAAAGTAAATATTGTGATTGTTAGATAAATTATTTAAAAATATCATATTCAAATGTCAAACTAGTATGTATGTCACAAATTAAAAATTTTGTAATGATCCTCAATTTTTTATTAATATCTCATAGGTTTTTTCACAAACTATTTTTCTTTCTATATTTTTATTTTCCTTACCAATTCATTTGTATTAATTATTATGAAATAATTGAGTTTGTATGAAAGAAAATCATTTTAATTACCATGTACCCACAAATTATGGTTATGTAATATAAATATAGAATTTAAAAAAATTGTAAAGTAATCTATCAAACATGTCATATTCAATATGAGTTTACGTAATCTAATAATGAGAAATGATAGTCATAGACACCACTGTGATATGATTCTTAAAGGTTGAGTGTTGAAATGTATTTTAGATACCAAAATCTTATATTTCCCTCAAACTATCGTTTGTTTATTTTTATTTTTAATATATTTGTATTTAAAATTTTTATCTCTTATATATCACAATTTTATTGTGATTTTATAATATGTATATAATTATCAAGAATACATGTACCTATTTCTGACATTATATAATGTCCTTTAATTCTAAATATAAAATTAAAAATAATCATACACAATCCATGAAATTTTAATAAAATGAAATAACTATAATTATAATAAAACATCTGTGAACATTTCTTGTAATTGATTTCCAAAATTACACAAAATTATAGAATCATTTTTTTCTAAATAAAAATTTCTACATGATGTGAAGAAAATTATAGTTTTAAGGGCTACCCATTTTTTAATTTTTAGGGACACCATAAATTTTATATATGTATAATTAATTTTACTAGGCTAGGTATATTATATTATATATAAATAAATTAAAAACATATAATATAAGTGAAAAAATAATTTATATTTTTATACTCACCTCACATGAATATGAATCATTACTCTAGTAGGGGTTATGATTTGTACTATTCCACTTCAATTTAGACTCTAGGGTATAGAAAATATTTATAGGAATTGAAATTTCTGGTATTTATTTAATGAAAATAACTAATGATAAAGACTAATGTAATATTAAAATAGATAATTTTTATATATTTTATTTTATACCTCAAAATAATATATTCAAATTAAACACCTTCATCCATGATTTATTATATTGATTTCACTAATATTTTAGGGGTTGTTGATTCATTAGTAAGATCTAATACATTTTGGTTTTCTTTTACACATCATGATGAAAATATATAATTTATCTTTTCGATGGTCTATATCTATACAATCAATTAAAATAAAGAAACAAACCATCGATTAAAAATTTTCTAGTAATGTTTAGTAGAAAATACACTCTTTAATTTATGTATGAAAATTGCGATTTGTTTATAAATTTTTTTTCAATATATGGAAGGGGTTATGTAGTAATATATATCAAGAATTTAATAGATGATTATTTCATTTTTAGTGTATTCCTTTTCCGCTAATTCTTATACATTTATGTAGAATTCCTTTTCTCTATATTCTTCATACGTTCTGTTCTTAATCACATAATCTTATTCATCCTCTAATTACTGGTACACATGAATTTTTTATAAATAACATTTATACCATTTTAATAATTTATATGTATTTAATTATAACATTTATTTAGGTAATTTAGGATTAGATATAGATTTATCGATTGAGAGTCCCCCTTTAATGATTCTATTTGATTTCCACAACATTTTATACTATAAATAATTATGATTTAAAAAAATTAATCATTTTGTTCTTCCATAATTAGTTTTTATTTCCTCAAACTCAATAATATATAGATATTTTATGGTAGATTATTGTACCCATAAATGATACAAGAAAAAATCTATTAATCTATCAAAAACTGTATCGAAATAATTTCTAATTAAGAAATATAGTCTATGAATAATATTTTTTTTGTGATTTTAGATGATACATGAAATAAAGAATTTTATCTTATAATAGGGGAGTTAAAATGTGTGATTTTATAGTTCATATATGATTTTGGATATTTTTACTAATTTAATTTTTCTATTGAAATATCAACCCATTTTGTAGTTTTACCCAACCACATTATAATAGTATCAAATCACAAAAAAATATATCTAATTGTAGACATGGTAAATATGTCAATGTGAGGAAACACACTATCCGATTTAGTATATAAAAAATCTAATAACTACTAAGAGATGTTATCTTGATTCTATATTCAAGAATCCTAAATGAAACTATTTTCCCTGTAAGGTTTACTAACTTGTTAAAAAATGATAAATGTGTTTTCACTTATATTTTCCTATGCCATCACTGTCATACTAATCCTAGAAATATAAAATGGATTTTTAGGAACTTATTAGTATGGTTGTATACTATGTAACAAATCAATATTTTACTATGTAATATTTCATTATAAAATATAATGTATTCAAAAATATTTTTCATAAAAAATACTAAACTAAAAAGGAACATGAGATATTATATAAATATTATTAAGAAAATTTGTACTTAATGAGACCTCTATTAAAAAATTAATTGTTTTCATGTAGAATTTAATTTTAAAAAAGGATTAAGAACACATAATGTTATACAAATTAATTTTAAGATAAAATTAGTATTCGTTATATATATTTATTTTAAAAAATTTACATCCTCAATTTTTTATTTTAAATATCAATTTTCTATATATCTTGTCAGTAATATTATAGATTAAAATTTTGATTTTTTAAATAATTGATTTTAAATTAATATTAAAATAAATACTAATTTCTCTAACACCTTCACTTTTATGAAATTATGATAAAACAATAATTTATTTAATTTATTTGAAAATAACTTTTTAAAAAAAGAATAAATTATATCATTTTTAAGATAATTATTATATTTTATGTTGTATTTATAAAACCCGTGTAAAATATTTTGGAAACCTATAAAATATTTTACATTATAAAGAATTATTATTTATTTATATTAGAAAATATTTTTCTTCAGTTCCAGAAATTAAATCTAATAAAATTTATTTCGTTGTTTATATTAAATTATTTATATAATTTAATGTGATCAATATCATTTTTATTCATAAAAACATGAGTACTAAGAAAAAATTTATTGAACGTGATAACAATGAAAGAATAATTTTTTGAAAAAAATCACTAATATTTGATAAATTGTATTAAATAAATTAAAATGATTTATTTTATATAATTATTTTTTTCTAATTTTTAAAAATATATTAAAATATATATTTTTATCATTAAATTTTTAATTAATATTTTTTAATACTAAAAACACATTATGTGTAAAAATATTTATCTATAAAACTATTTTTTATAAATTAAATTTTTTTAGTAGTTTATTTTTTATTTTAAAATTTTAAATAACGTACATGGATCATAGATTTGTATTCCAGACAGAAATTATTAATAAGAGTGTTAGGATTATATTTTTAATAAAATATAAATTAGTTTGGAAAAAACTAATTTGAATGGGAAAAAGGTAAAATATAAAATATATTTGTAAAATAACTATTTAATTTTTAAAACACTTTGTAAATATAATTTAAGAGTGTTTCTAAACCATTTCTCACCCCATTTGTAATTATTTCCCACTATGGAGTCATATACCCTTCAATACTCTCATTCTATCATTGAGTAATTAATCAAAATTTTCAAAATTTTCATTTTATTTACTTATAAAATCATATTAATTAAATGAAATTTATCCACAAATTCCCCAGACATAGAGAATCAAAATATCAATCATAGTCTATCCTAAAATATATATCCATGTCTTTTTGGTATTTTTCATTCCAAATATAATTCTAGTGATCCTCAAGGTGTTACCCAAGGGTGAACAACCAAAGGAAGAGATAATGTTCCCAATCAAACACTCTCAATTGATTCCTATTTATACCACCTCAAACATATTCAACAACTGAATTTATGATGACATAAGGAATAATTATTTTTTGAAATGTTATTATATGAATGTAATATAATTTTTTTCCTTTTTCCCATCTATTATAATAACAATACGTCACATGTGTTATATTTAGACTACCCTTCCCATAGGCCTCATGATATATTTCTCATAACCAAATAAGATGGTTGGTTTAAATGGTAATTTGATAAATAAACATTATAAATAAATAATTATTAATATCTATTAATTATAAACCATTTCATATGTTCACTATGATCTATGAATAATGAATACCATTCTTGTGCGAACATTTGAACTACTACAACCACCAAGTAACATATTTAAATTTCCCTATTATTTTTATTTTTCATAAATATTTCATAAAATATGTATAACCATATTTAAAAATATAGGTAATATCAATATGGATTCTAATATTTAATTTTTTATGAATCTATTCCATAAAAATATAGAATTATATAGTATAGATTGTTCTTTATTGGATTTATGTATTCACCCACCTGAACAACAAAATACAATTATAGTGTTTATTAATTTTTTACTATACTGTTAGTTTTATTATAAATTAATACAAAAATAATGTTTTCTAAATATTATTGAATGGTTATTTTATAATTTAACTTTTTTCATATGACCACATACCTTTCATTAAAAATTACCAAAACTACCTCATCACCAAGGACATCATCATAAATCATAAACCCAATATATATTTAATTAAATTAAAACAATATAAATATATATTAAAAGTGAATTTTTTTATATATGATAATATCTGAATAATTAACATTGAATATATATAAAAGATTAGAAACCACTGTTATAATTTTTTGTATTAATCACATAATTTAATATAATAACATATGATGAAGATAACATAATAATACTAACATAATATTTTTAACAAATTATTTTAAGTTAATTTTATGAATGGTTATTAGTATGTATAAGGTTCATATATTTGTGATTAAGAGAGAAATATTTTTATATAGGAGTTTAGAGAATGTACGGTTAACTAGGATTAATGGTTATAAGGATTTGTCTCCATTTCTGTTCATTGTGATATGTGTTGTGTATAAAAAAATTAAATTAAATTTATTTTCTAAAAACTATTAGATATGAAAAATAAATAATTATCATTCATTCAAACAAATTTATGATCAATTTCAAACACTCTATTTCATGATTTTTTTACTATTTGATTTCTTAATCCAAAAATGACATTGAAAATCTAAACTACATTCATTGAGATATGATATTTCTTCCAAAACATTTTTGTTCCATTCATTGATTACTTCAAAAAAAATTATATTTTATTTTATCTTCTAATATGCTAAAAATAATAATTATTGACACAAATAAAATCACTTGATTATTTTCATTCTCATGAAATAATTATGTTATTGAGAATAACTCTCATATATCCCATGTATGATATTTTTCTTGAAAACCCACGGTTTCTATGCCAAAAAATGTTATCCCTTTTATTGGGAAACCTTATAATGATTCAAATCCTATTAAATTCATACCCCCCATTCCTCTATTTTTAAATACATGTATTATTACTTTTTCTATGATGTGTATTTTCAACATACGTATTTCAATATTTTGAAAAGAAGTTTTCCAACGCTTATGAAAAAATGTTTTCTCTTCCACTGCATTTTGATTTTTTGTAGGCATTATTTCATTTCTTTTAACAATTATTGAATTTCATAAAAATTAAATGGTTTCTAATTTTTTGTCTCTACTCTTTGAACATGAATTTTGAATGTGATTAATAACATTATATGATAATATAATATCTGTAAAATTATATACAAATTATTTTATGGTTTCAAATATATTTTTCTCATCACCTATAAAATATTATATTTTAGTGGAAGATATTTATCATGAATCATCCTCAAAATAATATTTCAAAAAATAGTTTTGGGTCGATATAACTTTTGGTAAAAATCAATTATAATCATTAAAAAAAATTGGTGAAACATTATGAAAATTTTATGAAACATTTTTTCATAATATCTCTATGATGTGATAAATTTCTAGTTCAAGTAGAACTCATATATATAGATTATTGATGGATGGGTCTTATATTTTATGCCAAATAATTGATTAATTATTCATAAAACATGATATATTTAATTTATATGTTGGACTAATTATAGTTAACTATAAACACAAAGACTATTCATGACTATAATTGTAGTATGATATACTCACAAGGAATATGTGTGAGTTTACTTTTGGCTTTATATTATCAGAAATATTGTTTTTGAGTCTAATTTTTGAGTTTTATGCTCAAGAACACTAATTTTTAGTGTAATATTTCTTATATATGAAGAAAACATTGTGAATTATTCTAACCGTGAATTACTATTTAAAAAATTTTATATCATAATATTCTAATTTTTAATAACACATTGAATTATTATATGAGAATTATTATTCACTCAATTTTATGTTTATTATATCACACTCTAATGCCATGTTATATTACTAATAATTTAATATTTCATATATTTATACTATTATGAGTCACTTATTATTTCATCATATTATTAAATATGTATTTTATACCCTCTATATTCCCTCATATTCCTATGTTATAAGCCTTTATGAAATGATTTTTCTATTTCCTCTACCAAGAATTTAATATCACATATTTCCTTAATTTCCAATCCAAAGGTTATGAAGAATATTAAAAATATTCTGTTATCTTAAATAGTTATTTATACTATTAGATTATACAGAAATTTTAATGTCTTAACACTGGTTTTCTAGAGTTGGTGCGTTATTTTATTACAGTGGCATGATCAAGAGAAAATAAAATCATGAAGGACCGATCAGTTTAGTAGATTTGGAAATACTATATAAACAAAAGTTTTACATTACATATTCAAATGAATACAACATATTACCCCCTTTGAAAATTGTCATATCCCTTAGACTATTCATGAAGGTGAATCATCATATACTTCATCACATCTTGGGGGAAAATGCATCCAAATAAAGGGGTGATCTCAGATGCTCAGTAATGATAAACAATAT
The DNA here is from genome assembly GCA_963277665.1 of Viscum album. NCBI lineage: Eukaryota > Viridiplantae > Streptophyta > Magnoliopsida > Santalales > Viscaceae > Viscum > Viscum album. The sequence goes on along the minus strand of OY728160.1, from coordinate 241,302,776 downwards.
AGTGGTATCTATCACAAATAATCATAAACGTTTATGGCAAGGTATAAAGTTGAAACAAAAGACATATAAACATAAACTTCAGCATAATATAGAATGAATGAATCATATAATGAAATTTAAACATCCACATGGGTATTCTAATAGTCAAATAATCACAAGCAATATTAATAAATAATCTCATAATGAGGGAATGAATAATTATAGACAACATATCCCTACCGTCAAGGCCTCTTTCCATCACCATTTCCACACCAACAATGCCTTGTTCCAAGACACTAGTTTGTCTCATGAATCCAACTGTTTCATCGAGTGGCTATAACGGGACCCCCTCATCACATACTAATTCCACTGCATTCCTCTAATGAAAATGGGAAAACATAACATTATAATTCTTTTTAAAAATAGCATATGAAATTGTAATACATTAACCATAAACCATGATTGGAATCCACATAGTACATCCACATTAATATATATCATAAACCCTTCAATACAATATGTAATATTATTTCATAAAAAAAACATCCAATAAGAAAAAAATTCATCAAAGGATGTTGACATAGATGAAAATAGTATAATAAATTCAATAAATATTTTTGAGATAAATATCCATATTTACATTAAATAATTTAAAATACCGATGCTGATAAATGAATTTTTTTAATATAACCTTGTAATATTGTTAGGTATGATTTAAAATGATAAGGTGTCATGAAAATAGAAATATCTACTAATGCAATATAAGTTAAATGAAACATGTTTTCCTTAATATTTTTGAAAATTTTATAATGTACCTCATTTTGAGAATAACCAAAATATTAGTTCCCAAAATTTAATTAAAAATAAAAAAGGATAAAATTAATATGAAACAATTTTTGAGTAACAATAATAAGATTTCTAATTATATTTTATGAAACATGGACCTGGATGATAATGACTTCCCAATAGATTCTTGTGTATAATAAATATCAGATAAGAAATAGATTCTGAAATTAACCCTCACCTTATACATTCCTTTTGACGAGGGTGAATTGTGCCTCAAGTATATTTGTTAAAACATGTTATTTAATTATACCCAGACCATATAAATATTTATGATATCATATATTAACCTCTTATATCATTTTTGTAATATTATTTCTATATTACCATTGTTTAGGGTGTTAATATTGTTTCAAATTCCCATTTTTTCATGTAAGTCATGTTTGTTATTCATAGGATATATTTTAATCACATTTGAAATTTCACTAAGTTCATAATTTTTATTCTTTAATCTATAGATTAATGTTATAGTTTTTATTAAATGGTTAATTTGGAAAATGAATCTGACCGCGTCGTGGAGACGATAGGCCATATCTACGTAGAAGTAAAGGTGTCACTCTAATGATAGTTAAAGAGTATGGAATAGGATGGTATATTTATTATACAGAATAATTATATATTATATTCATTAGTTATATCCATTATAATCAATATTATACCCATACAAATAAATATTTGTCGAATAACAAATTACACTACAATGTGGAAATAGTATGTTGTACGTATGCACACATGGTGAAAATGTTATTTGTATGATGGATAAAATGAGGAATATGATTTTCCAGTTATTATAATAACATATTAGTATATATATTATAATGGGTTTATTATATTGATATAGAAAAAAGATATAATGAAGTAGTATAAGTAGAAAAGGACATTGAAAGATGTGGCAAACCAATTACCTCTTTTTCGGGTGAATCTGTTTGTTTTTTCCAAAATGACTCCCTAGGATGCATTTATTCCTAAAGTGTGGAATCTTTTATGAATTAAAGGAGGTTGGGAGAAGAAGTGGGAATAGGATTTTTAATACAAAGAGATTTGGAGATGTGAATTAAAGAGAATGAGATGTGCCCTTTTATAAGTGATTTGAAGGGATCTTTTGGAATATTATCTATTAAAACATTATTATAATTTGATTTTATATTTTGAATAGATCCACAGATATTTATTTTGATGATAAGATGAGTATGGGTTGAAATACTCTCAAAAAAGTATTTTTAATGTTTTTTACGTCCAGAAATTAACCTTATATTTTTGGTTTAACTGTTACTTAATATTTTTAGCTCTAACTGTGACTTATTTTAATTTTACACTATAGTGTTAATATATTAACTATAAAATTCCAAACAAACCCCAATTGAATAATTTATTAAATATTTAACACTATCACTGTTATTTGGCCGAACTTTATTTTTTTTTATTTTATAACATTTATTCAAATATTATTTATTTTAAAGTATTATTTATGTCAATTTTGATACTATTCGAAATATACATTTTTTTAAAATATCAAACCCACATGGTAAATTGAAACCAATACTTCCAATTGGTTACTAACATGTCTATCTTATGTAAAAAATTCTTGTATATCACCCATTTAATCATCTTATATTTATTTTAATATTTTCAATGTCTTTTAATTGATTCTTCATTTAATAATCTAATTACTATAAAATTATTTTTTCACCATTTAATTTAATTATTTCTATCCTAAAATTATAAAAAATATGATTACATAGATAATAAAATTATCTTATAAATAATTTTTATTTTTGAATATATTTTAGATATAGCCCAATATAAAAAATTGTTTAGTTTTTAAAATATGATTGTGACATTTTTAACTCCTCTTTAAATAAAATATAATAAATTTCATATTATAACAGAAGTGGAATAAAAATTTCATAATATTGACCTAATGTTGAGTTTGGTTGAAACATACTTTTTCAATGATATTAGGACATGTGTTAGGTTAGCATTATATTATTATAATTGTGATGACCTATATTTTTATAGAATAATACTTTTTTCATTTCTAATAATTTTTGTGATTAAGATATTATTTTAAAATTTATGTGGATGATTATTATGATAGCATACTCAACACACAACCATGGATTTCTTTGAAATCATACTTTGAACACAACTTTGAGTTATACTAAAAAAATAATATAATAATATTTTTATTTTAAATGGTAGCTAACGCCTAGCCATTTTATTTATGGAAATTAATATATCTAAATACAATATTATTATAAATTTTTGTTAAATTTCATTAAATTTATCTAATGAATGTTAGAGGCTTAAATAAGATTGAATCTGATTTTAAGAATGAAGTACTATAATATATTTAGAAGGTCGTATTTCCTCCTTTAGATGGAGAACCCTTATTAAATATAGTTTTTGACACACTTATGTATTCTATTTTAAAAAATAAACTTCTTATTTAGAATATGAATATCAAATTTTACTTTGGATAATTTTTTGGTAATTTTATAATAAAGTTTATATTTAATGAATAGTGAAAATACCACATTTTAAGTCAAGAATTATTTTTCATATAATTAATTTATAGTGTTATATTATAATTTTATTTGGTTTTAAAGTTAAATTGGATATTTGTTTTATCATTTAATCCAAATTTAATCAATTTATGTAAGTTAATATTTATATTGGACCTAAACACATGAAAATATTTTTATAGTTATTACTTCTTAAAACCCTGCCTTTTAGTTATGAAAACATGAATTAATTTTAAATTAATTACAGATCATTATGTGTTTTTAATTTGGAAAATTTTATTCCTTATTTGGAATCATAAGGTCCAAATTTTGGAAATAGGTACCTTTTATTTTTAGACATTATGAATACTATCTTAAGTAACTATTTTATTAACCCTTGTTATAGGTTAATATGTTAAGTAAGGGTAAACACATAATATTATGGTAATTTTAAACTTCTCTAACACATGCCCTAATCCTATTTTATTAACTATTTATTACCATTGGTATCCTTGGGTTTATTTTAGGACCCTATAGAGCCACATGGATGTGAAAATGTCATTCTATATGAATTAATTTAATTTAACGAAAAATATAACATAAAAAAGTATCTTTTATATAAAAATAATTTATAAGGGTTTATAAAAGTGATATATTCAACATTAAATTGTCAACATAAATATGTTAACCTTTTATATATCATAATTTTTTAAAAATTTTTAGAAATTAAATAAATAAATTTAATTATAACACAACGATGATGAAGTGATTGCGTTAATGATAATGGATTCAAATAAATTTTATTCTAAATGTAAAATAATTATTTTATTTTTTAATTTAATACATGAATTTTATAGACTATATTGAAATATTTGGTTTGAGTTAATGACTTTTTTTAAGGAATTAGGATGTTATGAATTTGTAAAGAGTCAAGTATGAATAGTGTCCAAAATTGACATAATTCATAACTAAAAATATGAAATAGATTAGTAAATGATATAAAATTCCTAAAAATATATGATTTATCAAAATGGTTATGATAAGCCTAATATTTTATTAAGGACTCTTTTATGGGACATTTTTCATGTTTTGGTAACTATTTTGATTCTCAAAGTGTTAAATTCTTGAAAAAACGGTAAGAGTAAAAAATGGATTAACATAAAATATAAGGATTAAAAAATATTAAAAACCGGTATAATTATTTTTGAATGATTTTTTTCTTCTTATATAATTCTTTATATTCTAACTAACTGAATTTGGACTAATTTTTAATCAAAATATAATTTACAATAAATTATTGTTTATAAACTTTTCTAATGTGCCCCTACTCCCTCTTATAAAAGGCCACCACCTCTATCCTTTTGATCAAACCTCTCAAGTCCCTTGGATCATATTCTACCAGAATAATCTCCCAAAATCTCAAATTTTTTCAAATAATCATTACATTTTGAATAAAAAAATTATTGAAAAACTTTTGTCTCATATAAAAAAAAGTTACTCGATTTAGAGGTAACATGTTGTCACAAGTTATTTTCTTTTATTTTCATCATCAAAATTTTATGATCATATTATTAATTGATTACATAACAACACCAGTGTCCTTAATATCCAAGGATTTTGTTATGATAAATACTAGAACTAAATTTTTACACATCTCCATCTAATGGATATGGACATATTGTTTTTGTGTACGACGAACTGCTACCTCATGATAAGATAATTGTTTTATTTTACCCTACAACCACTCATGGTTTCCATTATGATGTCACTATATTTACATGTGATATATATAATCATTATATTTTATCTAAGCTTCTGTATTTTTCATTTATATGATACCTTTATGCTTTACATAATGTTTAAATATGATAATTTCATTTGAGAAAGTGAAAACTACCGCCCCCTCAAAGAGATATGACTCGTTCATTCCATAAATGGAATGTATAAAATATGGTGTTAATTAAATTATGTAACATATATAACATATGATATTATATTTTAATTTTTATATACCTATGTATCATTTAGTTTTCATTCCGTTAAATACTAAAAGGAAATTAAAGTAATGTTCATGTGTTCATATAATTTACCGTCTACATGAATTGTGCATTTCATTTCATAACTCCAAATATTATTGAAAATTAAAAATACATATATAATGGAAATATATGATACTTATGTCATGAATAATATTCTGGAGATGATATAAATTTGAATTCTTGTACAATTTATATCAAAATGAGTTCATTTCTAACTCAAGTACATAATATCAAAAAAATGATGGATATTAAATTAAATAATTATGTAATGTTTATGACATGGTAATAAAATATCAAAAGAGAATAATAAAATTTAAAAAGGTTTTGAGTAGTGTAGAAATTAAATTAACTTTATTATTCAGGAAGACCAAGGAACATGTGTGACAAGTCAGACTCAAGGTAAAGGAACCTTTCACCCTCCTCTTTTAGTCAAAGGCATCATTTATGTTATCTCTTCTAATATAAATTTTCATATTTTGGAATATTTAATTATATAAACATGTTGATGTAAATTTTACAGATAACTTATTATAGACCCTTCTCTCTCTCATCAACTCATTTTCTAAATTTTTATTTGACGACGTTAGGCTGCCAAATCTTCAAAAATGAACTTGTTAACCTAATCTCCATTCTTTGGGTTAATATTATTTTGTTATTATTTCATGGTATGATTATGTATGTACTAAATTTGGATTTAATATCTTGTATTTATACATTAATTATGTGTTAATATCGTTAATGCGCATAATTTATCAATTTTATTTACAAAATGATCTTTGTAAGGGAATTCGTCTAAATCTCTTTTTATTGAGGCGTATTTTGGTTTATACACAACCATAATTATTATGGTGTATAATTATATAATTTTTCTTTAAATTTCATTCAGAATTTTTCAATAAGAATTTTTTTTATGAATAAATTTAGTAAATGTCAAATGGAATGTATCTTTTCGATGTGCGTGGTGACAATGACCTCTCCGATACCATGATCATTATTTGATATTTGACTTCCTTAACAAGTCATAACGTTTTTAATAGGAAAATTAAATAAAATATACACTTTTCATATATTTTGGTATTTAAAATGTTTTTGAGAAATCATTTATTATTTCAATATCTGGAAATGTTATATTGTGACTGGAAAGTGGAAATGTTATATTTCCTTTACAATTGATTTCTATGGTATGATTATGTTTTGATTTGTGGGAATTATTTACATATATGGGTGGTTCCCTGATAAACCTAGAGTGGGTGAGCCCAATATATCTCTCTAATGCATTGGGTAACATGATGGAGGTAAACGTTAATTTTATCCTAAATGATTTAAGGAATATACTGTGATGGGTATTCCAAACGTAATTCCCTTTATAGCAGTGAAAAATACAACGTAAGTATATCATGAATTCCCTAAGTTACCTTTATGATTTATTATTTCTATGTATTATTCATTAATTTTATGATATCATGAGGTATATCAAAGTTCTTTTTTTTGACTTAAAAATATCGTTTAATTGATTTGTATCTAACGGTGAACTAATGTTTTATTTCATTATTTTATATCCTTTATTGAGATTCTTTGATCATCTCATGTTTTTTAAATTCTTTTAATAGGGTATAAGTCAATGTAAAAAAAGGAATAATTCCTGATTATTTATATCATGAATTTAATAATTGTTTTAATTTAAGGAGTTATATTTTTTTCAAAATGAAATCAATAAAGAAGAAGTGTCTAATTTGTAATTTTAGAGATGTAGTGTAAAGTCATGACCTAATTATCTAAAACCCTAAACCTAAAATTATTGTCAATGTTAAATTCATGACATAACTTAAAATTATGTAATGTTTAAGGCTGGGGAATTAATGTTGGTATTAGAAGTTAGTGAAGATACATTTGGAGGTTTGGGTGTTATTTATGCATAAGTGACATAACAATAATGGTTAGAATTTTAGAAATAACCATTTTTATTTTATATAAATTTAATGAGGTTATGATGACATGATTAAGTATGTATTAGAATTTACCATTTTTTTATGATAGTATATGATGATTTTTATTATATGATCACACTGACCTTTTTGTTTTAGTAAATGGAAAGATCAAGCAGGAAACAATGTAGCAATGGATGTGAAGGAAACTATGGCGGTTTTCTGAATAAGAATCCAAATGAAATGAGAACTTTAATGATAAATATTGTGGTTATTATTAACCTACTATCTCGAGTCACGATTGACTACATGATCCTTGGTGATTTTTATAAAAAATTGTATCAGCGATACATGAATCCCTATGGATGTTCGGGTTATAATAATGAAAGTATGTATTTTAAACAAACTATGTGTCAAGGATGTGGGAATAAACACCTAGGTAAATGATTCAAAGGGATGGAAATCATTTTTAGATGTGGTAATGAAATTCATAAATCAATAACCTACCAAGTAAAAAGGAAGCATTCTGTTGATTCTAGGAAAGGGTCAGAAGAACATTCTAGGGGATAAATTGAATGTTTTAAATTTTGTGTACATAGTCATTATGAAAATAGATGTCCTACAAATATATTTAGTGAATGTGATCATTAAAAACATAAAAATATAGGTTTACCAATACCTAATTCCAATCCAATTGAGGATGAGGAAACATACAAAGAAATATGAATGATATGGATTATTTCTTAGCCAATACTTTGACATTTTTGAATCTTACGATATGATTCCTGATTTTTTTAGGAAATAAGTATTATATAATATTTGGTAAAAAATATTTAATGGATCATGGATAATGGAGAATGATTAATATGTATACATTTTATAAAATCCATAGTTCTGTTTGATATCTGGATGATGAAATGTTTAAAAGTACTAATGCTCTTTTGTTAATGGGATTACATTGGAAGGATTTTCTCTTGTATGTGTAAACATGATGGTTTTTATGTAAAAAATATATTTGAGTAAGAATTGTCTTTTATTTTGTAGATATTGTCATATTTTTCTATAAGGGGTTATATGATCCTTGATTTCGTGGTAAATATAGGTTTTTTATTTTTGGGATGTAAATGTAAGGTGTGAGATAACATTTCAGTTTATAATATGTTGTGATTATTTTTGATAAAATTAATTCATTTCATAGAATGTTTTAGAAATTATATAGTTTTGAAAAAAAACAAAACACATACCATGTGACAACCCATCCAGTTGGGTAATGAAGCTAGAGTTGAACCGACTACCAAAGTGCCACTGAGATTTATCACCCACCACTAACCTATATTAAGTCCCTAGTGAGTATGTATTATTATTTTTAGTTAACTTATTTTATTGATTAATAATAATTAGATTTTGTAAACTTATATTTTATCAAATGGATATCTTTAGTATAAGAAAATGATTTTCTGATTAGGTGATACACATTATTTTGGAATATGTTTACTCTTTTGGGAGCACTATATTTTTAAGGAAAATATAATACTATGGGATATTATTTTAGGTGAAATGGTTAAATTTCATTTTGGAAAAATCTATGTTTTTCTTATCGACAAATAGTGATTTGGGTTATTTATGGAAATGAATAACCTATTATATAGAATATGTGATTTGGTTAATTACTTTTTAATATGTGACTTTAAGAGTAGTTGATGTAATTTCGAGATAAATATTATGATTTATCATGGAAGACAATGTGATCAAATCCTTTGGAAATTTGGGTTTCCAAAATATTTTGGATTATTTTAATGAATATTAAGGATAATATTTTTTTGTTTTTTCTTTGTTGATCTTTGGGTATTGCTTGTTGAATTTTACAGATTAAATGATTATTCTTTTCATGATATTATCTAATCTTGAACTTACCATTTTGGTTATGATTAATGTATAAAGACGGGGTAAATATATAGTTTATTCATTTTTGGATTATTTAATTCTATAGAATTTTTTTCTAGTACTTCAAGTTTGACCATGTCATCTTGATTACTCATCGTTTGAAGAAAAGATGATTTTCTGGTAAACAATTATTGAAGGATGAAACACTACTTGAAAAGTAAGTATATTTTCTTATGTTCTTAATCAATATCATAAATAAATTTTCATCATTATGAAAAGGAACTTAAAAGAAAAAATAATATGTTCACTTGTCCTAATATGGAATCAAAGACCACTTAACCCATCACATGTGTGTGGTTTTTTGGTGGATAACTTTCTCCTGATAATGTTTTCTATCACTCTCCATCTGAAATTGATGGTTAGTTTCACTTCTATATCCATGTCTTCCTACATGCAATTATATTATGTTTTATCTATAGAGACCTTGGTACTTCCATTTATTTCTTTTAATGTTATATTTTTATTGACTCTTTTTTCAATTTGAGGCATTCAATAAAGGTTTCGTGCACATTTTTAAATTTTCAAGGCTAAAATTACCAAAAGGGGGGAAGGATGTAACGACCCAGGTATTTATAAAATAAAAATTTCTTTTTTTTTCTATTAATATTTATGTTTAATATATTATTTTTACATTAAATTTGATTCTTTTTCTAAGAGACTACTCAACATTTAAAATGGGTTTCTCTGAAATCTTATGTTGCACACAAATTTGAGTTATTCCAAAAAATAAAATAATATAATTATTATTTAAAATGGTCATTAATTCTATTATATAATATTGGAAAAAATAAACATAACTAAATAAAAAAATTATACATTTTTGTTAAATATATTTACATTTTTCCAATAATTTTTTGAGGCTTAAAATAATATTGAATCTGATTTTAAACATGAAATACACTAATATTTTAAAATGGTCATTTTACAACATTTTGATTGTAAACCATTTTTATATATAGTATTGACACATTTATATGTTATATTTAAAAAAATAAACATATTCATTATATGAAGAACATCAAAATATACATTGGATTTTTTTTGTAATTTTATGATGAAGTCCATTTTCTATTAAATGGTAAAAAATATCGCATTTTAAGTCTAAACTGCCTTTTAATCTAATTTATTTTTATTGATATATAGTATATTTAATTTTTTTAAAGTTTAATTGGATTATATTTTCCTAATTTCATATAATTTTCATCATTGGATGTAATTTCACATTTATATAGGACATAAACACATGTCAATCTTTTGATAGGTATTATTTCTTTTAAATTTGCTTTTTTGGTTTTGAAATATGGAATTAATTTTAAATTAATTACAGAATCATCTATGTTTTAAATTTCAAAAAATGGATCCTATATTTGGAATCATAATGTTCACATTTTTTGAATAGGTAACTTTTAATTTTAGATAATATGAATAGTAACATGAGTAATTATTTTATTTACAATGGTTAAAGGGTAAATCTGGTAAATAAGGGTAATAAAGTAATATTATAATAGTACTAAACAACAAAAAAACCTGCCCTAATCCTATTAGATAATATATTTCCAAACATGGAAATACTTGGGTCGATTTTGGGACTACATGGTGCCACATGGATGTGGAAATGACATTTTATAAAATTTAATACAATGTAATGAAAAATATAACATACAAAATATCTATAACTAAAAAAATTAAAATATGGGGTTATATAAGTGATCACTCCATCTATAAATAATCCTTAAAAATATTCAAATATTTTTGATATCATGATATCTTATTTATAATTTTTTGATATTAAATAAATATATTTATTTATGACACAATGATGATGGTGTGAACGCTTCATTAATAAATAATTCAAATAAATGATATTATAAATGTTAAAATAATTATAATTTTGTTCTTTTTATGTCATCCAATTTTTTTTGGCTGATATTGAAATATTAGGATTTATTTAATGATTGTTTTTTGAAGGAATTAGAATGGTATGAATTTGTCATAAGTCATATATGATTAGTGTCCAAAACTGACATAATTCATAACTTAAAATATAAAATAGTTTATAAAATTGTATTAAATTACTAGAAATATATGATTCGTCTAGAAGATTATTATAAGCCTTAAATATTTTTAGTGACTCTTTAATTGGACACTTTTTATGTTTTGTTAACTATTTTGATTCTCAAAGTGTTAAATTCTTGATAAAACAATAAGAGTAAAAAAGGTTAAATTAAAAAGATGAGGATTAAAAAATTCTCATAACCGATCTAATTATTATTGGATTATTTTATTTAGAATTATATTCATCTTATATTTTATAAAACATAATTTTTACTCATTTTTTGTATAAATTTAATTTATAATAAATTCAAAATTCTGCACTTTCCTAAAGTTCCCTTATCCATCTTATAAAAGGCCACCATCACTACCCATTTTATCACACATCTCAAGAAAATTTTCTAGTCCAAATATTTCCCACATAAGCCCTTAAAATACTTCCCTTAATTCTATAATCCTTAATCTGGGCATAAAATAATTCAAGAAACCCTTTTGGCTCATATACAAAAAGTTACTCGATTTAGAGGTATCATATTTTCTCAAGTTCATTTCATTTATTTTCCTTTTCCACTCCCTATTTTCTTATTATTATTTTATTACCTAAAAACAACAGTGTTATAAATATACTAGGATGTTTTTACTATAATTATGCGAATTATACTTACACACACCTTCATCAAAAAGATAAAACATAGTTTTTTGTGTACGGCGAACTAATGCCTCACGAAACGAGGATTGTCCGATTTTCCCGTACCACCTTTCATGGTGGACATTAATATGGAACTATATTTATCTGGGATATATAATATATTTTTATCATCTCTATGATTTTATGTTTTTCATTTATATCATACTTTTTTTCATTCCATAATTTGTAAATACAATAATCTCATTTGAGGATGTGCGGACTACCGACTCCTCAAAGTGATATGACTCGTTCATGCCAAACATGGAATGTATAAACGATGGAATTAATGAAATTATGTATCATATATAAAATATGGTATTATAATATAATTATAATATTACAATATATCATTTAGTTTCCAGTTGTTTAAATATGAAAAAGAAATGAAAGTAGTGATCATTCGATTGTACGACCTACCGTCTCCATGATCATTGCATTTCATTTATTATCGCTAAATTTTAGGAACTATTATAAATAAATATATACATGATATATATGATACCTAAATAATGAACAATATTATGGAGATTATATACTTTTTACTACTTGTATAATTTATATCAAAAAAAGTTTATTTTCAACTTCAGTACGAAATATCGACAAAAGACCAATATTAACATAAATAATTATATAATTTCTAAAACATGGTAATAATTGATATTAATAAAATTATAAACATGAAAATGTTTTTAAATCTAGGATAAATTAACATAAATTTATTATTCATGAAAAAAAATGATCAAACGTGAGAAGTCGGACTCATGGTAAGGGAACCTTTCACCCTCCTCTTTAAGTCAAAGACTTCATTTATGTTATATCTTCTAATTTACATTTTCTTATGTTCGGATATGTTCATAGATATCCATATTTCAATAAATTTTATGTACACATAATGAGATACATTTTTTTCACATCAACTCATTTTCTGAATTTTTAAGTGACGTCGTTAGGCTGCAAAATTATCATAAGGAAACTTTAAAACCTAATTTCCATTCATTGGGTTAATCTTCTACTTTTTGATTATGTCATGATATGATTATGTATGAACTGAATTTTGATGAAATAAAATATATATCTACAATAAATATGTGTAATTATATCAAATACACATAATCGATCTATTTTATTTAAAATATGATTTTTGTAAGGGACATTATTTCAATATCATTTTATTGAGGCAGATTTTGGATTATACATGACGTTTTTTTATATGGTGTATAATTGTATCCTTTTTATGTTAATTTCATTAAATGGGTTTCAAAAGTAATCTTTTGTTATAAGATTAATTTTAAAATAATAAAAAGGTAATGTTTCTTTTTAACATATGCAGTGACAACAACCTTTGCAACCACGAGCATCATTTGATATTTGGCTTCATTAACAATCTGTAACATTTTTTAAAGGAAAATTAAAAACAACATACCATTTTCATGTATTTTTGTATTGAAAATGGTTTTTATAAAGCATTTATTATTTAAATATATTGAAAAATTATATTTTGAGTGGAATGTCAAAATGTTATCGTTCCATTATGCTTGTTTTATGTGTTTTGATTATTTTCTTATTATAGGGAAATTTTTACGTATATGGGTGGTTCTATGATAATCTAGGGGTGGGTGAGACCAAGAAATCTCTTTAATGCATTGGGAAATGAGTTTCACGTAAAATTTAATGTTTCTCTTATTAGATCTAGGGAATATACTGTGATGGGTATTCCAAATGTAACTCCCTATGTAGCTATGAAAGATACAATGTAAGTAATTATTGATGCCATAAGAAACCATTATTATTTATGATTTCTTTTTATTATTCATAAATATTATTATTTAATGAGCTATGTTAATGATCTTAGGTTTTATGATTGAAAAGTCTGGTTTCATTGATTTTTATGTATTGATGAACTAATGTTTTCTTTACATATTATATAACCCTTATTGAGATTCATTCCTCATCCCATGTTTATGAAATGTTATTTCACACAATATAAGAAAGATTAATAGAATGGAATAATTCATCAATATATATATCAAGAAAATATTTCTTGTTTTATTTTAAGGGGTTTTATTTTTGTCAAAATAATTGATAGAGAAGAAGTTTCTACATTATAATTTTTACAATTTAATGTAATAGTTATGGCCTAATTATAAAAAAATATAAAATATAAAGGATCATAAATGTATAATTCGTGACATAACTCAATATTATGTAATGTTTAAGGTTAGTTCCTTATAATAATATTAATTTCTCCTTTAATTACCATTTTTATTTTTAACCGTGGTAAATAAAATCCAAAATATACTATTAAATAAAAATTATTTTGATCTTATTGTACCGCATATTTCATAATAATTTCTATAATGTATATCCATTTTTCATAATCAAATTCATTAATTTCATAATTTAGTGATTAATTCAAATTCAGCTAATGTTGCTAGTCTACAGGTAAAAGAGACATTCAATAGTATATTAAATTTTTATAACTAATTCTACAATAAGGTGATTCTAATAATCTCTATTGTATTAATTTATATATTATATACATATCGTGAAATTAAATTATATTTATTGTAAAATATTTATTTAAATTAAAATGTCGATTATTAATAATAATGTTGTATTTTCTAGTATTTATCGAAAATTGAAACTTTTCAAAAACAATACCAATATTTTTCCCTAAGAAAATTTTGATATTATAAATTAAAAAATGATGTTTATTTGAAAAAATAAAATTTATACATTTTATTATTTGATTAATACTATTCCTAACTACTTTTTACACATCTATATTGAATGGTCATGGTGTTCCCTAACTCGATTATGCATGCAATGCAAGCTTTTGAATAATTTAAAAGGAAGCATATTGTCGATGTTTGGGGTGTTACATTCTTTCCTCTGAAAAATTTCATCCTCCAAATTTCTATCATATCACTTCATAAAACGATTCAGGTGATTCTTCATCATATGTTCTTCTAGTTCCCATGTCACCTCTTCTATTTTATTATTTCGCCAAAGAACCATTACCAGAGGAGTCATCAATTTTCTCAACACATAATCTCTGGTATAAAGAATCACGATGACCTCTTCAGAATAAGACAGATCAGGTTCCAATTCTATTTCTTAGGTGGTGTGTAAATTCATTGATACTCGAATGTATTTTCATAACATTGATACATGGAAAAAATCATGATATTTGAAGAGACAAGGCCACATTTCTCAATTTTATAATACAACACTAATTAGATCTAGAATATGAAAAGGCCCGATGTAATTGGGACATAATTTACACTTATCGAAATGTATGACACCTTACCATGGAGATACATTAATGAAGTCATGATCTACCACTTTAAATTCCAAATACTTCCTTCAGTTGTTGACAAATCTCATTTGCAAATTATGAGAAATTTGGATATGGTTATGAATATTTTTTATCTTTTCTATCATTTCCTCAATATGTTATGGGCATAAGAGTTTTCATTCCACGCCATCATCCCAAAAATTCAGTGTACGACATATCTTTTCATATAATTCTTCATATTGTTCCATCTTAATACATGTATGGAAGCTATTGTTATAGGAAAATTACACTATAGGAAAATATTGATCTCACTTACCTTGAATGTATGGAGAGAAAGATCTCAACATGTATTCTAATGTATTAATAGTCCTTTCTGATTGTCCAACAGCCTGAGGGTGGTTTTTTTGTGCTCAAATTAAATTCAGTATCTAGGTCCTTATGAAGCCTTTTTTAGAATTTTCATGCATAATGGGGATCACATTCATAAACTATTGATATATATACATGGTGAAGTCTTACGACATCATTAATATATAGTAATGCTAAAAAACAAGTGGTAAATCTTCTCTTAGAGAATTAAAATTTCTTGATTTGGTAAGATGATCAATAATAACCCATATGGGACAATTTAATTTTGGACTCTTTGGAAGTCCTCGGAAAAAGTCCATTATAATATCATCCCATTTCCACATAGTTATAGGTAGATGTTTCATTACTACTCTAGGTTGTTATCATCCAGCCTTCACATATTGACAAACTAAACATCTCAACACATAATCAGCAATCTCCCTCTTCATGTTTTTCCAAAAAAAAAATTCCTTCATATCTCAATACATATTAGTTCCACAAGGGTTTATAGAGAAATTAGATCTATGAGCATCATCCAATAATTCCATTTTTAGATTAGGTATAGAAGGTACACAAATCCTCTTCCCAAACATCAATAAACCATCTTTAAATAAAATGTGCACCAATCTCCAGTCATTCACATATTTTTTTTAAACAACACATCATCATAGTGATAAATTTTTATCCTTTCTAGTAAAAAAATATTCATAAATCATTTGGAAATGTAGTGATGTTGGACATTAGATGATAATTTCTATATTCGTGTTTACATCATCCATAAACATAGGATCCATTTCAAATTTCATTTATTTAGAACGTCATGATCTTTTCTACTCAATGTATCTTCCACATTATTTTCCTTCTATGGGTGGAGGTGTATTGTCTAATACTAATCCTTGAGCAGCCCAAGCCATATCCTTTGTCTCATGTTGTGATCATTCAATGATAAAATATATTTTAAATTCTAATGATCTGTATATATCTCACACCTTTCACCTTATAGATACGGTTTCTGTATCTTTAGAGAAAATATTATTGTTGTTAACTCTAGATCATTAGTTGGGTAGTTTTTTTCATGAATATTTAATTGCCTTGATATATAAGAAATGACCATATCTCTCTGCATAAGGACACAGCCATGTCATTTCCTTGATGCATCACGATAAATCACTAACCCATCATTACAAAATGGTAGAGTCAATCTAGAAGTGTTGACTAGTCTTCACATTAATTATTCAAAACATTTTTCACACTATTTTGTCCAAACAATTTTAACCCCTTTATGCGTGAGCATGGTTAAAGGTTTTTCCAATCAGGAATAATTCTAGATGAAATGCCCTTATATACATACTAAACTAATAAAATGGTGTACCTCAAATATACTTGTCAGTTCTAGACATTCTTGTATTGCTTTTTCATTATAGAATATATACATATTCAATCATTCTAGATAATATAGACAACAAAAGAAATTTCATGAAGACGGAATTCACATTTTCGAAAATTTCCATATAGTTCATTTCTTATAGAAGTCTCTAGAACAATCTTCAAGTTGTTCTCATAGTCTTTGTAGCTCATAGAGTATTCCAAGATATCATAAATAAATATAATGAATTTTTTAAGATATTCCTTGAACACTCAACTCATTAGATTCATGAAAATAGTGGGTGCATTAGTAAATCCAAATTGTATTGTTGAAAATTTTTAATGAACATACCCCATTAAGAATTCTATATTTGGAATATCTTTATTTTTCTACACACAATTGATGATATCTAGAATGAAGGTCAAAATTTGATAAATATTGAGCTCTATTAATTTGATCAAATAAATCATCAATGTGAGGAAGAGGATACTTGTTCACTCTTTTAATAGAATTTATTTCTCTATAGTAATATAATATCCTCATTGATCCATCATTATTCTTAAAATATAATGGGGGATCCCCATAGAGATACAATAGGGAGAATAAATCCCTTATTACTCAACCCCTCACGTTATTTTCTCAACTCTACTAATTCCACAGTGGATATTATATAAGAAATCATCGATATTGGTCATTCAACAACGATTAAATCAATAAAAAACAAAACTTTATGCTTCAGGGGGTGTCTAGGTAAATCTTCGGGAAAAACATTAATGTATTCCTTTATAATAGGTGAATCTTCAATTTGAATATTTACATCATCAATTTGAATATTTCTTTCTTCATATCTAGATGTCATTTTCTTTACCTCCCCATGAATCTCATTAAGTAATGCAACTGGGGGTGAATTTTGATAAAAACTAGGTGATGGTGTTTCTGGTATAATGACAATGGATTCTACATCATCCTCATAAAATCCTAACTTCCTTATTCATTCAATAAATTTTCTTATCATATTTTGATATCTCATCCATACAAATGATTATATCAATGTCAACCATAGGATTTGTAATAAATTCAGTAGATAACTCAAGTTTATATTCCATAAAAGAAACTTTCTGAGACATCTTTGTTGCAATGATACTTCCCTTAATAGATTTTACTGAAAACTCCATTATTATAGTGAATTGAAATATCTAATTTTTAATGAAATATGGGATGATATAATGGAATGAGATGATCCATAGTCAAATAAATCATTTCCTAAATTTAAGTAGAGGATTATGGTACCTATCACAACATTATTAGGAGTTTCAACCTTAGCAGCTATGTTCAAAAAATCATGGCCTTTATCCCTCAGTCATTTCTTAGGTAAGTTTCATTTACACTTATGTCAATAATTTTATTAATGTCCCATTTCCTTGAAATTGATGATTTAAACATTGAAATCCTTTTTCTACTCCATGCAATCATGAGATTAGTGACCTTTGTCTACACAATTGTTCTAAGTCCCATCCACTTTAGATAAGTACCAGGTTGTATCTTCAAACAATTATTGCTCTGTGAAAAGTCAAATTTTCCCTTATTACCTTATTTTCATTCCCAAAGTGTTCAAAAACCATATTCTTCTCTTAATTATATTAAATTTCATGAGACTTGGAGATTTCCTTTTCAATCTTGATTGCACATGAGACTATATCTTCGTATAATGAGAAATATTTTGAGACCAAATCATATTGGTGTAATGGTTTAAATCCATCAAAGAATCGATGAATATTACTTCTTGAGTTACGTATGTAGTCTACATCATGGATTGCTATCCTTGTGAGGTTTTCTCATACTATACAACATTATAATCCCCTTTTTTCCTCAGACTAAAAAATTTCCCTCCAATATCATCTCACAGTTCACAAGGAATTTTTTTTTTTGAAAAAAGTTCTTTATACTCCCATTCCATATTTTCAACTTCTTCATCCTCATTAGTTTTTTATTAATGATCACAAATGATCTTAATATCCTATGAAATGATTAACCTAAATGAAATAATTTTCCTTTTAGTTACTCTAAAAAGTAATAAATATTTTCCCTAAAGAACATATATATTGCTTCGATACAAAAGGATTTTTAGTTCCATTGAATGACGAAGGTTGTTTTATCATGGATTGGTCTAACATTGATCCTCCATATTGTAGGTCAGGGTTCTTTATTTGGGTAAGACTATTATTCATAACCTCTATCATCTATCCCAGTATGGTAATAAGTTGTTTCTATCTTATTATATCATCATCTCCAAAATCATTATTTTTCAATGGAGGGAAATCCCAATAGGGATTATGTGTATTGATATGATTTCGACTTCAACTACTAGGCTCCATTTATAATCAATGGCTTACACTAGATTAGGTTATGGTTCATAATTCATAATTTCAAACTACCTAAATACATAACATAAATTGAAAATTTTAGGCATATATAATACAAAATCATAAAAATGTTTTCTATGAGGAGATAGTTAATCATATATCCTTGATAATGGTTTGTAAATAAAATATGAATTAGGCTATGTATATCCCCACGGAGTGTCCAACTTGGTGAATAATATGGCTTGTTGTTGTGTAATAGGTTACAAAGAGTCAATCTCAGAACTCCTTGATAGATTTATTACTTCTAGGTACATATGTTCCTAAACCACATCCACTTTTAGTATATAGACACCAATTTATTTTCTAGGAATACCCACATAATATCAATATTTCCAAATTTCAAGGATTTTCTTTTATAATTATCATCAACATATATCTCAGTGTAATGTTCCCTAATCAAGGATTTTAGAAATCTTGTCTCCATGGTTTGTAATAAAATTCCTCTAATACCGCATGTATGAACCAGAGCCCAGTTTCCTTGTTTCAATGCGTTATTTTATTACATTTGAATGATCATAAGAAATTAAAATCTAGAAGGAACGATCAGTTTAGTATCCTTGTAAATACTAGATACAAACATCTGTTTTTCATTTCATCTTGAAATAAAAAACAATATATAATACCCAATAGAAACTCTAATATACCTTATACTATCATTTAATGTTAATCATAATATACTTCATCTCCTCCTGAGAAAAAATGAAACACAATATAGGGGTAAGACTAGATGCCCAATAAGGATAAAAGATACATATAAAGCTATAACGAATAATCATAAATTTGAAAGGAAATTTATAAAATTGAAACACAAAGCTTTCAAGCATAATCTTCTTCATAATATGGAAAGAATAAATCAAATAATGCAATTTAAAATTTGACATAGATATTCTAAGAGTAGAATATTCAAATTAAATATCAATAAATAATTTCATATTGTGAAAATGAATAATTCCAAACATCATAACCATATGGTCGAGGCCTCATTCCAAGACCATTACTATTCTATAATGGAATTATACCAAGACACTAGTTTATCACATGATATCTAACAATGAATCGAGGGTCTATAGTGGTTCATTCACATCACATTCTAAATAAAATGCATTATTCTTATTAAAATGGTGAAACATGGCATACACATTGTTATTAATACCAGAATACAAAATGTTAATACATTAACCATAAAACATGAATGGTAAAGACATAGAATATCCATATTAAAATATATCATAAACCCTTCAGTACAATATAAAATATTTTATCATAATAAGACAACCTCAAATAAGCATGAAATCCATCAAAGGATGTTGACATTTCTGAAAATTATATAATAAATTCATTAAAACTCCTTGACCTAAATATCCATTTTATTACATCAAATCATCTAAAAGATAATAAATTTTAATAGATATTTTTTTTAAAAAAATATCATTGTTAAATTATAAGGGAATTTAAAAAAATTTAATGTATCATTAACACAGAAATTTCCGCTTGTGCCTTATAAGTAAAAAATAAACATTCTATTCTTAATTTTGTCCCAAATTTCAAAAAGTTCCTCATTTTGAAAATGATAGAATGATTCTTTCCAATTAATTTTTAAAATAAAGAAAATGGATAAAATTGAATTTCAAAATTATTTGAGAAATATTAATAATAGTTTGAAATACATTTTAAAGAAACATGGAAATGGATGATAAAGATGTCCCAATAGATACCTATTTATAAACAATATCTATTAAGAAACTGATTTCAAAATTAAACCTTAACCTATACATTAATTTAGTTGAGGGTGATTTAACATCGTATATAATTGTTAAAACATGTTATTAAATTATAACAGAACCATACACATTTTTATTATATCATATATGATCTTGTTATATCATTTTGTTAAAAACATTTATTTATTACAATTTTTTTGCGTGTTACTGCTTTTTTATATCATATTCTAATTTTTTCATAGAAGTAAAATTTTTCTATATATAGGATATATTTTAATCATATCTAGAATGGAAATAAGTTCATAATTATTATTCATTAACCATTATATAAATTATATAATCATTCTTTAATAGTTAATACTGAGACTGAATCTCACTACGTCGTGGATACTGTAGGTTGTACGTACACACGATCGACGATATCTTTCTCTTGTTGGTTAAATGGTATGGAATTAGATAGTATATTAATTATATATAATCATTATCATGTTATATTAATTTTTTATATCCATTATAAACACCATTATACCCTTCCAAATAATGTAGTGTTGAATAAAAAATCCCACCACAACGTGGAGACGGTAAGACGTACGTATACACACATGGTGATATTTTAATTCATAGGACTATAAAAATGAAGAATATGGTTGTCCCAAGATTATAATTACATATAAGTATATGGATTATACACCATTTATTATTTTTATATAACAAAAATAGAATCTAGAGTAATAATACGAAAAAGACATTGAAATACGTGATAAAACAACTACCTTTTTTCGGGTCTCTCCTTTTGGTTTTCACAAAAGGACTCTATAGGATAGATTTCATCCCAAAGGGTAGAATCTAGGATTATAATATATAATTCATGAGATATTGTGGGTAGGGGTGGGATGAGCCAAGGGGATTAAGAGGTGTGAATTGATGAGAATGTGAAGTGCACTTTATAAGAGACGTGAGGGACACTTTGGGGTGATCTTAAAAAATTAATTTATTCTAAAAGGATATTCTACTTAAAATAGATCCAATTGGATTTATTTTGATTCAATAATGATGATGGGAGAAAATAATATTATCAAATTATTAATAGATAAAGTTAGGACATGAAATTTATCTCATAATTTAGGGTTAACCCTTATTTAAACATTTTAACCCTTAATATGTCTTCTTGTATTTTTACATTATATGGTTAATATAGTTAAAATAAAATCCAAAAAAACCATAATTAGATCATTTTTTATATATTTAACACTATCATAATTAGATGGATTTAAATTATAATTTTATAAAATTTATAACATTTAATAAAATAATATTTATTTTAGTGCATCATTTTTGTCAATTTTGATACTATTCAAAATTGGGATTTTAAAAAATAGAAATCCAATATAATATCTTCAAAACTATACTTCAGATATGTAAATAAATTTTCTATGTTATATAAAAAATTCTTTATTTCCATTTATTAAAGAATATTATATTTATTTTTATATTTTTAATATCATTTAGTTGATTCTTTATTTAATAATTCACTTAATGCGTCTTTATTGTGCCACCATATAATTTAATAATTTATTTCATAAAATTGTAAAAATACCATTTTTTAGATAATAATTTTATATTTCTAAATACTCTTTATAGTTGAATATTTCTTAGGTATATCCCAATATTAAAAATGATATTGTTTTTGAAATTTGAATATGACATTTTTAACTCTTCGTTGAATAAAATATATTAAATGTCTCAATGTTACACAAGTGTCGTAAAATGATCATAATTTCACCCTTTGTTTGATTTTGGTCAAAAGAAAATTACCCAATTTAATTAATACAGGTGTTAGGGTAATATTAAATTATTAGAATATTAATTTTACCTTCAATTACTTATTTACCTTTAACCTTGGTAAATAAAATCCAAAATTAACTATTCAAAAATAATTATTTTGATCTTATTAGACCAAAATATTCATAATAATTACAACCATGTATGAACATATTTTGAATTTAAATTATTAGAAATAGTAAAATTACATTTAATGCATATCAAATAGATGTGGATAGAAAGCAAGTAAAAGAGACATTCAAAAGTATAATAAATTTTTATATCTAATTAATATATAAAATGATTCCAATGAACACTATTGGATTAATATATGAATTAATTTTCTATTGTAAAATTAAAATCGATATATAGTAAAATATTTTTAAAAATGAAAAATTCATTTTCTAAGAACAATTTCATTTTTTACTATTCATCCAAAATTGAAACCTTTCAGAAAATTACCAAAATTTCACCCAATGATAATTTTGATATTTTGATGTATAGAATTAAGTCTATTTTAAAAAATAAAATTTATTAGTTTCATAAATTGGTTAATAATATTAATAAATTCTTTTTAAATATCTAGTTTTGATGGTCATGGTGCACTCAAACTTGATGTTATATGCATCACAAGCAATTGAATTGTTTAAAAGGAAGCATAACATAGAAGCTTGGGGTGTTATAGAAATATTCATAACTATCATAAAATATTTTCTTACATAACAGATACTCAAAGATAGTACACCTTCAATTCATTATATTGAGTGATTATTTATAATATTTAAATTTTAAATTGCTATAATATTCGAATATTAAAATAGATTCATATCAATTTCAATACATTAAATTGTTTAAGAAATGTTTTCAGCCCCATATCTAATAGTATAGGTTCAGTGAAAATATTTTTTTAATATAGCATAAAATTTTTCTTTTTATATATTTTGATATAAATAAATTAGTTAATACCCTATGAGTATATCAATTTATATAATATTGTACTAAGATTCTAGTAAATTTTTTACTGTGTGGTTATCCAAGAAATTACATATTTCTCTAGACTCTAGAATGTTGAGGAGGATGTTGGAAATATTCAACTAGGGGTAATCTCCCAAACAAGGCTAGTTAAGTATCATTTTAGATTAACTCGTTAAAAATTTAGTATTCCTAAAACTAAATTCCTAGTGATTAAATCATGGGTGACAGGTTATGGTTAACGGTATAATTATTATAATACATTATAAAGGATAAAATATAATTTATAGATGAAATATTTAAATTGATGGATTAGATGAACTAATAAAAAAATAACCATGAATAATATTGGTTAATCTAAATATGTTTTCGTTTGACACGATGATATCATAGTTAATCTATAATTATTATGGATTGAAAAACAAATCATTGGAGAAGGAATCATTGGATTTTGTTTTCAAATTCAATAAATCAATTAATTTGATTTTATTGGATATTATCATAATAGAAACTCTAATTTAATTCTTATTATACATGCAATGATGTCTATCCAAGATATATGATTATAGAGCTAATATCTCAACGAAAAATCTATCATGGGATTCTTATGGATATACTATATTCTATCATTAGTGAATAATAATGAAAATATTAAGGATGCAATTTATTTATGGAGTTGAATCTAACACAATAATATTTTACTATATACCTTTATATTAAATAACTTTAATGTGTATGATAACATTTTCACAAGAATCAAAAAGATAAAATTATATTTGAAAAATTAAAGTCATATTATTAAAGTAATTTAACATTAATTGGTCTTCTTTAAATAAATTTATTATAGTAAATTATAAATTCATACAAATAAAGACTAAGAATAGATAATGTAGTAAATCGGAAATTTTCAATAAAATATTTTTTCATTATTTATTAAATTTTAATAATTTTTCAAAATATACTTTTTCTATCTGAACATCATTTTTAATAAATCATTTATAAATTAACTTATTGTAATTCGTTATAAATTTTTCTAAAAAAATTAGGACAATTGTGAAAATTAACTATTTTATAATACTGCCAATTTTATAAAATTACCATTATATTAGAATAAAATAAATGTTTTAGAATCTTATTTATATATATATTATATCTTTATAATGTATAATATATCATTTGAGAGTAAAATTTCCAATTTTTAAGACCCGTATTGTATGTTTTGGAAAAATAAGTAATATTTTTCTCATAAAACACTTTTTATTCCACTATAGTAAAAAATCACTTACAAAAATAAAATATATGATAATAGATTTATAATATTATATAAGCATGTTTATATTATTTAATATGTAAAATTAATTTTTTTTCTTAAAATTATCATTATTAAGACTAAATTTAATGATTATGATATTGGTGAAAGGGTAATTTTTGAAGAATTATTTGATAAACATTTTGTAATTATTATATATTAAATTATAGTGATCTATTTTATATAATTATATTGATACATTTTTTCAAATAAAAAATTATACATTATAAATCATTAAATTTTTATTTTTTTTATATGACTAAGAACCCTTAATGGTGAAATTTTTTTCTAAAAATACATTTTTTTATATATTATTTATGTTAAATTACAAGTATATTTTATTTAACCTATAATAAAAATTAAGTTTTATGAAGGATAGTTTTATATTCATTAAATAAGTTTTTTCTATATGGCTTTCTTTATATTGTCACGAAAAATATAAATTATAATTTTCAAATCTACTAATAAGGGTAAAAATGGTAAAATGAAAAAAATCTAGGGGTCAAATATTAGAAAAAGAAAAAAAAATTATTGAAAATAATTGGTAACAGTTTCCTCAAATGTAGATCCCCCCATAATGAATAATTTTTTATTTTTGTATCCCTTGACCCATGAATAGTGATATCCCATCATTGAAAAAAGATATCACTTAAATCACATTTCTTAACCCATTGTGAATCCATATATAAAATAAAACACTACCCTTGTGTAATGGCCAAGACCTAATCACTCCATTACATAGTCAAATTATTGTGTAAGTGGTGTCATGGACACCATCATTATGTCAAGAGGGTATTAGTGTCAGGGTATCACCATGGTGTAAACTATCAGTCAGACCAATCAGCACTGACCGGTGCCGCACCAAAACAGTGCCACCATGGGGTGTCGACTTTTATTTCTAGTTTCCCTCCCATAATGAATCTCTTATGTTTAGTACCTCTTTTAATGTGATTTAAAACCTTTTTAATGATGGAAATGGATATCTTAAATCCCCTAAGAGTGGTGGGACCCTTGACTTTCCAAAATGTGTATCCTTTTAATCAGTTTCACAACCTTTGCCGCATTTCTTATTATGCCCTTATTATGCATTCTCTTAGATTAATTGTAACCTATCAACGATCCTTCATGAAATGGTCTATCTCACTATATCCAACAGACTTATTAAGTATCAATAAATTCTAATATATGAAACGACCTAGCTACGTGGTCAAACCACAATCCCCTTTCCAATCACTTCGAGATTTCACATCCTATAACTCTCAGATATTTTCTTTTATCACACTAAGATCTTCTTCTTCCTAGGCCTATTTATTTTATTTCAGTTCACATGAAGTCCCTCTTCTGGAGAAAATTGGTTCCTGCATGAGAGCTCTCATATTCATATCTTCTTGTAGTTTCTTATTGTGAAACCCCAGTTCTTGGCGTAAGGAGAAAACATTGATCCTTGATCATCCAGGTAGGGGATCTTCCTTCATCTCTATTTACTATGCATCATGTGGGGTGGGTGTGATGATTTTCCCTAAAAACATAGATGAAAAAAACATAAATGAAGATAATAAAAAGACTTTTAAAGAATTATGGGTTGGGTAATTTGATGATGATGTTGTTTTATAACATTGTTTTTTATGTTTTTAATTATATGGAGTCATGTTTACTGAAAAAATTGTGTCTGTTAGTGGTCTATTCTTGTTCACTAATGATGCTCGATTTTTTTTGAAAAATCCCATGATTGAAGGACTTTTACATGAAAACATATTAATGACATAAAATTGGTTGATTAAATATATTCCTAATGGATAAAAACTCTTGTGTGATCATCCCAGTTAGTCAAACAGAAAGAAGAAAATTAATGAATGATGTTGGGTAAATCTGAAAAATATAATGTTTTTTATGTTTATATTCATGGTTTTTCTATTCTAGTTTGTTGGTTTATGGAGAGGGGAACCAAATATTTGGTCGAAAGTTTTTTGGGTTGTAAATATGAGGGCATATGGAGCTAGCAATAAATGTTCTAGACACGATAATTTGGGGCTTGGTTTGTTTCTATTAATTCAAGGGATCTCACATATCCTATTTTGATGTTTTAAATTACGTGAGAACTAGGAGTGAATGCTTAAAATCTTTCTTGGATATTTTAATTTAGTGGTTTTTTTGGTTGGTGGTTATGCCAATTATTTTCATAGTAGTGAAGTAATATATTGAATGAAACCATGTGGACATGGTTACGAGAAAGGTATAATGATGAAAGAATTTCTATAAAGGGGGGATTTATTTAGTTGTAGCTATTTTATACTTGTGCATATAGGGGTTTCATCAATAGTTGTTGTGTGCAAGCTGGTTATTGGTTTCAGGACCCTTAAGTTGCGATTTGTGATTTATTACCTATATGTATAAAATTTAATTCTTCTGTTTCTCATATGCACCCCACCCAGGTTGTGGACTTCATGTAGAACACCCATATTTTATGGGGGGAGTGTTTTTGGAAACATTTTTATGATTGGATGGTTTTTAGATCCTTTATGATCCCTATCCCAGGTAGCCCAAGGCTCTTTAAGAAGGTTGTGACATCCATTGGTTCATTATAGACCAAGACTCTTTGGGAAGAGTGTGTTGTGGTGGGATGGTTGAGGTGTGTGCGGACAAATTTTTTTTTCTCAAATGTATTTGGGATGAGTCCCATGTGTCCTAGGGTGTGGATATGGGTTTTCATTCATAGGTGAGATTGGGCGTCGTGGTGGTTGTTATGGACTATGTGTCTATAAGCGTGGTTTTGTGTGGTTGTGATGGCCCTAGTGTCTGAAGGTGGGATAAATGTGTTGTTGGGTTGGTCCATATGGTTTTTATTGGTGGGGAAGTGGGACTACTGTGGGATTTTTTGGGGAGTTCTAATGCATAAGATGTTCTAAATAACCAGTTGGAAAGAGGTGTGGGGTACCCAAATATTGAAATTCTATTACTATTATTTTTCATGGATTACATTATTTGGGGATTGTGCCATGGGGAGGCTGGGTGGATTGTATTTTTTCTAGGTGTTTTGGTTACCTCTATTATCTCATGAGGCTGTATTGTATCTGCCCACTTGTGCGCGACTTATTTTGGTTTCCCTATTGAGTATACCTGTATACTCACCCTACGTATATAAAACTGCTTTCAGGTTTCCAGGAGGACATTGAGGACGGTGCCAGATCATACTAGCTCAGGCATTGGGAAAGTTTATATTGCTTATATTCATTATTTTTGTACATTCATTCATATTTGTCTAGTACTTTGTATCATATTATTTTGAACATGCATTTGGGAATGTATATTTTGGGATTTACAATTATCATTAGTCTTTACTGTTGCTTGGATTTACCATTTTATATCATGATATTGTTCTATAAAAAGGGTAATTCCTTCCTTTCATGTGAGATTATATACACTTGGTTCTAGTCTCTAATTTGGGTCCTACTTAAGGTAGGACTCTGTGGTCATTATATCTCCTTCACTGGGAAGAAGGAAGGGTAGGGAATCTGGTCGTCCTTTCTCTGATCTTGGAGAAGGCTGGTTGTGATAGAATGGTATCAGAAGATTATTGTTGAGAGACAGAATGATGTTCGGGGTTATACATAGTGTGGATTTCATGGGATTGTAGGGAAATAGTGTTATCCCATCTTAGTGTGGGAAATAGGTCAGGGAAGACCTGCTAGGACATTGAATATTAGCCCCCCCCCCCCCCCCCCCCCCGTGATTCGATGGAAGGACATTAGACCAAGTGAATGACCAAGTGATACTACTGATTGTAGATTAGAGACCATAATAAAGGTTCATGCATCATAATGACTTTTGTTCTTATGTGTTTTGGGTGTTTTGGGAATTAAAAATGAATAAAAATATCAAACAAAATTTAAAAAGAAATTGACACTCTACTCAGCCAAAGGAATTATTGTTTATATTTTCAGCTATGGAACCCAAAATATTTCCACGAGTCGTGCATGCAGTCAAGGCCCAACTTGCGGGTTTGGTTGATCAACAGAGGGACGATTGATAGGAGGAGGAAGACTAGTGTAAGAATAAGTTTCATGAAATACAGTTGTAGGCTATAGGAATGTATGAGGGTAGCGTCTCGGGCATGGAGATAGAGAGCTGGCTCAAGGATATGGTGATCACTTTTAGCTTGATATAGGCTCTGACAGAGAACTGGGTACCTTTGGATATGATCTGAATGTGGGGAGGAACACATTAGTGGTGGAAGATTTATCTCATGGAAAATAAGTAAGATGAGGTTATGTTGACTGACTTTAAGAAAGAGTTCTGGGCCGAATTCCATTTTTCCAAGATGAAGGATGAAAAGAGGAAAGAGATGCTCTCACTCTATACATGGAGAATGAAATTGAGGGAACTAATGATCACGTATAACTATCTCCTTATTTTTTCTCCAGACATCTTTTCGGATGAGGAGTCATAGGCAAGATTCATAGTGGAGGCACTTCGTCCTTCTCTTCAGTATGTTGTTACATCCTTTAGTCTACCGATATATATGGAGGTTCCAAAGAAGGCTGAAGTAGTGGATAGGATGCACACAATGAGAGGTGTTCCATGATAGGGGATGCAGTTGAGTTCTTCAAAGGGGAAGGCTATCAGTATCTTTCCACCAGTATCAGGGCCTTCCAAGTTTTAGCTAGTGGAGAGAATTCCCCATCAGTTCCAATTCCGATCTCTCAGTCCATGCCCATTCTCCAACATCATAGGACCGATGTGATTCATCTGTGTAATCCATGGGATTATTTTGAATCCTTTCCCTATATGAGTGCAGTATAGTGGGGGTGAGGAGGTTCAACACCAACCTCAATAGCAACAGTTTCTGGCTAGACCTTTTCACCAGAAGCAATAGGGGCATCGAGCTCCCGATCCACCGAGGGAAGATGGTTCTGGAGGATGCCGACCTCAGAAAAATCCTTAGGGACCTCGACCAAGGTGTGTTCAGTGAGGTAGCTGAAAATCAAGGGAAAAAATAGTTGGGTGTGGTGAGTTTCACACTGTATAGGCATTAGTTCCATTTGGTCCAGAGGTCATTCGTGGTACGATCTGTCTATTTAGTACTCTTACATGTGCCTTTTTTGATTCAAGAGATTCACACTCCTTTGATGTACCCATTTTTTATCGTCCGTTGGGTCCACATTTAAAGATATTTTCCATGCACATGGTGTTGAGTATGGTATTTATAGGTCATACAAGGATGGTTGATGTTTTATGAGGATGAACACTGATGTTAGGGGCACATTAGTCCAGTGGGAATCTCTCTTTTTTTAAATGTGTCCATACAATGACATCCTGGGAAATGACTGGCTATTTTCCGTGCACACTGTTCTAGACTTCTTCTAAAAAAGGGTCGTGTTCTCACATAAGATTGGAAAATGTGTATATTTCTATAGAAATTGATGTTTTTTTGGAGGGAATCCATCGTGTAGAGCCCATTATTTCCTTGTTATCCGAGTTCTTGGTGGAATCGGAGGACTCAGGGATGGTGGAAGTTCTGAGGATTTTTAGTGAGTTCCTATATTTATTCCCTAATGAGGTAGTGACTCTACCTCCTCGATGTGATATTTAGTTAGGGATATACATACAACCCAATGCCCATATGATTTCGATGGCTCCTTATCAGATAATTCCTTCTGTTTTTGGAGTTTCAGATTCAGTTTGATGACCTGATGAGGAAGGTTTTTATCCAACCAATCATGCTGCCATGCGGTGCTTTAGTATTGTTTGCAATTAATGTAGATTTTTTTCTTAGGCTATGCATAGAATAAATTATACTGAATCTAGTGATGGTTAATAAATGTCACCCCCTCTTAAGGATTAAATAGATTTTGACTAGTTAAAGGGAGAAAGTTGGTTCTCAAAGGTCGACCCACTATTTGGATATCACCAGTTGAGGGTGACATCTCAAATACTTCTTTTATATAAAGGTATGATTGGTTTGAGATCACGGTCATTCCATTCGGCATTAAAAATGCACCATATACGTTCATGGGTCTCATGAACATTGTTTTTCGTTAGTATCTGGATTGGTTCATATTCATGTTCATCGATGTCATTCCGATCTACCCAAGGTAATAAGAGGATCATATCGAACATCTTAGGATAGTTTTGGAGGTCCTCTCACACAATCAGTTCTATAGAAAGTTGTCCTAGTGAATGTTCTGGACACGGTAGGGTCATATCCTTGGACAGTTAGTGTTTTTGTAGGGAATAGAAGTCGGCCCTTCGAAGGTCAAGGCATTTGTTTCTTGGGTAGAACCCAAAAATGTGGAAGGGATTTTTAGTTTCCAGGGACTAGCTGGTTACTACCGTAGGTTTGTACCTAACTTATCTCAAGTTTCAGAACCTTTGACGACATTGACCAAAAATAAACATGCCTTAATATGGTTTATGAAATTCCATGTAGCTTTCATTTATCTGAAAATGATGCTGGCCAGTGACCCAATACTGAGGTTTCCAGAGGATGGTGTAATATTTGAGGTATTTTCTAATGTTTTTGGTCAGGGATTGGGGTGTTTGATGATGAAATAGTGGTGATTGATCTCTAATGGTTCTAGGAAGCTATTCCATCCTGAATTTTACAATTCCACACATGACATGGAACTCGCAATTGTCGTCTTCATGGTAAATATATGGCCACATTACATCATCAGGGAATCATTAGTGGACTTCACCGATCACAAGATCTTGTGGTATGTCTTCTCCCTGTGAGACCAGAACATACAGTAGTGGAGGTGGATAGAGTTTCATAAAGACAAATACTTTGAGCTCTCTTACAACTTAGTGATGGTGAACGTGGTGGCCGATGACCTGAGCATGATGTCACAGAAGGATATGGTTCAAGAGTCAGATCATTATTGGAAGGCAATGAAAGTGTTAGATGCTTTACATATTGACATGAGACTGGTGGATGGTAGAGTCTATATTTTTCTGATGACAGTACAATCATCCTTGGTATAGTAGGTGGATGATTCATAGTGGGGAGACTCAAAAGCTAATGTGATGTGTGATCGTGTAAGACAGAGTGATACTTTAGAAGGATAGTCAGAGGATAGTCAGATTCAGAAGCATTTCCATATAAAGTTGTTTATCCTGATAGTGATACACAGGGTTCTTCTCAGTGTGGTCCATAACTCACCCCTAGAAGTAATCCCAAGAGTTTCCCAGATGTACCATGGCTAGAGAGATCTATTTTAGTTTCCCTATGTGAAGCGGGTGGTGGATAAGTTTATGGAAAAGTGCCTCTTGTGTCAGCAGGGGACGACTGAACCTTGTATTCCCAATAGTTTCCTTCATCCCTTATACATTACTTGAAGGTAGTGGGATAGTGTCTCGATAGATTTCTTCACATAATTTCCCATGGATGAGGGAGGTTGTGATTCCATCTAGGTTGTGGTGGACCGATTAACGAAATCAGCTTTCTTCTTGGAAATTAAGTAGTCGAGCGGAGTGGATGCCTTATCACAGAAGGACATGGGTGAATTTGTGAGGTTGTAGGGAGTTCCCATAACTGTAGTTTTGTATTATGATACACGCTTTACATCACATGTTTGGAAATTATTACAACATTATTTTGGAACCCAACTACACCTTAGTAATTTTTTCTACCCTCATACATATGGGTAGATAGAGAGGACCATCCAAACATTAGAGGATATGATGTGAGGTGTGTTCTAGACTTAAAAGGAGATTTGTTATGAAACTTTCCCCATGAGGTTTTTTCCTTAAATTATACCTATCACTCTACAATTGGTATGGAACCACTTTATGACTTGTATGGAGGAATGTGTTGTTCACGCATGGGATGGACAAAGCATGAGGATACCAGCGTTCTTAGCCCAGAGGTAGTGCTGAGCATGATAGAGAAGATTTAGCTTGTACATGAAAGGATGAAGACAAATTATGACTAGAAGTAGACATATTCCAATCATAAGAGGATACCCATAGAGTTTGAGTATGGGGATCATGTTTTCTTAAATGTATCCCCTCGACCTGGGAAACAATGGTTTGGTAGGGGTAATCCTTATCCCAGGTTCATTGGACCCTTCGATGTGTTACGACGAGTCGGCGAGGTGGAATATTAGTTGGAATTACCACCACCATTGGAGAGGATCCACAACGTCTTCTAGGTATGTAAGGTCCATTGGTATCTACATGATGAATCCCATGTCATCGACATGGGAGATTTGGATATCAAGGACGATGAGATGTTCGTGGAGTGACCTGTGAGATTCGAGGATGGAAAAGAGAATGTGCTTCACGAACAGACCATTCTATTGGTTAATTTTTTGTAGAGGTATGGAGGCCTTGATGAGACTACCTAGGAGTGGGAGGCACATATGTGTGCCCAGTACCCGTAGTTGTTCTATGTTTTTATCTGGTGTTTTATTTGTGCCTTGCTTGTGATGTAATGTTTGACCCTACTGGTTGTATGATATGTTGTTTCTTTATTCTCTGTATTGTGAGAAATGTCATGACTATAGAAATGGGAGGACCATATCCCTAATCCAGACACATTAATGAATATGTTATTAAACCCATGTTGGAGATTTAGTGTCGCCCAAAGCGGAATGTATCAAGACAAGGAGGAATGAGCTCACTAACCCACGTGTCTGGAGAGAGTGACATTTTTGTGTTTGTGTGGTCACGTGGGGGAGAGGAGAAGTAGTGTTTCTACATTTTTTTTATAATATATGTGTGACATAGATGATCTTATATGTCGAGTTTTTTTAGATTTTGAAAATAACTTTGGTGGTTTGTCCTTGAGGGTTTTCCTATAAGGTGGTTGTTCGGACACCTCTCTTTTATCCGGGGTTTCTCCAGAATTATCATGGATGAGAATAGATTGAGAGGTATTATATGTAATCGGTCGGACACCCTTGGTTCATTAAATTTTCAAAATCAAGTGTTAAGGGTGTCCTGGACATAATAATTGAGTAACTAGGGCCTTGGTGGCAGGGTGTCACCAGGGTGTCAACTATCGGTGTCACCGTTCGATCTCAACAATCAGTGCCACACACAAATGGAGCCACCAAAGTGTTTCAGGTTTCCTTTCAATTTTCCATCTAGTAACATATATTTTATGGTTAATACATATTTTAAAGAGGTTTATGAGGGTTTTATGTATAATAAAGGATATATTAAATCCCTTAAGAGTGGGGAGAACCTTGACTTACCAAAAGGTGTGGCCTTTTAATCAGTTTCACACCCTTCTCCTTTTTTGTGTTTCTAGTTATGCCACTCTTATGCATTATTTTTAGTTTAAATTTAAACTATCAACTCTCCTCTGTGTGATGGTCTATCTCACTGTCTGTGATGGATTTATTATATCCCAATAAATATTAATTTGTGAAACACCCCATCTGCATGGTCAAACCATGATCTGATTTTCATGAACTTCAAGATTTCACATCCCGTAACTCTAGGGTATATCTTTTTATCACACTGATATCTTCTTCTTCCTTGGCTTCTTTCTATTCCCTTAGGGTGTTTAGAGTCCCTATTCCGGAGACGAGTTGTACGTGCATGAGAGCCCTCCTATTCCGTTCATCATGAAGATTCCTATCGTGACCCTTGTTCTTGGAGCAAGGATAAAACATTGATCGTAGATCATCTAGGTATGGATTCTTCCTTCGTCTCTCTATACAATGCATCATGCAGGGTATGTGTGATCTTTTTCACTTGGTACATAGATGAGACCTACTTTAACAAATAAAATAAATGGTCTCTTAAGGAATGAAGGGATAATGATTTTTATTTTGACTATATATTTTACATTCATGTTTATGTTGTGAATTATACAATCTCTTGTCCACTAAAAAATCATGGATGATGTTGGTCGATTCATGCACACTAATAAGATCTTTTTTTGGTAAATATGGTGATTTAATGACTATGACATAGAAACTAATTAGTTATGTAAAATTGGTTTATTAAATAGATGACTGAGTGATATAAACCCTCAGGTGATTACCCTAGTTAACCTAATAGAAACAAGGAACATAATGAATGGTGTTGGATAAATTTTAATTCACCATTGTTTTGTTATAGTGATCTGCATGGTTGTTCTGTTCATGTTTGTGGTGTGATGTAGGGAGTAACCAAATCTTTGGTTGAGAGGTAGTTAGGTTGTGAATATTAGGGCATGTGGACCCGGTGGTAAATGATCTAGACCCGGTATATTGGATAACTGTTTTGTTCTAGTACTTCATGGGATCTCACAGATCCCATTTTTTATGTCGTTACATACAAGAGAACCAAGAGGGAATTCTTAAATGATTACATGGAGGTTTTCTTTTATTGGTTGTTTTGGCCTGTGGTTATGCCTGTTAGATTCCTTGTAGTAATGTAATATTTTAAATGAAATCAGTATAACATGATTATAAGAATTGGTAAAATGGGGGATTTATTTCCATAAAGAGATTATGAACTGGTTTTATCTGTTGGGTACTTGTGCATATAGGGGTAGCATCACGAGTTGTTGTGTACAGGATGGTAGTTGGATTCAGGACCCTTAGGATGGGATGAATGCTTGATTACCTATTTGTAAAAAAATTTGTTCTTGTCTTTCTCATACACTTTAGTCCTTTGTTGATCGCTTCATGTTGAACACCCCCATTTCATGGGGGATGGTGTTTTCCCTTGATTTCTATGAGTGGCTAGTTATTAGATCATTTTTACCCCTCTCCCCGGTAACCCAAGACTATTATAAAAGGATGTGATGTCCTGAGGTTCATTATGGACTAATACTCATCAGGAAAATAATTTTGTGGTGGGTTTTCCCATGTTTGTGTAGGCATTTTTTTCCCATGAGTCTTCGGAATGAGGCCCATGTTTATTTAGATTGGCAGTGGTTGTTCTAGACTATGTTTCTTCGGGCGTGGTAGTGGTTGTTGTGGACCACATGTGTCGGGCATGGTTATATGTTGTTGTGATAGACCAAGTGTTTTCCAGTAGGATAAACGCGCGGTTGGGATAGCCAGTATGATTGTTGTTGGGGTGGTAGTGGGACAACAGTGGGTTTTGTGGGGGATGTCTGATGCTTAAAATGTTCTAGATAACATATTGGAAAGTGGTGTGTGGTACCCAAATATCGATGTGCTATTACAATTATTTTACATTGCTTGAGTTATTTTGGGATTGTGTCTTGGTGAGGCTGGGTAGATAGTTTTCTTTGTAAGGTTTTTTAGATACCACTATTTTCTCACGGGGCATTAGAATGTCTCCCCACTTGTGCACAAAATTTTTTGGTTTCCATACTGAGTATACCAGTATACAAACCCTACGTATATAAATCTTCGTTCAAGTTTATAGGAGGATGTTGAGGGATATGCCAGACCTTACCATCTCTGGCATCGGGAAAGTTGTTGTTTCTTATTTTCTTTCTTTTGGTACTTTCTTTTAGAGTTTTATTATACATTGTGACACTTTATTTTTAACATACATATGAGAATGGGTATTTTTTTCTTTACTTTTATCATTAGTACTTGGTTTTGTTGGGATTTACCATATTATATCATGATCTTGTTCTATAAAAAGGGTAATGCCTTCTATTTATGTCAGATTGTATACCCTTGGTGATAGTCTCCACTCGGGGCCTTCAGGAGGTGGGACTCGGGGGACATTATCTGTCCTTAACATTGATGAAGGAAGGGAAGGTAATATTTCTATCCTTTATCTCATCTTGTAGAAAGATGGTTGTGACATATTGTCTCTCTATAACTCTCTCCACACATCCTATAACCTATTTCACTCCCTAAATTTCGTTCAACAGATCGAGATTTTTTTACCAAAGGGAGAGCATTCAAATGGAGAAGTAATAATCTTAACCAATATTCATAAGTTGATTTCTTTTTCCGTCACCTAAAACATAATATATCTAATTTTTTTATTACCTTCTATAAAATGATATTCTTATATTTTATTAAATAAATTAAACACCCATTATATGATCTTCTTCTAAAAATCTAACAAATGAAAATGTCTCTTACAGCACGTGTGGACTACCGCCTCCATAAGAAAATACATCTATTTTTAATAATCTCATTATAAGGTAGTTTCAAAGGGACACTTTAATTAATATGTTAGATATTTAAAATAATATTAATATCATGAAAATATATTCTAATTGATACCATATTTATTTTCTATAGAAAATGAGAATGATTCCAAATGTGTAGTGAACGCTACCTATTCAAAAAAGAAACATATTTAATTTATCTTATAGATATTTATTATTTATAAAAAATTATAAAAATATGATTCAAAAACATAATGAAAATAATATCATTATTCCATTTTAATAATGATATTTTTTAAAAAATCATTGTATTAACCACACTGACTCAATTATTATTTCTTGTTCGAGTTTTTTTTGGTTTAATGACCATCTTGAAATATAATATATATTTATATCATAGATTAATGGGGAAATGTAAATACTTATTTTTCTAAAATTAATCATAAAATAAGATTTCATATATGTTTTGGAATGTTTTTATTAATATTTAACAAATTATTAATATATATCATGTCATTCATAAAACATTATGGGAAGAGGATCGACACCAACTTCATAATAATTAATTATAACCAAAAAACAATGAAAATTATATTTTAATATAATAAATAAATTTAAATGATATTTTACTATACATATCTAGAATGATGAACATTTAATATATATAAAAACTAACATGACCATTATGAATGTAGTATTAAATAAATCCAGGATAATAAAATACAACGATGAAAAAATATCATCTATAAAATATATTTAAAATAAATGATTATAAAGTATTATTAGAGAATAATATATGTATTATTAATATTTTTAATTATATGTTTAAATAATATATTTTTTATACATTAGTTTAGAACATATTAAACAAATCATGGTGAAAATTTAAGCATTTATCACCTCAATTTATGTTATCTATTACATGTTTTATATGAATATAATTTCATTAAAATAGTGTTTATAATACATATTTTGTATATCATAAATTTAATTGTGTTTTTATAATTTTGTTTTAATTTTAATATAAATAAAAATATTTCTTGTGTTTTAGTGTTAAAATAATGCTTCATAGTTGAAGGATATTTATAAGTAAAAAATTATTTCATTATGCGCTGATATTTGTTTTGTTGAAATTATTTCTGCTATAATTGTTTTATTCTATTAATTTTTATTGTTTATCTTATTTTATATTCCCCTCTTAGAAAAAAAATATTATTTATTCAATGATCATTATTTTAGTAATTTCATTATCCGAAATGTAAAAAAAATTATGTGTAACTCCCATTCATACAATGTAAGATATATGTCTTCTGTATCTTTGTTTTCTATTCCCACAATTTTAATCCTATAAACCTTGAGTCTCCATAATATATTTTCTCATTTTCCCTATATTTTTATATAATACTATTTTCAAATGTATTATTTTTAACTCTTATTTACAATGTGGGTTTTCAAAAAATGGTTTTTGAAATATTAGAATTGTTTTTACATCCCTTAAAAATCAATTCTTTTACCTTACATTCATAATTCCGTATTTATAACCATTATATATTTTCATGGAAATATTATTGAATTCAGTTTTATGTAATTTTATTCCAATTATTTATCTTCATGTTTTTGAAATATTATTTTGAATGTTATTTGTAAATTGTTTTTTTATGAAAATGTTTAAATTTTTTTATAATATATATTTTTTCAATTTAATTTTCTTATTTATCATTATATGTTTTATTTTCAAAGGAAATCATTTTTCATGATTCACCATCTATATTTTCTTATGTCATAATATATCAGAGTGATTGAGTTCTCATTTAAAATTGATTATATTATTGAAATAAATTTTGGTGATAGCTTCTAGAAATGTTAAAAAACCCATTATATATGCATGGATTTTATATGATTTGATGATTTATTTATTTCAAGTTGAAAAAAAAGGTATGATTTAGAATTTTTTTCAAATACAACCCCAATTAATTTTCTATATATTTCTATCTAATGATAGTATGAATTTTTTAGTGACTATAATTTTTGTTAGTTATGCTCATAAAGATAGTGTGTGACTGTAATTCCATTGTGGTATACTCACAATGACTATGTTTAAGTTTAATTGTATTACTATATTACCAAAATTACAATGTGTATGTGTAATTAGAGTAATATATTCACATAAAGGTCATGTTTGAGTGTAATATTAGTTAGATATACTCACAAATATTGTGTGTGATCAGAATTGTGAATGAAAATGATGAAAATGTTATGGTTTTGTATTCTAATTCTTATTTCTATATTATAATAATATATAACCTTGATTATTATTCATTTTTATTTCTTATCATCCCATGGTATTATATAATGGTATATGATTGCTCATATCCACCTATTACATTAACAACTCTTATTATGTTATGATATTTTTTAATATGATTTTAATCTGCTACGCTTGTTCTCATATTGTTATGATTTAACAGTTGATAACATATTGATGAGTTTTTTCATTAATGAGTATTAACTATAACTAATTTATTATGTATCCATTTATTATATTATGAAGAATCATTTAACATTGTATAAGTATAGAAGTTGGTACATTCAGGTATATTATGGAAAAAAAGCCACGAGTATTGTAACATATGTCTCTGAAGTAGATCATTCTTAAAAAAATGTGAAATTCTATTCGTGGGATTTTTTTTAATTTTTTAATGTAAATCATAAAATATGGAAGTTTTGTAAAATAATTATTTTCCCATGTCAATTTGATAAATATCTAATGTTTAAAAAAGACTTTTTTTTTCACCAGAACTTAGTTCATGGGTTTGGGGTTACCTAGTATATAGTTCTTCATGGAGTAAAAATTTTTCACTATCATCACCAAGCATAATAACGATCAACCAAGTGGGATTTTAGTAATTAAAAAAAATTATACATCACTCTTATAGTACTCTACATAGCATTAGTTGTACAAATACAAAAGTGAGAGTGTTAGAATCCACTTTCTCTAAATAAATCACATTTATAGGGAACCAATGAATATTCTAATTAAATTGTAATTAATAAGCTTATCAAAATCATGTAAGATACCCTCATAGTATATTAAAAAATTGATTAAAAATAACTTATATATATATATGAACAGTATCATTGGAAAAAAATGAAATATAAAAATAATTAACATGGGAAAGTTTTAGTAGGCCTTGTAAAGACACTAGAGAGCCCCCCTACCAAAGAATTTATCCCATATACTAATTTATATCCTAGAAATATACACTAATAATTTTTTATCCTTCTTCTAGTTATTTTTAATTATT
The DNA here is from genome assembly GCA_963277665.1 of Viscum album. Taxonomy (NCBI): domain Eukaryota; kingdom Viridiplantae; phylum Streptophyta; class Magnoliopsida; order Santalales; family Viscaceae; genus Viscum; species Viscum album. The sequence continues at coordinate 241,262,199 of OY728160.1, read as the reverse complement.
TGGAATCAATCATCAATTCTATGGCCTCCACCACTTTTTATTTTTTTCATAGAATTTGATTCTGGTTCCAATTATTTATGATCATTACTTTTGATGTTGGAATAATGGATTAATGAAACTTGAAATTACTCATTCATACATTATTAACGAAAAATTTCAACATATATTCATCCACTAATTAACCTTTTACTCTTTTATTTTTTACTTAATAATTTTATAATTTCGTTAGGAATTTGGGATAGGAGAATCCTATATGGTAACCATTATTACATGTTATCTATATAGAAACACTTTTCAATTCACAATGAATATTATTTCTTCAGATTAATATCTATACCTTTATCTCTTTCTATTATTATTAAGTATTAATAAATGGGATTATAATGTCACATAATATTTATTTTTGAATCTAAGGATGAGGTACATTGATGTGTGTAATGATATCATTAACATTATCTGAGACATTATTATCATGAGAATGTATATGGTGTAAATTTTTTGGTCTATGATAGAAACTATCATATTTTGGGATCTATGTTTACAAATAAATAAAATTAATTCATGATTATTTGATACTTGTGGATGTGTTTTATAATAATTTTTTTCATCACAATGATACAAAAAAATCCAAGAAATATTGGTTCATGAAACTGGATATGATACTAGGAGTTGTTAATTTTAATAGATTGTTGAGAATACATTATCTCACTAATGTAATTGTTTTATATTTTTTGTTACAGTTACAGCAGTGAAACTATGTAAAATGTGTATATGTGGTTACCATAATGGGATAGTTAATTCTAAAATGTTATCTACCATTATAGAATATAGGATACGATACTATTTTTATATAGAACATTTATTTTCATACATTAAAATTTCATAAATTATGTTGAATAATTAAAACATTATAAAAATAGATTCCCAAACACCGTATTAGTCACATGCCTTTGGAGAAATTGATATATAAACAATAATACATACACTAGATACATTATCTCCAACTAGATTATTTTTGAATAACAACCATATTAGACACATCAATCATAATACATATCTTCATAACATGGGGATGGAAACATAAAAAGAGGTGATATCAAATTTTTAGTAAGGGTAAAAAATGATTATTTGTATTCATAATCATGATTATATAGGAATTATAGGATAATCATGAAAATATACGACCATACACATTATATCAAAGATCATAGTCATGAATCATGGGATAAATATTGATAGTTCAGAATACTTGAATGATAAATAAATATAGAACATTCACCTCGAAACCGAAACATAGGAATAAAAGAAGGAATTGTGGAAGACACATAAACATATATAATATGATTTCTGGAGTAGGTAATGTATCTATAACAAGACCATCTTGATAGTATATTTTCACTCCCCACACAATCTTGGTAGTCATGTTTCACTTCCATTTCGATCATATTAGCATGAGTTCACTCCTCATACTATATTGTTAATCATGATGCACTTCTATGGACATCATAGTAATAATGTATCATTCCCAAGAACATATTAGTATATCTCATGGGATATAAATTATTACCGAATGAATTAGAGAAAGATATAGGTCCCACCTCTCTCATAATAAAAGTGAAAAAATACGTTCCACAAGTTCATAAATAATCATATCATAACTCATGAAATGATGTGGGAATTATAAACATGTAATCATGCATTAAATTTTGGGAAGAGACAGATTTTATAACAGTTTCACCTTAAACATAACCAATTAAAAGAAACATGGTTCCAAAATATATAACCTATGAAATAGAAATAGGTTTCATACACATAATTCCATCAAAATATAATCTATTTAGAGAAATTATATGAACAAACACATTTAATAAATTCTCCAAAAAGTATGAGTAACATCAATGGATGTTAACATAGATGAGATATAATTTTGAAATTCTTTTAAATTTTTTTTTGAGGAACATATATTTTCAACATTAAAAAATATTCATTAAAACATAAATTATTTTTCAATCCTTTATCTATAAAAATTGCTTTGATAATTTATAAAATATTAATTTATAATAGTAAAAAGTTTTTAGAAATAAATTTTTTTTAATATGGGATTCAAATTTCTTTTAAAATAATTTTTAAAACATTCTTGAAACCATTGATTGTGAATGAAAAAGATTTCAGATCGGAGAGAGAGGCAATCATATTTAACATAAAAACGTTATCTTTAGTACCAAAGAGTTAGAAAATATCACAAATAATTGGATATATCTTGAGTAAATATAGAATATGGAAACTCATGAGTGTTATTGAGAGATGTATTATTAGATTTAATCAATGGATTCATAAACATAAACAATATCTAAAAGTGATGAGGTTATCTAAATAAACACTTATAACATGTTAATATTGGATCACACTATCCATGCAAGAAAATAAAATTAAATAAAGATTAAAATATCAGAAATATAATTAGTTTCTAGATATAACAATTAAAATGTAATTATATACACCTCAAAAAAGAAATTTGGTTCCCAAGAAAACATTAGTCACAATAAAGGCATGTTGAGACAAAACTATTTAACTAATTTGGTAACTTTTGGAAATAACACCCATGAAATTAAAAAAATAAAATGGATATGTGAATAACTATAAATGTAATTTTAATATAGATATAATAAATTCATCTGAATTATAAAAACATTACAAAAGGAATGTGTGGTGAATAATGCATTTATTTCATAGAAATAAAAGTGTGATGAAATCCCATTACATTGTTCCTGGACTATCATCGTACTCATTCCAAACACCTCTATAATAATTATAAATTTATTATATATATTTTCAAATAATAATATTACTATATCTAATAGCTTATATGATTTTATTTGTACTTTATATAACCCTATTTTATATAATCATATGTTAAGGTTTCACTTCATTTAATATCCGACGAGTTCATTGCATGGGTCTTAATTTGATATATCATTACTCTATTAAAATGTATTGTGATTATAGAATGTTAACCATAATTTAATTATAATTTATATTCAGTATATTTTTATGGTAATAATATATATAATATAGTATTATTAAATTAAATACACCATTCATGGAGAAAGTAATCCATATGTATACATGAATGTTGATTCTGTTTAAAAAGATGTATTGAAATTAAGAATTAAAATGAACTATGTGTATATATGTATATGATATCATTAAATTATAATTATAGTATTATATATACCATATAATTTCACTAAACCCATTTTTATTACATTCCATATAATGTGTGAATGAATCATATATCATTGATGATGTGGTAGTCCAAACTTCCTCAAACAAAATAATCATATTTACACCAAATAGAATGTTATAAATATGTGTTCTAAATGGAATAGAAAAAAAATAAATAATAACATAATATATAACCTATAGAAATATATTTTCTATCATAATTACCCCCATGAGAGGTATTAAGGAACATTGATCAATCATCGTTTAATGAGGCAATAGTTCACCATACACATAAACAATATATTCATTATCCATTAGATGGTTGAGAGTGTAAGTGTAGGCTGAAACTTTAAAATAGAAACATCATAGAATATTTATTATTATGTTTATGTTATAAAATCTTGTTAATATAGCATTTTATTGGGTGGATAATGAAAATAAAAGAAATGGATTGAGAGAATACATAACCTCTTAATTTGGTAACTCCTTTTGGTTTGTGCCAAAATTATTCCTTGGATAGATTTATGAATATTGGGAGGCCTATAGGATTAATATAGGTAATTTTTTATGTTTATTGGTTAGACATTATCTGAATTGAGGAGGTTTTAGGGGTGTGATTATGTATGGTAGGTGGTGGCCATTTATAGGGAAGAAAATAATCACATGAAATTTGTGATAAAAATTAGGGTTACACAAATTATTACTTACGAAAAGTCATAAAAACTCAAAATAAAAAAATGGAAGTTGTATGGATGATATATGTACATAAAATGGGGTTATGAGAATTTTATTAGTCATTTACTGTTTTTAATATTATGACTTAGTTCCCAAATTAACATAATTTTACTTTATTCATAGTGATTAATTTTATTCAATTTTACTTATCATTTTGGTGAAAAATAAACATGACATAATTAGAATATAAATAATATCTATATTATAATGGTTTATTTTGTATTTCTGAAATTCAATTCATAATATATGAAAAATTAAGAATAATATGTATCCCACAGATAAGGCGAAAATATGGGTCCCTAAAAGAGTATGATGTTCGAAACATTATTAATTTTTTTATATTCAATATCAATGTGGTGTTGATTATAATAAAATAAATTGAATTAATATATGTATAATTTATCTAATATATTCTTAAAACAAATTTAAAATATAATTTAACAATAATAAATATTTAAAGAAAAAAATAATTTTTAACCTAAAAGTTGTATATTTCAATATTCATAAAAAATTAAAAATTTTCCGAATTTTCAGAAAAATTAACCCTAAGATAAATTAGACATTATAAATACAAAAATAATTTATATTTTATCAAATTGAATTTATAAATGTGTTTAAAATAAATATTATTATTTAAATAGGTTCTTTTGGGAAAATAGTATTTCTAAGCATAAATGAATTTTACCAAAAATAATATAAATAATTATCATTATTTTTTTATTATATAAAATAACGATAAAAACTATTTGAAATGTAGTTATTATTATAAAAATTACTATGTCTAATGGATATTTTAGAATTATCTCATTTAAATAACTACTATATTAAAATTATTTTTCATAAAAATTTTGGTGTTGCGTATAACATAAGCCAAGTTGATGGTGCATTTATTGTACACTGAGTTGTCATTCCTTACTCTAAGTTGGTTTCTTGTAATATATATTGAGTCAGTGTGGTGTAACGTACACCATATTGGTGTCTTGTAAATAATATGTTTTCCTTAGTTCACTACAAGACCTAAATGAGAATTCAATTTATTTGAAAAAATGTCTATAAAAACTCTATGGGTTAAATTATATCCCCATAACATGAATTTCACCCTTTAAAGTCCTAAGTAGTGTAAACAAATTGACGATACATATGCTTCATCATATACTTATATTCCTATATTGCATCCTCTTATTGGGGATTTCCCCATAAAACATTGACCATGTGAGTGGTCATTCATCATATAATATTATCTATATGATATGAAATTCTATAGTATTCTCCTAATAAGAAATTTATTTCATTTGTGGTATGACCTCTGAGTTCATTAAATGTGAAGGGCTTGGTATGTATTTATATAAGTTAAATACATGGAACACATCATGGACTAGTAAAAAATTTGGAGGGAGTTCCTTGTGATAAGCTACGATCTCGAAATGATTATGAATCTAGAAGGGCTCAATATACATAGGGATTAGTTTCACATTCTTCCCGAATCTCATAACAATCTAATTGGGTGATATTTCATAGAACACCTTTTTACCAAATTCATATTCCAAATCACACTGATAGACACATGATCCATTCAATTTATCCTTGCTACATGTCTTTTGTGACTCTTTGAAATTCTGATAGAGTCATTGACTCAACCCTTAAAATTGGCGACATATATAAGGGGAGACATGATGATCACACATATTTTCCGATAGTGTGATCTTACCCTAAGATGTTAGAATTTTTTTTAACCACATGGTTGTATCATTGTGGCCTTATGACAGCATTCGTTATATGGATTGGTTTTCTTTGTTCCATGCCCTGATTGAAACCTTTCGGTGAAGTGTGTAGTGAGTTTGTTGTGATGGAATGAGGATTTATTTCATTGGTGAAAGTGAAACCTTGGAAGCATAGAATGGGATAATGCTTAGGATGGAGAAACTTATCACTTATGAGTTGTCTATCCTTACCCTCAGATAAGTTGATATATTGAGATTTTAGTTCCCCTCAGAAGTGGAAGTGTAATGGGCATATTTCTAGAATATATTCTATGAATACCTCACCACTGAGATATCAATTTTTTCATCGACTTACACCTGGGGATGAAACTGATATCCTCACTGGTGTATCAGATGAATCCCATAGAGCTTCAAGGGCTAAGGTTGGAGTTGGAGGATCTATAGAGGAAGGGGTTCAAGAGAGTCAATGTTTCACCCTGGTCCGCACCTATTTTTTCCAAGAAGGAAGATGTGATTTTGAGGTTGTGCATAGATTACCGGTGCATGAACCATCTAAGGGTGAAGAATTCATATCCACTGACGATGATATATAACCTCTTAGATTAGATGATAGGGGAATGATGGTTCATGAAGGTTAACGTTCGATCGGGTTGTCACCTGTTATGAGTATGGGATGCAGATATATGAAAGAAGACTTTCAAATGTCGCTATGGTCACATAGAGTACTTGGGTTTTCCTTTGGTGTGACAAAAACCCCTATTGTGTTCATTGAAAATATGAACTAGATCATATAGTAGTTCATAGACTGGTTAGAATTAGTCTTCCTAGATGACATACATGTGTACATGGCATAATTGGAAAAGCATGCAAGACACAAGCCAATGGTTCAAGATGTACCTCGAGAGAACATGATTTATGGGATGCTTTCAAAGTGCATGTTTTCTATACAAGAATTTCACTTTCTGGGACATGTTATCTCAGTAGATGGGGTAGTGTTAGAGCCAACCAAGGTCTAGGCGATGTTATCATGGGAACCATCTAGGAGTGTGATAGAGATGAAATTATTTCATGGGATAGTAGGATATTACGCAATATTTATACCTTATTTTTCCAAGATATCATTACCAATGACATCATTTACCCGAATGGTATAGACATTTGTATGGACAGAAGAGTGGTCGTATGCTTTTTAGTAGTTGAGGCCAATTTTGAAATGTTCCCCAATCATTATGTTACCAGATGAGGGTGTCAAGTATTTAGTATTATGCAATCCATCAGGGACTAGGAATGGCTGTGTTCTGATGTAGATATAAGAAATGATTTCTTATGGTTTGCACCATCAATTTCTACATGGGGTTAAATAAAAGACCAATGATCTTGAATTGGTAGCAATTGTCTTACCATTTAATATTTGGAGCCACCACCTAATGGGTTAGATGTTTATCGTCTACTCTGAAAAAATAACCTCATGAAAATCTTCTTACAGAAGGATATAAACAAGAGGCATAGGTGATGGATTGAGTTCCACTAAGATTATGATTTGAAGATCTTATTTATTTTTCTGAAGGGTAACATGGTGGAATAAGATATAAAAAAAGGTTGAGTTTGCAACTACTGAGAGCTGCATCGAGAAATTTTTCCTCGCTACCATTATCTTTAATGGATGGAGATGATGTGACTTATCTCATGTTTATGGTTATCACCCCTCCACTATTTCGAAATGTATGAGAGGAATAGCTAGGGGATGTCGACTATGGGGAATTTTGTGTTCAGTTACCCACAATACTTACTCTAGATGGAATTTTTTAATGTGGGGAGCACGCAATTCTTTTAAGAAAGCATAAATATATAGAATGAACATTGCACGAGGAGGTTATACAAGAGTTCCATACATCTAGTTTATAGGTACACATTTTCAGGGAAAAGATGTTTCATGACCTCTAGCATCAGTTATGGTTGTCCTATTTGATGATGGTAGTATTAGAGTTCTTTTCTCGATGCCTTACCAGCCAGTAGGTGAAGGCTGAGCACTGGGTTCAGCATGGTTAGCTCACCCCTTAGAGGTTCCTGAGTTGAAGTGGGATGGAATATCTATGGACTTCCTGATACTTTTTACACATATATCCAATGGCCATGATTTAATCTAAGTGATCATAAATAGAGTCACCAAGTTGGCCCACATCCTATCATTCAAGGAGAAGAGTTTAGTAAAGTTATTGGGTAGCCTCTACATGTAAGAGATAGTGTAGTTTCATGGAATACAATTGATGATAGTCTCATATCAAGATCCAAAACTCACATCCCGGAGGGGGAAGGTATTGCATGTGGATTTTGGGGCTCAGTTATTATTACGAACAAACATTACATCAAAATATTAATGTTCAGTTGGAGAGGACAATTTAGGTTCCATATGAAATGTTGAGGGCATGTATGTTGCGTTTTATTCACATTTGGGATTATCACCTACCACTAGAGGATTTTTCATACAAAATATGCTACCACTTCACCTTTATAATGACACCATTTGAGGATTTACATGGGCAACCACGCTGGTCACCACATTACTGGATAGGCCAATGAAGGTCCACACAAATGGGTCAATAGTTAGTAATAGCTACCACTGAAAAGATGTAGATCATCTAGGAATGAATGAAGACTACTGAGAGCCAGCAGATAACTTATACATAAATACATCAATGAACTCTAGAGTTATAGGATAGAGTTCATCTCTTCCTATGGGTCTTACCATGATGAGGGTTGCATAGATTTGGATGGGGTGGAAAGTTGTCTCTGAGGTTCATTATCCCTTTCTTGGTACTGCGTAGAGTTGGTGTAAAAGCCAGCTCTATATCCACAGTTACAATGGGTACATGATGTCTCCCACATGTTGTTGTTGAGGAGGAACATGTCTGACCCATCACATGTCATCGAATATAGTGATATGGACATCGATTATGGAGTGACCTTCATAGAGTACACAGTAGAGATCGAGGGTCGACAGAAGATGTCCCTTAATGAAGGGGAGGTTACCCTAGTGTGTGTCTGGTGGAAGTATGAGAGTCATCAAAAGATCATGTGGGAGCGAGAGGCTCATAATTTTGACCAATACCAACATATCTTTGATTATCAATTGTCTTGGATTTTTAAGGACACAAAACCTTATTGTGGGAAGAATATAATGTCTTTTATTTTATGTGTTTTATTAATAAATATTATATGGAATTTATTCAAGACCCAGTTTGCGATGTTGTGATATTCCAAGCCACATGGTTCCCAAAATAAACATTTGAAAAAAATTAAAATTTTAAATAGAATAAATGAGTAGTTTTCATGGAAAAGTGGAATAAAATATATATTGGTTCTTAGTTCGGAAATATGAGGGAACGGTTCCATTGAGAGTAGTGACATTACCTTAGGTACATTCTAACATTGACTACCATGGGTAGGTTGAAAAAGTAAACTTTTGGACATGTAAGGAAATAAAATAAAATAATTATATTATATTATATTAACATTTCATCAACACAGTGAAGGAATATTTTGAATAAGCTTTTACACAAAATTCTCAGGGTTAGCTGCATATCCATGGAATTACCTTGAGGTGTCGATAGGAGACCACTATGAGAATCTTCTCGATAACTCACTATGAAGAATCTACCATTCATGAATAATAGTGCAAATAGTGTTTGAGGACCTCACTTACAATGGAAGAACAAACCTTATTCTTCATCTATTGATCCTAACTTGAGGTATAGGATTATATTTCAATTTTTCCTTGGTCTTGAATTAAAAAACAAATGAGATCAACCCACGAGCATGTCGACCCACGGTTCAATTGTTCTTATGGGTGGGTTGTTTTGTGGGTTTGTTTTTGTAGATTATTTCATATTTGATTCATTTTGATTTATTCTTCTAATGGTAGTGGATCGAAATGATAACGAAAAACGACATAGGTTTTTTACATGATATGTTTAGGAATTTCTTCTCCTTACCATTGGCGTTCTTCACATTATTCACCAGATTATAAACAACAGAACATTGTGCATCTATCTAACAATGTAACGATCCCAAATCATAGATATGATATCATAAAAACCCATCATTGGTGTGACAAGAATGGAAGAAAATGAATCGACATGGTTTGGTTAAAATTTTTCTTCGATAGTTCATTGCGTAGATGATCAAAATGAGTTATCTTGGATGATCGAACCCCTTAAACCTCAAAAACTGTTAATGTAATGGTATGTGGACATCATATATTAATTTTTTATGTGATTGTATGGTTGAATTTAAAGATAAAAAATCACTCGACACGTTCTATAGAAGAACCAGATTTCTTTATTGTTGTGAAGAACATGACGTGTGGGGTCGGACATCCAGTATTAAGGGGTTCAAGATGCATGAGGAGATAACAGGATGTGTGAAAACTGTAACATGACATGGGAGTCCTTACACGATATTCTGTGTGTATATTAGATTATTCATAAAAATGGGGGATAGTACACAACAGGTAATCCACCACACGGCCAGACCAGGTCAGTTACACAGGTTACCCCATGTTCTATTACATGGTTAGGCAGACAGAGGTCAAATCCAGGTACATAAACAAGACCAGTGTACACAGAGCATACCATAGACAATCAAACATTGCGTGTGACAATTTCTCCAAATTTTGAATCCACTTTTATACATGACATGACTTCTTACTCATGCCATTGCACACAATCAATACCCTATGTCAAGGGAAACTAAGTGTGACCTTTCTACATGTGGTGTTCTCTATTCTAAAATGCCTGATCTCCGTGTCGACCATTCCATGGAAATGTTTCGTCTGGGTTAGTGACACTTTTATCAATCCAAGGAAGATCATTTATCGTTTCCATCCATAAGAGTATGATCCCTTCAGCATGAATTTCATTATAAGGTCAGAGTCCATTCAAGAGGCCTAGAGCGAGATCCTCTACCAATTCTTGGCCCAATGGGGAGTCAGGTATCGACGTGAAAAATTCTAGAGGATGTTGATCCTCAACTTAATAGGTGAATTTGGATGAGTTTTGGTATACAAAAAGGCCTTGTAATTGTTCCTCATCTTTGTATCGTGATCTTTTCCCACTCCAGAGTGTGTTCTCTTAGAATAATTGCATATATTCCCTCTTCATATCTATAATTATATCTATCTCTCATGAGACACTTCCCAATGAACGGTACTTATCAGTTGGAAGACATCATAACTATCAGACCCATGGAGGTATTTCTCTAGGGCTGGTGCTTCATGGAATCTTTAGATCAAATCCCTAGATTGGGTATGCAGTCGTTGTAACATACCTCTAGACTACATGTATGGGCTTCGAGTATAGAAACATGTTTCTCTAGGTATATATTGTGTAGAAAAATATGGCGGATAGTTGATCATACAATTACATTTGGATTCGTTTGTAGTTTTTTTGGTCCTGTACTACGTATTTTCATACTCACCCCTACATGGTATTTTCCAACACTTGTCGTGTCTTGTGATGATGAGAAGATTTTTTAAGGAGTCTAGGGTATACTGTGACCACACCGAACATTATGAGATTCCCTACAGACCAAGGAGTACCTAAATCTATGAGAAAAATTCCTAGTACTTTTTTCTTACAAACATATTGGACTTTGTAGTTTACAGACTCTTTTTATTTGTGGGTTTGTGTTGTAGCCCAGTCTATATTACACACATTACATTCTGTTGTACTCTATTTCTTAAAATTAGTTGAATGCATGAAACTCTTTTCCTTAGAGACTATTTCACATTTTCTCATTTGTGGGCTTGGAGATATGGGCATTATCATAGTTTAATAAGAAATGCAACCCATATTAGTGATGTTTCAACTCAGTGTTAGTCACCATCCCCTAGCTTGTTGGAGGCGGGGTTGGGGAGTCACAGCTTGGGCCCCACTACGATGGTTCATGACACTAGATATCCACACATGTATTAATTCATTATTTTAATAATTTGTCTACATAGAAAAAATGACATTAAAAGGATGATAAACCACACTAAAAATCACAATATATTATAACCATTAAGGTGATAAAAACTTTGATACAGCTTATTATCACACTCCATGTCCCAGAGGTGACATAAAATAGTATTTTTATTATTTTATAAGAAATATGATGGCTAGATCATAAATGAAATAAATTTTTCATATTGATCATAATATAAAAAATATTTCTCAATAATTCACACACACTCCAATGAACCATCATTTTAGTGTATTTGGAGATTAGATACATAAATAGGTATTTTACAACACTTTAAACAATCATAAATAGGGTCACCAAACTAAACACCCATCTAGACTTTTTTTATGTTACAAGCATCATCATATCATTGAGAATTAAATCATATGAAAATGGTGATCCAAGATGAAATATAATTGTGATATATATATATATATATAATATCATTACTGGTACTTGGATATGAGATATAGATGTGGGAAAATAATCAAGGTTCTTGGATCTAATAAATGGGGACATTTCGAAAAGACAATATATTATATTTCATTAGTTATAGAATAAATCGTTAAAAAAAAAATTCAGGAGAAATTTGACTGTGAAAACATGAGAGAGTAGTCATGAATCGTAACAAATGAAAAATAATATGACTTATACATAATAATATAATATAAAAACATTTTATGCAAGGATATAAAAAATTATTTCAACATAAAATATTGTGAACAAAGATACCATAATTAAATAACTCTCAATAACTTATGAAAAAATCTCTAAGAAATCATGACCATACAAATTATTTTTAAAAAATATATCCATAATCATTTCTACATAAAATGATGAGATAAATGAAATATATAATCATTTCAATTCACATCATATGAAAAAAATTATTCATAAAATTTTTTACATGATGTATGCAAAATAAATCTACTTAAAATCTTGTCCATGCACAATTTTATGAACATAACTAATAATAATTATAGCCAATATAGTTTCCAAAAAATATATTAATAGTAATGTACATATAATTTATTTATCAATTTAATAAAAATAATGTATATGCACATCCTACTTAACAATTCAATACTCTATAATTTCTACTAACAAAAATATCTTAAAATTATAGATAAATATTTTAATTTTTTTTGGATTTTGGTAATAAAAATTCCTATATTGTAATTATAATCCTCATTTTTAAGAATTCCTAATTATATAACCGATTAATAACCGAATGTCAAAAAAATTATGAAAAAATTACATAATACATTACCATAAGTCATCTAATTGATGAATATGGATTGATTCATTTGACAATATACCCTAAGAAAAATAGGAAACAATAAATTATGTTGACATATTCAAAAAAAAAACCTTGTATTAAAAAATTAGGAATATGAATTGATAAATAATAAGAAATATCATTTAATATCAATAATTTATTAAATATTTGGAATTAAAATTACATTTGAAAATGAAGAAATATTTGACAGAATATTTCTTAAATATAGTAAATAAGAATGATAGTAAAATGTGATCATATGAAAACTATTATGAACAAGATTCATTTCAAATATTTCTAAATAAGGTCAATATTGGTGAAAAAAATCATTCGTAAAAATTTGAATGAGTATTCCCTTTTTAATGAATCACAATTCTATTGAAAAATAAATTTAGGAATCATAAATGCTGTTCTTAGGACGCACATAAAATAATCTAATGAATATATAAAAGGTTGAAAAATATTCACATCTAACAAGAATAAATAATTGTATATTCATATATAAGAACTATTTAGGTTGAATTGTGAAATAGATAGAGGTGTATTAGAAGGAATACTAAACAACCCCAGAAATAATTAGAGTAGAATAATTTGAGTGGGTTTTAAAGAGATAAAACAAATAATTTTACAATAAGGTAGCTGATTTATATAAAATTTCAATTTGAAAATGATATTTCAATGGAATAATTATGAATTTGAAAAATTATCATTCAATATACAATGAATTAAAGAACAAAATATTTCATTGTAAATCAAATTTATAAAATAATATTTATATTACATGGAATTTAAGGGGTATTACAATTGTCACAAAGAAAATATTTTTTATATATAGAAAATATATCATTGATTGAAAATTACATTGATTAAATTAATTATATCTTAAACTCAATAAAAGAACTTCCACATCTTTGATTAATTCCCTCCTCAAAACATATACCTTTTGAATGAAATTTTTAGGATTCCATCATGGAAGTAGATTCTAGAAAATATATAAAGAAGTATATAATATTTGAATAATGGTTATGAATTTATTAAGGGACTAATTAGTTTGATTGGATTGTAAGGGTTTGATGAGAACTCATATTGTTGGTAAAAAGGGGGACCTTCTCTTTGAAACACATTCCAGGGGAATGATGTGGATAGAATCATATGTTATTAAAGTGAGTTAGGTAAGGAAATTTAAGCAAGAAATTTAGATATGACTCCCACAACTATAAAAAATTTATATAATGACAATAAATAAATTTTTATCAATCAATATAAACCAAATTAATTTACCTATTTGTAATCTATTTTACCTTATTTAATTAATTATCATTGTAATTGTTCATCTAAATTAATTGGTTACTATATAATAATTTGAAATTTTCAATTCCAAATTTGGACATTATTTAGTCTATCTCAACTCTACTATTTTATATAATCGACTTTAACATTAAAATATTATATATATATATACACAAAATCATTTTTTTATAAAAACTGACTTTTTTAATCCACAAGTGTTCTTTTTCTTCTTCTAAAAAAATTCATATTTAAAACATAGTTAAATTATTTATTAATATATTTTAAAATAAAAGTATCATTAACCCACTAAATGGGATAAAGTTATTTTTTTAAAGTAAAAAAAACAACACTTATAAGACTTTTATTTTAAACTAACCATTTCACCATTACCAAGGTAACTAACTTTTACCATAGTTACATTTTTTTAATAACAATATAAAATAAATGTTAATAGATAATTTGAATATTATGATTCCATATATGAAATAAATTTTATTATACTCATTTTATATGTTTGATAAAAAATTATTTTAACATAATAACACAAAACACATAAAATGTTTTTTTAATTGTATTTTTACCCATATAAAATAATTTAATCCTATTCACAATGAGTTCGTAATAATTGAATAACTTATAAATTGTTTTTTAACATAAATAAAATAATATATATTAACACATTAAAAATTAGTAATTAATATAATGTCTATATTTTATACATTACATGATATAAAAAACGGCCAAAATATAATTTTTTCTGAGTAAACCAAGATTATAGTAAAATGAAACAAAATTAGAAACGATTAAAATTATTAAATGTGAGACATTTTTAACTTATATAAAAAAATATGTGAAATTTTTTTATATTAATGAAAAAATTAATTTATTTTAATTATTATGTTGAATGGATTATTTTCTACTATAGTTCAATTATTTATAAGGAATATATTACATCTTTTTAATAATGATAGAAATATAGTTTATGAAAATGATTTGTTTACTTAATATAAGGGTGTTACATCTATTAAAAAATATATATCATTATAATTGTAATTTTCTATCAATGATGAAAATAGTTGTGGGTATCCATAATATATACATGTACAAAGAACTAAATTCTCATTAGATACTAATCTCAATATAATAGGTCTGATATAATACTAATATTTCCCCTCAATACATGCAGATCCTCAAAAATGAGTTTCTCCCAAGACATTTTAGATAAATAGAAATAATTCATGGATATTAATATCCATTTAATGGATGAAATTTATATAGTGAGTTCATGTTCATGTATACATGATCATGGATTAATATTTGATAAGAAATTTTATTTCATTATCCATGAAATTATTCTTAAAACAATATTGAGAGAGAAGATACATGCCCAAAATCATATAAAGTTATAATTAAAGGATAATAATATAATATATAGGAGGAACATTTGAAAAAATATATATATAATATAATTTATATACTTTAGATTCTAATATGATAAAACAAGATGTTCTTACAATAATATGATCATTAGAGTGGAGAATTAATGAAATTAGAAAAAAAAATTATATAATGGAGTGGGTATAATAATATTTACATTGGAAATATTTATATATTTCAATTTAATAATATGTCTAATAGTAAAAAATTAATGACTATGATCTCCTTATGTAGTTCTGATCAGGAATTACTTTATTGGATCCCTTGGTCGTAGTGGTTACTTATGTCTGTTATCCTAATTGAATCTTGGATCACTTTATAAATCGGTATAGTTCCACAATTCCATAAAAATAATGAAATAAAGAATGGGTATTATATTTTTTGATTCCCTTATACAGTCTATTTTATTAGATTACATATTTTTATATCATATATATCAATGCGCTCCTTGGATAAGCTTTCACACTTTAATATTTTTCTATTGATTCCCATAAAATTCTTGTTTGGTTCATCCCATACTCAAGAAAACATGGGTAATTGATTTATCATTATAGCATGTGAGTAATCATATGATTTTTTATGAAAGTATACATTTCATTCATATCAAAAAAACAAATCAGAAAAATAAAGGTTTTTAGTATCTATTTCATCATTATGATCTTTAAAAACAATTTATTTATTGGAACTGAATTCCCTCATGGGTAATTACATTTAATGAATTAGATTTAGAAAAGTTATAAATATATAAATTTTCATTCATGGTTAATATTAAAACAAAAAAACCATATAAATAATTCCAATGTTACATTTATAGGTATCAATGTATTTATCATCCTTTTGATTCTTCTCAAGGAATTTTCTATATATTTATGTGTAATGGGTTTAAGGAAAATATTTATTTAAATATACCTTTTTTAACTTCACATAATTCATGGAGTGAAATTGTTCCCTTCTCTTTATTACCATTGTTAAATTCTACCCTCATTTGTCATTCACTTTAAAAAAATAATTTTCTAAAAACTATTTCATACTTAAAAACTATGGAATTAAAAATATCATATCTATTGTGTTTATACATTTTTTAATTAATATGTGGTTTATAAGATCTAAAAATAGTCGGAGGGAATTTACACATGAAGTTATTTGTATCATTTATATTTTATATGGTGTTTTTAATATCAATAAAATGATTTTAGATTTTTATTATAGCCAAATATATAATTTCTATGATAGTTTCCCCCAATCTCCCATATTTTTTAGTTTCTCATTATGAAAATCATTAAATTTTTCCTCAAAATCATTATTAATATAGTCACTCCATGTTCCATCCACTGAATTTTACTAAAAATCTTATCATGAGATTTATAAAACAATAATTAGATTAAAAACCATAAAATATGGTAATTAAATCTAATTATGTAAAATATTATGGCACCTTCATTTCAACATTTCAAATTGTAGGCTCATCCTTTATCAAATTTGGTTTATCGAAGTATAAACGTTCTTATTATTCGAAACATAATGGAATAATAACTAATCAACATAAAGATACCTACAAAGACAAAATGGATTTTCACTACTAGATCTTGTGTTATAAAATAACATTCACCATATGCCTTTATACCACATGAGATGACATGATCCTAACAAAAATATATTTTAAATAATATTTATAATATGAACATCACATCTACCAAATTCACACATGATCCAAAAAACAAAATATATGTAATATTTTGATATCATATATGTAATAATTTTTTAAAAAATTTATGAACATTTCAGAATAGTAGTACCCTAATATAACATATTTAGAATCATCATTAATTACACTCTTCTTTATATCATATAGAATATAAAAATAAAAATTTAGATATATTTGAAACCTAATACGGGTAAATATAATATGTAATAATAAAATAACAGAAGTTAGACTATTATGAACAGGTTAGAATGAGAACACAATCAATTTAAATTTATATAATAAAATAGTAAAACACCCAACCATAAAATAATGAATAAAAATTCATACTATAATTAATATTTCAACACCTAAGACATGTGTAATTTGAGAGTGAAAACATGAAAAAATTATCAAGAAAAATAACATCAGAATATGAATTTGAATTAAAAATATAATAATATGAGATAATACAATTTATTAAAACCCTACTAAAAATTATCTCAATGTAGTATCCTGTGAAAAGAAAACTGTTATCATTTATAAACCAAAATAAGTTAAAGAAGATGTTAGAAATATTATCCACACACAAATATCTCAAAAAATATAACTAAAATTATTTCCTCTACAAATCTTCTTAAAAATTTATCAACATTAATAGCCATAAAAATCATGTGGAAAAATCTATCCATTATAATATAAAAATAAAACGTTATAAAAAATTTATCCCCAAATATAATCGATGGTAAATATTCTAAAAAACTATAAAAAATAATATAAACAGAAAATATTATGAAAATTGATATTTATGATCATGTATATGAAAAATATTTGGAACAAAGATATTTTCATTCACTCCTAAAAACACATCATTATCTTATGAGATATAATTTTCCCTCTTTGTAATGTGGAGTTATAATATACCCACCTATATCTTTATGATAAATAATATAAATTTCAATTTCAATAGTTACATTATAGATTCATTAACTGATGAGAAATAATTTCTTTTCAGGAAAGCATCTACAAAAAATATTTCCAATCCATACTTACAATGAATATAGATGGTCCGTCTCAGTTAACCATTATCTAGTGTTTACATTATTACATTTCCACTAGTAACAAGTGATACATTCATGAAGTATTTATCAACATAGATTTCTTGGAAACCTATATACATACATGACTTCCATGTTCCATTTGATGATAATAACATCGCATGGATGAATATATTCCATAATATATAATCATTCAAATATATATTATTTATATAATATAGAGTAGATAAAATAATGGTTGATCTCATAAACTCAGTTTTGTTAGAATATAGTCGAAGTTATCATAATAAAATAATGAATAACTAATACGGTAGGGTGAATAATACAAAAAATACCATTTAATTAATAACATGTGAACAAATAATTCCCTAGATAATATCAATATAATAATCAAATTGACACTTATTACTAGATTTCCAATTAAAGGAATTCAAAATTACATAATTCTATGACCTTACCATCATATCCTCATACCAAGACACCATTAATCATATATGAATGAGTTCTACTATGATATCATATATAATGTAAATTTTGTATTTGAAGATATTTTCTTTTTATGGGATGGTATAAAATGAGTAACACAAATTATTGTATACCCCACGATACATATTAATTCATCAAGGGAATATCTATAATTTTTTCCCACATATAACAAAAATATTTCTAATTACTTACACATATATTGATTCAAAAATATAATATATATTCAATATAAATTATTAATTTATAAATTTCCATATTAAATAATTAATAAATATCAAGAATATTTCCTTTATAAATGAACTTTTTACTAAAAATAATTTAGTTCACACTATTTACAATAGTGGGTATACGGTTTACTTAACATTAGGACAAATTATTATATAGAATATAGCTTCAAGAAAATGAGATTATTCCATGTGAATAGGACTAATTATAAACTATAAATAATTAATGTTTCACATAGGATATTAAATTCAATAGTAATAATGATATTTATTAATTTAAATTCTTTCAATAATCAGAGAGGTCAATTATAGAGAAATTTTTTAAATAAAAATCTATACTATTTATAGAAATATTATTCAAGGAAACATGTAAATCATTTAAAAAATAATTCAATGATATTTTCACGATAATTTCAAAATATTCTTTGAAAATAATATATTCATAAAAATATATTATTATTGTAAATGAAATTATTAGTATAACATAAAATACATTTATAGAATATGAAATATATTTTCAATACATCCTGAAAATTATAACAATTTCATTTAATATTAAACCAAAAACATTGAAGAAAAATGGATATTTTATTTTCGTTGAAAACACATAAAAAATTTTAGTTCTAGCTAAATAAATAATAATAGCCTTTATGGTAGGAAACAACTATCACAATAAATTAATTAAAAATAACATTATTTTCATACATTTAAAAAAAATTAAAACATTATTTTGTAAAAAAATAATTAAAAGGTATAATTTTAAAATTGTGTATATTAAGTACATTGTAGTATAAAATAAATTGTACCTATTATCATGAAGCAGATAAAAACATTCAAAAATGTGAAATATATGAATATGATAGAGAATTATTTCCAACCAAAAGAATAATATAAATGAATGATTTGTTTAAAAATTTACTTTTAGAAAAATTAGTACTTATGTGGGTAAATGTAGGATGACAAACATGAAATTAACATAATATATAAAAGAGAAAAAAATAAATGAGTGTTTAGGATAAAAAATAATATAATTTTTATAGTTTAAATTTTTCATTAAGAATATGGAATAAGTGAGAGATTCTATAATTAGTCATTATGACATTAATAAAATTTGAATAAAATACACTCAAAAGATTAAACATGATTCGATGAAATAAATATCATTAAAAATGTGTAATTAATAATATAATATTAAATTTGGGAAGTTTATACACCATATAAAATAAATTACATGTATAATATCACACATATATCAATGTATAAGAATTGATATAAAAAACCATATGTTTGATAATTTATTAGTAACATGTGAGAAATACCATTACATACTCAATTTAAATTTATTTTTGCGACCTTTTAATTTATATTTCTATTATTATGGACCCTTTATAATAATTTTAAATTCATTTCGTTTTCTTTCATTCCTTAACAACTGATGATTGTTCTATCAATTTCCCCATATTTAATTTAGTTTTTTAATAGTTGTTAAATGAGTTATCAAAATTAATATAATATTAATAATTATAATCATTAAAAGATTATAATTTTTAATTATTTCATACAATTTAATACCTTATCATGAATGTTTTAAAGAGAGAAATTATGTATCTCTTTAATGACGATGGTAGTCCTCACTTATGAATGATGTCTTTTTCAATTTTATAATTGATTGAAAATAATGATGGAATATAGTGTTTAAAAAATTATAACATCATATTTATATATTAAGAATCATATTTATTTATAAAATATATATTTATTATTATGTATTCAAATAAATACATAAAATTAAATCTCATCGCTTCATGGTTGTGGTTTTTCACATGTATGCATTTGTGACAAATTTTTTTTTCAATGAATGCGAGAATTAGAAGGTTGATAAAAGTTTATAATAAGATAAACTAATATATAATAAAAATATCATATATACATTAATTCCATAATTATATTTACCCATATGTATCAGTGATAATTAATTATACCAATTACATTATTAAGGTGGTAGTCTATATGCACAGATGATTGATTAGTTCATTTCTCATTAGATATAAAATTATAAAAAATCGAGATATAAAATATTTAAATAAAATTTTAATATATTATATATACTATATTTATATAATAATGGTTATAATATAATATAATTGGGTAGAATAAGAAATAACAAACAAAATAACTCAATTAACTGTTATTTATATTCTTCAATAAAACTAATATGGAATACAACGTATGAATTTTAAGGTTTATATTTTTATGAGACACGAACATAAAATAAATAATGAAATATGTTATGAAAGGATATGGTTAGTTATTTTATTAACACGATGGATCAATTTTTCTGAATATATGAGGAGAGGATATACCCATTTATAACTATGTTGGGTTAAATAATTGTAAATACATGCAAATTATTATAGAATATATGTATTAATCTATTAAAGTGGATCCAAATATTAAATTTTTTAAGATAATAATATTGATTTATAAAAATAACAATCCTATTATATCGATGTATGAATTTTGTATTATCGGGAAGCCTTTCTCTTTATCTTAACCCATTTAATCATTTTCTCCATTACCGTGGATATAGTATTTTACAGTGGTTACTATTAATCATGGCCAAGATACAAATAAAATCTTTAATAAAATATAATATGGTGATCCCAAATGTGGAATATATTTTCTATGACAAAATTACTAATTTTAAAAATTATGTTTAAAATAAATTTTCAAATCACAACGAAACATTTCTTTTGAAAAAATTTATTCATCAACCATAAAAATAACTATAAAATGAAATCTTGTATAATGATGCTTCATATGGAAAAAATTAATTATTTAAAATAAAATTAATCTTATTTTTCTCTAAAGAGCATATTATATAGTAAACATTTGAATAATTGATTAAAAATGAATGGAAAAACTGTTTTAATTTGATTGAAAACATCAATAAGATTTTCAAAATGTCAAACATAGATTTATAATTTAATCATTATATTATGAGATTAAATATAAATCATCTCCAATATTTATATATTATATAAAATAGTTTTTATAAAAATTTAATTGACTGTTATGTCTTGATAATGTTATTAATGTAAAAGTATAAATAAAATTGTTATTCTAAAAATTTACATAAAAATAAACTCTTATGAAGAATTAAATAAAAAAATCTAATTATTATAATTTAAATATATAGTTAATTTTATTTAATCAAATATAATTTTTTAAATTTTTACAGAAAAAGTCCAATATATACTTACAAAATGCATATAACACATTTTTAGAGAAAATTTATTTTTTAAAGTGTAAAATGAATTTATTATCATTCCATGACATTTAAAAACCAATTTATGGTTTATAATTTAATTTATTGAATATATTATCAGTAAATATATAAAAAAATACATCAACATTGTTTAAATTTATTCATTAAGACAACAATATTTCAGGAACGTAAAAATAATTCTGTATAATATTTATAATTTTACAAGGAAATAATTTTATCACCATTTATAAAAATTTTATATTAAATGAATGAATGATTATATATTATTTTACATGTATAAATAAAATATTTTCATTAAAATTAATTATTTTAATAATTAAATTTTAAATTTTATTTGAAACATGCATAATATATTGAATACACACATCTATAGTATAATGTCCCATTTAAAATTTAACAGTTCTAAAAATTATATGATTTAATTATTTTTACTAGAAAATTTAGTAATTATTTCAAATATATTAATAATTTTTTTTATTAGAACAATTTTTATCATATATTTCATTATTCTATTATTATTATTTATATTATCCAATCCGAGCGAAATTATAAAAGTATTATATTTCAATAATAATATTTATATAGTATATCATGGTTAGTTTAAACATCATCTTCCATGATTTATAAGACATCACTCAATGTATTTATATAATAAAATCAAATTGCGTTATATTCTTTAATATTTATATAAAGTATGTCCTAAATTTTGTAATTTCGTTTTTTAATGATTAGATCATGACATAATAATTTTATCATGAAATTATATTTATATTTTAAGGCTATGAAACGTAATAGTTCATAAATAGTTAATTTTTTTAATAAATATGTTTTCATATATAACAATTATACTTTTGAGAGTGTTTCAATTAGATTATCTTGATAGTAATATAATAGTTTCTATAGAAAAATGTGATAAATTTATCATGCATTTCCAGAGTTTGGGGAAGTATAAGGAAATATACCTATAAGATTTAATTTATTGGTTTTGTTTCAATCCATTTTTTACACCTAATTCTACATACATTCAAAATTATTAATGTATAAGATGAATTTTTCATGGATGAAGTAGTTAAATATTATTTTATGTTATGTTGAGAACCATTAGAGGATAATTATTTTATTTTATAAATGATTTTATTTTAGATATCCCTCCATTTAATTGAAACTTACTAATAATAGAAATTGATAACATAATTTAAAAATATTATTCAATGAATTGAATTATAAAATGAAGGCATAAAAACCCACGAACATCAATAATAACACTAAATGATCAACATTAAAAATTAAACAATAAAATACATAAGAATATTATTGTACAATTTAAATACATTATAATACAATATTCACTAAAAATTAATATGAATATATAATCATTAAAAACACACACTATCCCAAATGGTTAGATATGATAGTGAAGGTCTACCTTATCTTATAAATATCAACAATTAGTCCTCCCTTGACGAAAAATTTTTCACCATAGGAAAAATTCCCATGTAAAATTCATAAATTCTAAATTTCTAAAAAAACTAGACCCCTTTAAGAATTTATCGAATTATTATGTTGTCAATATCATGTAATTAATATATTTTTTTACACTAATATGACTAAAAAAATCCACAATGAAATTTTGAATATAATATATAATGATTGGGGAATGGATTCATATAGTTCCCAAGCAATTATATTTTAGTCACTGGATATCTATAAATCACTTCTTATGTTTACATTGATGATTTATATTTTTTTAACCCTATATATTTATAAAAATTCTATCAATTTTAAACATTCCCCGGTAGTTTCACACCATAATTGGGACATATTAGATGTTCATCTCTTGGGTTCTTTTTATTCTTCATAACACTTCAATTTTCCTAATGCATAACCATCTTATTCATCCCTTTATTCCGTGTCATAATATGATGAAAATTTTTATAAACATGAGAGTCATCAAAGGATCACTATAATCCCATAAAATTAATGAACCAACTTACGTTCTATATTATGTATCTAGTTCGTAGTATTCGTTGATAATATCATTGTGTTATCCCCATAATCATCAAAACATTCCTTTTAATTCATCGTTAAATTCAAAAATATACCTTCATACTACCTCCTAGTTAATGAGGAAAATATTTCTCATGGAATATCGCTATCAATTTTATCCACTCGATACATTATATCTCTTCTTTATCTGTATCAACACAAATGTTTTGAATGATAATTATGTAATATTAATGTGTGTGATATTTAAACATTAAAAAAATATCTAATTAATAATTGATGTATGTATATTTTAATATATCCATTGGGTTTTGAAAATAATATAACCATTGTTCAATATGACATTTTTAAACTATACCCATAACATCATAAGTATAATTTATAAATAGAAATGATCATTGTTAATTAATTCATAATGAAGAGTCGATGACCTCAACTAGTAGAATCGAGCCACTAAAATCCCATTTTTTAGATATTGGTAAGTAGGTAAAATAACAATAAACCACTCTAGACCAAGCCCACGTGTTGATTTAACATGTCAAACATCAACAAAATTGCATACAATAGAAGTTCAAGTTAGTGGATATTACCACTCAGGCGATGATATCTGAGCTGCCCCATTTGTCCATCACAATCGCACAACATAACCTTAGGTCATATGTGGGTGTTTGAAGGGGGAATGTTCCCAGATTTTAAATTTTTAAATTTTAATCCCTTGTTTAAATAAAATTTTTACTTCATCATATTTTTTTAGGAATAGTTTTTCTTAAAAAATGAGATCGAATTTGAAAATTTGTTTTTTTAGGTGAAAATTTTACTTTACAGAGGTATATAAACATTAATATTGAACATTTGATTTATTAATAATGTTGTTTATAATAAAATATTGTTATAAAGACACTCATTTTTTAATGTAAATTATAAAATTATTTAATTTTTCAACTTTCAAAAATTTTACTATGTTGTTTACTCTGCATTCTCTATCTGTTGATATTTTTAATAAATATTTATTTTGATAGATAAAAGATAAATTTATAATATTTAGGGAATTATTATTATAAAATAAATTTTATTTTTTAATTCATAAGATCAACATAATTTTATTCAAAAAATTTGATATTTTTATAAAAATTTTGTTTTTTAACGAATAGTAAAAATACTATTTGGAATTTTTAGTGTGATTAATCAAATAATAATGATTTAATATGTAATTTAATATGTTGATAAGTTTTTTTGAATTTAAAAATGATATTAGTTGTACCTAGTGTCTAATAAAATGGGAAAATATCATGGTTAAGCCCACAGTTTTGCATATACCACTACTAAGGTGTCCTAAAAAATTAATAAAAAAGGCCATCACTTTTTCAATAAAAATCCACCCATTGTTACATTAAATGTAATTAACATTTCACTATAGCTGATAATATTATAATATTATCTATCAAGGATTCCCCCAAATAAGTTCTCAATCCCCCACGGTTCTATTCATTGAATTTTAAGAGTCACTCTTCAAGTTAAGAGAAATCTCAACATTTATTTTCCTTTTGATTTTTATGCATTTTTTCAATCAAAATTCCATAAATTTTTTAAATTAAATTTTGTTATATAAATTTACTGTATTAAGATTCATATATGAGTGGAAGAACCATTACACCACTATTTTGAATGTTTTTAGAAAACCATGTTTTATAGCCGTTATTCTGGAAGACTTTTCTATAAAAATTTCTCTCTTTTTATCAAGAAATTATATTAATTTCTTTTTTGAATACACAAAATTATATCTTATCCAGGGGTATTCACATATATTTCAAAATTATCTATTTTATTTTGGTATTATCATACATGAAACATGATTTCCCATTATGTGCGTTTTATAATAACATAAGATCTTGTTTTTAATGAATTTTTTTAAATGCCATTATTTTGATATAAACCCGGATTCATTTATTCTCCACCAATAATTTTTAAATTTTTGATGAATATATTTGTGGATAAATATATAAAAATTTCATAATAATGTTTCACCATGATAGTTATCCAATGCATTGTGTATTAATTTTATATCTATAGATGACATGTTTTAGGATACATTGGTGCATAAACATGGTAATTTTTATAAAATCATAGAGATGGACCCTGGTGTTATGATTATGAATAAATAATTTAAATTTTGTAGCCACAATTACATGTTATGAGACATGTTATCTTATTTATGATATTTCCTTTTATCATTCCGTTATTATATTCCTCATGTTTTTATTATTATTCCTCAAGATCACTGATAAATTGTATCCATTATAATCCCTTATAATGCCTTAAGCTAAACCATTCTATTATTTTAGATTACCATGTTATGAAATGAAATAAATTTACTTACGATGAACATTGCATAAACATTGCACATGAAAAAAAAATTCTTTTTATGATTTCTTGTATTTTGTAACTTTTTTTCAAGACACTATGCCTTAAAAATCATCTATCCATAAATTCTATGTAATTTTATGTAATAAAAATGTGGGATTCCATGGTTGGTATCAAACGTTTGTTTAGTTATTAGTGAAAATTTGAATTTAAAACATTAAAAATAACTTTATATAAAATTATAAATATATGAAATTATCCTTGTATTTTGGTGAAAAATTATGTAACTGGTTTCAAGACAAATAAGTCCCAGTCTAGATACAAACAATTATATGCAGATATGAATCATATATATCTAGGGTTAAAACCCAAAAACCCCAGTTTTCACAAGACTCAAATGGGAACTAGTTCATGATAATCAGACATGATGCACTCCAAATTTGATACTACAGGGGGATATTTTAGTCAATCACAATATGTTTTAAACCATTATAGAGGATCTTTATTTAAAGTAATTTTTTTCAAAGATTATGATATTTAAGAATGATATTATAAGACATGAATTTAATTTAGAATTATTTTATTATTAAATGGAATACATTTGTCACTATATTTTTCTTCTTTTAAAAAGTGGGAGGAAAGTTGAGGAAACATGTAAATACTAAAGAAAATAGGCCATGTTCTAACATCCCTCCGATGGAATCTAGAATATAAAACATTATGAGAATGATGAATCAAATAACTTAACTTATGGGAAATATTATGAATCATGCTATGAGAATTGTTTCACTATGAATAAAAAAATTATGATGAGTCCTTTATGAATCAATGACTAACAATGTTTATTGGATCTAATAACCAATTGATTTATGAACATTGGAAAAGATCAATAGAAAAAACCTTTTATTTCCTTCATTGTTCAGAATAATAGAATGTCTCTTTGGTTGTATAATATTTAGAGGGAGAAGCTAATTCGTGGTGGAAACTGATTAAAAACATGAGTTTGAGAGTGGAGATTAATGATATGAAGTGAGACGAGTTCAGGGTAATCTTCTTCAATAATAATTTTCATCATTATATGATAAAAAAATGGAGAAGGAATTACTCAAGAATATGCATAAGGACAATGAATATGTTCGAATTTATGTGATGAACATCACAAGACATTACCATTAAACCATCAGTTTTGTCATGGATCCTAATGGGAAGGTTCATTATAAGGCCCTAGCCTTAAAAAATTACTTAATATCAAATTAAATTAATAATTCACATTGATGATATTTTCAGGTTTATAGTTTTAGAGAAATAGGACATAACTATTACATCTCACAATATTACAAAGTAGACACTTCTTCTCGGTTTCCATTTTTTTCATAAAATAAAAACTCTTACAAATAAACATGCGTAGTTCCATGTTTTAGATAGCATGTATTTCCTTGATCCCATACTTGACACTATTCATCTTTATGTGTTATGGAAAACATTTCAAAAACATGGGATGAGAATAAAAAGCTCAGTAAGGAATATAAAAATACCGAAAGAAAACATTAGTCCATCTATACATTAGAACCATTGAAATCATACTTTAATCTTAAAACATAATCACATTAACATAACTCATGAAATCCTAAGATTTATGAATAACTAATTGAAATTATAAGACATAAAGGTAACTTGAGGCATTCATAACATTCTTACGTAGGGATAAACCGCCATGGTTACGTTTGGCATACCCATCGTAGAATATTCCCTAAATCTCTACGAAGAAACCTTAGCGTTTAACTCCTTCATGTTACACAATGCATTGGAGAGCTATCATGGGCTCACCCGGATTTATTTTATCACAAAACCACCCATCTTCATAAATAATTCCCAAGAACCATAACATATTCGTATCACATAAATCATGAATAAAGGAAACATAAAATTTCCACATTTCAATCAATACAACAGATTGATATAATTAAGACATTATCAAAACCATTTTCAATACCAAAATGCATAAAATAGGATATGGTATTTATTTTCCTTTTAAAAACATTACGGCTTGTTATGGAATCCAAAGATCAAATAATACTCGCAGTGGTGGAAAGGTCATTGTCACCGCTTACGTTAAAAAAGATACATTTCTTTTTGTCATTTAGTAAAACACTTAACAGAGGAAAGATTCCCTTCAAATGAAATGAAAAGTAAAAAAGGGATTTATACACCGTATAAAAGAATTTTTTGTATAAAACAAAATATGCCTCAATGAAAAGAGGTTGAGAGGACGTTCCTTACCAAGACGGTATCCTTATATTAAGGATAAATCGATTATGTAATTACGTGTGACAAATATAAATACACACAATATAAGTGGATATTAAGTGTAAAAAAATCAGGGGTAGTTCACACATATTCATATCATGACATAATCAAGAAGTATAAGATTAACCCAAAGAATTGAAATACAGTTAAGAAGTTCCCTTACAAAAATTCGACACCCTAACGGCGTCACATTAAAATTCAGAAAATGAGTTGATGAGAGTGAAAATGGTATCTCATCACTTGGACATAAAATTTACATCAATAAGGATATATAAGAACATATCCCAGTATAATAATATCTAAATTAAAATACATAACAAAAATAAGTCTTTTAAAAAGAGGTTGGTGAAAGGTTCCATTTCTGATTTCTTAACTTTCGAAATGTACACCCCATGAAAGAAGGACCATAAAATGTTGATGTAAATACCCATAAATGAAATTATTTTACCCAAAGAGTATAATAATGTGAAGTACATACACCACTCAAAGGAGATAGTGAAAAATATAGCATGAATCTCACGGGAATAAAAGTGAGATAAAAATCTCTTACCTCGTTGTAATAAATCAAGTCATATGACCAAAAGATAATATGAACCAAATGAATCAAAGAATAACATGAATATAATCATGATAATATATATCAAATGTAATTACACAATACACTACATGCAATAAATAAGTGG
This sequence comes from Viscum album, assembly GCA_963277665.1. NCBI lineage: Eukaryota > Viridiplantae > Streptophyta > Magnoliopsida > Santalales > Viscaceae > Viscum > Viscum album. Next base: position 241,232,419 of record OY728160.1, on the reverse strand, counting down.
TGAACAATGTAAATCTCACGCAATTAAAAGTTAGGTAAGAAATCACTTTACGAAAATTCGACAGCATAACGACTCCACATAAAACATCCAAAAATTGATTAATGAGGTACAATAAGGTCTCTCATCATATTAAAATAAAAATTACAGTAATAGGAATATAAAAAAAATCCCCAAAATAATAAATAGGATCTTAAAATAATTGACATAAAATAGAGTACTTAAAAAGAAAGAGAGAGGTAGGATCCCTTACATCAAGTCCAACTTGTCTTGTTCATTTCATTATATTCAGGAATAATAAAATTTGTTCAATTTAAAATTTCTTAATGACCTCCTTTAACATTTATTATTCAATTCATATCACATATTATAATGTTATAATAGTTAGTAAATTATGTGAGTTTATATCATACATTTTTGTCGATGTTCGGTATATGAGTCAAAAATGAACTTGTCTGAAAAGAATTGTCCATGTAGTTATAAGTACACCATATATAGAATAGTATTAATTATTTAAATATCATATATATCCAGTATATATTAATTATAATATTCCATAATAGTTGTAGATAAAAAATGAAATGCACCGTTCTTGGAGACGGTAGGTTGTATGTACGCATGAACGCTACATTCATTTCTTTGTCATATTAATTGAATTAAAACTAAATGAGAGATATATATATTATAATTAAAGAATTATATTCATAATTTAGATGTAATATATAGCATATATATCAAATATATATGTACTTATAATAGTACATAACATTAGGAGATAAAAATGAAATGTACCGCTCATGGAGACGGTAAGTCGTACGTACGCATGAACGCTACATTAATTTCTATTTCATACTTTAATGGAATGAAAACATAATGATACATAGATATATTATAATTAAAGTATAATATAATATATTATATCATTAACTCCATCATTTATAAATCCCTTATATAGCATTAACGATTCAAATCACTTTGAGGGGGCGATAGTCCGCACTTCCTAAAATGAAATTATTGCGTTTACCCATTATGGAAACCAAAACAGTATGGAATAAATGAAAAATAACGAATCATAATGAAAACATAAACATAATATATATCATATATATATACATTGACATATTAATGGCCCCCATGAGAGGTGTTAAAAGAAGATTAAACAACCATTGTTTCTTGAGGCAGTAATTTCCCACCAATAGAAATAGTATGTTTTTTAACCATTAGATGGAGGTGTGTGTAAGTTTATCTTGAATACTTCTCATAATAAAATCCTTGAATATTTATGATACTGGTATTTTTACAAGATAAAGGAATTAAAAAATGTTTAGGGGTTTGGAGAAGCAAAATAAAACAAAAGAACATAAGAGAGACATTACCTTGAAATCGGGTAACTCTTTTTGATTTGAGACCAAAGGCTTCCATGGAAATACTTCTTCCCAAAGTGAGGCTTCTAGAAGTAAGAGAGGGATGTGGAGAGAAAATATGAGAAATGGTTGGACGATACAATTGCTGGAGATGTGTGGGTAAGTGGGTAGAGTTGGGGTCCTCTTATAAGAGGGAGGAGGGTCACTTTTGGAATGTCTTGGAATGTTACGTTATTATAAAATGAGTTTCAGATTTTAAAGGTCACAAAATGATGTATTACGAGGATAAGATTATAAGGGTTCGAAATACACCCATCCAATTGGTTTTATACATATTTATGTCTTTGATTTTACCTTATCTTTTCATTTTATTTAAATCATCCATTAATGAGGTAATCACTACAACATCATGGTGTCATAAATAAATTTATTTATTTAAGGTCTAAAAATTATAAAAAATACCATGATGTAGGAATAATTTTTATATTTCCAATTAATATTTATAGTCTAACAGATCATTTATGTATTAAAAATTAAAATTGTTTTACTAAGGTGTTTAATACTTCTGTTATATTTTCCTTTCCTTTAAAAATAAAATGATAAAATGTCACTATCACCCAAAAGTGATTCCATGGGATCCCTAAGTTGGAACAAGGCATACCATGGTCGGCCATGACACAACCAATAGCATTAAGACACATGGATGTGTAATTTTATATTATTATGAAATTATTTCATTTCCCTTAAGTACCCGATTACAAATTAATCACGATAATTAATTATAATTGTCGTCGTTACTATTTATAATGTCCAAAAAACAAAAGAGTCTTAATTAAATAATTTTTCCCTTATAATTCCAAATATGGAATCCATTTTATCAAATTCCAAACACAGAAATTGTAGTAATTAATTTAAAATAATGCCCATTGTCAAAACTAAAGATGGGTTTTAATGAAGTAAAATCTGTCAAAAGATTGATATCTTTTTTCATCCAATTTAAAAGTGAAATAACATCCAATGACGAACAATGTATTAAATGATAAAAAATTAATTAAATTACACCTTAAATCCAATTAAAATTACAATCTAACTATATAAATAAATTATATGAAAAGGCAGTTTTGAATTAAAATGCAGTATTTCTCACTATTCATTAAAAATGATCATTTTTCATAAAATACCAAAAATTCACCCAAAGCTATATTTGATATTCCAAATTATAAATTATATCAATTTAACAAAATTCATAACATATAATTTTCATTAATTAATTTTATAATCAATTCCCACAATCAAAACAAATTGTATGTTTTTAAAAAACAATATCTATTAAAAGATTGACACTTGTTTATGTCCAATTTCAAAGTGAAATTAATTAAAATGAACACCATTGCATTAAATGGTAAAAATAAATTTTATTTAAACTTTAAAACCAATTAAAAATGTAATCTATCAATATAAATAAATTATAATAAAAAAGGTTTTCAATTAAAATAATTCATTTTTCACTAAAAATGATATTTATCAAAAAATAAAAAAAAGTTACACAAAGTAAATTTTGATGTCTTGGTCAAAAAGAAGGATTTCATTTTGTCAAATATTACATATAAAAGTGACAAAAAGTATATATAAAAAGGGTTTTCCTTAAAAAGGCAGTTAATCACCCTTTTATATAATATTAGAATATTTATTTTTAGAATTGGAATCATTTGCATTTTAAACCTCTATCTTTTATTGGATAAATGTAAAAATATTTAACAAACATAAATAATAAATTTTTAGTTTGTTCTGTTCATTCCCACAATTACATCGGCTAGGAGTTTACTACCATTTACCATAATATTATTATATTATTATTGTGCATCGTTTGATTTCAAAGAAACTTGTTGTTGCGTATTGGGTATTCCATCGAACATAGGATCCCCTTTAAAGTAATATTAATGTTTTATTCAAAATGATTAATAAATATGAAAATTCATTATTATTTATTTACCTGGGATGTTACATCCTTCCCCTCTTTTGGGAATTGCATCCTCATAATTTTAAATTTGAGCTCAAAAACATCATTGAAGGCCCCACATCAGAAAATGAGTAAATTAAACTATCACATTAAAAGAAAGAAAGAAAAGTAAAAAGGGTACCTGAGACAACAGATAATAGGATTCAATGAAAACATGGATATGGGGGAGAAAACAAAGGGTCATTTTCTGATGGAGAGTGATAGAAAATATGTCTAGGATAAAGTTAACCACCAGAAAATCACAAACTTTTGATGGGTTAAACGGTATTTGATTCCCAAATAGGAAACATTAACAGACATTATTTTTTTAAGTTACTTTTCATTGAGGAATTTATTTATGAGATTAACTAAATCATTAGGAAATATACTTAATTTTCGTGTAGACTTTCATCTCTTACTAGATTCCTTACACAAACTCATATTTTCTCCAAAAGGTGAGCATTTTTTGGATGGATTTTTCACATTAAGAGAGCTATAATCAACTTCTAGAGAATCACCTAATCCAAAAAAGAGAACTATATATTTCCCATTTCTTTAGACCTTATCCAAAACCAAAATTGTTTGTATAAGATCAGATAATCCCAAAAAAATAATCATGTACAAATATAAAAAAACTACTCTTAATATCCAAAATTTTTCAAACAACCAAAAGTTCAACAAAGAACATTCAATACAATATTGCCCTTATAATTCTTCAAAAATAAACCAAACTAATATTGAAATCCAAATCTTTGAAGGATTTAATCAAATAGTCGTCCAAGGAAAATATTAACATTTATCTCCAAAATACATTAGTCTCTCTTAAAGTATCATATTGAAAAGTAATTAACCTAATCATATATCCTCCATGATAGGTCAATAATTTCATAGATAACCCAAAATCAACTTATTCTTGATTCATAAAATCATCTAACTAAAAATAATTTTTCATACTAACCAGGGACTTCACATAGTCCAGTCGTAGGTGATAAATACTAGTTGCACTTTGGTTGTTGGTTTGATTCCCGCAGCTTTGTTTGACACGATGGGTTGTCACACGGTCTACGTGTTGTCCTTTTTCCAAAACTATATAATTCGTAAAACATTCCCCAAAAAGAGATAAAGTCATCAAAAATAACCATAACATAATTTAACCAAATGTTTATCTCATGCATTTCATTTTCTGTCATAACATATAGTAACCCATATTTACATCAAAAGTAAGGATTATATAAACCCTATTGGTTACCTATATAATTATTACCTGAACTTCCACATCGAGTTTGTTCTCTCGTACATAATGCATTTGAGAACTCACCAAGGTTCATGTGGTTGATCAGGACTCCTAATATCTAGTTTAAAATAACCATGATATTTCTCATCAAATCCCCCATTTCATCCAGTCTCTTAATCAGAGAACCACCACAATTTCCTTCAAACCCATTGTCACTTTGGTGCCTGCTAGATCCATCCATTTACTAAAATAAAAAATTTCAGAGTGAGTATATCAACAAAATCATCATGTACTAATGAGGAAGATAAACAACAAGATATACTTATCTATGTTATCTGAAACTCATTACAAATTTCAAAAATAACAATGACTCCATCTAATATACTAACCATTATGGTTATAAAAAATTTTCAGTCATGCTTAAACAACACTCTAACCTCTAAAGTGATCTAAACCGACCTCTGATACCAACTATATGGCCCCAACCTTAATAAATTTCTTAATATTGAATTAAATGAATAATTCACATTGAGGATCTTTTCAGGTTTAGAGTTTTAGAGAATAAGGTCATAACTATTACATCTCACAGGATTACAATGTAGACACTTCTAATCAGTTTCCATTTTTTTAATAAAATAAAAACACTTAAAAAGAAACATTTATAGTTCCTTGTTTTAGATAGCATGTCTTTCCTTGATCCCATCCTTGACCCTATTCATCTTTAAGTCCTGTGAAAAACATTTCAAAAACTTGGGATGAGCATAAAAAGCTCAGTAAGGGATATAAAAATACAGAAAGATAACATTAGTCCATGTATACATAAGAATCAATGAAATCATACATTACTCTTAAAATAAAAGCACTTTATCATACCTCATTAAATCATAAGATTTATGAATAACTCATCAGTAATATAAGACATAAAGGTAACTTGAGGCATTCATAACATTCTTACGTAGGGAGTTACCGCCATGGTTACGTTTGGAATACGCATTGTAGTATATTCCCCAAATCTCTTTGGAGAAACCTTAGCGTTTAACTCCTTAACGTTACCCAATGAATTTGAGAGCTATCAAGGGCTCACCCGCCATTAGTTTATCACAGAACCACCCATCTTCATAAATAATTCCCAAAGAACCATACCATAATTGTATCACATAAAACATGAATAAAGGAAACATAACATTTCAACATTTCAATCAATACAACACATTGATATAATTAAGACATTATCATAACCATTTTAAATAAAAAAATACATAAAAGAGTAAATGGTATTTTTTTCTTCTAGAAACATTACGGCTTGTTAAGGATGCCAAAGATCAAATAATACTAGCATCGGCAGAAAATTCGTTGTCAACACGTATGCTAAAAAAGAAACATTTCTTTTTACCATTTAGTAAAACTCTTCATAGAGGAATGATTCACTTCAAAAGAAATAAAAAGTAAAAAAAGGCTTTATACACCATATAAAAGAATGTTTTGTATAAAACAAAATACTCCTTAATGAAAGGAGATTGAGACGAAGTCCCTTACAAAGACCGTATCCTTAGATTAAGGATAAATCAATTATGTAATTATGTGTGAAAAATAAAAATACAAACAATATAAGTGGGTATTAGTTGTAAAACAATCAGAGGTAATTCAAATGTATTCATATCATGACATAATCATGAAGTAGACGTTTAACCCAATGAATTGAAATTGGGATAAGAAGTTCCCTTACAAAAATTCGACAGCCTAACGGCGTCACATTAAAATTCAGAAAATGAGTTGATGAGAGAGAAAATGGTATCTCATCACTTGGAAGTAAAATTTACATCAATAAGGATATGTAATAACATATCCCAACATAATAATATGTAAATTAAAAGACATAACAAAAAGAAGTCTTTTAAAATGAAGAGGGTGAAAGGTTCCCTTATCGATTTGGTTAACTTTCGAAACGTACACACCATCAAAGAAGGACCATAAAATGTTTATGTAAATATCCATAAATAATATTATTTTACCCAAATTGTAGAATAATGGGTAGTAAATACACCAATCAGAGGAGATAGTGACAAATATAGCATGAATCTCACTGAAATAAAAGTGAGATAAAAATCCATTACCTCGTTGTAATAAATCAATTCGTATGACCAAATATAATAAGAACCAAATGAATCACAGAAAATAATGAATAGAATCATGATAATATATATCAAATGGCAGAAAAAATACACCACATTCAATAAATAAGTGGTAAACAATGGAAATCTCACGAAATTAAATGTGAGGTAAGAAATCCCCTTATGAAAATTTGGCAGCCTAACGGCTCCACTTAAAACATCCAAAAATGGATTGATGAGATGAAATAGGGTCTATCATCATATGAACATAAAAATTAAAGTAATAGTAATATAAAATAACATCCCCAACATAAGAAAAAATATCTTAAATTAAGTGATATAAAAGAGACTACTTAAAAAGAAAGAGAGAGGTATGATCCCTTACCAGAAGCCCAACTTGTCTTGTTTGTTTCTTTATATTCTTGAATAAAAAACATTCAAAAATTTACAATTTCTTAAGTAACTCCTTAAATGTTTATTATGCAATTCATATCACATATTATATTATTTTAATAATTAGTTAATTATGTGAGTTCATATCAGTCGTTTTTGTCGATGTTCCGTATATTAGTCAAAAATGAACTGGTTTGAAAAGAATTGTCCATGTAATTATAAGTACAACATATCCAGAAAAGTATTAATTATTTAAATATCATATATATACATTATATATTAATTTTATACTATTCTAACACAGTTGGAGATAAAAAATGAAATGCACCGTTCATGGAGACAGCATGCCATACGTACGCATGAACGCTACTTTCATTTCATTGTCATATTAATGGAATTAATACGAATTGAGTGATATATATATTATAATTACAGAATTATATTAATAATTTAGATGTAATATATATCATATTTATCCATTATATATATGTACTTATAATAGTACATAACATTTGGAGATAAGAAATGAAATGTACCGTTCAGGGAGATGGTAAGCCGTACGTACGCATGAGCACTACTTTCATTTCTATTTCATACATTAATGGAATGAAAACATAATGATACATAGGTATATTATAATTACTGTATAATATCATATATTATATCATTATATCTACCCTTTATAAATCCCAAATATGTCATTAACGATTCAAATCACTTTGAGGGGGCGGTAGTCCGCACTTCTTAAAATGAAATTATCGTGTTTACCCATTATGGAAACCATAATGGTATGGAATAAATGAAAAATAAAGAATCATAAGGAAAACATTAAAATAATATATATCATATATAAATTCAGTTACATCTTAATGGCCACCATCAGAGGTTTTAAATGAAGATTAAACAATCATCGTTTCGTGAGGCGGTAATTTTTCACCCACAAAAACATTATATTCTTTACCCATTAGATGAAGGTGTGTGTAAGTGTAGATCAAATAATTTTCATAACATTATCATAGTATTTTTAATATACTGGTTTTTTTACAAAAGAAATGAATAAAAAATGTTTATGGGGTTGGAGAAGCCAAATAAAACAAAAGAACATAAGAGAAGACATTACCTTTAAATCAGGTAACTCTTTTTGATTTGAGACCAATCGCTTCCATGGAAAAACTTCTGCCCAAAGTGAGGCTTATAGGAGTACTAGAGGGATGTGGAGAGTGATAATGAGTAGATTTTGGACGAGACATGGGTTTTAGAGGTGTGGGTAAGGGGGTAGAGGTGGGGGCCTTTTATAAGAGGCAGGAGGGTTACCTTTGGAATGACTTGGAAAGTTACTTTATTATAAAATTATTTTCGTGTTTTAAAGGTCCCAAAATGATATATTTATAGTTTAAGGTGATAGGGGTCTAAATCCACCCATCCAATCGGTTTTATACATGTTTAAGTATTTTATTTTACCTTATCATTTAATTTTATTTAAATCATTCATTAATGAGGTAATCACTGCAGCATCATGGTGACATAAATAAATTTATTTATTTAATGTATAAAAATTATAAAAAAATACCATGATGTAGGAAATATTTTTATATTTACAATGAATATTTATATTCTAAGTTATCATTTATGCAGAGAAAATTAATTTTTTTTACTTAGGTGTAACATACTTATGTTTTTTTTCCTTTCTCTAAAAAATAAAATGACAAAATGTCACTATCACCCAAAAGTGATTCCATGGGGTACGTAAGTTAACACAAGGATTAATATGGCCTTCCATGACACAACCAATAACATTATGACACATGGATGGGAAATTGTATTTTATTATGAAATTATTATATTACCCTTAACTACTCGATTACATATTAATCACGATAATTAAAGATAATTGTCGTCATTACTATTCATAATGTCCCAAAACAAAAGTGTCATAATTAAATAATTTGGACCTTATAATTACAAATATGGAATTCATTTTATCATATTATAAACACACAAATTGCAGTAATTAATTTAAAATAATTCCCGTTGTCAAAACCAAAGACGAGTTTTTATGAAGTAAAATCTATCAAAAGATTGATATGTTTTTACATCCAATTTAAAAGTGACATTACATAAAATGATCAAAATTGTATTAAATTATAAAAACATAATTAAATTACACATTAAAACCAATTAAAATTTCAATCTAACTATATAAATAAATTCGATGAAAAGGCAGTTTTGAATTAAAATGCAGTATTTTTCACTATTCATTAAAAATGAACATTTGTCAGAAAAATACCATATGATCACCCTAATCTATATTTGATATTAAAAATTAAAAAATGATATCAATTTTACCATATTCAAATCATATATATGGAATTAATTAATTTTATAATCAATTCCAACAGTCAAAACAAATTGCGTGTTTTTAAGAAACAATATCTATTAAAAGATTGACACTTATTTATGTCTAAATTCAAAGTTAAATTAATTAATATGATCCCCATTAGAATAAATGGTAGGAAGTTATTTTAATGAAACTTTAAATCCAATTAAAAAATTTATCTAACAATATAAATAAATTAGATTAAAAGGAGTTTCTGAAATAAAATATAACATTTTCACTAAAAATGATCTTTATCGGAAAATATCAAAACTTTACACAAAGTAGATTTTTATGTCTTGATTCTAAAGAAGGATATTATTTTTTTAAAATATAACATATAAATGTGACAAAAATTACATTTAAAAATGGTTCTCCCCAAATGGTGGTTAATTGGCCTTTTAAATAATATAAGAATATTTATTTTTAAAATTGGATTCATTTCGATTTTAAGCCTCTAAAATTTATTGGATAATGTAAAAATATTTAACAAACATATATAATCACTTTTTAGTTAGTTCTGTTCATTCTTGTTATTACATCGTCTAGGAGTTTACTACCGTTTACAATAATATTATTATATTAATAGTGTGCATCATAAGATTTCAAAGAAACTCATTGTTGCGTATTGGGTATGTCATCGAACATAGCAACCCCTTTAAAGTAATATTTTTTTATATATTCACAAATATTAATAAATATGAAAATGTAATATTATTTATTTATCTGGGATGTTACATCCATATATTCTTTCACGAAAAAAGACTTCACAAATGAATGAATTTATCCAGCTAAGACTATAAAAGATATGAGAAAATTTCATGGAGGTCTATAAAGGTCGAACAATAGTTCAGTGAGCCAAAATTGTCTCACTAGATGAATGAAATGAAATGATCAATGGATCCATGATTGGGGAGAATCACTGATTGGGGAAGATTTGTAATGAAATTGTAACTTTACACATGCACCAAATGTTGGACTAAGCATTTAGGGAAATGATTTCTCAGGTGAAGATAATGATACAAGTGTAGAAAAGATGTCCATATCTCTCAGAACTCTTGTAGTGAGGTTAAGCCTCAACTTCCTAGAAATAATGAAAAAATCAATTTAAACATGCCCTAAATAATATCGAATGATTCATGTGCATATTCTTGGGTTACTTTTCCAATAAATATCCAAATATAAGGTTATTGGAGGGCAATCATCATCAACCTCAACATATGCCATGGGAGAATGGTTATGCTTTTCCTATCATGAAAGCAGAATTTGATGCTCTGTACGATGTGGTGTTAGTTACACCTGTTGTTATCTCAATTCTATAAATTATATTGTTTTATTATATTTTTACACATTCCATTATTTCTTCCACGTTTACAATGAATATAAAGTCAACCACATTATTTTTAAAAGGATAGTTACCCATCAAGACTCATCTCTGGAATAGACAATCATCAACAGTGTTTATAAAATCTTGTATTAACTTTAGTAAGCATAATATCATTGAAAATCTAGTAGTCATTCCTTTGATATAATTTTATATCATACTATGGATTTACTATCTCTCAATGTATAATGATAAAATTGACTTCAAAATCAATGAAATCATTGCAGTCTTAAACGAAAATCCATTAGTTATTTTCAAAGGGGGGATATCTAGACATGATCTTTATCTAGAATGTCCACCCATATCCTTATTGATAGATTTGTTCGGTAACAATAAAGATGGAAATGAAATTATTCATATTGATAATTACCCCATCATTTATGAATACATTGACAAATTCCATGATGTGTGACATGGACCTCCCTCATAAAGAAATGTAGAGTCCTCCATTTTACTCACTCTTTATTCCAGGACGATTTAAAAAAACCATTATAGATTGTAAAATGTGGGGATTGAAGAAATAATGAAACTACAATATGATCCATTAGAAAATGATTTTTTGATACCATGTGTGTCTCTATGGAGATCACCTATTCTCTTTGTGGAGAAGAAGGATAGATCGATGTAGTTTTCTATTAATTATAGAAAAATGAAAGGGATTATAGTGAGGAACAAGTACCCTCTTCCATGAATGGATGATTTATTTGAACAGATTTACAGGGCATGGTTCTCCTCGAAGATTTATCACTAATTTTGTTATCATAAATTGATGGTGAATAAAGAAGAAATTTTCAAGACCACCATCTGATCAAGATATTGGCATTATGAGTTTGTTGTTATGTCGTTCGGCTTGACAAATTATCCTACTATTTTAATAGATTTTTTAAATATAGTAATTAAATACTACCTTGATAACATTGTCTTTGTTTTTAATGATATTATGATTTATTCCAAAATATGGAAGGAGCACAAAGAACATAAAATGGTTATATTGAATACTCTGAGGAAAGATAGGATATCAGGAACATTTAGAAACAATGAGTTTTGGTTACAATAAGTTTCCTTCTACGAGAACATTGTATCTAGTGAAGTAATATCACATGACCCTACAAAGACAATGGTTGTTGAGGAGTATCCTCATCATATACCCAAAACTAATAATTGTAGTTTCCATAGTTTATTAGGATATAATAGGGGTTTTTTGGAAAAAAATTTGGACATTCTAATCCACTAACCAAGTTAAATCAAAAAGGGCATAAGTTTTAATGGACAAAGGGGTGTGAAGTATGTTTCCAAGAGCTAAGTATGAAATTGGTTACTACACCCATATTAACTATACCCTCTCTATATGATAAGGATTCATTATTTTTAGTAATGTATCTCTGAAATGCATTGGTTTTGTTCTCCTGAAAAATGACAAGGTGATTGCTTATTCATATTGCCTGTTAAAACCGCATGGGAATAACTGTCCTTCCCATGACCTAGAACTAGTTGTAGTAATTTTTGCTCAAAAAATATAGAGGCAATATCTTTATGGTGTGAAAGGTGATATATACACAGAGCATCAACATATTAAGTATATTTTAAAAAAAATGGATTTAAAAATTTGACATAAGAAATGGTTGGAGATTCATAAAGTCTATGACTTTTCAATAAATTATTATCAAGTAAGCGTAAACAAATTCTCGTATTCATTAAATAAGAAATACCATATTGTGATGGTAATTATGATTATTCAAAGAGTTCCATTGATCAAAGACCTAGTAAATCTGACCAAGAGAATATTAAGGGAAGGGTCCTCATCAACCCTATCCCAAATGATTTCTCAAACATCGTTACTTGATTATATCAATTAATCTAAAAATGATTATTCGATGTTATAGAAGAAGATAGAGGCTAAAAAGAATGGTAATTTACATGGGTTTAGTATTTATCAAGAAGGTGTACTAATATTTTATACAAGTATATGTGTTCCATGTATTCTAGAAATAAAGGAGTTGATGGATGAAGCACATTGTTCTACATTCTCTATATATCCTAGAATCAAGAAAATGTATAGGGAAATTCATGATCATTATTTGTGGGATTACATGAAAATGGATATTGATAACTACTCTATAAGGTGCCTATAATATCAACAATTTAAGGATGAGAGACAAATTCTGTAACACCCCAAGATTTCATAGTGTGTTATTTCTTCAAAATAATTCAATAACTTGCACTACAAGAAACACCGAGTTCAATTGCACCATGAATTACCAAAAAAAAATCCATTAAAAGAGGTCATGAATAGCATTAACTACATTTTTAACTTTATATAATCCTTATAATTTTAGAATCCATATTATGAGTTTCTTAGTCATAATGCAAGAACAGATTCATTTTCAGTATTGCACTTTTATCAACTTTTGATAGTGAAACCTTTTTAAATACAATATTTTAAACTTTTTGACTAAATGGAGACATCAAAAAAATTTAAAATGAAACATCCCAAGCTTCCACGGTACGCTTTCCTTTGAATAAAATAGTAGCGTGTGTTGTACGCAACGTCGAGTTTTAACACACACCACAACCGATCAAACCAGCCGTTATGAATAGTAATACCTACTTTTTGAAATTATATATATTTTATATTTGAAAATGGACTTCATTTTTGTATTCGGAATATCTAATTTAGCCTAAGGTGAAATTTTGGTACATTTCGGATAACTTTCATATTTTGATGAATAGTGAAAATTACTAAATTTTAATTAAAAACAACTTTTTTAATCAAAATAATTAATAGTGATAAATTATGAATTTGAGTGGTTTTAAAGTATATTTAGAATATATTTTTACCGTTTAATATAATGTTGGTCATTGGACATAATTTTACAATTAAACCGAACATAAACAAGTGTCAATCTTTTGATAGTTATTACCTCTTAAAAACACGCTTTTTGTTTCGACAGCGGGAATTAATTTTAAATTAATTTCTGCCACTTCTGTATTTTGAATTTAGAAAAATGGATTCCATATTTGGAATCAGGATGTCCAAATTGTGTAAATAGGTAACTTTTATTTTTAGACATTTTGAATAATTACTGTGGTAAATATTTTATTTACCATGGTTAAGGGTAAATCCGGTAAATAAGGGTTAAAAAAAATATTATAATAATACAAAATTAACCTAAAACGTGTCCTAACCTTATTGGTGGACACATACCCGACCATGGGCATCCTTGGGTCAATTTGGGGACCCCTTGGAGCCACTTGTATGTGGTAGGGACACTTTATATTAATAAAGTTAAAATAAAAATAAAAATGGCATAAGCTTACATCTTTTAGAAGAACAATTTTTACATAGGGTTATACATGTTGGATTTTCGATTATAAATATTAATTAGAAATCTAAAAAGATTTCCTACATAATGATATTTTATTTATAATTTTTAGACATCAAATAATTTAAAATATTAATGACACAATAATGATTCAATGTTTACCTCATTAATAAATCATTTAAATAAATAAGATTATAATGATTAAAATATTATCTAAAACCTGTCCAATTCTTATTGGTTGATGTTATTTAGAATATGAGTCATCTTATCTTCGACCTCAATGATTTTTGGACTATTATAAACCGAATATAATTATATTATAAAGTAATACTTTCACTCTTTCCTAAAGAGCCCCTCTTCTCCCTTATAAAAGGAGACCACTTCTACTCATTCCTCACACCTCTCAAGCCACTTGTCTCGTCCAAACTCTGCCCAACTAAGCTCCCCACATCCCTCTCCTCCTCCTTGAAGCTTCCCCTTAGGCAGAAAGCATTTCAAGAAGTCCTTTGGTTCCAACCAAAGTGAGTTACCTAAATTAAAGGTAACGATTTCTCTTAAATTATTTTCATTTATTTTGCTTATTCCACCCCCAAACTCTTTTTATTTCCTTTCTTTTGTAACAACACCAGTATCCTCAATATACTAGGATGTTGTTATAAGAAGTATTCAAACAACACATACACACAACTCCATCTAATGGATGATGAACATAATGTTACTGTGGATGGAAAACTAACGCCTCACGAAACGATGATTGTTCAAATACATCTTACCGCCTCTCATGGTGGCCATTATGATGGCACTGTAATTAAATATGATATTAATGATATATATTTTATATATAAGCTTCTTTAATTCCATTTTATTTCATACCATTATTCGTTTCATGTTGTATATACATACGATAATTTCATTTGAGGAAGTGCGGACTACCGCCCCCTTAAAATGATATGACTCGTTCATACCACACATGGAACGTATAAAGGATGGTGTTAATGAACATAAGTAACATGTATAAAATATTATATTATACTGGAATAGTAACATACCTATGTATCATTTGTATTCGATTCTTTTAAAATAAAAATTAAATGGAAGTAGCGTTCGTGCGTACGTACGGACTACCGTCTCCACAAACGCGATGAGATTCATTCTCCATCGTATCCATTCAAATATAATTATCATTTGATGATTTAAAAATGATTTTTAAGGACTTGATACCATTCTGGATTTGAATAATATACAACTTATCCTTTACAAACATGTCTTACGTAACAAAACATACAAAATCAAACAAGTAAGTTCACACCCGAAACAGCGATAATACTAAGATATTATTATCAAATCAATATTAAAAGATCATATATGATATCATATTAATGTATATGATTCTTGTATAATTTAATAAAAATTATTTCACCATTATACAGGAGGTTAACCTACCCCAACCAAGGAAAAGTACAAGGTAAGGGTTATTTCACAATCTCTTCATTATCCGAGGTTGTTTATATGTAATAATCTACTGGGATCTCTTTATCATCCACATCCATGTTTCTTAAAAATGTATTTCAAAACATTTTTACTATTTACAAGAATATGGGTTAAAGTCATTTATACCCTTTTTGACTTTTTATAAGAGGTTTATAAAGGAATCTTTCCGTCGTTTTCAAAACAAGGTCCTTTTTAACCTTTTCGACAGAATTGAGGTAAGAATGTTTTTTTTAACTTATACGGCGGGTGCGGTTATTTTACGCCGTTATAAAATCTTCAAAGCATTCCTTACAAGCTTATAAGAATATTTTCAAAGAAAATGTTTTATTTTATATGGATCTTAAATAATTTCAAAATAAAAGGAGATATTTCTTTAAAAAGAATTTTGATTTCATCTATGTCAACATCCTTTGATGGATTTTAAGATTATTTGAAGTTGATTTATTATGATACAAAACTTCTATATTTTATTGAAGGTTTTGTGATATGTTTGACTGTGGATGTGCTATTTTTATACCATTCATAGTTTATTGTGAAAGTATTGAGATTTCGTATGCTAGTTTTAATACGAATGTTTATGTTATGTTTAAACCTTTTCATATGGGAATGCATTGGACATAATAAGTGACGGGTGGAGCCCGCTATAGCTCCTCGATGCATCGGTAGGTCTCATGAGACAAACTAGTGTCTTGGCACAAGGCCTTGACAAAATCTTATTTGTAGTCTTGGCACGAGGCCTTGGCTATGTGGTTATGATAGTCTGGCATTATGCATTCCAACATTATGAAAGTGGTTATTGATTTTTGCATGTGATTATTCATTTAGTAGAATATCCATGTGAATAAGTAAATGGCATTATTTCATTTTATTTATGCCATACCATGTTGAAAGTTCGTATTTAAAAGGCTTTTGTTTTAGTTATACATTGCCTTAAATGTTTATTCTTATTTATGAAAGTTTCCACTTTATTGTTATCCTTACTGGGCATTTGAGCTCACCCCTTTTTTTTATGTTTTATTTTTCCCAGGATGTGAAGAAGTAAGTTATGAATGACCTGCAGGGATTTTATGAGGGGTTAATAGTGTGGATTGTGGAAATATTATGTTGTTGTATTATTTTTTCATTTTATGATGTAATGTAAAACTTATGAATATATCTAGTGTTTCCAAGGCTACTAAACCAATCGGTCTTTCGAGATTTGATCTTTCTTGTGATCATGCCAATGTTATGTAATAATGCACCGACTCTGGGCAACTGGGGTCGGGGCGTTACAGTTGGTATCAGAGGAAGTCTAGTACAAACCTTGGAAACTAGATTTAGATAAACTCTGATTAGAGCACGTAGACCTAAGATGAACTTTGAGGATTAGTATAGAAGAACTTCCTAGAATTTTGGTATTGTAGAGATTTTGTGAGTTTTTCGAGCAATACATCCCTGTCTGGATACGAGCAGGTAGAGGCGGCTCTGGCACAGATGTACCTAGGGGTAAAACCCGAAAACACCGCTTTGAGCTAGACTCGAACGGGAACTGGTGCACGACAACGGGCCTTGCTGCACTCTTGGTTACGACACTCCCGGGGGATATGCTTAGGATAACTCTCATTTTCTTTACAAATCATTTTGAAGGTATTATGAGTATATACTTCCTCAAAGAAAACATTCTTATTATTATGGATTATATCCATAAATAGTTCAATTTATGTTAAGTGTTTTATAAGTATGGGATTATGTATTTTGATTCATAAACTGATCTAGTGTATGCCATTGTTTAGAAATGGCACCCAGTAGAAGAAATGAGAACTCCAGAAATGCACATGATCCAAAGAAAAGGAAGGATCATATCTTTCATGGTCTTAAGCTAGAATTTATAAGAGGAATAGTCTCCCATGTATTATCATCATGAGAAGAAATAATATCATGTGTTGATAAGATAAGTAAAGAGTTTACTGAGTCATATGGATTTGAAGGGAAGAAAGAGAAGAAAAGGATGGAAGAGAGAAAGATGGATAAAGGGATGAGGGAAAAGAAGAATTTTCCCATATGTGGTAACTGTGGAAAGAAACACCCTGGAACTTGCCTGAAAGGAATGGGAGTTTGTTATAAGTGTGGAGGAAAAGGGCACAAAGTACGTGACTGCAAGGGTAAGAAAATGGTTTCAAATGTACAATGCTTCATTTGCAAGGAGTTTGACACTATGCGAACCTATGTCCCAGTCATCAGAATATGCCGCAAATGATGTTATCGGATAATAATCAAGTTATGATACTACCACAGATGAAGAGGAATGATTAGAGTTCTTATGTTGATTATGTCAATTGAGTGTTGTATCAACAATGTACTTGTTACAATAATCATGGAGTATATAAGGATTGTACTGCAGTACTATTTCATTAAGGACTTGAGATTGTGTGGAACAAAGGAAAGTGACTCAATAGCAGGATAAATTTTTGGAAAATATATGGTTGAGAG
Source organism: Viscum album (assembly GCA_963277665.1). Classification (NCBI taxonomy): domain Eukaryota; kingdom Viridiplantae; phylum Streptophyta; class Magnoliopsida; order Santalales; family Viscaceae; genus Viscum; species Viscum album. The sequence goes on along the minus strand of OY728160.1, from coordinate 241,214,280 downwards.
AATGATAAATCATAATATAGTTCTGATACTGAGGTAGTGATTTTGGATTAATATGTGATTGTTTTGGATAAATTATATTGGATATTCTTGACTACCCTGGAACTGATTAATGATTTGTATATTCCATCATTGTTGGGGTTTAAAACATTTTTGTATTAATGAAGTATATCCGGCTTTCTATATGGAATAAGGGAGCATGAATGTAATCAATAAGGAATATGGTAATTCAGGATGTTTCGGTGTATTAAAAGAATACATGATGAAGGTATTCATATGCTATTACGGGGTAAAAATGTTCTACATTATGTTTACCTCACTTATAAATGTTGGACTGTGAGTTTGGATAGAAGTATTTTGGATAGTTCTAGTTTGGATTATTTTGGATTGCCATAAAAGGACAACCCGGAGGTCGGGCGGCAACCTGTCGCGTCCGGCAAGGCTGCGAGACTTGAACACGCAACCGAAGGGTGACAAGGGTGTATCACCTACCACTGTCCCAAGAAATGTCCTGGATTAAATAATGTAGTTTTTTTTAAAAGATCTGATAGATGAATTATAAATTCGTTTATTTTGGATCCCTATATGAATAGTATAAATAGAATTTTTTTTTACGAGTGAAAGATGAGTTTGTGGTTGAAATTTATTAATGGATAAAACTCTAATTATAAAGTAAGTATATCTCCTTATGATCTTAGCCAATCTCATAAATAAATTCTTCAACATTAAGAAAAGCAACTTAGAACAAAAATGTTTTCCTAGATGGTACCTTAAATCATCACTAATTTATGGCTTTGGAATTGTTGGCCTTTTCATAGCCATGTTCTCTACCACTCTCCATCAGATAATTGATGGTTAGATTTCTCTTCCATATCCATATTTTCCTACATGGAACCCTAGTATGTGTTATTTTCGGTAATCTTCATACTTTCGACTCTTTATTTTAAATAGAGGCCTCGTTAATTCATTTTTCGATGTGGGATTTCAACTAAGATATTTTGAAACGTCAAAAATGTGTTATCCCAATACCCTATATTTTGTTGAACCGATGGTACTTCAAATCATCATAGATTGATGAGTTTAAGGACCTCAATTATACACTTGTTTGTGATTGATGACCTCAATCACTACCTATAAATATTTACGTTTTTCCTCCAATTATATATCTCTAATTTCCACCAATGTTCTCCTAATCGAGATCATAATTTGGTGGTGACCCTTTCATTTATCTTTTCCTCATATTAAGACTAAATTTTAGTAACCCAATTTCCGATGTGGATTTTCCCACAAATATATTTTCTATTTTCAACCTTTTATTTTCGAAGAACAATTTCAAATTGCGAGGACGCAATTTATTGAAGGAGGGGAGAATGTAACACCCCAAGATTTCATAGTGTGTTATTTCTTCAAAATAATTCAATAACTTGCACTACAAGCAACACCGAGTTCAATTGCACCATGACTTACCAAAAAAAAATCCATTAAAAGAGGTCATGAATAGCATTAACTACATTTTTAACTTTATATAATCCTTATAATTTTAGAATCCATATTATGAGTTTCTTAGTCATAATGCAAGAACAGATTCATTTTCAGTATTGCACTTTTATCAACTTTTGATAGTGAAACCTTTTTAAATACAATATTTTAAACTTTTTGACTAAATGGAGACATCAAAAAAATTTAAAATGAAACATCCCAAGCTTCCACGGTACGCTTTCCTTTGAATAAAATAGTAGCGTGTGTTGTACGCAACGTCGAGTTTTAACACACACCACAACCGATCAAACCAGCCGTTATGAATAGTAATACCTACTTTTTGAAATTATATATATTTTATATTTGAAAATGGACTTCATTTTTGTATTCGGAATATCGAATTTAGCCTAAGGTGAAATTTTGGTACATTTCGGATAACTTTCATATTTTGATGAATAGTGAAAATTACTAAATTTTAATTAAAAACAACTTTTTTAATCAAAATAATTAATAGTGATAAATTATGAATTTGAGTGGTTTTAAAGTATATTTAGAATATATTTTTACCGTTTAATATATGTTGGTCATTGGACATAATTTTACAATTAAACCGAACATAAACAAGTGTCAATCTTTTGATAGTTATTACCTCTTAAAAACACGCTTTTTGTTTCGACAGCGGGAATTAATTTTAAATTAATTTCTGCCACTTCTGTATTTTGAATTTAGAAAAATGGATTCCATATTTGGAATCAGGATGTCCAAATTGTGTAAATAGGTAACTTTTATTTTTAGACATTTTGAATAATTACTGTGGTAAATATTTTATTTACCATGGTTAAGGGTAAATCCGGTAAATAAGGGTTAAAAAATAATATTATAATAATACCAAATTAACCTAAAACGTGTCCTAACCTTATTGGTGGACACATACCCGACCATGGGCATCCTTGGGTAAATTTGGGGACCCCTTGGAGCCACTTTTATGTGGTAGGGACACTTTATATTAATAAAGTTAAAATAAAAATAAAAATGGCATAAGCTTACATCTTTTAGAAGAACAATTTTTACATAGGGTTATACATGTTGGATTTTCGATTATAAATATTCATTAGAAAGCTAAAAAGATTTCCTACATAATTATATTTTATTTATAATTTTTAGACATCAAATAATGTAAATTATTAATGACACAATAATGATGCAATGTTGGCCTCATTAATAAATCATTTAAATAAATAAGATTATAATGATTAAAATATTATCTAAAACCTGTCCAATTCTTATTGGTTGATGTTATTTAGAATATCAGTCATCTTATCTTCGACCTCAATGATTTTTGGACTATTATAAACCGAATATAATTATATTATAAAGTAATACTTTCACTCTTTCCTAAAGAGCCCCTCTTCTCCCTTATAAAAGGAGACCACTTCTACTCATTCCTCACATCTCTCAAGCCACTTGTCTCGTCCAAACTCTGCCCCACTAAGCTCCCCACATCCCTCTACTCCTCCTTGAAGCTTCCCCTTAGGCAGAAAGCATTTCAAGAAGTCCTTTGGTTCCAACCAAAGTGAGTTACCTAAATTAAAGGTAACGATTTCTCTTAAATTATTTTCATTTATTTTGCTTCTTCAACCCCCAAAATCTTTTTATTTCCTTTCTTTTGTAACAACACCAGTATCCTCAATATACTAGGATGTTGTTATAAGAAGGATTCAAACTACACATACACACAACTCCATCTAATGGATGATGAACATAATGTTTCTGTGGATGGAAAACTAACGCCTCACGAAACGATGATTGTTCAAATACATCTTACCGCCTCTCATGGTGGCCATTATGATGGCACTGTAATTAAATATGATATTAATGATATATATTTTATATATAAGCTTCTGTAATTCCATTTTATTTCATACCATTATTCGTTTCATGTTGTATATACATACGATAATTTCATTTGAGGAAGTGCGGACTACCGCCCCCTTAAAATGATATGACTCGTTCATACCACACATGGAACGTATAAAGGATGGTGTTAATGAACTTAAGTAACATGTATAAAATATTATATTATACTGGAATAGTAACATACCTATGTATCATTTGTATTCGATTATTTTAAAATAAAAATTAAATGGAAGTAGCGTTCGTGCGTACGTACGGACTACCGTCTCCACGAACGCGATGAGATTCATTCTCCATCGTATCCATTCAAGTATAATTATCATTTGATGATTTAAAAATGATGTTTAAGGACTTGATACCATTCTGGATTTGAATAATATAAAACTTATCCTTTACAAACATGTCTTACGTAACAAAACATACAAAAGCAAACAAGTAAGTTCACACCCGAAACAGCGATAATACTAAGATATTATTATCAAATCAATATTAAAAGATCATATATGATATCATACTAATGTATATGATTCTTGTATAATTTAATAAAAATTATTTCACCATTATACAGAAGGTTAACCTACCCCAACCAAGGAAAAGTACAAGGTAAGGGTTATTTCACAATCTCTTCATTATCCGAGGTTGTTTATATGTAATAATCTACTGGGATCTCTTTATCATCCACATCCATGTTTCTTAAAAATGTATTTCAAAACATTTTTACTATTTACAAGAATATGGATTAAAGTCATTTATACCATTTTTGACTTTTTATAAGAGGTTTATAAAGGAATCTTTCCGTCGTTTTCAAAACAAGGTCCTTTTTAACCTTTTCGACAGAATTGAGGTAAGAATGTTTTTTTTAACTTATACGGCGGGTGCGGTTATTTTACGCCGTTATAAAATCTTCAAAGCTTTCCTTACAAGCTTATAAGAATATTTTCAAAGAAAATTTTTTATTTTATATGGATCTTAAATGATTTCAAAATAAAAGGAGATATTTCTTTAAAAAGAATTTTGATTTCATCTATGTCAACATCCTTTGATGGATTTTAAGATTATTTGAAGTTGATTTATTATGATACAAAACTTCTATATTGTATTGAAGGTTTTGTGATATGTTTGACTGTGGATGTGCTATTTTTATACCATTCATAGTTTATTGTGAAAGTATTGACATTTCGTATGCTAGTTTTAATACGAATGTTTATGTTATGTTTAAACCTTTTCATATGGGAATGCATTTGACTTAATAAGTGACGGGTGGAGCCCGCTATAGCTCCTCGATGCATCGGTAGGTCTCATGAGACAAACTAGTGTCTTGGCACAAGGCCTTGACAAAATCTTATTTTTAGTCTTGGCACGAGGCCTTGGCTATGTGGTTATGATAGTCTGGCATTATGCATTCCAACATTATGAAAGTGGTTATTGATTTTTGCATGTGATTATTCATTTAGTAGAATATCCATGTGAATAAGTAAATGGCATTATTTCATTTTATTTATGCCATACCATGTTGAAAGTTCGTATTTAAAAGGCTTTTGTTTTAGTTATACATTGCCTTAAATGTTTATTCTTATTTATGAAAGTTTCCACTTTATTGTTATCCTTACTGGGCATTTGAGCTCACCCCTTTTTTTTATGTTTTATTTTTCCCAGGATGTGAAGAAGTAAGTTATGAATGACCTGCAGGGATTTTATGAGGGGTTAATAGTGTGGATTGTGGAAACATTATGTTGTTGTATTAGTTTTTCATTTTATGATGTAATGTAAAACTTATGAATATATCTAGTGTTTCCAAGGCTACTAAACCAATCGGTCTTTCGAGATTTGATCTTTCTTGTGATCATGCCAATGTTATGTAATAATGCACCGACTCTGGGCAACTGGGGTCGGGGCGTTACAAATTCTCATAGGGGTATTACAAAAACTACACCTACTAACATAGAATTGTGAAAATATCACTATGGACTATGTTACTGGTATCCCGAGAACATTGAAATGAAACAATATGGTATGGGTTATTATGGGGTGTCTCACCAAGACTACCCATTTTATACACATTTGGATATTTTCTTTCTTGACAAACATAACATGATTTAGAAGAAGTAAGTTGTGAGGTTTCATGGGATACCACTGTCTATTGTATGTGATCATGATCTATGGATCATATAAAAATTATGGAGATGTCTTCAGCATGCTATGAGTACCAAATTGAATTTCACTACAGCCAATCATCAGTAAACTGATGTCCAATCTGAATGGTCTATTCGGATAGTCAAGGAAATTATATGAAAATGATCTATGTAATTTAATGGGGCATGAGATCTACATATCCCATTAGATGAGTTCTCATAAAAAACCACTTCTATTAAATTTTTCAAATGACTCCCTATAAATCTATATAAGGGATGTGATGTAGAACTCTTACATCACGAGATTAATCTAGTGAGAGAAAGATTCGCTAGCATGATCCGGTGAAATAAATTATATAAATGTTTTATTCCATCCATCAACACATTAAGGATGCTCAGAGTCAGTATATGAGTAATGATAAACACTATCAAAGGGATATGTATTTTTATGTTGGTGATAATTTTTTCCTTGGAATAGAGTCTTGTGATTTGGGGAAAAAGTGGGATCATATCCCTAGGTACATTGGCCCCTATGAAATCCTCATCTTATAAGAGGTGTTTCCAATTGGATAGAACTTCCACAAAATATATCTCATGTTCATAATGTTTTCTACATATCAATATTGGTGAAGTATATACCTGACCCTTCACATTTATTAAATATGATGGTGGTACAACTAGAATATGACCTCTATTATGAGGAGAAGCCTGTGAAGATCTTAGAATGCAGAGATAAGGTGATATGGTAAAATACTACCCACTTCATTAATGTGTGGTGGGGGAACAACAAATATGGAAAAGAATATTCAGAATATGAGGAAACAATGAGGAAAAATTAACCACATATAGTTCACAAATGAGAGAATGAGATCAATTTATTTTGGATGTAATTTCTCTAGAAGAGCTGAATGTAACAACCTTAACTTTTTTGAATAATAATTGTTTCATTAAATTGTGGGACATATTATTACACAATAAAAATACATCTCATTAATAATGAAGTAAGAATATTTTAATGTAACCATTGGGTTTTGACTTTTATATGAGCATTAATCTATATGGCTTTTGGAAACTACATTAACAATGTTATGATTATCATTTATAAATAAAAATGATAATGGTTAATTGTTGTAGAATAATGATTGGATAGCTTCATATAGTATAATTGAGACATATGAATCTCATTTTCATGTATTTGGAAGGAAGTTGTGTCACTGGACTTCACTATGGGCCAAGACCAGGCTGGGATTTATCATTTTATGCTTGAACGAATTCACATGTGGGATAAGTTCATATTAGTGGAGATTACCACTCATGAGATGTAATCTAAGAAACCTTAAGAGTCTATCATCATCACACCACATGCCCTTAGGTTGTATACGATTGTTTTAAGAGGTTTTTTAGGATATCATTTCATAAAATGTAATGTAGTTTTTTAAATAATATTTTTATTTCAACATTGTTGTTTAAATAATAGGTTTTCATAAAAAATGAGATGGAATGGGACAAAGTTTTTTTCAATAATTTTTTTACGTTTCATAGATATATAAATTATTATATTAAAATAATTATTTATTTATAATGTTTATTATAATATAATAGTGTTATGAAAACACTCCTTTTTATTGAAAATTTTATTTTTTTCGAGTGTTGGATATTTTACTATGTTGTTTAGTATGCATTTTCTTTCCGCTATTATTTTAAATAACTAAGTATTTAAAAAGATAAACGTTCAATTTATCTTAATTAATGAATTATTTTTATAAAATAAATATCAATTTTGAATTCATAATGTTGATATTACTTTAGGTGAATTTATGAAATTTTTATATAATATTTTGTTTTCTTTTAAATATTAAGAATATAGTTTTTCTATTTGTATGTGTTTGATGAAATCTTGATCATATAACATGTAATTTAAAATGATGGTCGACTCTTGGTAATTAAATTATGACTTGAGGGGTCACATGAGGCCAATACTATGGGAAAATAACATGGAAATTCCAATGGTTTTTCAAATACAACTACTAAGGTGTCTTTGGAAACTAATAAAAAACACCCTCAATTTTTCTATAAATACCCACCCATTAGTCCATTATATTTTATTCAGAATTAACTATCCTATAATATGTTATTGTATAACCTCCCAAGTAGTCCTAACAAGGTTTTTTAATGCCCCCCAATGTCCTGATAATCTTGTTTTAAGAGTCACTCTTCAAGGTAGGGGAAATATAAATGTGTCATTTCAAATCAATTTCATTTTTATGTTCCATGTAATTTAAATATACATAAAATGTTATTTTTTCTATTTAATTAAATCATATATTGTATTAAGATTAATTTATGATTTGGAGACCTTTTTAACCTCCCTTTTTAAGTTTTTCTATACCTTTTATTATAGTTTTTATGCTAATAGATTTTCATCTAAAAATTTCTATTTTTTATTAAGAACCACTTCGATTTTAATTTTGGAATATATAAACCTTTATCATCTCGAATGGAATTCACGTATATTTTAAAATGATCTATTTAATTATGGTATTTACATACCATAATTCCTTTCTCCTTATACATGGGTTTTATGATGAATAAAGGATCATGTTTTTAGTGAATTGTTTTCAATAATGTTATTATTTTGATATGAAATCCATTTATTTTATTCTAAATGGGTAATTAATGGAATTTTTTGTGATGATATATGTGTATCACAAGAAAACAAATACCTATTACGGGTTTTTTATGATACCACACCAATGTATTCGGTAACTAATTTAATATCAATAAATGATAAGTCTTATGATACCTTAGTTCATAACCTTTGTAATTTTTATTACACATTGGGGATAAACCTTGGTGATATGATTATGAATGTCTAAATTAAATTTTTTAACCACAAAGAGAAGTTTTGATTCGTTTTTATGATATTCCTCATTTTCATTTTTTTAAGATATTCCTCAATTTGTTATTGATAGTCCTCAAGATCACAAATAAATTATTTCCCTAATTATCTATTACTGGGACTTATTTCCACCCATTCCATGGATGTATGTCCCTATGTTATGAGATGAAATAAATGTACTTATTAATAACCTCTAATAAACCTTTCACATGGTATTGAAGTATGTTCTATGTTTTTAGGTATTATGTGCCTTTTTCTAAGACAATATTCATTAAAAGATCATCTGTTTGTAAATGATATGTAATGTTATGTAATAAAAAGGAAGGATTCCATATTATCCATAGTAATTTGAATCAATGAAAATAATTTATCTTCATCTCATTTTATTAATTATTCATATATAATAATCTTTTACATTTCATTACATTCCAAATAAAGAAAAAAACAATTTAATGGAAGTGATCTATTTATCATTTACGTATGGATAATTAAATCAAATGAACGATAGAAGATTATTTTCCATAACGTGGTCCAATATCAGTGAACAAATCATAGAAGATTATATCTTCTTCATACATAATTGGTTTGTATAAATTAATTAATTCCACATAACCCATATAATCAAATTATATTCATCTATAACACTGACCATATGTATATGATTTTTTAGAAATATCTATATTTATTATTAGTGTTTATGTTATTTGACTTCTGTATATTTGGAGCCATATCTAAATCCTGAAAACATATTTTAATTTCACAATAATCCTAAATATTTAGACATAGAATAATAAACCATTAAACATCACGATATATTCAATTAGTATATATCAACACTCATGATATATATTTTTCTATAATATATTGTTTCAAATTGTATTACTGAATGTCCATTTATAACAACTGTGTAAAACCCAAATCCATTAAACATGATATGGTTCTTACATAAATTGAAAAATGATACATGAGATTTCCTAATTAATGTTTTATCCATTTATCAGTCTTTGGAAACTATCTTAATATATTCATTCAAAAAAACATTTGAAGAGAAAAGCATATCTTCAAAAACGTTCTTGCATCATTGAATACGATCAATAGATTCTTTAGTCATATCATAAGGAATGAAAAAAAATATATGTGATCTCAAATTCTTTGTAAGTGATTCATAAATAATATTTTTATCATTATTTAATATGTAAATAATAAATATAGATGGTTTTATAATAAAAATATATATTTAATTAAAAATTTGTTCTCAAAATACGTCTATGGATAATATCAACATAGTAATCACCTAGATAATAATAAATAATTTAAAAATTAGGGAAATGAAAAAAAATCATTAATTACATTCACATCAAGTCCAAATGACCTGAAATTCAGAATCATACAACCAATGCCTTATTCCGCAATGGAATACATACATTCAAGTCCTTATTCCAAGACATTCTCATCATATGAGATGACTATAGTGCACAAAAATTCTAGACTATCTAAAATAGATGTTATGTTTGATAAAATTAATTAAAATCTATCCCTAATGATAAAATGACAATATAATAATTGACATTAAATAAATAATAAATAATAAATAATAATTTTTTAACACACAAAATATTAATAAGCTATATAATTAATATGAGTTAATATTGAAAGAGGTTGTTTTCAATAAATTTTATTTTCATCCTTTCATATGTTTATATTTCAATATATTAATTATTAAATTAATATATCTTTTCATTTAAATTAATTTATAAATTAATTAAATTAATGAAATCTATTTATGAATTTTCGATCATTTCTATAAAATGGTTCATTTTTAGTTGAAAATAAGGTTAATAGGTAATTATAATTCTTATGTTTTTAGAATTATGTATGACTTTACAGAAGATTAAAATAATAATTTAATAAATATAATATGTATATGAAGAATAAATGTACAAATTATCAACTATTATTTTATCTTATAATGTTATGCCGAATATATTTAGAACAAAATTAATATGTATCTTTATTAAAAAATTAGGGTCTTTTACTCTAATTAATTGTATAGATGATGAAATTATGTTTTTGATTTCCCAAAAAGAATAATATATTTTTTAATAAATATGAACTAAATAATTAAAATTTATATTCTAGAAATTTATATCTTGTATATAAAATTGAACATTTAAAATTTTATTTTTCAAAAAACCATTTTTACGCATTTATGTGTATTTAATTTAAAATTTATATATCAAACAGTTAAAATTTTTATTTTTAAAAATTATTATATAATTTGAAATCCACATTTTTAAATAACATTAACTAACCAATTCATTACTTCTTTCCCTAGTGTTAATTTCAACAGTAAAATATTAATTACGAAAGTTAAAGTTAATTTGTTTAATGTGCTAAATGAGAAAAATATATTCCTAAATAAAACAATCATCATATAAAAACGAATATATGTAGTATTTATGAGTTAAAAATATCTTAGAATCCATATTTATCAAATTTTGATTATGTGATCCTTGAATAGTTTCATTTCATTTTTAAAAAATTATGCCTGTCTCCAAATGTCCCATTTTCATCTCTTATAAAAATATACAACTAACACCCTTTAATATTAAACATTAAATTTATATTTAAAAATTGATAAATTATTTTAATCCAAATATAACTTTCTAGTAACTTAAAATTCTTCATTCCACCTTATATTTTCATAATTCATTTACATCGAAGGGGTCTTCCCAGAGAAAACTCGAGCATCCAACATGAGTATTACATTCTCTTGTTCGAATATTTTATTATAACACATCCTAGAATAATTTAAATCCATGTTAATATAAGAAATTGGGTTTCATTTTTATTATTTAATTTAATTTTATTAATTATAAAATAGATATTAATTCCTTTTAGACTACTAATAAAATAAAAAAGATTAATCATGTTTATGTGCGGGCAACCACCATCATGATGTAATGTGGTTTGATTAATATCATTACATATCATGGATGGTATAAATGATTAATAATATCAATAAATATTTTTTAAATGTAATAACTAAAATTCAAAATTGTTAATTTGTCATATACCATCATTTTTTCTATTCATTGGAAATGGAATTGTTAATTCTGATTATATACAGACTACCACCATCATGAAAAATGAATTTAATTTGTTATAACCATCCATTATGGATGATTCTAATAATTATTAAAATAAATATATACAATTATTATGACATGTAAAATATTAATTAAATTTTAGGTTATTAATATCTAATAATTTTTTGTTACTCATTCATTTAATATAACATTCTTTTATTTGGGTCATTTTCAACACATACATGAGTGATGTTGAAATGTTTTTGTCTCGAATTATTGTTGAATGTTATACAACGTTAGATAAATTTAATTATAATTTGTTCAATATTTATAAGTTATTATGTTGTTGTAATATCAACATATATTTATTTCACTAATATATCACCTTGGATTCATTAAAGTCAACAAAATGAACTCCTCATTTATTTTTTTTATCAAAAATAGATACATAAAGCATTAAAATATAGATACCGTAATTTTCTAAATTATTTTAAATCGTATAATATATTACCTATTATTATCTTAGAATGATCGACTATGGTATTATAATGAATAAAAACAATTACATTTTTATACTATTTCAATCCTATCATGTTTTCTGAGACATGATTTATAAAATAGATTATCGCTAAATAATATAAATACACTAAATATATTTGATATAATTTTATTAAAATATTTCAAAATGAATCATTCCCTAAAATAGATAATTAATATATTTATATTTCTAATACATGATTTATAATCATTCCACTAAATATGAGTAATGATATGGTATTTATTCTCAATTTCCATTCTTGGATACATTCTTAGTTTTTTTTTCCAATAATTATTTGTGTTGTTTGAATACATCATTTTTTCTAAAACATAACCTGGAATATATTTCATACACGTTAATTTTTGTTTAACTTAATCATATAATTTAAAAGGTTATTATATTAAATTTATACTCATGTCATAAGGGGAATTAATAGATAAAATCCTTCACTTGGGTCACAATAACTTCTCATTGACTAAATCATTTTCATGTATGATGGTTTCTAGCCTTTGATAATATTTTATTTTGTTTAATCCTTATTTTTGGGGTAAATAATCTTCCAAATAAATTTATTATTCCATTATTATACTATTATATGTTGGAAATTAATTTTTTTTGAATAATTATTATATCTTTTAATGGATTTTCCCTCTATATACATGTTTTTTAAACCCCACCAATGTTCTAATTTCCCTAGTGGGAACTCAATTTTTTTATCTCTAATAACCATTATATTCACCACTATATAATATAATTGTATTTATAACATTTTAATGATATTGGTTATTCAATAAATATGTTTTCAAAAATTTTGATGGCTTTTTTATTAGATATTCATATATTTTTCCCTTGTACATCAAATTTTTTACATTTGTTTTATTTCAACTCAATGTATCTTAATGAGATTTGCTTCAATAAATATTTAAAAAAATTTATTCATTATTTTCCCAAACAAATAACATAGAATGTGTTTTGAAAATCACATATTAATAATATCATATGATGATACAATTTTTTTTAAAAAATTCCTGATTTCTAATTCATTTTCAATGGATTATTATACAATGAACTAATGTTTTAAAAAACACACGATATGTGATCTTTTATTTTGATCACATTTTGTATCAAATTATGTTTTTTTTATGTTCACATTTGGGGAAATAATGAAAAACATTTTTATTCACATTGGTTCTTTTGGATAATTTTAAAGAATTTATTTTACTTATCACACATATTGATGGTTGATGATGGGTGGGGTCCGATATCACCATACATTGAATTGTTTAGGGTCTTATAGATAAATATTTAATAATGTACTGAGAAAAATGTATTTGTTCCCAAAAATAATTGGTGGACATAAATTAATTCTCAATGAAATTAATGGTTGGATATCGAAGGATTTTTTCTCAAAGTTATACCATGCTAATGTATTGGACAATAATTGTCCAAAATGTTTGTTATTTTCAAAACAATGAAAAAATATTAATATTCCATGTTTTAATGATAGTAACATTCATATGTATTTATATCATGTTTGATATATGTTTCTAAGACATGAAATGATTACATTTAATTTTTTTATGTACATATGTTGTGACACTTCATGATCAGTCTTTATATTTTCCCTATATGATGTCATGATCATTCTATTTTAAATTACTCCAATACTCATTTCCCACAATATTTAAGTTCTAACTATTTTTCTAGTTTATATACTTCTCTTATAGTGAATTAAATATCAATTCTTATGTTTATATAACCATGGTAAAGAAGATTATTAATTCATATGGTATTCCTTGTAGAGGGTATATAAGCGAATGGTTGTGGATAAATTTTCAAGGGTGTGGTAAAATATGATATTTTTATAGATGTTTTGGAAAACACTATATCTTTTTATCATTAGATGGCATGATTTTTTTTGGAATTTATTTGTTAAATCATGATTTAAATTTTTTATTTATATAATATTATCTTGGTTTTCCATAGATAGTATCATTGATATGGTTTAATTATTTTGTATTAAAGTTTAGAGAAAATTAATTAAAACACAAAGATGAATTTAATCATTTTATAACAACCTAATGTTTTTGTAAATTGTAGATTATGTGGATATCACAGAAATATATCCATGTCTTGATACCGGAACAGGATGTTTCTATTAAATAGATTCACTTAGCGGTAATAACCATTTAAACAGTTGGTTAACCATGGAATCAATCATCACACTAATTAAAAATCAGTGGACCTAATACTACACACTATGATAGACATTCTCATTGGATATAATTAGGCAATTTAGAATTACATTATAAAGTATTCTAAAGGATTTATTTATCATGTTAGTTAATCTTTTTATGGAAATGATAATATGAATATAACAATGTATAACTTAAACTAAAACATAGAAAGTTGTTAAAAAATAATGAACTCATTATTTATGATAAATTTCTTCTTTGGTAATGGTATTATAATATAATATATGGTGGAATTATTTATAAAAATAATCCATAGATCATTTTTGATCTGAAATAATCCCTATATTATGGATTACATTTTATTATAGAAATTGAAGAAAATTTGGAAAGGAATTGAGATAGGTAATTTATACTCCCAAGTGGATCACCCATGTGTTCACTAGTCCACATTATTTAAATGAAAAATATATAAATGCATCATTGAATAAATTTCAAAGTGAATAAAACATTTATGACAAAAATTATCATCTAATCATATTAATGACATGTTTGATCAATGTATGGGAAATTAATTTTCTTCTATGATTGATATTTGATCAAAGTAGTATTAATTGAGGGTTTGTAGAAAATATATACCCATGATAGAATTCTACATTATTTTTATACTATATGAAATTATAATGATTCCATTTTATCATACAAATTACCTCTCAATCATCTTTTATTTCATTAATAGAGGATTTCGATATATCCCTCACAAATATATTGCACTAATTATTGATGAAATTATCATTTAATTAAATATAAATAAATAACATGAATAGAATTTGGGAATAATGTTATGGTCCATTGAAAATATAAAATTATATGTCATGTAATGAAAATGTGATTTTTTGGTTGCGAACAGTATCCTACGTAGGTAATGTTATATATAATAATGGTATATCTGTGGACACATCAGTGATTGATGTAACTAAAAAATAAATTAAATTAACCTATATGAAAGAGATCTGAACATTTCATGGATTATCTGGATACTACTAGTGTTTTTCGTGAAACAGATTCGAATTATATGAAACACTAACCATTTTGTCCAATAAGGGATTAAATAAACTCTAGGATATGTAATTTTAGGAATGCATCATTAATGTTAAGAATAAATTGGTCACTACTGTTCTTGAACTACTAAATAATAAATAATAAATTTTTATAGGTATATATGTTTAATTAAAGAGTATATGATTCATTAATTTCGGTAATTATATGGTTTTTACTTTGGAATAATAATAATTGAATACTCGTGAGTAGAAACAACCCAAATCATGATCTATAACATGCAGCATTAGTCTTTTCATTGAATATTTGGAATAATATTTTATACAGTGAGAATTAATATACTTATACTAACTATAAGGCCCAATGTATATATTCACACCAAATAGAATAAAATGAACCAAATTATATTTATTTAATTGATAGTAGACTATTAAAACTCAATATATTACCACAATGATAAGAAAAACATGGTGTCCAATACCAAATTTTGGATGGATCTTTCAATCTTATACATGATAAGAGTTTATAAATATTAAATAAAAATGGAATTAAAATTTATGAATTGAAAAGTCATATTATAATGTGATAAATAATATGTTCGTAGAATGATTTCACCACCATCCATTGTTTATAAAATCATACAAACCCATAAATATGATTCACCACAAAAAAGGTATTTGGTACTTTGGGGTGTATCCTTGATAAATATGGAGTGTTAATGATTAAAACCAATATATATTTCACTTCAAAAACATAACTAAGAAAAGGGAATTTGGGATTATTAAAATTCCTCAACATTATCGATCAATCAATGTTGTGAAAAGATGTGTAATGATTTAAAACAAAATTTTTGTTTGAATAACATACATGGGAAAATTTTCAATTAAACATCTTTATTTTGGGTATTTTTACTAATTAATGCTACATAAAAAATATATAATGCTATGTTGCAAGCTTTGTGTAATGCAATATTAAAATTAGGTAACTTTTTAAATGTTTATTTATTTTAGAGTATCTAAAACATTTATGTTACATATTTTCTATATTATCTATGAAATGAAGGAAAATTTTATCACCAGAAAATATGAATTATCTATTGACCAACACTATATAATATACATTAGAGAAGTGTAAAGGAAATAAGGGCTGAGACATTTCATTGTTTATGATAATGATCCGTCTATTTACATAATTATTATAGAATTGCTTTCTGAAATAATTAGAGGTGTAGATGAGTTTTTTCACTTCATATCACCCTTATATAGATGGTACATCAAAGAGAACACTCAAAAACTAATGATATACTAAGATCATTTATAATGGAATTAATAATATGGTGTGATTAAAACATTATATTTATTGATTTATCATATAACACATTCTTCCATTCTAGAATTCAATTTGAACATTGTAGGCACTTCATGAGAAGATATTTTGGACTCCATCATGTTGGGATAGTGTTATAATGTGGATGCTGATAGGTCTTGACCCTGACTATGATATGATAGACATGATTCAAACCATTTAGTAGAATAGTATAGATGGAAAATGAAGAAATAATGGCTCTGTTGGAATATTTTGAGTATATTCATAGTTTGAAGTTGTATATATGGTATTCCTCTAGATATATATTTATTAAAATAGTTTAAGAGATTTAGGAAGAAATTTATTTGGACTACTAGATTCAATGTTCCTTTCATGATCCTTTATCACGTCAGACTATTAGCTTATTTCACTTTACTACATCCTCACTTGTCCTATGTGAATAATTTCTTCTATGTATCATTTTTTAGGATGTACATTTCAAATCCATCACATGTACTAAACTCATATGGTTTTTAACTAGAAACATAACCCATATTATGAAGAACAACCTGTAGCGATCTTGGATATATGAGATACAGTGACACAAAATAAAATCATACAAATAGTTATAGTTCTATAGAGAAATTATATGTTTGTGTAAGATATATGTGAACCTAATGATGTGATTTTAGAAAAGTACCATATATTTTTTTATTTTTTTGTCCAATTTTTGAGGATGTAATTCATTGGGGGGGGGAATAATGTAATGACCATAACATTTGTACATTGTGAAACTAATTTTACAATAGATAAATTCATTAAATAATATATAACCTTATAAAAACAATAACATATTTATAAAAAATTATTAATAAATATACAATAAATATTAATTTGGAAAATTGAAAAAGATTTTGAAGAAAAATAATAATATAAGTTAACAAATAAAATAGTTATTTCCATTGAATTTTTTTATTTTTTTATTTTCTTTTATGAATAGAAATATATATTTTTAGATTTTAATTTTTTAAATTAAAATTCAATTTTTTGTTGAAATTTAATGTATATATTTTTAATAATAAATAAATTAATTCCTTTCCACTTATTATGCTCAATAATTATAACTTATATATAATTATTAACCATAAAATGTGTTTTTTATAAAAACTATTTTTATTGGATTAAGTGTGTTTTTTTTAAAATTAAATTTTGAATCCATTGTACATTTTATGTGTCAAATTTATTTTAAATTTTAAATTTAGATGGTTAAAATTTTATAAGACGATCCATTCTTATGTTTTCATTATCTATAACTAAAAAGGTCAAAATAAATTACCAGTGTAAAATTAAATTTTTTTATAAATTTAAAAGTAAAAAAATACTTATTTCAGGCCAAAATTTCCCAAAATGAATGTATGATATTATTTAATACATTTTATTTTCTGAAAACCTCACTTTATATAATTTTAACCCATTAACCCATGAATGATGTTATGTAAGTACTAAAAAATGATTTCTATTTCTAAACGATAATTTTCAATCACTTGGAAAAGGATGGAACTTATAACATTTAATGATACACTTAAACATATAATTACTCTTTGATAATATTCTTCTTTTACTCGATTAGATTCAAATCACACCTACATTGTATTCCAATCACCTGATGTTTATTAATTCTTTCACTTCTAAAGTGTTTTCCATGAGATTACTCATGGTTCCCAAATGAGTAACAACCTCTCTTAGTATTTCATTTTATTCAGCACCATTATAAAATAATTTATAATTTATAAATATACTGAGTTCATAATCATTTGAATACTGAAATATCATTATAAAAACATGAAAAAAATATTCATTCATTTCTATCAACTAAGAAAACCAAATAACTTCTCTCATGTAATCATGCATACTAATACCTCTACAGAACAATTTTGTTTCCAATTATCAATATAAAGACCCAATAATATCATACATAAATATTTTATCTTATTATATGAATATTAATTACACAACATTAGGATACTTGAAATAATAATTTTGTTTTAATGCATATGGAAACATGGACATATAAACAAGTGGACCATGAGTGAGCTACGTCATCTCGCACAATAATCTCCCTTACTAGAACCCATATTACCAAAATTATACATAATAAAATTCATTATATCTATGGGAATTTGACAAAATAATTAATGAGATAACATTATTAGTAATGATAATAAAAGGATATATTAATGTGAATTGAATTTTTTAGTAGAGAACATGAGAATAAATTTTGAACAATATAACCTTCATAGCATGAATTATAAATTTGATCTATGGTATAAATATTTATATTTATTAATACATGAATCATAATTGATTAAAAGAGAATAAAAAATGAGATCTTAAATTTTCCAAATACATATATTTGTGAAATACACATAAGAAAAGATAATATTGTGTATAAGATGTATAGAAATACATTTGTAATAAGTGTGTATTGGGATTACTGTCAGTGCACCTACAATAGTCACATGATATCATCTTATATACAATTTTTCAGGATAGGGAAACATCCTATGTTCAAAAATTTTGTCTTTAGATAACATTCTATTTAAAATTTGATCTCATGTTACATTATTCATTCCCAAATTTTTTTAGAGTAGATAAAGGTCTCACTCATCACATAATGTAAATAATACATTCATGTTTTATAGGATTATATATCATTCATCCAATTTGATCCCATGAAATAAAGTGGGTTTCATAAATATTTTAATATTTCTTCATATATTGAAAAAATATGTTCCAAAATCATTTCATCACTTCATCCTAGAATAAAAATGGGTAAATATATGTGTTTCATTTTATTTTTTTCATGGAATAACAATGAAAGAGAAACTAATTTCATAAAAATATATTCATCATAATAATGAATCATTTTGAGAATGAATAAAAACTATATTCATGGATAATATCACTAATAAAGCATATGTTACATCAAAAGAAGTCATTATGGATGGAAAATTATTTTTAAAGATCTATTTAAACATTTATTAAGGAAAATATAATTTCTATTTGGTAAAATAAGTTTTAAATAAAATAACATTTTATAAATATTTTTTAATCTAATATAACCATATAATCTTATAAAGGAATCATAAAAGAACATGAAAATAAAATATTCATACAAATAAACTTTCTTTCCTAATATTTTTTTAAATAAAATCCCAAAAAATTCTGGGAATCCATTACAATGAAAAAAAATATTTAAAACATATAATAAAATATATAAATCATTTATTTTTCATCATGGTGGTTTATTTCATACATTCTAAAATATTGATTTCATCCAAATTTTTAGTAAACATAGAACATGCCCTATTTTGAAAAAAACATTCCCAATTTTGTAAATAACATAATGAAAAAATATTAAAAAACATGTAAAAAAATAAATAGTTATAAATATTCTAAAAAATATCCAAGAAACATTAAATTATTTTTTAAATTTTTTTTTGAAAAAATGTGTATGGATAAAATAAGTGATTTTAAATGGATAAAGAAAAAACTCAGTTATCATCAAAGTCAATACTCAAAAATAATTTTTACATAAAGAGGGAAACAATAATGGTAAATGATTATTCAAGTTAAATATAAATATGATATGAAAGGTCATGTGTATAGTGAGATAAATTTTATTATTTTCATCATTAGATGCAAAAATACAAATAATCCTTATAAATGTCAACATTGTGATGAGAAAGCTATAATAATTTTTTTAAAGTAAATAATAATCCCCATAGAGTAATGAAATTAAATAAAAAAATGAACATAAAAAAATTCATTTTATTACATATAAAAGGGGATTTATATACAACTCATAAAATATCACAGATACATATCATAATGCAGGTCCCAAAGAAGACATTTTGAGAGAAAATTTTGTTACCATTAGACCAAAAAGCCATCATATATTGTTAAAACAACTATATAATAAATATTTAATTATTCTAAATCTATTATCGAACTGTAATTATATATATAATACTATATGTGATTTACTTTTGTTCTTCAATGAAATGTTTATAACAATTCCATTTTAAAATCCTGTTTTGGGAAATAAGTGCCCTGTTTTTCCCATTTTATTATTGATTGTCCATACTATTATGTTCACTCTTACTCCATAACCTAAAAAATTATATAAATTATATAAATAACATATAAGTTTAGTATATATAAATCTAGAGTAACCCATAACATTTTGATATAGAAAATGAAATACACAATTCATGGAGACTATTGGTTGTATATATGAATAAACATCGTTTCAATTTTATTGCAGAGTAAAATTAAAGATGCGTAAATAATAATGAATTTTTTTCATCACCATTTTATAGATTTTATATAAATTTATAAAATATTTCTTTATTAACTTCCATAAAAGTTTTTTATTAAAATAGGATCGCATCACTTCGTGAGGTAGTAGTAGGCCTTATTCATGATCAACGTTATCATATACCCCACAAAATGGAATGGAAGACGGTATATTTTATATCATAATTAGATAAGCATAATTATAACCCAATTTTCATATAGACTAATTTAATGTATACTTACTAACATTAAACTAAAACAAAAATAAAAAACATATCATATGGGTTCATGAAGTGATAGTCCACTGTACAAACGGACGATGTGGTTGGTTTACTAATGGTTAGAAGGTAAAAAGGTATATGATTTATATTAATTATATATTTATATTTATATCATTAACATCATGAATAAATATTAAAAAAATCATTATAAATATCATTGAGTGTTGTTGATGGAAAATGAATAACATCAGCTCGTGAGGCCGTTTTTCTCTGTACATATTATCGACCGTTTCATTTCCAATTTAATTGAATAGTAGATGAATATATGTTATACCATTAAAATAAAAAAATACAATGCCATGGTAGATAAATTTTTTAATAAAACATCATATCTTAATTATATTTTAAATATTTTTTATGTATAATTAATAAAAAATTACATAGTTTATAACATTAACTATTATATGGAAAACCCAATTAGGTTTCAAAAACAACTATACTAGAATGGGATTATGCTATAAAAAAATTAATATATGATTTTGGGATATATTTATGGAATAATTTTCTGTAGGTTCTGTCCGAAACAAAATATTTTAGAAGTGTGTAATGGAGATGAGAGGGGTGGCCCTTTATAAGTGGGGGAGAGGAAAACCATATAAATTTTTAAAATATTAAAATGTACCCATATTTTTTACATTATAAAAGGATAAAAATAGAAAAATATATATATATATGTGTGTATAAAAATGTCAAAATACGAAAAAAAAATTGTATTTACTTAATTTTCAGACTCATTTTACCCTTTTCATTTTTGTTTAACACCCAATTGAAATGTTTTTTATTTTATATGTATTATTTTCAGATATTATATAGATTATTTTTTTGTACAGGTTCTAGGAGGGTGTGAGATTATATGGCCCGATTTTCCTAGAATAATGTTTTGAAAAATATTAAAATATAAAATAGCACACACAAGTGATTTTTAGGAAATTGTTGAATAACACCCAAACGGGTTCCCAGATCAGAAATATGTGAGAACATTCGAATTTCAAATATTGGATTTACCCTATGTGTAACCTAACATTGGTCAGAACATGTCATTTGGGAAATAGTTATCATGAAAATTTTAAATGAATAAATAATATAATGAAATAATTTTCTTTTCATCTATGCCACGTTAGGTTTATTTTAAAAAACACTTTTTTAGAGAACATGTGTATGTCTGGTAACACTGATATTCTATGGATATTATAGGAAGGAAACTCTATATATCCATTCGTGAATATGAAGATGGACTTGTAAATCATCCATCAATCGATCGATGCAGCCTCAGATTCTATAGATATCCGTAATGAACATGACACTCTGATAGTTCTTCATTAGTGATCGGAAAAAATCCAGGTTTGGGTTTTCATCTAATCTATTATTCCCCATTCATAAATCCAAAAATGAATGTGAACAAATCCATGAATATATTTTTCTATGAGTCGATCTTATTTGTTGGATGGGATTATTAGCATTTGGCTGACAAGATTTGTTCAATTTGGGATTCAAACATAAACTCAACCATTATACATAATTGGGAAAGAACTATTAGACAATGATGATAAATATTCATTTTTTTGCATTTTAATCTACTTTATTCATTTTCTTTACTAAATGAAACCCATAGTCCCTGGATCAACGTTTTCGGTTGTTCCAAACTCGATTAGACTGCCAAATTCTCGGTGAATCAACAACTTGAGATGGTTCTGCGTATATCAGAACCCAATGACCATTGATCTATAATAATATTCAACATCAGGCATCGGAGGAACAGTTGTTATCCATTTAAAGGATGAATAGTGAAGAATGGTGGCACATGACAACATTCCATGTTTGGCCGCAGTGGGTCTTTTGTGTGTGGTGGAGGATTCGGTAGAGCCGATGGATGTCAGATAGTAGAAGTTATATGTGTGATGGTGGAGGAAAATATTTATGCAGTGGTGGGAGATATTTTATAGGATGCAGGGAGGTGATAGATGTGGGGATAGTCGGTCCAAGAGGTTCAGACCAGGTCAGTGGTTCGAGGATGGTTGGTGGGTTGGGCAAGGCTAGTGGTCTAGGTCAAACAACGTGGACCGGGGTCCAACAATTGTTGAATCATAGAAAACCAAATCAGAGCCTAGTTCTGGTTGACTATGGAAGTCTACCATTGTGTCGTGGTATCTCATGTTATGATGGGGCCCAATGACCACCTAATCGATCCTTATCATTCAACCACAACAGTCGACCGTAGTGGCTGGTTAGGTATTATAGTTGCACTGATTGCAATGGTCATCCCATGGGTGGTCAGTTCTAATAGTATGTGGGCCCTACAAAATAGTGGACAACAATTATAGGTGTAACTACTGTGATGGTATAGCTATATTCCCTCAGCAGGTCTACGAGTAGTTTTGTTAAAATGACTATAACTCCAAAATAGAGCAGCCAAATGTTGTTTCGTTAGTGGAATCAAGGCCCTGATTTTAATATGTCCAAATAATGTGTTGTTGAGGATCTTATTTTCATATTTTGGACCAATATGGGTTTTTTGTGTTCCCTTAGTATGTTTTTTATGGGTATAGTGGATAATTATATTTACATCACCTAATTGTAATCCCATATATAGAAAAACCCTCCGATTGAGTATGGTATCCCTCCATGAAACTGGAGCTCAATTCTCAATCACCCGTAGAAAATTTTGAGGAATTGGCATAACTTCCATGATTCGCTCAATAATCCTCAATCTAGTGGGATGCATTGGGAGGTTTCTCTTAATCATTTAAATGTGATCCCCAATGTAGCGGGTTGATCAGTATTGGGTTAGTGTTGTCCCCAGTGGTTATGGTCATGACCCCTATTCGTATATCAATGTTCATCTTGATTGGGTCTATGATGTCCTCTATTGGTCATGGGTATTGGGTGTGATACCTTATCTAGGCATCACATTCTTCTCATACAAGTTAAATCTCTTTGGCTTGAGCACAAATGAGTTATAACTCTTCATCGAGTGTGTCTGATTATATCATGGCTCGTTGAGAGAGAACTACTAGAATGATCATTGCTTCTAACAGAATAATTTAGATGGTAGTTGGTTATGACATCTTGATATCATAGAGTATCCCTTGAGTATATTTGGGATTTCTCTTTCTCATTTTATTTGTGATACATTTTTCCATCATTTATTTTTTTTAATTACTTGGATCTTCTGTTTGGTTTTTTGGGGTGTGCTAATGAGTATTTCCATACTCACCCCTATATGGGAATTTCGTATATATGTAATGTCTTATGAAAACAACAACCCCTTCGATGGTGTCTTAAGAGGATCGAGAGTGGGTAAATCATAGATGGAGCTGGGTAGACCGAAGTGTTTTTCTAGGAGCATTCCATTGACATAGTACTTCCCCTTTAGGCAGGTTGGACAATTTCCAATTTCAGTTATAATTGTGTAACGTAGTACTTTTTGTGAGATTGTATTTGACCCGTTTTTATTTTCCATTACTTTAGGTAGTACACTAGTTGTGGGATCATAGTGTCTTGCATGCATTATTTTAGTTTTTTCATCAAATTGTGGCTTGGAGATGAGTGAGTGTGTATATGTAATTTCAGTTAATGGATCCCATTTGAGGTATATTAATACTCGGTTATAGTCACTAGAATCAGTTCTATTGGAGGGATCCCTTAATTAGTCATGACATGGGCCCCTCTAGAATGGGTCATTATATAGTGGTATCAATGGGGTGGTCAGTTTTAAATTAGGATCAGGAGCCAATGAGATTGGTTTAGAGAAATAATGTTAAGTGTTTTGTGTTTAGATTCCTCGATAGGGACTCTAGTGTATGTATTTCATGTGACATATCAATACACTAGGACTCTAATTTATTTCTTTTCGACTCATTACATAAAAACACTAGTTGTAGGGAATAATAATAATAAAAGAAAAATATAGTAATTTTTTGTTTCTGCATGAACTTTTTTAGTCAGCTCCCCATATATTCTATATTGACCATGGTGCATCTTTTTTTAGTTCAAGATTCATTCATTTAGATAGCCAAATAGGATTCCACCACATGATCGTGAGGATGATCCACTGAGTAGTGAAGAATTAGTACAACGTCATGTACCAGAGCTAGCACCGCTGATTGTTTTACTAGTTATATCACCGCCCATCGAGAATAAACTAATACCCACACTTCCCACTGAGGATGATCGCAATCTATGTCTACGGCACGAGTTTCAGAAATAGAAAACCCCCAGGTTTCGGGGGGGGGGGGGATATAAACCCCCATATGCCGGAGGATTGGATAGTGGAAGTCACCCATGATTTCATCCTTGTGATGGTGCCAGCCTATCATATAGAATTCCTTAATTTGAATATTCTTCAGGGCTCAGTGGGGTGAGGGTGGAGCATGGGGACTCAGTCACATGATGAGAAAAATCTATCTAGTATATACTTAAAGCTTTTATTCAGGTATGAGAAAAATATGGGAATTTTGTGATCAGTATGAATACTGAATCTTCTACATATGTTACAGGGAGGTATGACCATGGAGAAGTATTCAACTATACTTACAGATCTATCACATTACCCTTTGGATATGGTACTGGATGAGTTATTTAATAATTGGACCTTCGATCATGGCTTACTCTAAGACATAATGGCCTAATTGGTCTCCTTTAGAATTTATACTTATGCAAGGGTACTTGAGTGTGACATGTTAGTGAAATTTTTTCTGGAATAGAAAACATGAGTAGTTGGATCTAGCAGTCGGAACCTAGTAGTTGAGAACACAACTGCATGTATCTTATGTCAGTCAAAGGGATCCATGTAGGTCATGTAATTTAGTAAAGATCCTAGGACTAAGGGTATGTGGTGCAAGGCCCCCAAGGTGGCTCGAACTATCCAAGGTATGGGTATTTATTTTAATGAGATGGTCTGGGGCATCTCGCACAAAATTACCTGATATAGCATACAGCTAATCATGAGATGGTCTATGGACCTCAAAGATAGAGATAGAGACATGAGTATGTTGATCCGAAGGGCGTCAAATGTGGAAGAGAAACTGGGAGGGTAGGATATGGTGGTATATGTTTCATCATATTACCACCACCACCCATAGGTGGTCCACGGTTTGCGCATAGAACTGGTGTACAAGGATGAGGCAAACTGCAGGCTATAGAGTCATATTACCCCAAGTATATAGGGAATATTTGAGTTACTATCATTTTCTATTAAAATTTATCTTCCATATTTATAGACACATGTTCTAGTCATTCTTTTCATACCATTAATCATTATCAATATTTCTGGATTTCGGTAGAGCCGTTGACTTGTCCCTTACTCTTGGAGACTCGTAATGGAAGAAACTAAATGATCACACACTATTTGAGGACAGTGTGATCTATCTCTTGGATGAAAGTGTTTAGGTTGGGATCTCATGGTAGTGACATTTAGGCATTATGACGTCATCTTTGTTATTGAATGGTTATCTACAATAAATGCACATATTTACTCTTTTAGGTGATGTGTATGGTGGTTCCATAGTGATGAAACCAAGTATTAATTTATTGTTGGAATGGAAGTCCATGTAGTGAAAAAAGACTCAAATATTTTATGGTGTGTCCAATTACTCATTACATGAATAGACAAAACCTTATTATAGTGAATGATATAAGCCGTAAGTTATTTGCAGTGGTGGTAGAGTGTGATGAGGTCTTTCCTAAATATGTTCATGGTTTACCTCCCTATAGAGAGATGGACAAATGAATTGATTTAAATATTAGGAAAACAACTATATATAAACCTATATATCATATGGATCTGATAGAGATTTTTGATTCAACATTACTATTTGAGGATTTTTAGATGATGTGTATTGGGAGAACTAGTGGCTCACCCTTGGTACCTGCAGTTTTGTTTTCTAAGAAGGCAGACGAAAGCATGGGGTTATGTGTGGATTATTAGTGCTTGAATTAGTTGGTTGTGAAAAATAAGTATCCACTACAGATGATCTATGACCTATTTGATTTGTTGAAAGGGGAGTGATGGATCTCTAAGATTGACCAAAGATGAGGATATCACCATCCATGAGTATATGACTCATGAACACCGAATATGACCGTCATATGATGTTATGGACACTATGTGTACTGGGTAAGGTCATTTTGGGGGAAAAACCATATGTGTTCAGGGGAATCTTGAATATGATAATTCAAAATTCTACTGACCAGTTAATGGCGGTCTTCATTGATGATAGCTTGTTTTATTTGAAGTCTTGGAGGGGCATGTGAGACACACGATGATGGTCATGGACACACTGTTAGAGAAACAAATTTATCAAAATATAATGAAGAATTAGTTTTGAATTTGTGAGGTCCATTTTTTGGGACACATCCTCCCAGAGGATGTAGTTGTAGTAGATCTAGAAAATGTTGAGGGAGTTCTTAAATGGTATCCACCCTAGTTTTTCACTAAGGTACATAGTTTTCCCTGTTTGTCCGGGTACTATAAGTGGATTGTACTCGACACCTCCAGAGTGTTATCACACAAGAAATATTTTAAAAGGAATGTGAAGCCTTTTGTTTGGATTGAAAAATTCTTGTAGTCATTTCATGAGCTGATCCACAGGTTGATGAGATCATCCATATTTAGATTTCTAGAGGAGGGTTCCATGTATGTAATGTTCTGCAATGCATCAGGAACCAAGATTGGATCTATTTTGATGTAGAGGAAAGTGGTGATTTCATATGGTTCATTCTTGTTGAGACCAAATGGGTAGATCTAAGTGACCCTTGATCTTGAGTTAACAGATCTACTCTTCACAATATACATTTAGTAACACTAACAGATGGGTGAGCGGTTTATCATCTACTTTGACCACAAGAGTCTCAATTGTATCTTCCCTCAAAATGATCTTAAAATGATATAGTATTAATGGCTAGAGTTTCTCCATTATAATTGATAAGAGATTGTCTACATTCATGGGAGGGGAACATGGCTGAGGATACTATTAGTAACAGATACAGTTCATAGTTGTGGAATGAGGTGTTGAAGATGATGACCTCATTGTAGTTATCCTTTATGGATGGAGATGAAGAATCATACCTCTAGTCAATGATTGTCACACCTCCACATTTATAACGAGTTAGGGAGGCACAACTTAGGGATACTTACTGTGAGACCCAATATGATCATATTTGCATAGGTCATTATCCAACATTATATTCAGATGGGGGAGACCATGCCATTATTCTCATAGGGTGCACAATAGTATCAGTAGAGTTGTAAGAGGAGGTTTTGAGATATTTTCTTACATCCCATTTGACAACACATCAAGTTGTCATAATGAAAGTGGGATGGGATATCTATGGTCTTCATGATGGGTTTTTCATATAAGACCAGGGGACACAATACCATCTAGGAGAATGTTGAATGACTTTCCAAGTCATCCCACTTTCTAGCTAACCAAGAGCCAAATTTAGTTGATAGATTTGGATTCCTCTACATGAAATAGGTAACTCGACTACTTGGAATTATATTGATGAATGTTTTAGATCGTGAAACATGAATTAAATCTTTATTTTGGAAGGGATTACATGAGGAATCTAGTATCCAACGCTTCTAGAGCATAGAATTTCACCCACATAAGTATGACCATACTGAAAAAACCATTCATGTAATGGAGGACTTGATGTGTGCATTCATGTTATATTTTAGAAATAGTTGGAAGGATATCCTACCACTCAGGGATCTATCATAAAATACCATCTATATGTACACCATTTTTATGGAATCATTGAGGGATTATTACAGGCAGCCCTCTTGGTCGCCAATTTTCTGTAATGACCTTGGAGAGTAAGTATAAGGCCCCATCCTTAAACCTTACTTAATCTTGAGTTATTACAAGATTTCACATTTAGGATCTTTTCAGGTTTATAGTTTTAGAAAATTAAAAAATAAAACTTTCATTAAATTCTACATTAAAAAAAAGTGGTTACTTAAAAGATAGTTATAATTTATCCCATCAACGGAAACATATTTAAAATAAAACATGGATTCTTTCTTGACACTTCCTTGACACTATCATCATATCATGTACCATTCCCTTGACCTGTGAAAAACATTTCAAAAACATGGGATGAGTATAAAAGGCTCAGTAAGGGATATAAAAAGTATGGAAAGGAAACATGAGTACATATATACATAAGAATGAAATCATACTTTACCCATAAAACATAAGAACTTTAACATACCTCATAAAATCATGAATAAACCATAGAAATCATAAGACATAAAGGTAACATGAGGCATTCATAACATTATAATGTAGGGAGTAACCCTCATGATTACGTTTGGAATACCCATCACATTATATTCCATAAATCTCTTTATAGACACCTTAACGTTTAACTCCTTTGTGTTATCCAATGCATTCGAGAGGTATATCGGGCTCACCTGCCCTTAGTTTATGACGGAACCACCCGTCTTCATAAAAAATGCCAAAGAACCATAACGTAATAATAGCACATGACTTAAGCATAAAAGAAAATATAACATTCCCACATTACAATAACAATATGACATTTTAAGATACAGAAATAATGAATCCATTCTAAAAACCATTTTCAAAACCATTTAAAACATTTAATACATAGATTTTTAAATCAATGTGTCCCATACCACATTGAAGTTTTTAAAATTTTAAACCATTAATATCCATATAAATAAATCCGTAAAACCATTTTGAAAACATGGATATTAATGAGAAATATTTATAAGAATAAATCATTAAAACATTTAAAACGATATTTTAGTTAAAGGGTTTTAACAAAATGAGAGACACTTGAATACAATAATTGAGGAATAACATTTAATCAACACTTTATAATATCATGAAAATAAAGGGATTCATATTATAATATTCCCAAGGAATGTATATACACCATATAAGAGTGAATTGGTGCATAACAACAATGAAGTCTCAATGGAAATGTAAATTGAGACGAAATCCATTATAAAGATGGTATCCTTAAATTAAGGATAAATCAAACTCATAATTATTTGTGAAAAATATAAAGACACCCAATATAAGTGGATATTACGTGTAAAATAATCAAAGGTCATTAACACATATTCAAAGGATGACATATTCAATAACTACATGTTGAACCCAAAGAAATCAAAATTGGGTTAAGAAGTTCCCTTGACAGCCAAACTGTGTGACATCAAATTTTAGAAAAAGAGTTTATGAGAGAGATAATGTGTATCTCATCACTTGGAAATAAAATTTACAGCAATAAGGATATATAAGAACATATCCCCACATAATAAGATGAAAATTAAAAGGCATAAAAAAAGAAGTCTTTTAAAAAGAGGAGGGTGAAAGGTTCCCTTACCGATTTGGGTAACTTTCGAAACGTACACCCCATGAAAGAAGGACTACACAAAATTGATGTAAAAACTCATAAAAGAAAATATTTTACACAAATAGTAGAATAATGGATAGTACATACACAACTCAAAAGGAAATATTTGCAAATGTAGCATGAATCTCATGAAAACACAAAGTGAGAAAAAAAGACCCTTACGAAATTTCGACAGCCTAACAGCGCCAATTAAAACATCCAAAATGGATTGATGAGAGAAAATAGGGTCTCTCATCATATGAACATAAAAAGTACAGTAAGAGTAATATAAAAGAACATCCCAATAATAAGAATGATGATCTTAAAAGGAATGATATAAAAGAGTGTACTTAAAAAGAAAGAGAGGGGTAGGATCCCTTACCTTGGGTGCGACTTGACTCGATCGTTCTTTAACCTCTTGAATAATAAAATTTAATTACTCTATACTTTCTTAAAAACCTTTTTCAAGGTAATTATTCCTTTTATATCACTTACTACCATTCTATGAACACTGTGTAATTATTTAAGTTAATAATGGTCGTTTTGTAGGTCATTGCTACATGAGTAAAAAAATAAACTGTTTATAATTAAAAGTTGTT
This sequence comes from Viscum album, assembly GCA_963277665.1. Taxonomy (NCBI): domain Eukaryota; kingdom Viridiplantae; phylum Streptophyta; class Magnoliopsida; order Santalales; family Viscaceae; genus Viscum; species Viscum album. The sequence goes on along the minus strand of OY728160.1, from coordinate 241,183,071 downwards.
CAGGTGGTAAATATATATTATATCCAGAATTATATTCATTATTTATATATCATATATATCATATATATCCATTATATACATGCATTTATAATATTACATAACATTTAGATGTAATAAATGAAATGCACCGTTCATGGAGACGCTAAGTCGTATGTACGCATGAATGCTACTTCCATTTCTATTTCTTATTTAATGGAATTAAAACATAGTGATACATAATAGTATTATAATTATAGTATGGTATCATATATAATATCATTAAATCTAAACTTTATACGTACCACATATGGTATTAACGAATCAAATCACATCGAAGGGGTGGTAGTCCGCACTTCCTAAAATGAAGATATGGCGTTTATCCATAATGGAAACTATAAAGTTATGTCATAAATGAAAGATAATGAATCTTAAGTAAAACATAAACATATTATATATCATCGTTTCGTGAGGCAGAAATTCACCATCCACAGAAACAGTATGTTCATTAACCATTAGATGTAGGTTTGTGTAAGTTTAGCTCGAATCATTCTTATAACAACATCCTAGTATATTAAAGATACTGTAGTTGTTACAAATGAAATGATGAAAAAGAGTTTAGGGGGTTGGAGAAGAAAAATAAAACAACATAACACAAGTGAAAACATTACCTAAAAATCAGGTATCTCTCTTTGATTTGAGCTCAAAGGCTTCCTTGGGAAGACTTCTGCCCAATCTGAGGCTTCTAGGAGTAATAGAGGGATATGGAGAGACAAAATGATTAGGGGTTGGCCGAGCCAAAGGCTTGAGAGTTGGGGGTAAGGTGGTAGAGGTGGGGGCCTTTTATAAGAGGGGAGGAGAGGCACCCTTGGAAAGTTACAAAATGTTACTTTATTTTCAATTGAGTTTCGGATTTTAAAGGTCCCACATTGATGTATTTTGAGGATATGGTGGTAAGGGTTCGAAATATACTAATCCAATAGGTCTTTGACAAGTTTAAGTTATAGTTTTAACATTATCTTTTCATTTTATTTAAATCCTTTATTAATGAGGTAATCACTGCATCATCATGGTGTCATAAATAATTTAATTTATTTAATGTCTAAAAATTATAAAAAAAATATCATGATGTAGGAAATATTTTTAGATTTCTAATGAATTTTTATAGTAAAAAATATGACTTGTATAACCCCATTTAAATTTTTTTTAGTATAACATCTCATTCTTGTGACATTTTTATTTTAACTTTAAATAAAAAGTTATTTATGTCATTTTCCAACCAAAGTGGCTCCATGGGGTCCCCAAGTGGACCCATGGATTTTCTTCGCTGGCCATGACACATCCAATGATGGTAGGACATGTGTCTAGGTCATTTCATATTATTAAAACATTATTGTTACCTTAAATTACACTAATTACCTCTAATCGCGATTAAAAACATAAAAGTTACTATTCACCAAAAAAATTATTTCAATCCAATTGAACCACATTTTACATCCTAATGAAAACCATGTATGTCGGATTTTTTGAAATTCAAATCATAGAAGTGGTAAAGTTTCATTTAAATGAAAAATCAGTTTTTAAACTACCACTTAGTGGTTTCACTATTCATCAAAAATAGAATTTTTTCAGAAAAATACAAAAAATTCACCCTAAGCTATATTTGACATTCCGAATAAAAAAATGATGTCTATTTTAACAAATTCAATACATATATGTTTCATTAATTATTTTAATAATTAATTTCTGCTGTCAAAACAAATAGCGTGTTTTTAAGAAACAATATCTATTAAAATATTGACACTAGTTTAAGTCCAATTTCAAAGTGAAATTAATTCCAATGACCACCATTATATTAAATGGTAAAAATATATTCCAAATAAACTTTAATATAAATTAAAAATATAATCTATCCATATAAATAAATCAGATTAAAAGGGGGTTTTGAATTAAAATGTAACATTTTCAATAAAAATGATCTTTATCGGGAAAAAAATGAAATTTTTCACAAAGTAAATTTTGATGTTTAGATTCTAAAGAAGGATTTTATTTTGTCAAATACAACATATAAAATTGTAAAAATTATATTTAAAAAGGGTTCTCCATCAAAAGGCAGTTAATCGGCCTTTTAAAGAATATTAGAAGATTTATGCTTAAAATTGGATTCATTTACATTTTAAGCCTCCAACATTTATTGGATTAAAGTAAAAATATTTGACAAACATATATAATCATTTTGTAGATGGTTCCGTTCATTATCTCCATTACAATGGCTAGACATTAACTACCTTTTAAAAAAATATTATTTTATTATTAGCGTGCAACGTAAGATTTCAAAGAAACTCGTTGTTACGTATTGGGTACGCCCTCGAGCATAACATTTCCTTTAAAGTTATATTAATATTTTTTAAAAAATATGGATAAATATGAAAATGTAATATTCTTTATTTACCTAGTGTGTTACATCCTTCCCCCCTTTTGGGAATTGCGTCCTCACAATTTTAAAATTGGGCTTGGAAGCTTCAATGAAAATCCCACATCGGAACAAGAGTCAGTAAAACTATCACTTTAAAAGAATTGGAGAGAAGTAAAAATGTCACCTGAGTTAACCCATACTAGGATTCCATGTATGAAAATATGGATATGGAGGAAAAAACAAAGGGTCATGTTCTGATGGAGAGTGATAGTAAACATGTCTAGGAGAAAGTTAACAATAAGAAAATCACAAACTTGTGATTGGTTAAATGGTATTTGATTCCCCAGTAGGAAAAATTAATAGACAACATTTTTGTTTTAAGTTACTTTTAATTGAGAAATTTATTTATGAGCATAACTAAAACATAAGGAATCATACTTAATTGTCATGTTGACATTCAACTTTTACTAGATTTCTTACACGAACACATATTTTCTCCAAAAGACGATTATTTAGGATGACTTGTTCATATTAAGAAATCTATAATCAACTTCTAGAGAATACCCTAATCCACAAAAGAGAACTATATACTTCCCATGTCTTCAGACCTTAACCAACACTAAAACCAAAAAGGTTAGTATGAGATCAGATAATACCCAAAAAAGGATAATCCTTTATAAAAAATATCTATTCTTAATCTCCAAAATTTGTCAAACAAAACCCAAAGTTCAACAAAGACCATTCAATAAACATATATCCATAAAATTATACAAAGTAAACCAAATTAAGAATGAAACCCAATTCTATAAAGGATTTAATCACATAGTCTCCCAAGATAAATTTTTACATTTTTCTCCAAAATAACATCAGTTACTCTTACAGTGTCATACTGAAAAGTAATTAACCTAATCACATGTCCTCCATGATAGGCTAATCATTTCCACTGATAACCAAAAATCAACTTAATCATAATTCATAAAATCGTGTAACTAAAAAGAATAATTCAAACTAACCAGGGACTTCACGTAGTCCAGTGGTAGGCGATAATTACCAGTTGCACTTTGGTTGTGGGTTCGATTCCCGCAGCTTCGTCCAACATGATGGGTTGTCACACTGTCTTCGTGTTGTCCCTTTTCAAAAACTATATAATTTTATAACATTATTGAAAAGGATATAAATTCATCAAAAATAACTATAACATATTTTGACCACAAAGGTTATCTGATAACTTCCATTTTGCAACCCAAAATGTAGTAACTAGTAATTACCTAAAATTCAAGGATCATATAAACCAAAATGGTTCATTATTACTATATCCACAAAAGAAAGGATAATCATTCCTTGAATAAAAGTTTAATATATCAAACATCAGGGTTACTATAGAAAGTCTTCTAATGTAACCCCATCCTCAAAAGAGACTTAATACATCTAAGAATTTCACCATCCTAAAATCTACCATTACTCTTGAATCCCTTATATGATGACTTCATACTCATTCAACATTCTTCATGATCCATTAGCCATTCCATTTCAACATATTCTGAAATAATTTTTTCCTACAAAAAAAATCATGAATCATATCCTAAGATTCCAATAATAGGAAAACATATGTTAAGAAATAATCCATAACTTTCATTCTTCATTGTCAGTTTCTTCATCCTCAATCGGAATGGCATTAGGTATTGGTAAGTGAATATTTGTACGATATTGGTGACCCCATTCCCGAAACATCTTCATAGGACATGTGTTTGCATAATGATCAAGCACACCACATTTAAAATATCTAATTGATCCTTCAGAATGAACATCTTTACCTTTCCTAGAGTCAACTAGATGCTTCCTTTTTCCATGGAAGGTTCATGCTTTATGACCTTCATATCCACAACTATAGCATCTTTCTGTCCCTTTGAAACATTTTCCTATGTGTTTCTTTCCACATATTTGACACAAAGGTTTTTGAACATACATTCCTTTATGATTATTTCCTGAACATCCATATGGATTTGTTTCTCGCACATATTATGCCTTATAAAAATCACTAAGGTTCAGGTGGTCAATCATCACTCTAGATGGTTGAGGATAACAACAAGAGTTCCCATTGCAGCTCCCATATCATTCAGTTTTTCTTTCATAAAATCGTCACACTTTTCTTCAAATCCACTATACTTTGGTGACTTCTAGATCCATCCATTTACTAAAACCAAAAAGGTCAGTGTGAGTATATCAGTAAAATCATCAAATAAAAAAGAGGAATATAAAGAACAATATATACTTATCCAAGTTTTCTCAAACTCATTCTAACTTTCAAAAAAACGATGACTCCATCTAATATACTAACCATTGTGGTTATACAAAACTTGTCACTTTTTATTAAACAACACTCTAACCTCTAAAGTTATCTAAACCGACCTCTAATACCAACTATAAGGCCCCAACTTTAATCCTTACTTAATCTTGAGTTATTACAAGATTACACATTGAGGATCTTTTCAGGTTTAGACTTTTAGAGAATTAAATAATAAAACTTGCATTGCATTCCACATTTAAAAAAAGTGGTTACATAAAAGATAGTATTGATTTATCCCATCAACGGAAAAATATTTAAAATAAAACATGGTTTTTTCTTGACACTTCCTTGACACTATCATCATATCATGTACCATTCCCTTGACCTGTGAAAAACATTTCAAAAACATGGGACTAGCATAAAAAGCTCAGTAAGGGTTATAAAAAGTATGGAAAGGAAACATGAGTACATATATACATAAGAATGAAATCATACATTACCCATAAAACATAAGCACATTAACATACCTAATAAAATCTTGAATAAACCAAAGAAATCATAAGACATAAAGGTATCTTGAGGCATTCATAACATTCTTACGTAGGGAGTAACCCTCATTGTTACGTTTGGAATACCCATCATAGTATATTCACTAAATCTCATCGGAGAAACCATAACGTTTAACTCCTTCGCATTACCCATTGCATTGGTGGGCTATATCGGGCTCACCTGCCCTTAGTTTACCACAGAACCACCCGTATTCATAAAAAATTCCCAATAACCATAACTTAATCATAGCACATAACATAAGCATAATGGAAATATAACATTCCCACATTAAAATGACAATATAACATTTTAAGATATTGAAATAATGAATCCATTCTAAAAACCATTTTCAACACCATTTAAAACATTTAATAAAGATATTTATTAATCAAAGTGTCCCATACCACATTGAAGCTTTTAACATTTTAAACCATTAATATCCATATAAATAAATCCTTAAAACCATTTTCAAAACATGGATATTAATGAGAAATATTTATATGAAAAAATCATTAAAACATTTAAAATGATATTTTAGTTAAAGGGTTTTTAACCAAATGAGAGACACTTGAATACAATAATTGAGGAATAACATTTAATTAAAACATTATAATATCATGAGAATAAAGGGATTCATGATATAATATTCCAAAGGATAGTATATACACCATATAAGAGTGAATTGGTGCATAACAACAATGAAGTCTCAATGGAAATGTAAATTGAGATTAAATCCATTATAAAGATGGTATCCTTAAAATAAGGATAAATCAGTCTCATAATTATTTGTGACAAACATAAATACACCCAATATAAGAGGATATTAAGTGTAAAATAATCAAATGTCATTCACACATATTCAGAGGATGACATATTCAATAACTACATGTTGAACCCAAAGAAATCGAAATTGGGTTAAGAAGTTCCCATGACAACCTAACGAGGTCACATCAAATTTTAGAAAAAGAGTTGATGAGGGAGAAAAAGGTTATCTAATCAAATGGAAATAAAATTTGTGGTAATGAGGATATATAAGAACATATCCCCACATAATAAGATGAAAATTTAAAGACATAACAAAAGATGTCTTTTAAAAAGAGGATGGTGAATGTTTCCCTTACCGATTTGGGTAACATTCGAAATGTACACCCCATGAAAGAAGGACTATACAAAATTGATGAGATACTCATAAACGAAATTATGTTACACAAAGAGTAGAATAATGTACAGTACATACAGCACTCAATAGTAAATATTGGCAAATCTAGCATGAATCTCTTGAATACACATAGTGAGATAAAAATCCAATTAGGAAATTTCGATAGCCTAACGACGCCAATTAAAACTTCCAAAATGGATTAATGAGAGAAAATAGGGTCTCTCATCATATGAACATAAAAATTAGAGTAAGAGAAATATAAAATAACATCGCAATCATATGAAAGATGAGCTTAAAAGGAATGACATAAAAGAGTGTACGTAAAAAGAAAGAGAGGGGTAGGATCCCTTACCTTGGGTCCGACTTGACTCGATCGTTCTTTAAACTCCTAAATAATAAACATGAGTTAATTTATACATTATTAAGAACCCTTTTCAAGTTCATTATTCCTTTTATATCACTTAATACCATTCTATTAACACTATGTAATTATTTAAGTTAATAATGGTCGTTTGGTAGGTCATTGCTACTTGAGTAAAAAAATAAACTCTTTATAATTACAAGTTGTTCATGTGGTAAAATATATATTATATCCAGAATTATATTCATTATGTAGATATAATATATATAATATATATCCATTATATACATGCATTTATAATATTACATAACATTTAGAGGTAAGAAATGAAATGCACCGTTCATGGAGACGTTAAGCCGTACGTACGCATGAACGCTACTTCCATTTCTATTTCTTATTTAATTGAATTAAAACATAGTGATACATAATAGTATTATAATTCCAGTATGTTATCATATATAATATCAATAAATATATCCTTTATACATACCACATATAGTATTAAGGAATCAAATCACTTTGAGGGGGCGGTAGTCCGCACTTCCTAAAATGAAGAAATCGCGTTTAACCATAATGGAAACTATAAAGGTATGTCATAAATGAAAAATACAGACGCTTAAGTAAAACATAAAAATATTTTATATCATATATAAATATATTGACATCATAATGGCCTCCTTTGAGGGTGTTAAAAGAATATTGAACAATCATGGTTTCGTGAGGCAGAAATTCACCATCCACAGAAACAATATGTTCTTTAACCATTAGATGTAGGTGTGTGTAATTATAGCTCGAATAATTATTATAACAACATCCTAGTATATTAAGGATACTTGATTTGTTACAAAATAAATGAATAAAAAGATATTAGTGTGATGGAGAAGCAAAATAAAACAACAGAACACAAGCGAAGACATTACCTTAAAATCAGGTATCTCTCTTAGATTTGAGATCAAAGGCTTCCTTGGGAAGACTTCTGCCCAAAAAGTGGCTTCTATGAGTAATAGAGGGATGTAGAGAGACAAAATGAGCAGGGTTTGGCCGAGAAAAAGGCATGAGAGGTTTGGGTAAGGTGGTAGAGGTGGGGGCCTTTTATAAGAGCAGAGGAGGGGTACTCTTTGAAAGATACAAAATGTTACTTTATTTTCAAATGAGTTTCGGATTGTAAAGGTCACAAATTGATTTATTTAGAGGATAAGGTGGAAGAGGTTCGAAATATACTCATACAATAGGTCTTTGACAAGTCTAAGTTATAGTTTTAACATTATCTTTTCATTTTATTTAAATCCTTTATTAATGAGGTAATCGCTTCATCATCATGATGTCATAAATAATTTAACTTTTTTAATGTCTAAAAATTATATAAAAAAACCATGATGTAGGAAATATTTTTATATATCTAATAAATATTTATAGTAAAAAATTTGACTTGTATAACCCCATTTAAATTTTTTTTAGTAAAACAACTCATTCTTGTGACATTTTTATTTTAACTTTAAATAAAAAGTTATTTATGTCATTTTCCAACCAAAGTGGCTCCATGGGGTTCCCATGTTGACCCACGGATTATCGTGTTCTACCATGACACATCCAATTAGGTTAGTACATGTGTCTAGGTCATTTAATTTTATTAAAACATTATTTTTACCTTAAATTACACTAATTACCTCTAATCGCGATTAAAAATATAAAAGTTACTATTCACCAAAAAATTATTTTAATCCCACTGAACGACATTTTACATCCTAATGAAAAATGTGTATGTCAAATTTGTTAAATTCAAATCACATAAGTGGTAATGTTTCATTTAAACGAAAAAACAATTTTTAAACTACCACTTAGTGGTTTCACTATTCATAAAAAATTGACGTTTTTCATAAAAATACAAAAAATTCAACATAAGGTATATTTGAAATTCCAAATTCAAAAATGATGTCTATTTTACCAAATTAAAAACATATACGTTGCATTAATTAATTTAATAATTATTTCCCACTGTCAAAACAAATAGCGTGTTTTTAAGAAACAATATCTATTAAAAGATTGACACTAGTTTAAGTCAAATTTCAAAGTGAAATTAATTCCAATGACCACCATTAGATTAAATGGTAAAAAAAATATTATAAATAAACTTTAATATAAATTACAAATATAATCTTTCCATATAAATAAATCAGATTAAAAGGAGGTTTTGAATTAAAATGCAACATTTTCCATAAAAATGATCTTTATCGGAAAAATAACGAAATTTTATACAAAGTAAATTTTGATGTCCTGATTCTAAATAAGGATTTTATTTTTTCAAATAAAACATATAAAAATGTCTAAATTATATTTTAAAAGGGTTCTCCATCAAAAGGTATTTAATCGACCTTTTAATGAATATTAGAAGATATATGCTTAAAATTGGATTCATTTGCATTTTAAGCCTCCAATATTTATTGGATAAAAGTAAAAATATTTGAAAAACATATATAATCATTTTGTAGTTAGTTCCATTCATTTCCGCCATTACAACGGCTATGCGTTAACTACCTTTTAAAATAATATTATTTTATTATTAGAGTGCAATGTAAGATTTCAAAGAAACGTGTTGTTGCGTATTGGGTACGCCCTCAAGCATAGTATTCCCTTCAAAGTAATATTAATATTTTATTCAAAAATATTTATAAATATGAAAATGTCATATTCTCTATTTACATGGGGTGTTACAGTTAGCACTCAAGGGCCCATAGTTGGTGCGAGATACTATAAGAAAGTTATAGATCATCCAAGAGTAGATGAATACTACAATGATCTATTATAATACTTGCAATGATAGATGGAAATGGAATTTGGAGTTTGATGATGGAGACCATGTGTTCCTTTGGGTTTCACCTCGACGTGGATTATAATGATTTGGCTGGGGTGATAAGTTATCATTGAGGTTCATCATCCCATTCTAGATAATATGAAGAGTTATAGAGGTGCATAATGATTGTTTCCACATACATAACTATATCTAGGATAATAAGTCTTCCACATGTTTCTGTAGAGTAGGTACATTCATGACTCATTACACATCATTAACTAGTGTGAGAAGATATGAGAGAATATATTTTTCTTTGTTTGGATGAGCCCGTAAGGGGCGAAGCGTTTTAAGTTTTCTCCCTGGCGTCGTCTTCTTCTTCGCCTCTTTGGGACGGAGGCTCTTCCTCGGTATTCTCGGTGTCTCGTGGTTCGGTGGCTTCTCCCACGCGGAGGGCAGCCTCTCTTGGATTGGGGTTCGTTCTTCTGCGGTGAGGGTGGTCGGGTCCTGGTGGGCTTGGGGCCAATTTCTTCCACGGCGTGAGTCGTGATCTAGTGTGACATCGGGGTGGAGGTCCTTCTCTGTGGAGATGTCTCTGGTTATGATGTGTCAGGGTTGTGGTCCGATGCGGCATCGGGGTGTCGAAGGCGGCGAAGGGGTTTCGATTTGGTGCTCTAGGGCGTGATCTGGTTCCCTCGGTGCAGGGGGGTGCTCTAGTGTGGCTCTAGGGTTGCGATCCGGGCGGTGTGGGGTCGATTCTAGTGTGTCATCGGGGCAACATCCTTCTCTCTTTCTGCGGTGTGGGTCTCGTTCTCCTTCTCCCCCAGCATGGGGTCAAGACGGGTTTCCATCTCTTCTTCCACAACAAGGAGTTGGATTCAGTCTTCTTCAACCCTAGGGTGGGGTTCTTTCTTCGTGGTGAAGGGGTGGTTCTGTCCGCTGAATTGTGTTTCAGTAGGGGTTACATGGTGGGTTTACAATCTATGCGTGCATGTTTGAGGGTGGCTTCGGGTCCTGTGGTGCGGATAGTGAGGATCTGGTTTCTCTGAAGGTTTGTTGTGATGGTGCTTCTGGACTCGATCTGGCGACGACGCTTCCGATGGTCTCACCGGCGACCTGCAGTGGATGTTGAACATTGATGGGTTTCTCACCTGCAGTAGGTTTGCACGACAGGGGTGTGGCTCGAGGTGGTGTTCTGCTCGAGATTCCTTGGTACTCATGTTTGAAATTCTAGAATGGTTTTTGAATTTTGAATTTGGATGGTTGAATATGTGGCAGGAGTGTTTGGTTGTATTTGGATCAGTTGATGTTTTGTTACCAGAAAACCATAAACTGGTTTTGAGAAAATGAAAAAAATGATTTCTGGACTAGTGTGAGATAGACATTGAGAATAGATAATTTTTTGTTGAGCACCCAATGAAGATAAAGTTTAAGTAAAAGGGGATCTGTTGAGAGTGATCAATTCCTTTAGTGTACATTCAGCGGAAGCATGAGAATCCCAAGTAGAGGACAAGGGAGTGGGAGAAAAATAATCATTTTTAGTACCCTCGTCTATTGGAGTAGTCCTTATTTTGTAATTTTGGGGATGCGAAGCCTCAATGTGGGGAGAATTTGACGTATCATATTTTCCTTGTATTATTTATAGAATATTATAAGTATTATTTTAAATAAAATTAATTGTAGTGGAGTGTGATTACAAGGCCCATTGTGCATATTATAAATGTATGAAAACATATAAAATATTAAATGTCACAAATACATGGTTTTCCTGAAAAATAAGAATATCTATGAATATGATGACCAGATCAGAAATCCAAGGGAAACATTGAATTAGAAAAAAAGGTTCCCCCTATGAACAACATAATATTTTTCGGAATGGGAGGTCTTTGAAAAATGTTAACATGTGTATTTTAATTGAATAATATAAATGAAGAAAATTATTTTGATTTGTTTCATCTATGCAATGACATGTCGATATGTTTATTTTTAAATATACCCTTTTCAGTTATCCATTGTTAGTCTCATAACCATGGAATCTTCTAGATAAATAGGGATTAGACCTCTTGATATCCTCCGGATAAAATTTTAATGAACTTACGGATCATGGATCCATCATTTGGAACAACCATCAATTCGGCAGATCTCACAAACATACACAACAACTCGATCAAACTAAATCAAGGTTGGTATTTTTATTTAATATTTAATCCCCATTCTTGATTCTTATAATGAATGAGGAATTATCCATAAACACATTAGATAATTGTTAGACCATATTTACAATATTGGATATTTTTTACACATTTAACATGAATTGATTAATTTGGATTTATAACCCAAAATCCCACATTGTTTTTCATTTTCCAGGAATGATTTGAAAATAATGATAAATGGACATTAATGTGCATTTATCCCTCTATTCATCATGTTATTCACCATTGAAACCCTACAATTCCAAGATAGATGTTTACTGGTCGTTTCTAACTTGATTGAACCACAAAATTATAGGGAAATTTTCATCCAATGATGGATCTGTATAGATCCGTACCCAATGAGAAAAATATATGATAATGGTAATTTTCTTGAATTATAAGATGTTTGGATGTTTGTGTAAGAGACCATAGGCTCACAGAAGTGGAATCAGGTATGAGGGGGGTTGGGCCGCTAGTGGCCATAATGGTAGAAGATGTGGATCATGCTGGGCCAAGGGGATCAGGCTAGGACAATGGGCTAGGTCAGGCCCGATAGATGGGTTAGATGAAGTGGACCCTATTCAGACTAGATTCATATTTGGGGAATCCAGGGAAGAGAACAGTTGTGGTCGAATGTGGAGATCGACCTCGATGGTTGACCATTGTGTCTCGGGAGCTTGAGCTACCGCGGGGTGCAACAACCGCATGGCTAGTCCGTGATTTCCAATTGCAACATCTGATTGGGTGCGATAGGTGGACTGAACAAAATGTTTAGTCCATGGGTGTCTAGTATGACAGATGGTGGACTAACTGTGTCAGTCGACCGCGGTGGTAAGAGGACTTACCATAGCTGTAGGTCCACTTGTCATCTTTAGGTCTGTGTGTAATTTGGTTCAAATGTCTATAACTATTAAACAAAGAGTCCAAACAATGTGTCATCAGGGGCATCATGACCCTAGTTTTAAATACAAAAAATCAAGGTTTCATGAGGTTATTGTATTCTTATTTTGGACCTATATATGTTGAGTTTGTTTCCATGGTCCTTCCCTCAATTGTACAGTGAGACATTACATCCATGTCACTACATTATAATCCCCTCAAGAGGCCAAGTCACATATATAATATGGTATCCCTCAATAACACTAGAGTGTGATCGTACATCATCCCTAGTAGAGTTTGTGTAGTTTCCATAACCTACCAGATAAGGTTGTTGATCCTCCATCAATCGGGCCGTATACATTAGATTTTTAGAATCATATAGTTGAGATCCCCTATACAATGGAAAGATCCAGATTGAGTTCATGGTGTCCCATATTGGTTCTTCTAGTGAACTCCTTTTCTATGTATCAAGCATAATATAGATTGGGTTCGTGGTTTCCCCTAGTGGTCCTAGACATGATCACATATCCATGTATCATAATCATCTCATACCAATGAATTCTCATTGGGTGTGTCCCAAAAGAGTTATACCACTTCATTGAGTGTCTCTGAAGATATCCTGGTTTGTGGAGTGGGATCTACATAAATGACCGTTGCATTGATAAAAATCATTTGGTTGGATATTTGCTATGAACACCCAATGGTGTTGAGTCTCTCATGATTATATCTCATATTTCACCTTCTCCTTGTATATTTGATATATTGCTACATATTTTATTGAGTTGACTTACTTAGTTATTTATTTGTAGTGTTTTACGGTCATCAGGATGAGTATTTATATACTCATCCATACATGTACATTTCCTAGATATTTCATAATATTATCACACGATGTTTATTTTGAGTAGGTCCTAGGAGGATCGGGAGCGGGGGGAGCATAGCTGAAGAATAACTAGAGCTAGGAAGACTAATATTTTTCTCTAGGAGTGTAGCTTTGTAATAGTCCTCACCCTTGGAGCAGGCTATATTCGTTACAGTTCTACTATGGTTTTTGTTATATAGTCATTGTAGTTGGCCTATATTTGGACTTGTTTTTATTTTTATTACACCCTATTTTACTCTAGTTGTGGGATATTAGTGGTTTTCGGGCATTGTTTAAGATTTTTTACATTTCATCATCTTTTTAGCCTGGGTTTGTGTACAGGTACATTAGACCAATGAATCAAATTTGTTGTATATGACTACTCAATGGAAGTAACCATCCCATGGTATATTAGATGTGGTCTTGTTGTAGTCATGGCACGAGCCCCACTGGAATTGGTCGTGACACTGATAATAACATTACAACTATATACATAGTAACAAATTATATTGTATTTAATATTTACTATAGTAAAAAATTATATGAAAAATATTGGATACTATAAATATTTTGGATTAAAAAATATGTAATCAATTTTGATAAATTAAACTCCCAAAACTGGAATATTTTATTTAAAAATAAAACCTGAATATGTGTTGAGAAAGGGTTTCCCGAAAGATAAAATGTTCAACTACTTTGATATTATTAAATCATAATTCAATAGAAAAGTTATTCCGGTGTCCTAAATTGAATTAATATACATATTATTCCAGTTTCTGATCTGGAAGTCAGTTCATGGGAGGGCCATCCCATAAAGATCCCTTCATCTGGGTTACAAGTTGTAGAGAAGGATTCTATGATGAAGGGGCCCGGGCTGCGGGTCATGGACTTCCTATCCCACTTGAGGAATGTTTTTAGGATCATCCTCATACAAGTAGGTGGAGTTGAGGTAGTTCAGGTTGATGGAATGGATAAAGAGGTATTCATTTATTTGGATGTGGTAGAGCATCTGGTTTCAATCAATAATAATGATGACGGTGTGGTGAACTAGTCAGTCAGGGATGTCCATAGCCCTAGGGGTCCTCAAGGTTTGGAGTGGGAGTAAAATAACAAGAAATCTCAATTCATGGGTTGAGGATATGAGCAAAACATTTGTTAAGAATTATAACTATGTAGTGATGTTCCTATGGGTGACTACAGAAAAGAGGCTGAGACATATGTAATGACACTACATGGGAATCCTTGTTTGCTCGCTGCTACAGATATCTTATCATGGGCATGGAAGGTAGGATTGGGATAGTGTCTTGGTACCATTGAAACCAAATGCTCATTTTCCTAAGTCTCCATCCTTTTAAAAGACTGGGAGTGAGGGGAAGAAGAAGAATGAAATGGAGGTTAAAGAAGGAAGGGTGGACTATTCGTGTAAAATATGGCCTCTCAAAGAGTGCCACAAGGGTTGATTTGAAAAACGATTTTGATGGTCTTGCGGTTCAAGAACAAACATTTATTACTTAAGAAGATAATTTAGGTGATGATAGTTATAGCCACCTTTAAGTGGATACTTTTGACCGTTTCTAGGGCAATGATCCCCACAACCGAAGGATGAATAATTGGAAAAAGGAAACCATGACTCAGGGAAATGGATTGTGGACCAGGGGAATAATCATAAGGGACACAATGACTAATATGAACTTCCAAAATTGATGTAAACTGGTACCGCCAAGAATGATGGGGGTAAGGAAATAAAATTCCTAAAATATAGGGAATGTGGTATTCCAATAAGAGAACCATGAGTGATAGAAGAGGAGGTAGGGGTAGTGTCTGAGGCTCATATTCCACTCCAAGGAAGAAATTACTGAAAAATTCCTTCGACCCAACGCCTCAAATGAAGAGATTTTAAGAATTTATGAAAGAAGGATTCAGGTTGAGGAAACTAAGGAGAATGAAGCATGTATAGACAAGAAATACTGAATCATCTCCTGGGGCTTCAACCAAAGAAAAATCACCTTGGAGTAATTCATTAAAACAATCGATATGATGGTTACTCACCATGAAGAACATATTAGGGAGAACCTAGACACCCAGGTCAGTACTCTGCACTTGGAATTATATAGTGTCTGACTCAAGTAATATTAGTTTTGTTTTTAATAATTTTGTGCGCTCTTTTATCACATAGTGGTCCTTGTTTTTTGAACAATGGTTTCCCACATGCCCTTAATGTGGATTAATAAAATTTTATTATTGGATATGGGCATAAAATACATTTTTGTGCATAAATATAGTTGTTCAGAAAATGATTTCCATTTATTTGAAAATCGTTTTTATTCATTTAACATTAATTCGCAAACAAATAATTCCTTTCAGAAATATTTTTAAAAAATATAGTATAATAATTTAGTTAATCCTATTTATACCATAAATTATAATGGATAGGATAAAACAATTATATTAAATAATTATACTTTAACTACAATTCATGTTTCATTTATTCATGATGTTGTGTTTGATGCATGTAAAACATTATATCTCATATAATTAATTATAATCTCAGTGTTTCATGTAACAAAAATAGTAAATGAAAAAAATTAAATTATCTTAGAAGAAAATATATGCCTCAAATCTCCTGGTATTACATTATACCTCCTAAAATTAGTTTCATCCTGAAAACTTGTCATATTAGTATAGAAAACTAAGGATTATTATAATTCATTAAATCCATAGGCACCCAAGTAAGATCCTCGTTATTGTGGTTGTGTCATAGTATTTTTACATAGTGATTGGTATTTTTTTCATAAATCATTCTATATTAAGTCTATAATTTCCACCATTTATCACTCATAAAAAATCATGATCTAGCACTACAATAACAATGTTCCGTACATGTGATGGATCATGTATGCACTTTTTAAAGAGATATATATGGAAGAAAACATGGAATTGATATAGGATTGGTGGATGCACCAAATGACAAGAAATATTCTAACTACAATAATGATTTTAAAGGGGTCTAATATACCTTGAAAAATTTGTAAAGACCCAAACTTCCCAGACATAGATATTACACATTAATAAATAAAAATTCATTAAATAAATCAATGATCCATGCTAAAATATCCTATCTCTGAATCCATTATAAACATTTTCCCACAAAGAACTCTTTAAATAGTGAGCTACCATATATCCCACTATGTTCTTCATAGCTAGAACCCTTCTTAGATAGATCATAATAATACCATTCATCATAGCCTATGGAATGAAAACAAAATAAATGTTGTTCATATATGATTAATTTGGGTAAAAAAGGGGCGTATTCAAATATCATGAGTATTTAGGTTTGATAATATGATAACAACATTTGGAAACTATAACTTATCTATCATATATCATTCACATGATTCATGAAATAAATCATAGAAATCTATAAGAAATGAATCTTAAGGAAAAAAAATATCACAAACCACGAGATAATAAAATTTTCCTAAGGCATGGATTTTTGGCAAATACATAAGCATAATAAATAATTTCTATAGTAGTCCAATATCATTTACAAGCCTATCATTATTGAATGGGATCACTCCCCAAACCATCATATTAGATGAGGTTCACTCCCAAAACTATAATAGTTGAAAATGTGCCATACAGAACTAGATTCACACCCCATTATAACCCAGTATATCTAATGATATATGAATCTTTACCCATCACATTGGATGGAGATACAGGTCCCACCCATCATAGAATATAAATCATACATATGTGTTCTATAAGATCATAAAAATTTTATCATATAAAAAAAATTATATGAAATTGGTTTGATTAAATTTTCATCATACCAAAAACTACAAAAAATAAATAGTTTTCATAATAAGTTCATAATTTAATTAAAGTAAAACCTATGGAATAATAATTAGCTTTCATAATAATTTTATCCTGGTATAACCCATAGAAGATAAATAGATTTCATAAAAATATTATTATAAAAAACATATTTATAAATGATAATAATCCTATACTTAAATCATATATATAATAAAGAATAATTAGCATTATATTATTTCATCATATACAGAAAATGAATTTGAATGACCACTGTGAACATTTATTTGGGAAAATTTAATTTATTTGAAAATAAATATAATTTTTTAAAAAATATTCATATTTAAAAATACCATTGAAAAATAATAAATGAATATTCAATTAAAATAATGGTAATGGTAGTGTTAAATTACCTTCATTATATACACATTAAAAAATAAGTCTTTCTATATTTTCTCTAAAACCCAATCATGTCTTGTTTGGAAAAGTCAAGAACATTCCCGTCAAGTCATTTTCAAAATATAAAAATAGTAAAAATTACATTGATTAATTAAATGGATAATCTTTAACAAAAATTTAAACCTTTTGTTTGAAAACATGGTTTTGGAAGAAAATATATTTTCAACCTAAAAGAGAAATAAAGATGATTTTTCGTAAAACATTACATTGAACTCTTGAGCACATAAAGTGTGAATAATGGTTGAAAATCTTGTATTCCTATTAATTAACTAGAGGATAATAAAACTAATTATATTATTTAGATATTTATTGTGATATTTCATTATTGGGAGTATCAACATGAACATTCTTTATAAATGATGAGATTATAGCATAAAACACATACAACATCTGTATCTTTGAATCATAATCTTCATGAAAGTATAAAAATAAGTGAAATAAAAAATAACACAATAATTAAATAAATTCATGGTATTATATTTATATTGGTATGTTTATACACCTCATTAATCTATATAGTTTTATAACACAACATTTTTCTCAAAGAAGGAATATTGAGACAAAAAACCCTTACCGATTAAGAAGCTTTTGAACAGTAAACTGAGTGAGATAGTGTTCGTAAATGGATATTTAATTACAACAACTTTTACGGATATATTTAATAAAATAAACTCAGTTTGTTGATATATACCACACAAAAATAAACTATTTCTCAATATGGAATGTGTCTCACAGAATTAAAAAAATGAGATGGAAATCCCCTATGGCTTTAGTAATCTTTTATATCATTAGAACCAAAAACTAATAAAAACTAAAGAAAAATAAAATAGAACTAAAATAATTTGATTTATGATATTAAACATATAATTTTTAATAGATACAATTCATAGAAGAAATGATTATTGAATTGTAATATGTGTCCTAGATATAAAATTGAGACATACTATTCCTTTCTATGGGTTCATCATCCATCAAAAGTACTCTAGTCACGAGTATAATAAATATAAATTTAATATTTATCTATATATGGAACATAATAAATTTTATTTTCAATATCATATATGATGTAATTATACCTTTTATTATCCATTTAATAACAATTCCCTGTTAAAATTACTATACAGATATGAACTACTTCATTTTTAAAGTACGTTTTTTATCCTATTACTATTATAATGTTTTAATGACATATATAATGTTAAATATTATATAAATATCATATGTATTTATTTTATATGTATTTATTGTAATTCATAAATGTTAGATATAGAAAATAATATACACCATTAATTGAGATAGTGGGTCATACAAAAGAATGAGCATTGGTTTAGTTTAATTTAAGGAATTCAAGAAGTATAGTATAATACTATATTTATTGTCAATAATAATTTTTATTCTATATATATCATATAGTTTAGTAAAATATTCCTTACTATATTTTATGTAAAGCGTACATGTGTAATGAATCACATCGCTTGAAGCGGCGGTTGTCCACCGTAGACTCGAACAATGTTATCGTCTTCCCAAAGAATGTAATTTAGGGATATATATATATATATATATATATTTGATATAATAGTTTTATAAGTATAATAATATCATAAATATCATATATGATCATTAAATCCATAATTATGTCATACTTTGAATGGTGTTATCGTAAAACAGATAACATTGTTTCACGAGGTGGTAGCCCGCCATACAAATGAATGATGATTTCATGTCCCATTTGATGGATGATGATATTTATATGTATATATATATTTTATGACATTAAAATAATAACAAATAATTAAATAAAATTTATTTACTTTATTAATTTATCATTTTCTAAAAATAATAATTCGGGTGGATGAATAAATTAAATAGAAATGCATGTTTAAAAGATTTACCTATTCTTCAAAGAGCCTCATTATATTCGCACCTAAATAACCCATATGCTAGATTCCTATGAAATTTTACTACCATAAAATTATCATACGGATGTTTGTTATGTATTTTTTTTGGAATTTCTGAAAAAAAGGTGTGTTGGAGGTGTGAATATAAGAGGTGTGGTGGTTGCATTTTATAGGCGGGGGACGTGAAACATGTTGACTTTTTTAAAATAATAATGTATGTCTATAGTTTTAAAATGACACAAAGATATAAAATTGACCATTATCGAACCATATTGGTGATAATATTGATATATGGATATGAAATGGGTGTCAGGAATGTTTTTGTGTCAGTTTTTGCCGTATATTTTTAGTTAAACCCCTTGGTAGACTTGTTTTCGACTAAACAATAAAAATATATTTTTGATATTTTCACTATTCATGATGGTAAAAATTTTATTTTAACATATTATATACTATAAATTTAGATTATTATTAATCTATAATCCATTTTTAACTACTCCATTCACTAAATTCAAAAATGAAAATTTAGAAGTAAACCCACAAACACGATGGGAAAACATTTTTCTAAAGAGAAAATGGTAAAATGTTTAAAAATACATATATCATAATTAAATATAAAAATGACTCCAATAACATATGTTAAATTATATTAAATATAATATAACTAATATTAATTTTAAAATAAATTTAAAATAGAAATAATCATTCTAAATTTTTTAAACAGAAATGAAATTTTAATGAAAAACTAGTATTTTTAACTAGTATTTTTTTTTAATATATTCACAAAAGCCCAAAAAATTAAACCTAATTTTTTACATTACTATTTTAAAAAATAATTTCATTATATCTAATAAAATTAAAAAAAAATAATCAATTTCTAATTTCAATAGTAATTTTATAATATGTAACAAAACTAGTTTTTAGAAAAATAATGTTTTTGTGTTTAAAATTACTATTATTTTTATATATTATTTAGAAATCCCATAAAACAAATTAAATTGTTTTTATTTAATATAAAATATATATACTTCATAAAATCAATAATATAATGGTTATTTTTTTGTTTTTTCTGTTAAAACACAGTTGTGCATATAAATGAAATATTGTAGAAAAGATTTCATTAGGACTGGTCAGAAAATAAATAATTATATATAAATATTTAAGGAATATATTTTTATAATTTAGTTATTATTATTAATAATAATAAATCCAATGGATTATTGATAACTATAATAATATATAACAAATTTGTATAGTATGCCACATTTTGTTTAAAGTAAGTTTTTTTTATAACACAATCTAAACTCAATATTTGATGGAACAAAAACTAATAAGAGTGTTTCATGTATCATAAAATTTTAAAATATTAAATTTAAATGAAAAAAACATATTTCACAATATCACAGGTCGGCACATTTTTTCTACCATAAAATGAATTTCACCATTAAAATTTGACATTAATGTAAAAATAATTGTGGATAAATTTAACTCATTAAATGTTGATGTTCCCATGTAACAACTTCCATATTTGGGTTTCAAAAATAATTATTTACCATGGGAGTGGCCTTATTTAATACAAATTTATCTATACTATATATAATCTCAACTCTTTGTTCCTTATAAGAGAGATCGTGCTCCAAAGGTACGACCTCTGAGCTCAGTATAAATGATATATTAGGTGTTCAATTCCCTAAGTTAGATACAAGGAAAATATTGTGAACCAATGATAGGTTTAGTTTAATAACCTATTTTAATCCACAATCATGATATAGTCATGAATTTTAGATGGACCGATATACCAAGGGCATAGTTTTCCTTTCGTGGTTCCATAGAGAAATTAACAGAAACTTGTTTTCACCCATAGAAAATTTTTGATCACATTGAGTATTATTAGAATAAAACTCATTTTATAATTTTTCCACCCAAAATTTTTGATAAATGAATCAAACCTTATCTTCCATTTCGTTAGCTAAATTAGGTCCCAATATCTTTTTTTATGAAATATCATTTTTGTACACTATAGTTCTATATATTTTTTCATCAATGGTTACATGAGGATCCATATATAAAATCAAGTAAAAGCTATTATTATGGGAAAAGTCATCTAGATGAAGGTGATGATTCCAAATTCATTTTAATTAAAGAAAATAATATTTTTTATTCAATAGGGTTTCAATTTTTCTCTTATACAGAACATTTATTTTTGGATGATACATAAATCTGATACTCAACTCTATATATACTGATTCATGATGAATTCACAAGAATATTGAGGTAAACTTCTAAACATGATGATACATAATTTAATGTTCTACTCCATGATACCTTAATACTACCTTAATTTATATCATTTAATGTTAATTTCATTCATGATCTTTAATAATAGTGATAATGTTTGATTACTTTTTATGGTGATGGAATACAATCTATATGGAATAATTTTTTTCCGACACTTTTTGGATTCTAATGAAAAAAATATTTGATGTTTTTCAATATCAATTATGTTATGGGTAATAGATTTAAAATCCATTTATGAATTTATCTCTCAATAACAAATTAGTAATGTATAATTCACTAAGATACAAACTCTAAATAACTATCTTCATTACAACCCTCTATAAGTACACATTAAAATCTATATACATATTCATAAATACCATAATTAATAGAGAATGAAGAAAAATGATCATCCTTTAGAAAATCCTTCAACAAATATAGTATTCATAGAACACATACATGGTTACAAAATATTATCATTCCATAATGATCAAGATTAAACTCAAGAACATTTCACATTTTTTAACCTCCACATCTTCCTTATAAACTACTTTACTATTCAATCTTATAGATGGTTAGAAATTATATTTGGAGAGATATTATTTCTCCACCTCGTTCAGTATTTATAGATAAAACATTTTCAATACCAAATATCATTAATCTCTTTTTATCATCAACATATATTAGATGGCATGATCCTTTGGACTCAAATCATTATCCACCTTGTTCACAATACCATGGAAGTAATGTATTGAGAATTCATAATAACTAATCATCTCAAAATAGCATCTTAGGAACATGTTTAAATCCATCTATGTGAATATATTGTTTAGACTTTTTATCAGTATATATATCACACTTCCTTATATAAAGATAATGACGCCATATAATTAATGTAAAAAATACCAAAACTATGTCAAAATAATGATTTTGTTAATTTACCCATGGAACATTAATTGTTATGATGTGTGAGCTATATGAATATAATTATATATGAGAAATTACCATAATAAATTTATAGAGGAATCAATATAGATTACAAATGTTTCTCTACTGTAGGATAATGTACGTATAATTTCCCTCAATAATATTCTCTTCAGTTCTGGGATATTTTCCTCACATTAATATATCTAAAAAATATGACACCCTTCCAAGATAATATGGAGAGTAAATTTTATAGCCATGAAAAATTCTTCAAAATATTAAATAATATCTTACTAATATCAAAAATGTAAGAATCATAGTAACCATGGTTTTTAAATGATAACATTCCTTATAACCCATCTTTGATTGATTGACCAATATAACATTTATTTAGATTATATAATGTAAAAATGAAAAAAAATTCACCCAAAATTCACAAATTATATATTTGTAATACAATTTTTCATTCATTATGGTCTATATAACAAATCTACAACAATAATATTTCTATTACTTTTTCTTTTAATTGATTAGAATTCTATCTATAAATACAACCATAAACTAATTTTAGTAATTCCTAAGACTATATACATTAAATACATGAAGATGGGAGGGGAATTAGAAATTCTAAACAGAATACCTATATAATCATAGTCTCCATACCTTGTATGTAATATTGACTGGGATGTATCCTTCTTCTTGACCATCAATTAATGATTCCCAAAATGATGTTAAACCAATTATATATTTTTACCTACGAGAAATTGATAAAAAGAGACATTAATATATCATAGATGATACTTATATTTATTTTGATCTTTTAGCTCAAAATTATTATTAAAATGTATCATAAATAAAATTTTTTCCAATAAAAATTAAAGGTTCACCCAAATATAACACCAATTAATAAAATATCCCCTTATCAAGGTTCTATTAGATTTTTAATTCTAGTTTCTGAAAATAAAATGAGTCCATTATATAGGTAGTATTCAAAACTAGGGTGGCACTAAGAACGAGTTATTTTGAAAAAAATACTTCATTATTCGGTGGAAGACTAGGAATATCTTTAAAAAAATATCAAAAAATTATTTTACACAATTCATATCATTAATGTTGAATTTTTTACAAACCATCTGAGATAGAAACCCCTTCTAAATGGGAATCAATAACAATAGAATATATTTGATCTCCATCAGAAGTTCATACTTATCAACCCATTGATAGATGGACCTAGGATAGTATATAATATAAAAAATGTCTTCACTTACTAAACAATTGATGTTAGATTTATGTATGAAACCCACGTCATTCCAAATATTTCATTAAAAAAATTTATAGGAATATTGAAATGAATTGTCGGAAAAACATTCCCATGGATGTTAATAAGATGGGAATCATAAACAAGAGGTCTGAAAATCATACTATTATTTGATGTCACTACTAATACTACATATAATATTTATTATTTAATAATTATAAGGATATAATGTTTTTTATATACGAATGAATGGGTACATCCAGAGTCAAATAAGACATTACTAGTTCTATAGTGGATGGAAAGCGTACTATTCATCAAGATATTATCATAACACATGTCAGAAAAAATGATCACATGATACTTCCCTTTTTATCTTAATGTAAGAGGTTACATATATTGAAAGTCTTTATTATCATTTTCAATTAGGAACTAGTTAGAATAATTTACATATTTAAATCAATTGAAACAGTAGAGTGCTGGTGCTTTATTTTATCAAGCTTTCCATAAATAAGCATCATTAGTTAACTAATTCCAAAAAAATTAGAAATCAATTTATTTATGAACATATTTTTCAAGAAAAAAAAATTGACTAGTATACATGAGACAATTTCCACAATGTTTCCTTCCTCACACAGAGCATGAAGAGATGTTCATCTATTTCTTTCCATGGTTTTGGGAGTTTTCATTCCACACAATATTCCTATTCATTTCATGACCATGATATTTAAGGGAAACCATCATCTAAATTTCCACCTTGAGATCACGTCAAACTATTTCAACATAGATACTTATGTCTTTTACGGATAAATCCATTTACGTACTTGGTTTTATGGAAATTAATTATTATTTATCCTTACATTCATGTTGGATGATAATTATTGAAGCATCCCTTGGAATTCTCCAATAGTTTTACTCACATGTATCAATATATTAATCATCTATACTTTATAGCTCATTTAATTCCATCCCAATATTTGTACGAAGGATACATAATAATTACTGATTGAAAAATAGGCTCTTAATGTCAACCCGTGCATTGGACTCATGTTCATCATGTACACTTATATTCTTGACGAGATTTCTAAAAGATCCTCATAACTTGAACCCTTATTAGACATATCATATATAATAAATTTCACCTTAACATGTGTAATGAAATTAAAATAAATGGAGTGATCAAATGATCATTATGGTCAAACAAATAAGATATCATCATAGCATGAGTATAATGGTATGATAACATAACAATAACAATTAGAAACCATACCATGCATATCGTGGACCATAAACACGATTCATGGAATAAATATTAGATGTTCATAATAAAGGAATCATAATAGAAAAAATAAACATGATTTATGAGAACATAAAAGTTTCATAAGGAATTGATTTTTGGCATAAAAATAATAATATAAAAAATTTATTAATTAGTCAAGGGAAATTTTCAAAAATATCATAGTGGAATGGTGTCACTACCAAAATGATCATAATATTAATGGGGAACTCCCCAAATTATCATAGTGGAAAATAACCTTACAAAACTAGATTCAATCCCAATTTCAGTACTATTTTCTTTAAAAGATATCAATATTTACCCAATGTATTGCAGAGATATAAATATCCCACTAATAATATAATTAAAATCATACATACATTTTACACAATATTATAATATATTAATCATATCACCAACCATTAAATGAAATGTATAACATAAAAATTCCATCATAATTGAATAATTTAAAGAGAATGAATTTTAATAATCATGTTATCATTTAATTAAATCACATCCCATGGTAAGGACGTTATTTAGTAAGAATTTTATCATTATATAATCCATATAAGAGAAATGATTTTCATAAACATGTTGTTATTTTACATATCAAATATAATGATTATTAATGGTATCCTTGGATAATATCCCCAATAAATCACAAGTAAAAAATGGATTTCATCTTAGATGGAAAATGATTTTAGAATGTACACATAGATAATTTCTTAGGAAAAATAAATATTATTTGAAATCAACTATAAAAAATATAAAACATTTTCAAAACAAATTTTTTTGATAATAAAATATAAATCATTTAAGTGGATCTTCAAATAAAAATAATGATCATAGAATTGGTAAATTTAGTTCATATCTTACATGTTAAAACCATGATTCCATTCATTTTTTAAAAAAATCCAAAGAAGATTTATTTGAAAAAATACAAGATGAATATTTTAATAAAATTCTAAATAGTCAATAATGGTTAAAATTATCATCAATAAATAATATATATAATTTTAAAATCATATTTGGAAAAAAAAATTTAGAATATGTTTTTGGAAGAAAATTGACTTTAATCTGACAATTGGAATATAAATGAATTTTTATAAAATGTTATTTTTTACTATTGAGTAAATAAGGGGAGGAAAAATAAAGGATAAAAATATTTTTATGAAATAACCAAATGATAATAATAGACAGAGAATATAATATTTTATCATCGAAATCATAAACAAGAACAATACCTATAAATAATGAGATTGTGTCACAAAACCCTTACCAATTTCATAACATTATGTTATACGTACCAGGAAATAATAACACTAAAGGAATCATAAAATATAATTATAATTAAATAAAATCAATATATTAGATTTATAGTTCTATTTATATAAATCTCATTGATATAGATAGTTTCATAACACTACATGTGTCTTAAAGAAGGATATAAGAGAAAAACATTTATTATCACTTTTGTATATTTGGAATTGTAATCTCTATGAAAGAGTGTTAATAAAATTGATATGTGAATAATAATATTTTTCATGTGAAAAAATATATTAAATAATGTTAATTATATAAACCATATAATAGAAACATGTCATGAATATGGAATGTGCCTCACAGATAAAAAAAGGAGGGAACGAAATCCCTTACAAGTTGGGTAATATTTTGATTCAAAATCCCCTATAAAACATAAAAACAAATGAAACATTAAATATTAGGAAACTAAGATTATTTTTTATTTTAAATTTTAATGGGTCATTATATAAAACACACAAAAAAATAAAATGTTTTCTTTGAATATGTCAGCAATAAATAAATGACAACCTTGAAATATGGTACCTTGAGTTCCTCTTGCTAGAAAGTGATATACACTCTAGTATATTAATTATAAATTAATCAAAAATATGTTATATGACTATAATCAAATATATAATTAAAGATATATTGTACATATACATTTTTATTACAAATTTTTTAACGGTTCATTATTAATATTATGGTTTTTGAACTAACTACATAGTTTTCCTATTATGTTTTGATTTGTTATTTTGGGTCATATTAATTTTATCATGGTTATACCATTTGAAAAATACTAATTATGACATAAATATCAAGTATATATATTGTATAATTATTTTATTTTAATCCATATGTTTAGAATATAAAAAATGAAATATACAACTCTTGGAGATGTTTGGTCGTACTTAAGCATGAAAATTGAATTCATTTTCAAGACAAATTAAAATATATATTGACTAAAAATATAATACCTCTCTGAAATAATTTTATTTTCATATATACTATATATTTTAATTTAAAAAATTCTTTTATACCCATCAATGTAATGAATAATTGAAGAACGAATCACATCGTTTTGGGAGATAGTAGTCTACAGTTCCCAAGAATGACATTATCATATTCCCATAGAATTGAATGTAAGGAGATATATGTGATATAATAATTCTAGTAGAATAATAATTTCATAAATATAATATATAAAAATTAAATCCATAATTATTTCCATCGTAGATATGTGATGATGAAAATTGAATAACATCATCCAATGAGGAAATACTTAACCCTATACATGAATGATGATTTCATATTACATTTAGTGGAAGAGGATATGAATTTATGTTATTCTTTTAAAATAGTAACATATATGTATATGGGTGATAATGGTGATATAAGTTTAGAATATCTACCAAATATTTAATCAGATCGAAGAAGAAGAAATTTTTTTTGTTTCTTCTATATTAAAGAGCGTCTTTAAGTTTACGTCTCATGACTTATTAATAGTTATTCCAAATAAAAATAAGGGCTCAAGGATGAGTTGAGTGATTTATGTTATATATTTTGTATTGTTGAAGATGATATGAGTGGGTGGCCTTTAATAATTGGGGAATATGTTATAAATGGAATTATTAAAAACAAATAATTATATCAATGTTTTGACATGGAATAAATATCCCAAATGGGGCATTACAGAAAACAAAGGTTACAAGGTTTAAATATTTCTTCCAATTGTGTTTTTACATGTTTATATGTTATCCAACCATTATCATCTCATTTTAAAAACCATATAAACATGTTTACATGTTATCTACAATAATTAATTTTTAAAATTCTTTAAGGTAAAAAATTAATTTGACGATATTATGTAATATAAATTATGAAAATTCAAAATATTTAATAATTAATTAAAAATTTAATATAGATATGTAAAAAAATATATATTTAGTAGTAAATCCAAGGATGTGATGAGAAAATAGTTTTTTAAATATAAAATGTACAAATATTTTAACAATTTTTATTTAAAACTTAAATATGTAAATGATTCCAATGAACTAAATTTGAGTAATTGATACATTATTTAACCAATATTTCTTTTAATACCGTATTAAAATAAAAAGTAACCCTATAATTATTCATAAAAATGATATTTTCCATAAATTAAATTAATTTTCACGATTCATTTAAAAATAAATATTTTTAGAAAAATATTAATAGATTACCCTATATTTTATTTCAAAAATGAATTTAATTTTTTTAATATATTTTTTGATATTTTTTAAAAATTTAAATTTAAAATAAATTTTCAAAACAGGATAAAACTACATTTATGAAAAATATGCTTTTATGAATTAAATTGGTTTCATTATTATCTCTTATATTGAAAAATTAATATTATTTTTATAAATTTTATTTAAAAGATAATATCTAAATTTCATTAAAATAATTAACCAAAATTATTTTTTAAAATTTATTAAGGTAAAAAGTGTTTGTTCTCATAAAAATAATCTAGATAAAAAACCCATTATTTTTTAGTGGTAAAAATTTTAATTTCTAATTGGATTGATGCTACGTAATTTATTATACATTTTCCATTTAAATCATAAATTTTAATAAAGTAGATATTATAATTAAAACCCAACATTTTAGTAGTTAGGTGATAACTATCAAATTAATTAATAATATTTTATGTGTATTTCATATTTCACTTTACCTCATTTTATTATATAACACAAGATACACTCGATGTTCTATGTGGTACACACTAAAATAAGATTTGGGTGTCATAAAAAATATCAGAATAATAAATTTTATTTGGAAGAATTATTTCATAAAATTTAATGGTGTCACACTTAGTTCTCAATTCATTATTCCAGGAACAAATTTGTAGAAACACATTCTCACCAACATCAAAATCAATATCATGTTAATTATTATTCACATAAAGTTATGATGGCTATATGGGTTGATGAAAGGATCTAACCGTCTCTCCCATTTCATCAGTTTTCACTGGTCCCAATATTTGTTTTCCAACATTGTTCCATTACATTGGAGTTCGAAACATCAATCCATATAGGGATTCAAAATTACCAATTAGAATGCTTCATTGAATGATATTTTTGTTTTAAAATTAAACTAGATGAAGAAATTCATTCAAACTACATTTTTAACAAATAGAATAACATTTTAGTATATACTATAGGGTTTCAATTTTTCTCTTATACTAACCATTTCTCTAAGGATGATATGAAGGGATGAACCACAAATATATATCAAGAAATTGTGGAAGAATATTCCAAAACATTGAAGTAAACCATGGATCCCAATAAAACACAATGGAATGTGGTACACTATAAAACAATACTACTCCCTTAATTTATACTAGGGAACTAATATCCAAACATTTTTTTGGTAGTGATGATTTGTGTTTACATTGTAAGGGGGTCCAATAACACCCATATAACATTATCCTGAATTGATGTTATAGGGAGTGAAATGATAAAACATATGCTGATGTTTTTTACCACTTCCATTCATATATGTATAATGGTCATATAATCCTCCTAAACATTCATCTACCAGTAATAACATTCTGAAATACCAAATACCCAGAAACATACCCAAAAATATCACATTCATGTATTCCCACTAGAAATACTCTTTTATGTATGCCAATTTTAGGCATTATACCCTTGTCATCCATCTGTTGTAGTTTTATGCCCTCCATCCTACTTATATATTATAGGTTTTGACACAACATACGAGTTATCATTTTTCCAAAACAATATTAATATACTATATATAAATTTTTAAAACCCATATTTAATTTGACAATAAATACAATATCAATCCAAATGGTTACCAATACCATTAACCATATTCCTAAAAAATGTAAAAACATTCCACCTGAAATAATTTCTTCAACTAAAACATATACAAAACCAAGTGATTGTATTTCTATATATGTCTCCCAAAATATCCTTAATCATGATAAAATACCCAAACATAAATACTCTAGATGTATGAATAATATTGTGATGTTAGGATCAATGTTAAACTCAAAAACTCCTAATGGTATCCATACCTATAACGATAGTATTATATAGATACATATATGCTATCAAAATCAACACAATACATATGTTTTTCATGATTCATAAAACTGAATAACCATTTTTAAAATAATTCCACCCCTCCATATCAATTATTATCATAGAATAAGTCTTTACTTGTTATAGTAGTTAACTAAGGGACAAGGGAATTAACATGGACAATTCCCATGTTCATCATATATAAGACATTCATCTCCTCATTATGTCACCACTATATAACCATATTTTCAACAAAAAAATGTATTCTCCTCCATTTGATTTATTATTATTGTTTATTTTTCCATAATTATTGATATATTGGAATATTAGTTTTATTTCATACAAATTAAGTACCCAAAAGCCATAATAAGAGACAATCTTTATTGTATTTGATGCTATAATAATCTCACCGATGATCATGTTTTTAATAATATATCATGATATTTAATTAAGAATAATAAAAATATATTTCTCCTTCATCATCATCAATTTTTGTTTCTAAATGTCACCAAAATTCCATTATATTCAATGTTAACATTACAACTTCTACTTTTATCAATTGACTAAAATAAAAAAATAATAGTTTGTCAAACAATAATCATAGTGGAAAGCTGCATAATCATGGAAAATAACATATATAATATCTAAATTGTGTCAACATACCTTCTATCTATGACACATTAGGTTCAATATAGGTTACTCTAGGATATTAATCAAATAATTCATGAAGGTTACTAAAGAGTTTGTGAATTTATGAAACATATATCTGAGGAATATCAAAAATATTTTTCGGAGATCCCATTAACATGAACCAGGTGATGATTTATTCTTGCTCAATATTTCCTTTTAAATGTTACCACCTCTAGGAATAATTGTTCTACAGCCACATCCTCTTAGATTATTCAAACTGGGATGCAATTTCATGGAAACTACTCACTCTATCCATTTCTAAAATTCTATATCAGTTTAATATATCATGGAATATCCTTTGAAATAACCTTAGATATATCGTTTGGGATATCACTAATGTTTTCACATCCTAGTTTTCGATTTATAACTAAAATTTTCTCTTATACCAAATGTAATGACTCAAACATATCACTTATAAATATTACATCTTAATAGATTAATATTCTTTAGATAACTCGTTATTATATAATTATTTAGGTATAATTCCTTTAGAAATATAGAAACATAAAAAAAAATATAAATTAGATTCAGTATATACTACCATGTACTTCATAAATATAATTCTAGATAAAAATATCATACAAAATACAATTCTTTAAATCCATGGGAAATGAAAGATAAGGGTGATGTCAGATGATCTATAAGGGTAAAAACAGATATATCATATTAACATGAGAATATTGATATGAAAAAATTATAATATCATTTGATAATCATTAACCATATAGTATAGAGAATACCTATAACTCATTTAATAAAACATGGCAATTCATAATATATAAATCATAATTGAATCAATGATAATGAGTTGTTAGAGTATTATGTTTTCATAAGTCATAGATTATTGGTCTTTAAATAATAATAGAAAATATTATGTTAATGATATCCATCAAGACATTGATAACATGATAGTAATAGGTTAACCAACTATGTACCTACATCTAGCATTGTAAAACCTCTTGTGTACCCTATTTTATGATAAGGATACGCACCCATGCACCCATTTATGGTCATGGGATGACCTCATATGTACCGATTGAGTTCATTTAACATGAATATTACCATATTCATTTTAGTGAGATATTTTTCCCACCCGTAACATAATAAACATAATAGATACATGTCTTTAAATATCATAAATCATTCATCATGTCATAACCCTATAAAATTAATTTGTTTAAGAAAACTCATCATAACATATCCTATATAAAATTAAGTGGATCACATTTTTATTATATCCTGGTATAACCCGTGGAAGAGAAAATGGGATAATGACATAATTTCTTTTTCAGCATATACCATTAATAGAATTATTGGGAATGATATTCATGGGATATATCCCTTATAAACCACATGTTATATCAAAGGATGTGATCTTAGATAGAAATAAATTTTAAATGATCATAAGGGAAATTTTTTGAGAAAAATATCCTTTCCAAAGAAAAACCCATTTTAGAACATTAGTCATTTTAAAAATCATTTTATTTTAATAAAACCAAGTAAACTACAAGGGAATCATCAAATATCATTTAATGAATTTTTGAGAAAAATAACATTAATTTAAAAATAAATTTTTAGAATAAAAATACATAATTTTTTTGGAAATCCTATTCTTTGAAAATAATCATGGAATCGTATAAAGAAAACATTTTATAGTTTGTTGGAAATTATTTAAGGAAATTCTATATATGTAAAAAATAATGATTCCTTTCCTATTTTTGGTAAAATACAAAGATGACTACTTTTTTAAATGGCCAGAATATTCCTTTTAAATAATTTTGTAAAAAATTAAAATGGGAAAAAATTAG
Organism: Viscum album; assembly: GCA_963277665.1. Lineage (NCBI taxonomy): Eukaryota > Viridiplantae > Streptophyta > Magnoliopsida > Santalales > Viscaceae > Viscum > Viscum album. The sequence continues at coordinate 241,149,809 of OY728160.1, read as the reverse complement.
TTTAAAAATCCTATAAGAATATAAAAACATTTTTTAAAACATTCTTTTACATCATGAATAATTCTAAAAAAAATATTTCAAACATAAGAAAGAAATAAAATATATTTTCCTTAAAAAGAAAAATTTGGAATAATGAGTACATAAATAGATTAAAATGCGTGAAAAACTTTTTCTCACGAAATTATTATATGATGAGAAAATAAAAGAGTTTCTTGACATATGTATCGTAATATTTCATCATCATATGCATAAATATAAAAAATATTGATAGACTATGAGATTGTATTGTAAAACATGTTCCACATTGGTTACATTTAATCACAAAAATAATAAAAGAATAAAATATAATGAGAAGTATAAAACTATGGGAATAAATAAATTAATTATAAAAAAAATAAATAGTTATGAATATAGACTTTATAATGGCAAATAGATGCATATCATAATATATGTACCCATAGGATACCGTTTTAGAATAAATTTTCTTAAATGATGTATGGAAATCCTTCATACACATTTGAACAACTAGTATAAAATATATAATTATATTATAGTTATATTTAGGGATCATAATGATATATATAAAACCATATTTTATTTTATAATGTACATTAATTACCTATTAATGAAGAATTCGATGATAAAATCAGGTTTTGTGCAATAACAACTTCGTTTTTCATGAATGTTTTTATTTAAAATTTTTATTCATGAATTGATCATGATTACATAATATAATAAATATTAAAAAAATTAAATAACATAAATATTCATTTTATATTTATTTATATTAATGTATAAATGTTAATTATATAAAATTTAATAGATCATTCATGGAGACAGAATGTCATAAAAATACAATATTGTTGTTTCCATTTCCAAAAATAGTAGAATGATAATCAGGTAAATAATATTTCACCACTACATAGTATTTATGCTATCTTGTATATATAATATATTTATTAAATTTATCATTACTACCTTTAATTCAATGTGTTAGTGGAAAATAAACTACTATTCTTGGTGAAGCAGTAGTCTTCCACACATAATAACGACGTTATCATATTGCCCTTGGAATAGAATGTTAGAAGGATTATGTTATATAATAATTTTATAATTATAATTTCACATAAAATATCATTTATATTATGTTAATCTATAATTATTACCATTCAAGTAAAATATAGATGAAAAAACATCACGTCAGATTGTGAGGCTGTAGCCTACCGTAAACACAAGGGACATTATTTTTTTCCAATGGGTTGGGAGGTAAGAAGGATTTTTTGTATTATAATTAATTATTTATAGGAATATCATAAATATAAATTATAAATATTAAATCCATCAATATTTATATCTATGAATAATGAGATGGAAAAGAAATAACATTGTCTCACTAGGGTGTTTTCTCCGACACGCATGATCAATAATTTTGTTTCCCATTTTATAAAATAAGGGAATGATATATGTAATTAAATTAACATAATAAAATATCAGTATTTTTTACTTATTGATGTTAATATATCATCATAATATACAATTTTCTTTAGTGTTACAATAATTATTAAAATAAAAATGAATTGTTTAAACCTATACAACTTATTCAGACAACCAATTTGGTGTTAACCTAATGTCTTCTAGCATTGAATTTTTGATATTGAAAATGAATATATGATGTAGGTTGGTATGTAAGGAATATATTATTTATATTATAGGAAACACAAATTGGTTATTAATTGCATACAAGAGAGGAGATGTGATAAAATTTTCTAATTGTGGGTGGGGATGATACACATGGAATTTTTGAAAATAATAAATTGTACCTGCATTTTTCGCATTCCAAAAGGCCAAAAATGGGTCATTATCTATATATATAGTTAATATCACCTAAATGTGTCCCAAAATGGTGTATCATAGGTTTCTAGGAAATTTTACAGCTAAAATGTTTAGATTAACCCATGGTAATCTTTTTTTAAGCTTAATTATACAAATCATTAAATAATATTATGAATATTTATTATGGAAAAAGATTATGTCAACCTTAGTCAATAACATGTACTATTTTTTTTCTAATTATTTTAATTTTTTTAAATTCCAACCACATAATAAGTAGAAATTGTTATAATATTTTACTCATATAGACGGCGAGAATATGGTCTCCAAAAGAGAAAGTTTTCAGAGGATTTGAGAGTTTAAATATCAAAATTGAATTAAAAATTTATTCAAATTACTTAAATTGTATTAAAAAATAAATTATTTTACAAATATTACTTTTAAAAAATCATAAGGAAAATTACATAATTTAAATTAATTAATAGAAATGAAAATTTTTAATAAAAACCATTATTTTTCACTATTCAAACCAAAATTAACATTGCCACAAAAATCTCAAAAATTGACACTAAAATAATTTTAACTCTATTATTTAAAATAAAATAAAATATACAAATACATTTTTTAAAATAACTAAAAACTATTTATAAATTATATACAAAAAATATGATAAAATAATGGTTTATAAAAATATTGTTTTATAAGTATGAAACTGGATTATTTTTTATATTATGCCTATAAATAACATAATATATATTTTAAGATATTTTATTCCATATATAATTTATATTTTATTAAAATAATTCACTATTATTGAACTAATTAATTTAGGAAGATAAAATGTGTTTATTTGCATATAAAATGGTTTTCATAAAAAGAATCATTTATTTCAAAATTGGTATTATTTTAATTTATAATTTATTTGTATGAAAACATTTAATTTTATATATATGTGTTACTAATATATTTTTCATAATATAGTAAATAATATTCATATAAACCATTCCAATGGCTGAGTAATATCAACCATATTAAAAAATAAAATTTAATACCATTTCATGTTTGGTTTAAACACATATTTTCATGTAATGGTAAATAAAAATGGTGTTTCACGTAATACAAGATTATATTTCTGTTTGGGGTAACTAAAAAATTTAAAAAAAATAATTTCAAAACAATATATTCATAATATATCTTCAAGATTCCAATCACATCCTCTCAATGTTGGAATAAGGATATATTTTATGAATAAATATTTTTGTCTATTCCTCAAAACAATTATATAATGATATTTTTTAATATACTATATCCCTATCCATTAATTAGGAAATGGGATCATCAATCACATGTATGTGTGGACAACTTCCACAATGAATAATGAATTTAATTTTTCATTTCCGACCATAAATAATAGTTCTATGAATTATTATAATATATATATATATGATGCATTTGAATTGATCAATATTATGTAATAGTTATATTAATAGTATATAGTATTTTTCCCTTACTCATTCAATCATTATATCATACTCTTGATTGGTTTATTTTTTTCACCTACATGAGTAATTAAATAATGTTATTGTTATGCATAATTATTAAATGTAATATTATAGTAAAAAATTTAAATATAATATAAATAAAAATTAGAAATTAAAATGGATCCATAATATCAATATTTAATTATGTTATTTATATGTGACCTTTTATTCATTAAACTCACCAAAACATGATCGTCAATAATTTTTCACCAAAAAACATAAAAAAAATTTAATAATTGAAATTAGATATATAAATATATGTGTTAAAATTAAATTACAAACCAAATTATGATCTCTTAATGGTAAATATTTTAATGTTAATGTAGAACAACACTTCCATTAAAAACTATTTTAAAATGATCAAAATTTCTCACACCCGATTTTGAAAATAGTTGATATCTTAGTAATATACAAATAATCAATATTTATAGTGAAATTTTATAAAGCGATACATATATGAGTATATTTTTGAAATATGTGATTAAGGGAGTTATTTTTCTGACATAGGACATCAGAGTGCCTTCGAAAAAGAGGGTGGAAAGGTATGCGATTTCATCTAAATTTACCTTTATTGAGACAAATTACATATTTATAGACCTATTCAAATGTAGTTGGTGTGTATACTACCTATTTGATAAAATAAATAATTAACTATATTTTATTCATGGTATTTCATGTTTAATTTCAATTTATCCATTTTTTTAAGTCATTGATTTAATTTTAACTGATTCTTTTTGGGGTATTTATGACTCAAATAATTCACTTCAGTCATAATACCATCTTTTTGTCATATAATTTTCCTGGATGATCATACCTATCCTATGTTAGAGTTATGTTTTATTTTAACCTTCTTTTATGTGTAAAGACGTTTTTACCCCAATGAATTCTCTCTTGATGAATCAATTATTTTGTGGAAATGATATTTTGTTAAGAATAATTACCCTCTCATTTAGCGGATCAATCCCCCATATCAATATTTTTACTCCCTTTCAGCGTTCTACATTCCATAGTGGAAACAAAATAATTTTACCTCTATTAAACTTAAATTCATATTAATTTATTAATAATATTTTTTATTTTCTTTTAATGTTTCGTGGCTTCAATAAATGTATATTATAATATTTATAGGAAGATTCTTTTTGAATGATCATATATTCTTCCCATATATGCCTCATTTTATATAGTATTTATTTATTATCAATTTCCCGTTATAATAATTTATTTACAATGAATTTATTAATGGTTTTGTCTATTCATATAAAAAAACTATTTCATAATGTTACAAGAAAAAATCATATCTTAAGATGATATTATTACATGTATTTTTAAGAAAAATTCATTCTCTGATTTCTCTTTCACATCAGATGGATTATTTTACACTGATTACATTGGATCATCAATAACCCTATATGTTCTCTTTTTGTGTCACTGTGTTTTTTTGGTACCAAAATTTCAAGTATTTTATTTGGTACAGTTTAGAAAAGTTAAAAGACTATTTTTCCCATGGTTATTTTTTATAATATGATTCATTTTATTTTAAGTGGAACTCATATATATAAAAATATTATGATGGGTGGGTTAAAATATGACCCTATAATATAATTTATTTGTTTTATACCTAATAAGATAATAATATGTGGTTATACATGGATTTTTTCAAAACACTAAAGGGCATAAATAAATGGATTTGTTAAAAAAAACTAAAGCATGGACCTATATAAAATTTTACCAACATTTATCATTATTACATTTGTTCGAATATATCTCTAAAATGTTAATAACTATGAAACTATAAAAAAGGTGTCCAATACTCTATTTTATAATTATAATCTACTTTAATTTGTATTTCTTTCGTTTTATTTATATTATTCAAAACCATATTTTGAAGGCCATTATTTTATATTATGTTTATATATCATGATCTCAAATGATCAACCATGTTTTTTTTCACTTATAATGTCACAATATTTTTATATGATATTACTCCATTAATAAATTTACTCAAATATATAACATTTAACTATTTTTACTACTTGATATGTTTCCCTTGTTGTTAATTTGAGAATACGATTCTTACGTTTATATTCCCCATGTTATGAAGATGATTGTAGCATATGGTATGTCTAGAAAAGTGACTAAAATAGAATCTTTATCAAGGTATTTTCATATTTTTCATAAACTAAAATATTTACATTTCTAGCATATAATAATATAAACTTATTGGTTATTGTTTTGTGTGAATGTTTGTGGAATATATTAATTAATAAATGTAACATATTTATTATTATATAATGATTATCTTGTGTATCTACACTGATTTTCACGGAGTAATACCCATAATTTCATTTCTCTTTTTCATTTTCATCATTTTTTGTCATCTGTATGATTGGTGTCTATGATTTTAATAGATGTTACACATATTGTAGAATCATAAAAGCTATAAAACTATATGGATCTCAACTGAACACATTGTTGGACCCATCCATTCTTTTTTGGGATCCCATCTATGATTCTTGGTGAATATTTACATAGAGGGAACCTCCATGAATCTTGGTCATATTATTCCCTTTTGATGAAAGTGGGTCGTGAGTTAGGGAGAATTTGGAGACCTTACATATTATTATCCCTCCAACATTAGAAAATATTTATTTTTGTTGGAGGAGCGGTTCAGGTAAAAATTACGATTGTCCTATTAAATGGGGTTGCTCATATTATTTTGTTTTCATGCCTCAATAGAAATTTTCTAGTATTATAGGGGAATTTTGTGGTAAAATTATTCAGAGCCTATTAGGATAGGGATGATCTTGGATAGCGTCATCTACTAGTAATACTACCTCTCTTTTGGTCTCACACCTTCTAATCCAAGCATGATTTGGGTGCAATATTGGGTATGAAAACAAATTTATTGCATCAAAGGGTATTAAAAATACAGAATGATTAACTTAAATTAATAAATAATCATAGTTAATGTTATTTTTTTCCTAGAGAAGAATATTTTCAATGGCTTTATATCATTGGGGCTAGAACATTGGAGACTTATTCAAGGTCAATTATTATTTAGTGTGTAGTCTTTCTTGAGTACGGGTCCTTCTTAATAGCCAACATGGAATAATTATATCAAAGGATTTCATTTCTATTGGGCTATTATGAATGGGTAATGGGGTAAAATGAAAATATCCATGTCCCATCATCCCTAAATTTAATCACTAGGAGGGGAGTCGACATTCAGACTATGGAACTCGTGATATTCCTTGAGGCATGCTAATTGAAGTCCTGCCGGCCGCTTCTCTGATCATGGTTTCCACATAGATAAAAAGGATTTCAAGTTAATTTTTTCAAGAGTATATAGAAATATTTTTACATGATATTCATAGCCATTATATGTCAAGAGTTTTCCTTTTAGGAGGTGGAGTTTTTTCTAGATATTCAGACTGATCATGTGTATGAAATCTTCTAAAAATTAATTTATAATGTGAAATTGAGAAGTGGATGAGGTATAAAGCATAATGGATATATAATATAACACCAATTTCATTAAAAATAGAAACATATATTTCTATTATTATACTAGATTCACATCTACATGATCAAACTAACTTGTCATCTTTGTGATAATTTTGTAACAAGTTGAATGTCTAGTAGTGGTCTCATTGGCATGATAATCGTCTGGGGGTGGATCAGAGGATAAATGTTTCCCCAGGTCATATTCTAATTGTTAAAGGTTTTCTCATTTCATTGATAGGGTATATATATTCTCTAGAACCATCTTTATCTGATCCTCATCATATAAGGGCTTTATCATATTTGACCCAGGATGTGGAGGACCTTTTTTTTAAATGATTAGTTATGGCCAGAGGCCTTTTCTAGTGAATTATATCATGGAATGGTTTACCATCATAGATTGATCTATGAATTAAGTGAGAATTTCTATATCATAAAATCTATATAGTACCTTTAGGGTTGATGAAATCTTGTGGGAGATCTCCTTATTGAAATGACATGTCACTACAGGGAGAAACATTATAAAGAATGAAATAATAGAGAAGAATTACATCATAGATCGATGTACAATAGTTAGGAGAATTTATATAGTCCATAACCTAGGTAGGACCTTTTGGTAACAAGACAACATGATGAGTGCTTCCTTGATAAAATGATATGTCACTGCAGGGATGACATTCACAACTAATTCCATCATTGAGAGGACTACCATACACCCTTGATATCTAACTTTACAGAGAATTTAAATAGCGTATACCCTCGGGAGAAAATTTAGGGGGATTAAGGGGAATAACTTCTTGTTTAAATTTTATGTCATTTCATGGAAGACGTTCACAGTGAATGAAATCATGGCAAGGGAAACCATAATACATAACTATCCAACTGCATGTTGAATTCCTACAGTGTATACCATTGGAAGAACCATCCAGTTTGATAATATTAAGGTGAGTATTGTCATTTTTATTTATTTTATGGCCACAAACAGATATTCCATGATGATCATCATCATAAATACACTCATGATTTATTAGTTTGTTCCCATAAATGAATCCTTCATGGTAGATTATCTAGGGAGGACCTTCAGTAATGGGGGTTACAATGATGTGGGGAGGACCTTTGAAAATTCAACCACCTGTATGATTATTGTTTAACAGATATAAAGGGTCCAAAAAACAACTAATAGATTTTCATGTCCTTAAGAACTATAGATTTCAGCAGGTTAGGGTAAGGATCGTTCCCATTATTTTCCAGTTTCATTTGATGTCATCTATTTTAAAACTCTATTATACTGAAAACTAGGGATAATTATTATAAATTTCAACCTTTATATATTGGTTCATATTTAAGTGACTCCTAGGGTCCTTACAATATATTATAGATAGATTCTGAGGGTTTGTATGGGAAATATTTCTACCATGGAGTGGCCACTAATGTAGACCGGTTCCCCCCAGCGGGAACATATGATTGTACTCAATCCTATTTTACATTTATCAGTTAATGTTTGTGATGTCCTTCCTAGAAAGGATATGGTATGAATATCTACTATTTATTTATCATTTCATTGTAAAAATGAGTCACCCCGCTATAGGAGGCGAGGTCTTCGGACAGAGTCCATCATATTTTCGCTGACATGATCACATCTTGAAGGGTTTGATGGATATGGTCAAATATTGATATATAAAACTCCATCATTTCTAGGATTTTCTAATAAGAATATTTAGAAAGAATGTGAATACATCAACATTACATTGTTGAGGTAGGAATGTGATTCAACCAATGATTCGTGTTTGAGCTATTTCTAGTAGATCCTAAAATTTCCACCATATTTTTATAGTATGATAGACGTATTGGAATGCACATTTTTATCTCCTTGTATTTTTCCACTATATGTGACTAATGGTATTGGTAGGTATCTATTGGAATGTGCATATCCTTATTCATTACTACTATATTTTCATGGAAGTCTTGATGTGAATGGGCATGAATTTTTTTCTCCTTATAATTTGTTGTTCTATTTTCATGGAGGTATTCATTATAAAGAAAATAGAAGATGATAGTTTTAACATCTCCCTCCATGAGACACCCTAGATACTGAGGTTACCAAGAATTCAGTGAGGCACCATGGGGTGGAATCTTTTATAGGATGAGGACACTAAGTAGCGTGGAATTTTTGAAGATAATTATCAGTAGGGGAACATGGGAAAGATCCTTATACAATTGGTATTATTTAAATGAAAATAAATTAGTCATTATCCTTTAGGTGAGTGAGAAAATTTCTATCCTGTATGAGGGTTATACTCTTGAAATGATTTAAGGTGACTACTAGCTTCATCTAGTGCTATATTTCCATCCATCACTGGGTGGAAATTCAGTGAGGAATTGTATACTAGAGGACCAAAAGAGCTGCCTCCAGGGTGGGGAGTGTAACATTCTGGTGGTACTCACTAACCAATGCATTTGTAAACCAATATTAAACATGATGGATGGGTGATGGAATCATATACATGGATGAGTAATGGGTATGTGTAGTTGGTGATATGCTTGTCCATGAGAGTGTGTGATATCCCATTCTATTGAAGATAGTTTCTGTGAAATTTTTTTGTAATATATACGGGAATAACATATTCAATAATAACCCATAAAAGTACCTCATCCAAAAATGAACATAATCTCCATCAATCATTACATTTGTACCCCCATTCATTTTGAGATAGAATGGGGACTGACATATGGGAATATTACCAGATTTGATAAGAATTCACATCGAGTTCACCATTTTTTTCTGAAAAAGTGATCATTGTATTAGCCCAAATGGCTTGAACTCCAAAAAAATAATCACTGAATTGATTTATGTTGTAATTAATTTTTAGGGTTTGAATGTTGCATCTTAATTTATATCAAGATCTCTATTATTATCTCACACCCACTATTGAAGGATCAATTTCCAATGGATTATTTGGTTACAAGAAACACACAACTGTTCTTATATCTATGATGATTAATTGACCCACATCCAAAATATGTGAACTCCTTGGGAATCTTGAAAAATGATACTTAATAACTGACATTAGTTTAGAGTATGGGAATTTGGGCATATCACTCATATTTTGGAGGAATGATTTCCTATTTTGGGAACCTATTTTATATTTATGATATGTTTATAAATCCTTGATTCATAACCATGTGTGATAGAGATCACCCTAAATTAAAAAATAATTTTACATATGTGTTTTGAATCATTTGTACATAATTGAGGATTTCCATTTGCGAGGATATTTATATATTTCATGAGGATATTATATAAGGACTCAACCATGGCTTCCCAAAACCAGGGCCTTATTTAATTACACCATCATATATACAAGGAAGTATTATCCTAACAGGATTAATAGTTTATCAGCTTTGGAAAAAATATACAAACTGTAGTACTACATTACAACAAGAAAGGAAATATAACATATCAACTTCTTTTGAATCACACACAAACTTCTAGATTATCCTTGAAATTAATCCATAATAATCATCTTCACAACCTGGGGAAAAAATATAAGAAAGGCATTGGATAATATGCCCAGTAGGGGTAAGTAATACAGTAGAAGATATCATATAAATAATCACTGTTCATGGTGAATAACAAAAAACACATGCCTTTAAAAAGTTACTTGAGAAAAACATGGAAGAATTGAAAGTTGATTAAATAAGGCCATGTAAATGATCATAAGATAATAGAACATAGCCAATAATATTGTAATAGTCAAATAATCACATGGTTTATCAATTACTAAAACCAAAATGAGGGAATTCATACTTCCAGATATGGAATATAATGGAAAGGCCTCGGCCAAGACGTCTGCAAAAACTATGCCAAGGCCTCTATTGAAACCGAATTTGGTTTTGTCTCATGATAACTACCAATACATCGCGGGACTAAAATAGTGCCCAAACATCACATACTAAGTACAATGAAATATTCATATGAAATAGGTTAAACATAAAAAACACAAACATATGAAATAACATTCACTAATTAGTACAAATGAAAACTAATAATTCTATGTATTGTGGGGAATGGTATAATGATTGAACATCCAAAGTCAAACATATCATAAACCATTTAATAAAATATGGTATATTGTAAACATATAATATTATTCTCAATAATACATAAAATTCAATATAGGTTCGGAAATAGAAAAATATACTCTAATAAATTCATCAAAGAGATTTTTAAGGAAATATACTTTTGCATCGAAAAGAACAGTTATTATGGAAAATAAACTCAAGGCCAAAAACTAGAAATCAAGAAATTTATTTATTTCATGATGAAAGTATTGTTTTTAGAAAAGTAATTGTGGATTAAAATAGACTAAAGAGTGAACATAAAAATAGGTTATAATATGAGAAGTTACCTTGAAACGAGCTTCTTTATTGGGATGAATTTTTGCAAGATCCTTCTAAAAGATGAAAATCCCCACAAAATAAAGAAGGATTATGTTTGGTACACATATATAGGGCATTAGAAAATAATTCATGAATACTACTAAAGAAAAATTTATAACTTCATCGAGGTATATATATAATAAGAATAATGTGAAAGAAAATGGTGGTTTAGGTAGAAAACTGTTACCTTATGTCAGAATAAGTTCTTCACATGGTCATAATTTCCTAGATAATAAAATTAACTACATTAAATAATTAATGTTGAAACTTATCTACATGGGTTTTATTTATTATAATTTTATAATTTTTATTTATGACTTTTTGGATGAGTTATTTTATACAATCTTATTACTCGATATTCTTTGATTCCATTGTTTTAATTATCAATATACTTGTATATGAGTATGGATGTTAATGTGGAATTGGTATGCATCCAATGAATTTAATTTATACTATACTAATGAACATACAGAATATTAAAGAGTCATATAATTCATTTTTTTATATTGTTTAGGGATGAGTTATTAGAAAGAATATTAGTGATAAATATTTAGATTATTTTGGCGATATATCGATATTACGAAATAGTATTGTTATATTTATTTTTTTTATGTATATATATACTACTTATAGGACATTTAATAGGTTATTATAAAAATATTATAGTTCTTTTAAAACAAAATATTTTTTAATGACCATCCTTGAATGATAAATTGAAGAACAAAGGTTCGTCGTCCATGATGGTTGTAAATCGGCACCTCCCAGATAATGATTTTGTTTTTAAAACAATGGAGAAAAAATAGTAGTTTTAGGAAGTATATTCCATTAAAATTATATCATTCTAGTATATATATTATACCAGAGTTATAATGATCATTTTTACAAATGAGTTGAGGAGATAATAATAAATTAAGAAACATAAAAAAAATTAAAAGAAAAAAAGAAATAGGATTTTACCTCTTCAGTACTCCTCCTTGAGAACCAAATGATGGAAGGGGTTTTGGACTCTTGACAAGAATAAGAGATCTTGAACATGGTTATAGTCTTGGGTATATTATTTTGGAAGAACATTTAAATATTTCAATGATTAGAGATGTGAGGAGAAGATCGATATAGGGGTGGTTTAATAGTGGAGGGGAGTTGTGATTTTTTAATATATTATTCTTTATTTTATTATTTTTCTTAAGAAAAACTATAGTGTTTTTTATTATGACTAAAAATAGTAATTATATCATGTTAGTTTGAACCATGTGTGATTAAATCTGTGGTGAATAATGGAATTTTATATTTTTCTTCTAATGTATTTATATCGTAAATTATCATATTTTACTTTTCACTAGAAATTCATGTATACTTGAAAAATTACAAAATTAACCCTATCCATATTTGATTGTTTATAATTAATAAATGGAAACAATTTTAAAAAAAATTATTTTCTAAATATGTGAAATATAAATTTTAAATAAAATCATTATTTACTTGAAAAATACTGATTTTAAATTTAAAACCCATTTTATTATACATTCAAAAGATAAATGAGGTATCATAAATTTAACCTAAAATAATTTTACAAAAAATATTTATTTATGATTAAATTATATAAATATTAATTTTAATTTAAATCAACATATTATTATAAATTTATAATTAAATATTTATTAGTCACAAAAATACAAACACTTAATTATTTATTTTTTAAATATCCACTCTCATTTTTAAGGTGCCTAAATTTTATTTATACATAAATGGGTGTGGTTATTATTCATAAGGGTTCTATTACTATTAATAAGGGTGAGGATACTATTCACCAAAAATGTATGTTGATCATATGAGACTGTAACAATATTACTGATCTCAACCGTGTATGTCTGTCTTCCAAAAATCAAATAATAGAGGTGGGAAAATTATTTTTAATGGATAGGTTTTAGTAAAAAGTGACGTTACAAAGATACTAATTATTTCATAAATTAAATTATATATTATATATATACTTAAATCATAGGGGTGTTACATTCTTCCCCACCTACAAAAAAATCATCCTCAAAATTCCAAAAATGATATCTCTTCCAATGATTTGGGTAGGTATTCATCATATGTTCCCCAGCCTCCCATATTTCTTCTTCAATTTTATGATTGTTTTCCATAGTACCTTTACCTACCGAGTCATCCGATTACTCAACACATTTTCGTTATTGTTTTGAATATGGATAGGATCCTCAATATAAGATAAGTCAGATTCCAATTCTATACCTTCATAAGTGATTACATGTGTTGGGTTTGGCATGTACTTCCTCAATAATGGGACATGGAACACATTCTATACCATATAAAGGCTAAGAGTAATTTCCAAATTCTAATTGAAATCTCAAATTATATCTATAATTTTAAAAGTCCCATTGTACTAGGGGATAAATTTTCCTTTCTTATCAATTCTTAAAACACCCTTCCATGGAGAGACATCCATGAAAATATTATCCCCCGCATGAAATTACTAATCATTCCTTTGATTATTAACATCACTCTTTTGAATGCTTGGAGGTACATTAATGGGGGTTTAAATAGTCCTTGGTATCTCTTCTGTTTTCTCCACAAGCTATTGGTATACAGGGTTCCTCTCACCAACTTCATCCAAACATGTCAGGGTAAGACATCTATTTCCACATAATGAATGATATGTTTCCATTTTAATTGATGAATGAAAACTAGTATTGTAGAAAAATAAAAAAAGTGATAAATATTGATCCCAAATACATTGAAATTCATGTGAAAATGATCTCAACATGTCTTATAGTTTTTGGATATTCCTTTCTGATGGCCAGTAAATTTGAGGGTGATAAACAGTATTCAAACGAGGCTCAGTATCAAAATATTTCGAAAGACCTTTCCATAATTTTGATGTAAATAATGGTTCAAAATCAGACACAATTGAGATAGGTGCTCCATGAATCTTGTCAACCTCATTATTATAGAGTATTTTATGGCACTCTAATAGAAAATCCTACCATTATAAAAAAATGGATTTTAATAGCACTGAAATATAGCAGCTCTGGAAGAATGCACTGAGAAATTCTATCATTAGAAATACTAAAATAAAATATGAGAACGGGGACCTTTAGCAGTGCTAAATGAAAGCTCTAATAAAGGATACCTGTTATCAACGCCTTTTTTTAGCATTGATAAAAGCTCTACTATATCATCACATTCATTTACTGCTAATAAAGGTTACCCTTTATTATCATTTTTGTTTTAGCACTGATTTACATCATATTTAATAGCGCTTATAAATTTAAGAATGATAAAAGGGATATTTACCAGAGCTTTTCTAATATTTATGTTAAAATTTACACCAATATATTTAAAAAAACCTATTCCGCACTCGGTCATCGTGATTATGAAACTATCACTGAACTGCTATGATGCCGACGTGACTCCACTATGGTCTATCAGACAAATCAAGAATAAAATCAATTGTATGTTATTTTATACTATTATATATCATTTTTTGATCTTTTTGGGTTCATCATTTAGTTCTTTTGTGATATTACAACCCCTACATCTCATCTCATCACTATTGCTAGAATGAACCCTCTAGAAGAAAAACCAAATTACATTATTGATATATAATCGTATACAATAATGTATTTTGAGATTAATTACCATTATTAGAAATTTTTAATGCATATAAAAATATAATGGAGTCCCATATACGTTCTCTGTGTCCATGATTCATTCAAATATGATATTTATTGGTTGGTTAATGGATATGAAGAATACACCTTTGTTTACCTCATGTAATTTCCTTGTAGAGGCTATCTATAAAATTTTTATTGTTCCCACTATCACAAAACTCATTTATTATACAAAAACACCACTCCATTACATAAGAAATTAAATTTTATTAAGTCTAATGTATTCTTGAAGATTGTGTTTCCCTATATTATGCAAACAACATCTTTATAATATTTGATAAGGGATGACCCCTTCGTAAATAATCCCTTATATGTTTTACAAAAATATCACTCTAGTCTTTTGTAAATAGAGTTATACAAGTATTTATAAATTATATATGAAAAATTTATCTTCTACGGTCTCCCACCTTATATGATCTTAATCCCTATCCATTGATGGTTAAAAATACCTTTCAGAAACTTTATTTACTTTGTTAAAATCCCTATATGTTTATTTTCTTAAGACCTCCTCTGAAATAAATATTACATGGATTGGTAGAACATAGTTTTGAAGAACCAAATTACATTTTACATTTTATCATATAAATATTAATAAATATTTTATAACATTATGAGGGTTCTTTTTTTTATCATTAATGTAACATTGCCTTTAGAATTCCTATCATATTGAAACGTTATATGAGTTAATCAATATAATGAGATCTATGAAATGTAATGGAAATTTTCATAAATATATATACAGTAATCTAGATTTCATTTTTATGATGATACAAAAATGGTGTTTGACTATTTGGTGTTGGATGCATATAGGTTCCAGACAATTATTCTCACAAATTTTAATCCTTTTCATTGTCAAGAAAGTGGTTATGAGGACAGAATTGGAAATTAGAATTCTCATTAATATATTTGTCATTAGGTATTTTTAAATATGATTATGTGTATTTAAATATATATTGAATTTTATTAATTATGTATATTATAATCAACATAAATTAACATTTTTATGAAAATTGTGGAAACATATTTTCATGGAATGATAAGATATATTCAATTTGACATACGTTACATGACATTAATTGAATAATTCAATAAGTATTTTTTTTCATTAATGTTATAGAAGATGACACCTCTACCCGTATTTTTGGAATAATTTTGTCTAATTATATACATATCCCCCATAGTTCATTGATGAGCTCATATTAGAGAGTCAAATAAAGATAAATCAATAATATATATTAATAAAAAAAGTATGAAACATTTATTATGACATATAATTATAAAGGGATTTCATTGAATAGTAAGATTTATTATGATCTGGTTATCATTGTTACATTATCATATTTCTTTATTTTGTTTTTAATTCATTTAATTATTTCATTAAGATACTTTAGGAAATTTCAACTAATTTAACTATGGAAGATTCCTATAAGGTCACACAATAGCTCTTTCTCAGATAAAAAAATATATTCTATGATTAATATATAGAATAAATATTATTATTTATTTTCATATAAAATCCATAAACTATAATTATGAACAATTAACATAGATTGAATAAAACAAAGGCATAAATAAAGTGTTTAAGAACAACTTATTATGATTTTCATAGAGATTGATATCTCGGATAATTTTTTTTTGGTTTATTAGCCTCATATGAGCTTATCTTCCATTGTTTAATTTTTTTGGTCTATTGAGACATTTGTGCGAGCCCGATAAGTTTCTTTAAGTTGTGTTTCAAATTAATTATGTAACTGATTTTATGATTTTTGTGTTATTAAAAAAATGCTGCCCAGAAATATCCATGTTGTTTCTAGTGGGTATTTCCTTTTTTATGGTTACCATATGATTCTTCCCATCTTCCATGGAATTCAATGTCAATTAGAGGTAGTGAAGTGGCTTGAAGAAGTTTATCATGCATTCAGAGTGTTCGGAACTCCCAATGATGTTAGAGTCTGGGTTGTTCTGGGTGCTCTTGGGGCCATATTTGGATGAATGGAAGTTGCTTCCCCACCAAAACTTCAAGATAGAATGACATGGTAATATTTTAAGTCCCAATATTTCAAAAGGTGTATACTTGAGGAGGAAATGATGAAGAAAAGGGAAGAGCTCATTTATGTCCAGTAGGGTTTTGTAGGTGAAGGATTATGTTGAACATGTTAAAGGCCTGGTTTCCTTTTTTCCAAAATTGATCAAATAAATCATCAATCCAATGTTGGGGATACTTTTTCATTATTACAATAGTTTTCATTTCTCTAAATTAAATGCATAACCACATGGATCCATCTATCTTCAATACAAAGAGAATAGTGTCTCCCCATGGAGAAACAACAAGGTGGATAAATCATTTAACACTCAATTCCTCTAGTGTTTTCTTCTACTCTTATAATTCCACTATTTGAATTCTATAAGGGGTCTTTATAATTGACCTTTTACTATTGATTAAATTAATAGAGTACTAAACTTACCACTATTTATGATTCCCAACTAAGTCCTCTATAAATACATTAATGTATTCTTTCACTATAGTAAAATCATCACTTTTACGATTTATTCCCTCACAAATTGATATTGAATTCTCTTCCTCCATATGCATTTAATTTAGTAGAGATACTGGTGGTGGATCTAAATAAGAATCACATAGTGATTTTTTTCTCCAAAGATAATAGAATCTATACCGTCCTCAAAATTCGAAATTTCATTCATCTTGTAAGAGATTTGAGCATCATATTTGAAAGCTAGTCCATGGTAAGGATTATGTCAAAATCAACCATATGTAGGATTATAAAAATCAGCAGATTATGCACATTTATAAGCCATAATGGGGACTACTAGGCACATAATTGTTGTTATGTGACTTCCCTTTGGTTTTTTACTGAAAACTCCATTATTAATGAGAATTGGAAATATCTAATTTTTATTGAAAACATGAATGATATAAAGGAATGTGATGATTAAGAATAAAATAATGAATTGGTAATGTTTGAGGATATTATTATAGTACCTCTCACACCATCATTGGGATCTTAATCTTTAGAAGTTGTGATCCTATAATCATATCCTTCATCCCTTTTCCTTCTATGTGGAATGATTCTTTAACAATTATGATAATTATTGGGATACTATTCCATCACATTACAATTGTACCCTTGAACATTGGTAACTTATTTGTTTAGCTTGAAATCTTGAGATATATGTACTTTTCCCAAAAGTTGTAATACACTCCTTTTCCATTAATATAGGCCTTATGGTGTATCTTTCTTCATGTATCACATGTTAGAAAACACCCCTTTTTATTCTCATCTTTATCTATTCATTCCTCCACCAACCTCTTCTAATCCAGATCTCCTTTAATAACATTAGATAGAGATAATTATCTCTTTGTCTTAATTTCATAGGAGTCTATAACTTCGTATGATAAGAAATATTAGGAAACAATTTCCCTTCAAGGAAATGGTTTTAAAACATAAAGTAATCAATCATTCTTGCTCCTTGGAATTTTTAGGTAGTCTGCAACATACCTTTCTATCCATGTATAATTGGATTTGTACTTCGTAACATTTTCATCTTATTTTTGTCTCAAACTCAAGAATTTCTTTATCATATCTATTTATTATTCTTGAGGAATATATTTTTTCTAATGATATTTAGTTGATGCCCCTCCATTCCATGTCTTCTACGTATTCCACCTTTTTTGTTTTGATTCAAAGACAATCATTGACCCGTATATCCCAATAAATGATGAAATTCTATGACTACTTTCCCCTTTCATTACATCCCAATGTGAGATGTATCCTATCTAGGGAAATTATATATTTTCCAACTATAAAATGGGTTTGTAGTCCCTGTTGGCGCCAAAATATTTCACGAAAGGAAGGGACAAAAAAGAAGGATGGCATGCTGCCTCGCGAAGCACCGACGCGAAGCACCCCGTGCATCGTGTTCTCACGAAGCTCCAGAGGCGGTAACTCTTTGCGAACACATTTGATGTTTGCGAGCCCGCCATGAAGCTCCAGAGGCGGTAACTCTCCGTGAACGCCTTTGACGTTCGCGAGCCCGCTGCGAAGCTCCGGAGGCGGTAACTCTCCACGAACGAGTTTGACGTTCGCGAGCGCGCTGCGAAGCACCTAAGGCGGTGCGCGAGTTCTGCTTCGCGGCACCCCTTCCCTATAAATACAGGACTCTCCCTGAGTCCCGGGGATGGACAATCCGACCTTTCGGCTTCTCCTCTCCCGAATCGCGAAGCACTCTTTGCCCCCAGGAATCATGAGCTCCGCGAGGTACTTCTACTTCACATGACACCTTCAATTTGTCTCCTTTTGAGCCCCTCTTCCTAGAGGGATACCCTTCATGAAGCTCAAGGGAATTCGCGAAGGAAGGGGATTCCCAAGGGAACCCGGGCAGCCGCGGAGCGTTTATGCTTCGTGAAACACCCAACCCGTACTAGTGATCCCTATTCTAAGGCAGGATCACAACACATCGCGAAGCACACTACTTCGCAGCACCCTGCTTCGCGAGGCACCTCTTCTTCACGAGGTAGTGCTCCGCGAATACTGTTCCACTTTGTGAAGCACCCTCCACTCACACCTATGCCCCATGCTAAGCCAAGGCACTCCGCTTCGCAAAGCACACTCCTTTGCTTAGAAATTCCTCTTCCCGTGCGACCCTCCAGGTTTGCATGATGTGATTTCAAAGTCCCACGGACAATACCACTCATTGCGTTGCATCTCCTAATTCTTCTTTGCATAGGCAAGCTAATGTCTATTGCTTCTTCGCATAGCCACACTAACAAGGACCCCTCGATGGTTTTCTCCATAACCCCCCTTGACCATGGCCTAGCCAGTACCTTCCCTCCCCCAAGGACCATAGGGTACCAGTTATGTAAATCCTATGGGTGCGGAGTGAACCCACCTCGTCCGAGCTGTAGGACGTTAAACTGCCAAGCATCACGTCCTCAACACATGACGTTAAACTATGACCCGACCTCGTGCCTCTCACGAAGGGTCCCCCCAGCTCGAACATTTTTTACACCACTCGTCTCCACTGGAGTGGAATCACCCATCCAGAAGGGATGATATCCTCCTTATTAGAGTGGTGTAGGTTCTTAGGAGAAGGAAGACCCTAGTTCCCCTGCATCTCCGTACTTCCCCACTACCAAGGTCAGTGGAGGGGGTGATAGGGAACGAGGCACCTCCCATCATTGGTCTCAAATCCCTCTTTCACTGCGCTATGTCGCACTCCGGGCCTCTATCCTGGATTAAGTCCCAGCACCATGGGCCGCCTAACGCGTAAGCCCCTCTTCACTTCAGACAAACTCACCCTTCACGGTGTGATCATCAGGCCCTTGTTGTCTCTTGTTTCTCACACCGAGCATGACTCACATGGGATTAAAGTTATCATTGGACATGACTATACCTCGTCCAGCATGACATTAAATTGTATTCCCTCGTCCAGCATGATGTTAAACTGTATGCATTTTTCCCGCATGACATTAAACTGCACACCCATTTGAACTACGAGGTCCTTGATCCATGTCAAGGCATGGTACGTAGGAAGCATCCACGAGGTTCAAGCCCACCCATCATCCAATTCATGTCGAGTTCTACCTTCGTCCAGTATGACGTTAAACTGCATTCCAGTCCAACGGCAAGCCGTTGTGACCAATCCGAACTATGAGGTCTTTGATCCATGTCAAGGCATGGTACGTAGGAAGCCTCACGATGTTCAAACCCATCTCCCATCGGACAAAGGTCCCTCATTTAAATCGGTTCGCCGACACCCACTGCCATTCCAAACTATGGGGACTTTGATCCATGTCAAGGCATGGTACGTAGGAAGCCTCCATGAGGTTAAAGCCGACCACCCGTCGTTTATTCGTGTCAGGGTTCACTACCGTCCCGCATGACGTTAAACTGTATTCCATCAATCCTTTGAACTACGAGGACTTTGATCCATGTCAAGGCATGGTACGTAGGAAGCCTTCACGAGGTTCAAGCCCACCACTAGTGGACCCCTCGGTCTACTTTCATGTTGGTTAACCGATGAAACCCTTTGAACTATGAGGTCTTTGATCCATGTCAAGGCATGGTATGTAGGAAGCCTCCCCGAGGTTCAAGCCCATCTCTCATTGGACCAACGTCAACCTTCATGTCGGTTTGCTGATGAATTCCATCATTTCAACTACGTGGTCTTTGATCCATGTCAAGGCATGCTACGTAGGAATCCTTCCAGAGGTTCAATCCCACCACCCATTGGACCATAGTCCACCTTCACATCGGTTCGCTGACGATGCCCATCGGACCAAGGTCCACCTTCACATCGGTTCGTCGACGTATCAGACCAATGTCAACCTTTACGTTGGATCGCTGACGACATCCATCGGGCCAAGGTCCACTTTCACGTCGGTTCACCGACACCATCCTGAACTACGAAGACTTTGATTCCCTGTAAGGGGATACATAGGAAGCCTCTTCAAGGCTCAAGCCCAACTTCACTGTTGCCCCGGTGATGGTCCCATTTCATTCCCCCTCCACTTCATTCATCCATCCATCACCCATCTTGATTCTCACCTGGGCCGCCACATCCCGGTGGGATCATTCCATCCACCTCCTCGCTGCTCCTAGCGGCACATGGGCCGCTTTCCATGTGTAAGCCCCATCATATATCTAGGTCGTTGTCCACTGTGTACACCCCGATTCATCACCATTTCGAACTACGTGGGCTTTGATCCTTGTCCTCTACATGGGGTACGTAGGAAACCTCCAAGAGGTTCAATCACAACCAATGGTAATCCATGGTGTCCCCCATTCTGGGGCGCACTTCCCCTGATCCGCCCTCAGTGGTGTTCAAATCATCCATTACGGTGTGACATATCCCCTCTAGGGAGTGCACCACCTCAGATCTGTCCCCATTGGGCGTTCCGATCCATCCATATTCCAGGTGTTTTCACTTTGGGATATACCAATCTGATCCATCTCTATGGGACGTTCTGATCACCCTCATTACATCATCGCAAGACGTTAAACTCGCGGCCTACCTCGTGATAAACATAAGATGCCTGAGTAAAACCTCGGAAGACACGCCTTTGGTGTAACCATCTCTACTAGACGTTAATCTTGCAACATACCCTGTGTTAAACACGAGAAGCTGAGGAAAACCTCATATACATGCCTTGGGTTCTGCACCCTTGAAATTCCCTATTATGAGGAAGAATACAGGTCCCCCTTTGTCCACTCACCTAGAGATTCCCCGACATGCCTGATGTTTCCGTCTACTCCGACCGATGGTCACTACCATGTCAAGACCCTATGGAAAGTCTTGACGGATGTAGTGTAATTAACTGGCATCCCTGATGTTATGGCACCAGGAATGAGATTCACGAACAACGTATTAAATCTATGAGGGAGACCCGGACTAGGTGATGAGTTCTGAGGAGGAATCCACGGAAGGAAGAACCGACATCCCATCAACCCGTTTCAATCATGGAGAAGACGTACTTGAACAAGGAACGAATGTTGTCCGCCTTTGGAAAGAGGGAATGCAGGGCAACATCAGCGCACCCTCCACAGACGGATGTGCGCGCCCCGACGAAAGCGTCAGAAACCGAAATGGTGAACCCGACGTGAAATTATTCTCCTCAATGTGGAGATTAGTAGCGTTCGAGACATCAGTAGATTGATGTGTCACCGGATCCAGATATCCGGCGCCTGGTCCCGCCAAGAAAATAGCGGGCCTATCGTGAAACTCACTGGATGTCGGGGCAGTAGAACGTGGGGCACTCCGTTCTACAGCGTGTTGGCGTGGATCCTTCTTACAAACGTAGAGAATGGAAGGATGCTGGGGCACTAATTTTCAATCCTTTTCCTCGTAGTGCTGATGAGTTGATCCCTTCATTTCTCAGGAACCAGGTTGCTGTTACAGAGACACGGTCACCGCCCGCTCGCATACGCAGGGTTAGGGGGAACACCGCCACAACCACCCCTCATGGTGCCACTACCGCCATGACGGCCGCCACATCGCGGTATACGGGGTGCCCACATCCCCTTTCCCCATCATAGGTCATCCAGTGAAGGGTGATCAACAACCTCATACGCAGGTACGAGGAGGAATGGGTCATCCCAACTCGGGATATGGCCCTCCTGGACCTGGAGGCATCCAGGCCCCACCGTCAACGCAGCCCTAATATGCTGCGCATGGAGCCCCTGCACCCCACCCCAACGTTCAACCGTTTCGGGAGCCTGTCCCCGGAACGCCTTGATGACTCCTCGCCTAACACTGATGAGGCGGGTGCCGTCCGGCTCAGCTCGCTCAGGGTCCCGACCCAAGGGCTCCAGGAAAGAGCTCCCGTCCGATGGCGTCAGCACCACTATCTGACTTCGCAGGAAGAACAGGTAGGGCTTGCCCCTGCACCACCTGCACCAGCTCGTCTGACCCGACATCAGTGCCGGGCCCGGGTTGAGGACGCTCGCCCAGATGCGTCAATGTCAACAGCTATAGTGGCCCACGCCACCGCCGACGTGCATCATGAAGTCCCTGCATACACTGAGCAGGGGAACTCTTTCACCCAACCAGGATCGAGACCCCAACCGCCCCACGAGCAGGCTGGGTTGACTCTCTATGTAGGAGGCCCGAGTGGTGATCACCGTGAACTAACCCGTGGTGATGTCACCCCGTATGGAGGCCCTCCCCGTACCACTACCCCATAGAGCGTGGGCCTTCCCCGCTCCAAAGCTCGTCATGGTAGTATGCCTTGTGCTACACCCATCCCGAAGGAAGACCTGCCCTGCGGCAGTAACGCTCGACGCGGAAACCTTTCCCGCGCCCACTATACAGGGTATGGAGTCCATCCTCCTGCCCCTGACCGCCGATCTGAAGGTACTGTCCATTCGGTCCTTCTCCAACGTGGGGGACCTCCCTATGTCCTTTCTGCAACCGGCGAAGGTCCTCCTCTCCCCAGTAACCTGAGGAGTGAAGGTCAGCCTTGCTCCACCTTCATTGACCATGGAGGTCCTCCCCATGCTCCTGCCAATTCCAACAGAGGCTCTACCCACATGGGTGCTATCCATGGAGGTCCTCCCCATGTACCCTTCGACATATGCCCCGGTGCCCCTCGCGCCTCGGCTATCTCGAGCGAGGGCCATCTCTGCCACAGTGCCTGCCCCGCCCCGAGGCTACCTATTAGGGATCAACCCTGTCCCGAAGAGCCGCCCCGGGGCAGGAGAGCGGGTCGTCACCACCACAAGAAGAGTCCTGTGAAGGCCCGGGTGGAGATCAAACCTGCCCGCTTCTCAGACTCTGAAGCAGAATGCAACTCAGCAATAGAACCATATCCCCACTCCTCCGTATCAAGGACTGGGGCAGGAACCAGGCGTGTTAGCCTCATTCTCCTGGAATATGAGGTCCACCAGATTCCCATCTCTCTGCGCAGGTACATCTAGGAAGATGAAATATTGGGTATTTCACAGGTATCGATCGTGCAATCACCACCATTGTCACCCGATGTGCCCTCTACCTCAACCAGAGATCACGAAGAGCTATTTTGGGGGCCAACGGCGATACAGTGACGACATGACGTGTCACCGGTAGTCGTGACTCCTGTGCCAGAAGCTGTGGCTATCAGCCCATCATATCGTGATATCATGTCCCAGTCACCTCACTCTTCAGATAATGGCCCGGAATTCGGAGGCCAGTCAGCTCATTCGCCGTATTCTCCGCTGCTGAGTTTACTATCCCATTGGTCTGCCTCGGTACCACTACCAGTCCCTCAGCCGCCCCCCGGTTGACAAGTGGGGAAATACAGGGCCAGACCCAGAGTCCGACCCCAGGAGCTTCTGGAGTATTCTTGCTGTGGATTACTTCCCGGAGAAGTTTTGGCCAACGGTGGCACTGATCTTTCGCACACCAGATTCCCTTACCCCTGAAGAAGTGGGGTTCTTTTGTTGAACCCTATGGGCGACACACTTCTTCCTTCATTACGAATGGGTGGTGTACCCCAGAAGTCGAGAGCACTTCGAAGAAATCGGCGAGCAATGTCACCTGATCGATTTGGCCGCACTCCTTGTGGCCCAGTACCCTGAGTCGCCAGGCCGCCAGAGCGCCCTTCAACAGAAATGTGTTCAAAGTTTCAAAGTACTCCGCAGAATCGTCCGGGAAGCTACCCCCCATGTGCAAGTCCATGGTTGGGGACGCTATGCCGCTCCCTCTTCGACCCTATCTGACGGCAGCCCGATTCGCTATGCGACATCGAGGACATTCCCTCGAGAGGGGTCGTGGTCCACATGGCTGACGTAGTGGACAAGGAAGACGAGATTGAATTCCATGATGGAGACTTACCCCCAGAGGGTGTACCGCCACTGCTGGACCCATCATGGAGGGTTACCCGTCAGTAGAGGAACCTGCTAGGCCTCCCCGTACCCACCGAGTCGCTGGTACTCGGTCAAAATACAAGCAAGGGTAAAGAGCATGTCGGAACTATCAAGCACTCCGACTCGTCTTCCTCTGTGCCAAAAATGGAAGATGATCCTGAGAAGGCCACATTACGCCAGTAGCTTGCTGAGCAGAAGAGGCTGGTTGACGAAATCTTGGTTGAGTGCGCTGCAGAGCGGCGACCCGACTATGGTAATCCCAGGCCGAGGCAGTAGGGGCAGGAACAATTTCCCCCCAGTAAGATGCCTCCGGGAAACCATGATCATTCTATTGCCGCAGACAGGGCAGAAGCCAGAACTTATGGAAAGAGTGCGCAATACGTCTCTCCAAACCCCCCCGAACGACGGGGCAATCTGAAGAATCCAGTCCGGGTTCCCCCAGTCACCCCGCAGTTCGTTCTGCCAGTTGATCCACGAGCTGTCGAAGCCATCTACCGTGTCGAAGAACCTAGAAATGCACTTGTGTTTAGGGATCCCCGTCATGAAAGGGACCCCCACCCGGAAGATCTTATAGTAGCACTCACAGCCCGCCTCGAAGCGTTGGAAACACGGCAGGTGGTGGTACCACCGGATGGCAAGCTGTATCCCGCGTGGGTGGATGATATGCCCACACCCTCAGGTTTCGGGAACCCCACCTTCTCGCCTTTCAATGTGTCATGGGACCCGCCGTTGCACTGGGAACATTTTTCTTCTAGGTGTGGCCCCATGCTGGGGACCCCTGCTTAGGAAGAAGCCGCAAAACTCCGGTGTTTTGTAAAGACATTGGAAGGTCCATCATTCGTCTGGTTTAGCCAGCTCCCTATCAGATCAGTGACTGGTTGGGAGGATCTCCGCCAGCAGTTCTTATACCAGTACATCTCCACCACGCGGAAGACCACCATTGCAGACCTCTTCAAGTGCAATCAAAGGCCTGATGAGTGATTCGCAGATTTCATCACCCGTTGGAAGGGACGTACGTATTCCCTCGATATGCCACTGACTCAGGAGAAATTACTGACGATGTTTGTGGGGAATGTCAAAACGGAGCGGGTACCCTCCCTGATTACCCAAAACTACCCTAGAGGGTTCAGAGATTTCTCAGATAAGGCTCAGCATCTTGAGGAAGCTCTACAACAGGCTAGTCAGGCACGTTCGTTACCCCCTATGATCCCAGCCAGGAGTACCACCAGGGCTGAACCTTCCGCGGTGGCCCAAATAGAAGCCCCTAGGAAGCTATAATTACAGTCAGTGGCACTATCCCCGCAACCCTGCAGAGGTCCCCCACCTCAAGCACAGGCTCCTGCCCAGCAGCAACCGCCTCAGAATCGATAGGTTCCCCCGTGCAATGCGCCACTGCCACCCAGGTGAGACAATCAGGTGCCGCCTCCTCGGCAGGCCACTCTGGTCCCTCGTCAGGGCCAGGCCCCCAGGGCCCCCTATCCAGAAATAAGGCACCAGAATAATTCATTCAACGAAAATCAAGTCCCTTGATACTTCCGAAGTGCTCTAGAGCAAGGGATTGTGCGCCTGCCCAGGTGCAAAAGGCCGGTAGAGGCGAATCTCACCGATCACCCCAACTACTGTCCTTATCATCGGATTCTGGGGCACAACCTCAAGCAATTCTATGTGTTTAAAGACTGGAATCAAGACCAGGTCAATAAAAACATAGTCAAGTTGGGCCCGACACCAGCATAAGTGGCGGGTGTCTTAGCAGGATCAGAGATCGGCAGCGACAACGATGGCGAGTGGAAGCAGGTTCCCAGCCACGGATCCCAGAAATACGACTACTGGATGGCTCAAAAAACCATCGTCCATTCCCATGGTATCATCCGAGTTCACATGAAGCAGCCGGAACCTTCAGAAGAAGTAGCCGGTACCTCTGCATCACCTTCACAGTGGACCTCTTCCTAAAAGGGCAAGCAGCGACGAAGCAAGAAGAATCAATGCGCCCCACCGGTTCTGTCGTCATCCCGCACTCTCGGACACTTTATGCCCCCTAAAATGGGTATTCTTCTCTAAATCCTCCTGGTGGTGGATGAATCCTTGAGCAAAAGCTAGGGGTACGCTTCGGTTAACACCGTGGAGCTGGTAAAGCCATATATGACTCCCGACAAGGGGGAACGCCAGGCGAACCTCCCCAACGTTTCCAGCTGACGTCAACGTCTGCGGAATCGCAACCTCTCTGGTAATCGAGGTACGACAGCGGGCACTTTCATCCAAGTCGTGCACGCTACTGAGACTAGATAGAAGGCTCAGCGCAGAGCTCAGCATGCGCAACCCCACTTAACGCCCTCATCTCTACCTCCACCACCGTTTGTGCTACTAGATCAGGGAGAGCTGCCTCGTTCGTATCATAGTCAGTCTTCCCTGGCTACAGGCCAGCCTCCGCTGTCCAATCCTAGTTCGGTGACAACTCTCCAGGCTTCAACTAGTAGGCAGTAGGATGTACCCAGTACTAGCTGATCGCCAGTTCAACCGGCAGGACCCGCTATGCCTCCAAATGCCGAACGACCTCCTGTAGGAAGAGGTTCGCATTTGGCATGAATGTATGATGTCTTGAAGCTCATGGCCGGCATTCTGGAAAGGCTTTCTATCCTTGAGGCCCTTCGTCTATCATCCAAATTGCGCGAGGCACTTGCCGAGGCCCTAAAGAGCCCCCTCTAGTTTGAGACGGAGGTAGCAGCTGAAGAAGCCTTCCATACCGAGACAATTGAGAATGTCGAATGTCAGGAGGTTATCTCGTTCTTCGGTGAAGATGAGTACCCTCCTCTATAGGGGCATATTCACCCGTTGTACATCACTGGCCACTTCAATGGTGTTGAATTCCGCTGCTGCCTCGTTGACATGGGTTCCGGAATCATCCTAATTCTGACTCGGACGTTGTAGAAGTTGGGTCTGTCTGAAGGCAATTTAATCCCTCTAACCTCAGAATCCAAGGGTACGATAGGACTGAGCAAACCCCAGTCGGCAACATCCGCCTGAAGACTCATTTTGGTGGCTTAATTGCCAGCACCGAGTTCATGGTCGTCTCTCAGGACACCGCCTACAACGCGTTGATGGGTAGGCCATGGCTCCATCTGCCTGTGACGGTCCCTTCATCGTATCACCAGTGTCTCAAATACTCACTCAACGGTCGAGTAGGCGTGCTCCATGGAGATGTGTCTCTTTTCGCCTCTTGTGAGGCCCGCTATCTTGATGAAGGTTTTTTCAAAAGTAAGGATATAAAAATCCTAGTAAGTGAGGATGAACCCACACCGGTCACAAGTGATCCCTGGGCAAGCATGGATGATGCCTACATCCTCCCGATCCACCGATTGGAGGCCACAACCCCTGAAATGGGGCAATGTTTTGTTGTTTTGGGTACACAAGGAAGGCATGTTCCCGTGTCCAAGCGACGGCAGAAAATCACCTCATACTCCTACATCAACCAGGCTCAGGTGATCCCGGAACCTCCTACCCCTATACGATACAGGGATGTCAATCATATGACAACAACGGTACGCCATACATGTCTCTTCCGCCAGGCTGGAATCCACTAACTCAGGCCGACACGTCAACACTACTTTGATATCATTAAACATGGACCCTTAGTCTGAAGGCCAGATGGGATAGGGTCGACTGCCTTCATTGCTATGGTCTCAATGTCGAGTGAGTCTCCTGATATGATGACCACTGCTGCACAAGCCGGCTCCAGCTGCCCCCCAGGTTTTGATATCCCAGAAGTATCTCCCATCGCGGGAAATCCCCCCATGGGTGGGGAGGAAGACATGGAGGATGCTTCCCCCGCCTTTGAGGAAGGCGTCTCTACCACGGTTGATGAACTGATACAGGAGAACCTTGGTAGCAAGGATGATCTGAAACCCACATTGATCAGTGCAGCCATGTCCCCCGAGGAGCGGTAGCAGTACGTAGACTTCCTCAAACAACACCGTGACGTGTTTTCCTGGAGTTACAACGAGATGCCAGGACTAGATCCCCAGGTAGTCGTTCACCATCTGGGCCTCCCGGCAAAACATCGTGGGTTTAAGCAGCCTCCCATGAAGATTCACCCTTCTCATGGTGCTATGGTTGAGGCTGATGTTGAAAATATTATCAAAGACAACTTCGTTAAGGAAGTCTAGTACCCCAAGTGGCTTGCCATCATTGTGCCTGTCAGGAAGAAGAATGGGCAGATCAGAGTCTGCAATGACTTCTGCGATCTTAATCACCACTGCCCAAAGGATGACTTCCCACTCCCGGTGACGGAGTTATTAATTGATGCCATGGCCGGGTTCCAAGCTCTCTCTTTCATGGATGGGTATTCTGAGTACAACCAGATCCGGATGGCCACCGAGGACGAGGAGTCCACTGCTTTCAGGGCTCCCCAAGGTACCATTTGCTACCAGGTTATGCCATTCGGCATGAAAAATGCAGGTTCCACTTATCAGAGGGCCATGCATCGCATATTCAAGCTGATTCTCGGGAAATTGGTGGAATGCTACGTAGATGACCTCATAGTCAAATCATGTCAGCACCAGGACCATCTCAAAGACCTTGAGAAGGTGTTCGGTTTCCTCCGTTCCCATCACCTGAAGATGAACCCGTTGAAGTGTGCCTTCGTGGTCACCTCTGGGATGTTTCTGGGCTTTGTTGTTAGATACTGAGGCATTGAGATCGACCCAGAGAAGATCGAGGCCATCAGATAAATGCCTCCCTCGAGCAGCATTCGGGAACTTTGAGGCCTCCAAGGCCACATGGCCTATATACGCCGATTCATCGCGAATTTGGCTGGCAAGTGTAAGACCTTTTCTCGGATCATGAATAAGTGCACCGCCTACGAATGGGATGAGGAGTGTCGGAATTCCGTTGAGGAAATCAAGCAGTATCTACTCTATCCTCCGGTTTTGATGACACCCATCTCCGGAAAGCCATTGGTCCTTTACGTGACCGCCCTGGAAAGATCCCTCGGTGCACTGATCGCCCAGAAGAATCACGAGGGTACTGAGAACAGTCTCTACTTTCTCAGTTGCACGCATCTCGATACGGAGGTCAAATACTCCTCTATCGAAAAGAGTTGCCTTTCACTCGTCTTCTCCATGCAGAAGTTGCGACATTACCTGCAGCACCATGAGGTGAAATTGGTCTCCTAGGAAGACCCACTAAAGTACATCCTGAACCGCCCCATGCTGACTGGACGACTACCACGGTGGGCGGTGATTCTCCAGCAGTTTGATATCAGCTTCGTACCTCAAAAGGCCATTAAGGGGCAGGAGTTGGCAGATTTTTTAGCTGCCCATCCAACCTCTGTGGATCAATCCCTGGACCTGGATTTTCCTGTTGAGATGATCCTCTCGGTTGATAATGTCGTCCCGTGTTGGCAAATGCATTTCGACGACGCCTCCCAGAGCCCCACCGGTAGGCGGCTCAACAATCCCAAGCTCAACAGAGTGGTCCTGGGTATTGACTTCATTACCCCGGTGCTAGCCGTCCTGCCATACTCGTTCCTGTTGTCAGAAAGATGCATGAACAACGAGGCAGAGTACTAGCCTCTCATCACCGGCCTCGATTTGGACCTTGAGATACATGTGCCCTATCTACATGGAAATGATATTCCGAGCTGGTAATCAAACAGGTTAATGGAAACTACGTCATCAGGAAGCCGGAGCTTGTACCGTTGTTGGAGTACACCCTCTACCTAATGGCCCAGTTCTCTTCTCGACCAGAGGTTACCCATGTCCCACGGTCGCAGAACGGTCAAGAATATGCCTTGGCTGGCTTGGCCGCGTCGCTCGCAGAACCTGAGCAAGATGATTTGATCATACATGTGGCACACCGGAGAGTCATTGTGCCCGTCACCCAAGAGGACAACAATGGACTACGGGTAAGTCATCTCACCGCCGGACCCTCCACGTCAGGGGTCCCGGGTTCGTCAGACATAGTGGATGAAGCCACTCCCGACTAGAGGGCACCTTTTTTTGAGTATCTCCAAAATGGTCACCTCCCGGACGACCGGGCCGAGCGTGAGTGAATCCGACGCCGCGCGTTGCAATTTACCCTCAAGAGCGGCCCCAGTATTGAACAGATCCTTTATAAGAGGAGATTTGATGGCTTCCTCGTCCGTTGCATTCAAGGAGTAGATATTCCTCAAGTTATGCAAGAGGTTCACGCCGGTTCCTATGGCTCCCATCAAGCTGGGCCGAAGCTGTCCAATCAAATACAGATGTTGGGGTACATCTGGCCCTCTATGATCCACGATTGTATTGGGTATGCCAAGAGATGCCACGCGTGCCAAGTTCATGCCAACTTCCTGCACCGGCCGCCGGAGCCCCTCCACCCCACCAAGTACTCTTGGCTATTTGCGGTATTGGGACTTGATGTAGTGGGACCATATCCACCGGCAACAGTGTGCTAGTGTAGGTTCATCCTGACTACTATTGATTTCTTTTCCAAGTGGGAAGAGGCAGTTCTACTCAAAGAGGTCAAGGCCCATTCCATCATTGACTTTGTGAGCTCCAATATTATCCACCGGTTTGGGGTCCCTCGCGATGTCCTCACCGATAACAACACCAACATCCGAGCAGCTGAACTGAAGAAATTGTATGCCAAGTATGACATCCGTTCGAACAATACCTCCCGCTACCACACACAGGCAAACAGACAGATTGAGGAGTTCAACAAAACCCTCTCTATCATTCTGCAGAAGATGGTTGGTGAGAACAAGAAAATTTGGCCAGACAAGCACCCCAACGCCCTCTAGGCTTACCGGACGGCGACTCGCAACTCTACCCATGTGACCCCATATTACCCGGTGTATAGAGATGAGGTCGTCCTACCCAATGAGATCCAGCTGTTGTCGTTACACATTGTAGTCTATGATCACCAAACATCAAATGAGGTAGCTGAAATCCGTCTAGATGAATTAGAAGCACTGGACGAGAACCAGCTTCATGCCCTGCACAATCTGGAAAGGCATCAGGATAAGATAGAGAGGGCCTTCAACAAGAAGGTTCGTCTCTGTTCTTTTCTACAGCGAGACCTAGTACTGGCCCTTCGAGCGCCAATGATTTCCAGTAGGAAACCTCCCAAGTTAGAACCCAAATGGGAAGGTCCTTATATCATCCATAAGGTTTACCCCAATGAATCATACTCCATGGTGACCACGGATGGAGAGCGCATAACCCCTCCCACCAATGCCAACTTCCTCAAGCGATACTTTTCGTAGGGAAAAAGGGTCCCGCACGACCTTAAACTGCATCTTCGTCCTGCAAAACGATAAACTGCAAAATGGTCCCGCATGACCTTAAACTGCACGTTATGGTCCAACATGACCTTAAATTGTAAGGTCCTGCACAACCTTAAACTGCATCTTCATCATTCGAGACGATAAACTGAAAAATGGTCCGAGCTCTAAGACTTTAAACAAAGATCTCCACATGTCCTTACTGCAAGACGTTAAACTGCAAGCCAGTCAGGCCTTCCTGACCGAGGCTCAGCCTCAGGACCCTTGGCCTCCTTAGGCCCATGGCCCTCGTCCTTACTACAAGACGTTAAACTAAAAGTCATCCAGGCCATCCTGACCGAGGCTCAGCCTCAGGTCCCTTGGCCTCCATGGGCCCCTGGCCCCCGTCTTCACTGCAAGACGTTAAACTGCAAGCTGGTCAGGTTTCCCTGACTGCGGGCCGGACTCAGGCCCCCTTGGTTCTCCCCAACTCACCCTCTTGCAGGGTTGTACAGTAGAGTGTAGGACTACGTCCTCATTCACGTCGTATTACTTGTCGTACCTTACATATCCCCAAATCAGATGTGTCCTCGTCCCGAATGACGTTAAACTGCATCTCAAGAACTACGTGTGGCTTGATTCCCATATTGATGGGATACGTAAGAACACTTGGACGCCTCGTTTGAGCCCAGCCCCAAGCTTTTCTCTTCCACTATCCCCCCCATGGGAATAGTTTCCTTGGAGGATCTTTGTGTAGCGGGGGGTAGGCTTTCTTTTCCCCGCTCATACAACCTCGCTCACACAAGGATTATAAGGGTCGCACCATGTGCCCACTCCCATTCTTCTATCCTCCCACGTCCTCACAGCATGACGCTGAACGGTGTGGCCTTCAAGAACTACGTATGGCTTGATTCCCATCCTAATGGGATACATACGAATGCTCGGGCATTTCGTCTATTGGTCCAGCCTGAAAACCAAAATCTTCCCCTCGGGTCAAGACATATGTCTGGGTGCACACTTTTTCCCCAACTCACATCGAGCAAGCCTCGACCCGGCTGCCCATCCCCCCTAAAGATGTTTGCCTCTTTCGTGGATGGATACATCTATGCTTCACCCACTCTTTGACTGGGATTCCATCATTTTTCACACTCATAAGGACCCCCAAGAACGGCCTGGATACTACGCCCAAGGGCTCTCCTACCGATACGGGCCAACACCCTTGAGGGTTTTCAAGCAACAAGCCGATACAAGTCCCGCGTTGCGAATTTGGTCAACGGTCGACGCTCATTTGTTGCTCCCATATCAGTTCACCATAGGAACGCTGTGTTTCGAACATGGTCAACAGTGCCTTGGATCTTCAGGTCCTCCCCGAGATATCCCAAACATCGAGTGCAGTGATTCGTTCTACCCCATCCCGAAGTGACAAACATCCCCCCGGGTGGTGCTAGAGGTTGGGCCCACGACCCCAATTACCCTATAAGGGGTGTACTGTGTGGTGTTGGACTATGTTCTCACTTACGTAGGAATCATGTACCATGCCGTAAACCTTCCCTTACGAGGCCCAGCCTCAGGTCCCTTGGCCTCCTTGGGTCCTCGGCCCCCGTCCTCATGTAAGACGTTAAACTGCAGAACAGTCAGGCCTTCCTGACTGATGCTTGTCCTTAGGCCCCTTGGCCTCCTCGGGTCCCCGAACCTCGTCCTCACTGTAAGACGATAAAATTCAAGTGGGTCAGGCCTCCCTGACCAATGCCTTACCATCAGGCCCCTTGGCCTTTTCGGGCCCTGGCCCAGGTCCTCTCTTATAGTAGTGTAGGGTGTGGTGTGAGGTTATTTTCTCATTCACGTCGGTTTATTCGCCGTATAGTACACCTCCCTTGTTTGGGGGTATATTAATCCCCCCCTCGTCCTGTATGACTTTAAATTACATCTAGAGAACTACGTTCAGCTTGATTCCCATCCTCATGGGATACGTAGGACCACTCGAATGTTTAGGATTTGGGTCCAGCCCCATCTCTCGGGAATCTTCATCCCATCTTGGCCCCTTGGCCTACCCTTCCTCCATGAGAGGATTATATGGTGTGGTGTGGGATTATTTCCTCATTCACGTCGGTCTTGTAATGACCACGCCATGTACCTCTCCCTACTGAGCTGTTTCGTCGATCAATTTTCGGCAGTTCACCAATGTTCCTAATAGTACTCCGGTTTATTACCTGGAATTCCAGACTTTACTCGGACACGTCCGCATCTGATTTCTAGGCTTTTTTTATCCCTACATCAGGGCTTCCATCATGTTTCACACCCGGATGGACCCCCATGAATGGCCTGGATACTACGCCCAAGGTCTCTCCTACCGTTACGAGCCAACGTCCCCAAGGGTTTCGGACAACAAATCAATAAAATCCCGCATTGAGAATGTGGTCAGCGATCGATCCTCGTTTGTTGTTCCCACCTCAGGCTAACGCGATATAGACGCTGCGTTTCCACCAAGGTTAACAGTTTTCCCCTATCACCACTCCGATCCATTAAGCCCAAAATGTCGGGTGCACAATTCACACCCTTCACCACTTCATCGTGTCCAAATAGAGTCTCGGAACTCTTGGTACTTTTCCTCCGTGCACGTCTGTGCGTTGGGGGAACAAGCCATGTCAAATGTGTACTTCGGGGCTCTCTACCAACTCCACTCTGATGGATGCCCAAAGTATTGCGATGAGGATTCCCCCCTTGTTTCCCACACCGAGTTTAACTCACGTGGGCTTAGGGATTGGGTTGATGTCTGTGCTAACTTGGGAAGTTGTTACCATTCATGGTCCGAGCTCTAAGACCATAAACTAAGATCCATCCGGAACTACATTCTGCTTGATTCCCATCCTCATGGGATACGTAGGACTTCCTGAACTCCCGGTCTTCGGGTACAGCCCATTTAGGGAGCTAGTCTCTCCCCATGTTTCACCTCTTACCTCTATATAGGCCCCTCGGCCTAAGGTCTCCCTCTCTGAGTGACGCACAATGTGATGTGGGATCATGTCTCCATAAATTGTGTTTTATAACACTACACACGTTCCCCACCTAGAATCGTCTCTGCTACGTCTGCGCTACATGATGATAAAATGCGTGTGTGGTCCTATCATACGACCCTAAACTGTGACATTATCGTCCTGGCCACATGACGAAAAACGACACTGCATTGTGGTGACCTCGTTGCAGAGGACCTAACGTTGGGTATTGTCCACGTGCCATGCCATTTTTCAACGCCCATCATGACTTTACCATTGTGGCAACACCACGGCCTACTACTCTAGTTCTCTCGCTTCACAAAAAAACACCACTCACCTTAAAGGACAAATATGATTTATCAAATTCTTCTTCTTTTAGTGCAAGGTCCACGACCGTACTCCCCTTTTCCCCTGGCACTGGTATCTTACCATGTCACCCTTAAGAACTACGTGTGGATTGATTTTTATCCTCATGAGATACATAGGAGCACCCTGGCACTTCCCCGCGGGCCCAGCCTAACCTTTGTGTTCGGTCCCTCGACTCAGGCATTTCCCCAGAGAACACATAGTAAGTAGAGCTTACGCTCTCCTTTACATTGGTTTTGTTTCCATGTGTCCCCTACTCTGTTTACCCATTTATGGTCTAAGTCCGATCAAGAACTATGTGAAGCTTGATTCTCATCCTTATGAGATATGTAGGAGCCTCCGGGCACTTCCCCGCGGGCCCAGCCTAACTTTCTCTTTCGGTCCCTTGACCAAAAAACTCTCATAAGGAGGTCGTGCGGTGTGATCTGGGATTGTGTCCTCATTTACGTCGAGTTGTTCATCACACCGTATAGACCCTCTATTCCCATTCACGCCAGGTGTTTGAGTTACTCCACCATGTGCCTCTTATGTCTCCTCCCATCCATGTTCCGAATTCTACGACCCTAAACTAAGATCTCCCTATGGGAAAATAATCTTCTCCCTCTATCTAATACGTCTCGTTGTCGTATTCAGATGTGTTTTGACAAAGAGGCCGAAGTGTTGAATTTTCACACGAACATCCTCCTCATCCCTTGACCATGCTTCGTGAGCTCACTATTTGGATCCTCATCCTCTTACACGTCCAAAAGGACCCTCGGAAGACATGGATACTAGGCTTAAGGGCTCTCCATGAATTCTAGACCTAAGGGCCTTCCAATCGTTTCGGGCCAACGTCCCTACAGATATCTGACAACATTTGCGACATGGTCCCGTGTTTCGAACATGGTCAATAGTCAACCCTCATTTGTTTGTCCCAATTCTAGGCTAATGCGATATGGATGCTGGTTTTCCGCCACGGTCAATAGTTATCCTCCATCGTCACGCCTCCATCATCGTGATCTGAATCTCGAGCGCCATGATTCACACATTTCCACTTCCTCATGTTCAAGTAGAATTCCATAATACTCGGATCTTTCTCTTCGCGCATCTAGGTGCGCTAAATGATCGTGTTAGTTTCATTGGGCCGGTATTCACTGAATGTCCCTCTTCCCGAACCTTTCCCTTTTTGTCGGGAAATTCCCACCACTACTGCTTGTTTCCCACACCAAGCACGACTCACGTGGGCTTAGTAGTTTTGGCGGGATGTGTACCAACACGGCCAGGCTTCTCATTGTCCCTCATGACATTAAACTGTGCTTTCAGAACTACGTATGGCTTGATTCCAATCCCCATGGGGTATGTAGGAACGCCCAACCACTCTGTTTCGGGCCCAACTTAATCCTCACTCTTGGTCCCTCAACCTGAAGAGGTTACTCTGGGGGTACGTGGTGTGATTTGGACTCCAAGTCCTCATTCACGTCGATTTTATATCTATCACACCACACCCTCCCTGAGATGTTCCCATTTATTCCACGTCATATCATATGACGTTAAACTACATGAGTCCATGTGTCCTCAGCGCATGACACTAAACTGCGGTTCTACCCTGAACAAGCTCAAGATGCCCCATGTTAATCATGGGATGCACCAGAGCCTCTATCAGAGAGGATTTCACCTGCCAGTGTTGGTCTTTGACTGCACTGTGCTTCCAAAACTACGTATGGATTGATTCCAATCCTTATGGGATACATAGTGATACATAGGCATTGCACCTAGGGTCCAGCCCCAGGAATCGTAATATCATGTCCCTCCCCCTGGTCGGACCCCTCATAGGGTACCGTGTAATTATTACTCTACCCTGAACAAGTTCTGAATTCCCCAAGATTACATTGGGAAGCAGTAAATCCCCTCTCTAGAGAGGCCCTGTCTAAAAGAAGGAATGATCCATGATCAAACCAATGCGCCCATATGGTGTACTCCCCCCACGGTGGTGTAACCACCTAGGTTCTGGATTTTGTTCGGACAAACCATCACTCCATATTCCACGATTTGCGTTCCCCTTATTCGGACCCACGTCCCCTTTCATGTCTCATGGGACCCCCTAACAGCCTGGTCTCATGCCGCATAGGCTCACCTACCATCATGGGCCAGCGTTCCGGAAGACTGGTCTTGTTTGGAAGGACCCCATAACAGTATGAATGTTTGACCTATGGTCCGCCAACTATCCTGGGCCAATGTCCCGAATGATTGACCGACAATATTTGTGACATGGTTCCGTGTTTCGAACATGGTCAACGGTTGACCCTCATTTTTGTCCCCATTACATGCTAACATAGTAAGGATACCGCTTCTCCACCATGGTTAAGAGTTTTCCTTTATTGTCACGCCATCCCCACAGTGCTCCGAATATTGGGCATCGTAATTCAGGCTTCCCGTTTCCGTCTTTTCGGACTGATTCCAGTGTCCTTGGTGTTGCACCGTTCGTGCATAAGAGAACGCTGAAGAAACGGTAAATCGTCTGTCTTGAAATTTACTTCTCTGGTCAAGCCTCTCCCATATTTCGGAAATCCAGACTGGTAATCCGAATCCCGGATACCCGGAGCATGGTCTCCACTCCTATGTTAGGTGGGATGAGAAGGCAACTATCTCATGTTTCTCACATCGGGCTCAACCCACATGGTCTTGGGGAATTATCCCTGAACGTCCCGCAAACATTGTAGGGATGTAACAAGGCGATTCAAACAGTGGAAATCGTGTGCGCTACGGCATTCAAAACAAAGAAAGAAAAAATTGAAGCATGAAAGTACCAATAAAATGTTTTTGGTTTGTTACAATACCCGGGGGTCGACTCCCCCCATGGATGGGTTGGCCCCTTAAAAAGATTATTGTAGCTCCGCCACCTGTTGTCTTGTGGAATCCAATGCTTGCTGCCGCTGACTTAGCTCCCGCTCCGCCTCAGCAGTGGCAGGGCGCAGTTCGTCAGCCTTGGCTTTGGCCCTCTCTACGCCAGCTTGAACGACAGCCATCTTTCCAGATGCTTGCCTCATATGCTCTTCTGCCTCTGCCAGCTGGGCCTTCAACCATGAGATCAGCTCAGGTTGTTCATTAAGAGAGGCTAAAAGCTCATCTTCCCGGGTCTGCATCTGTTGGACCTCACCTTCAGCCTCCTGGAGCTTCTTTATGTTGGTCGCCATTCTCCGCTGCCAGCCCGCGCTGAGCCCAAAATCATGCTCCCGGATCTTCTCAGCCATAAGATCTCGGATGATTGGGTGAGGATGTTGGGAATCCACTCCCCCATCGCATAGTTCACACAACCACGAGCGGAGTCTATCCATTTCGGCCAGCCATTGCGCTTGGGGGGTGTCCTTGATGAAGCGCAGGATTAGCTTCCACGACCGACGTCGGATTATGCTGATGTCTACCTCGTCGGAGGCTGTTTCGTCACAGTCTGCGCGATTGGCAGGCTCGTACGCAGGATACGCCCACAGTAAATCCTCTACAGGATCTCCATCTGGTGTTGAATCCAGTACAACATTTGGCGCTGAAGCAAGCGTGACAGGACTGGGACCGACCGGTTGATCCTCTTCATCGGAGTCCACCTCAATGACATCAGGCACGACCTTGCTGGTGGTCCCTCCAGTGATGATGTGTGTTGTAACTTGAGGAGATGGGGGGACTATCGCCACCATCACCGGAATGCCCCTAGGAGGGACGCCACCAGACATCCCGACTAGTCTTTCCGCTGCAGCCCATGCCAGTCGGAGAACTGCACAACAGAGTGGGACATAAACGTTAGTTGTCATAGTCTACATATGACGACAAGGAAACCGGTAGAGGATACTTACAAAGACCGACCTCCTGGCGCTACTCTTGAGCCGGTACTGACGGGACCCCGAGGCGAGGCCCTCCGTATACTATTGGAAGGTCTGGAGATTCCGGAGGAGCCACCTCGGGTGCTCTGCTCCCACCAGACGCAGAACTGGACACAACCCTAGGTGCGGGTTCTGATGGTCCCGCATCATCACCCACCGATGGGCGGGAACGAGGCTTGCGAACAAGTTCCTCCTGCGTGGCTCAATCATCGGTGAGAAGTCCATAGTGACCCGAGAACGGATCGTAAGGAAAGAAGTTTGGAATGCTACCTCGAGAGCCTCTGAAAAATCATTGGAATCTGAGCCTTGATATCTGACCTCACCCTACTCCAATGGGCTCCCTCCTCGAGCCTCATCCTCCCGAGAGGAGTCCTCTGATTCTTCTGGTAGGGGGAAGCGCTCCCTCAAATCGGTAGCCGATAACTATGGGGGGACTGTTCGATTCAGAAAAACCCTCACCCGGTCTGTCATTGGGCGAGGGACACCACTAGAGTGGACGTAGTCCTCCAGCTCATCTAGGTATTGCTCTGCCTCCGCCGGAGATGCCATGAATCTAGCCCGGACTGGGCCTATACCCGGTAATTCCATCCCGAGGCGATTCAGGTGGGCCCATATCTCGGGTGGGCTGAGGAATTGCCGGTTGACATCCCAAATGTCCCAGGATTCTGGGAAGATGACAACCTCTGCCCTGTCGATATGACGCAAGCGCTTCCCTGGAGCCTGAGTGGATATCCTACGAAATCCCCTCGGTGGCTTCCCCTCCGGATGGCCCTGCTCTTCCGGAATCACCGGATCTGCCACTGCTGCCACACCCTCGACCGGTGCGTGTCTCGCCTCCATGGCAGGCCCGCCTCCGCAAGAGGCCCTAGCTGCCCTCCGACCCCAACCTCGAGATAGAGGATGCCCACCGTCACCGACCCGAATAGTCGGTTGCTTCAGCATCTCCCCTGGGTAAGCAGCCTCCCACCTAATGGCATACTACCTCACCAATCCGAAAGAGGCGGTGGATGGAGGCAATGCAATTCGCATCTTCCCATCTTCTCATGTGAACATGAGCCACAACTGCCTCATCAAACACGGGTGCTCCTCGTGACGCACCTCCCAGTAGACCTACGGGTCAACCGCTGGAGGCACCAGAACTGCCTCGCAAACTGATGCGGGGTGTACGGTTCACAGAGTGGGTCACGATCTACTCGTGCCACCAAAACTCCACCTCGAAAGGCCATGAGGTAAGCCCGATGTTCTTCCGTTCCCCGCCCGTCATCAGTAAGTATCCCCGTCGGCAATGGGAAGGGGTGGAAATTAAACTCATCCGCCCTCCACACCCGATTCAGCAGCATCGGCACGACTAGTTTGAACAGGAATCTCTCAACCGTATTCAGGATAGAGGGGTGGAAATTTGATCCCTG
This sequence comes from Viscum album, assembly GCA_963277665.1. Taxonomy (NCBI): domain Eukaryota; kingdom Viridiplantae; phylum Streptophyta; class Magnoliopsida; order Santalales; family Viscaceae; genus Viscum; species Viscum album. The sequence continues at coordinate 241,108,591 of OY728160.1, read as the reverse complement.
TGGGGAAATGTGGTTTGGATACTCATAAATACCCCTGATGTGCGCTGAGATCCACCCATACAGGAGGTGGAAGGGCCCGCATATCCTTGGAGGCTTCTTTCCCTCCCTAATATGCGGCAACATTCTATACAGTTTGGCGAGCATTGGAATCCCCAGATTGATCCGATGCCCCATGGCCAACATGGACGCCATAATAAATGAGCTAGGCTGAACCCCCATGCTTGTATCCCTCACTGGTAGGATCTTACCGCAGATGAGAGCCGCGATGAATGTCGCCATCCTGACTATAGGCTGTTGTTCAGTGCTGACACTAAAACCCCAAGTCTTCCATTGGCTGTCCTCCAAGACCTTCCAATACGAGTGCCCCTTACCTCGTTGGGCTGCTCTCGGACAAGTTCGAGGCTGTTGTTCAGTGCTGACACTGAATCAGCACTGACGCCAGTCGCGGAATTTGCTCTGTATCCTCCCACGCGCTCATGACGGGGAGGAACTCATCATACATGGCCCCCATGATCGGAACCCCATAAATTTGGTGGACATCCCACAGGCGGATACCCACCTCCCTATGATGCAGGTGAAAGGTATTAGTCCTAGATGTCCATCTGATCAGCAATTCTGGCATCAGTTTCAATGGTTGGTAAATGTGGAATTGGAAGGCCCATGTCGCCTCATATAACCCCACTCTCCTCAGCTCTACCCCAAACTCCTCGCATGAGGTGCCTACCCAGTAGGCCCAGGCCCAGTCATCATTAATGTTGCCGCCCTGGCACAGGTCCCACTCATCGGACCATCACTTATTCGAATCCTGCAAAGACGCCTTCAGCATGGTACGGTAGAGAGGAGGGGACGTCTCCGGTTGCAGTGGCTTCCCGTCAATATCGTTCACATGGTTGTAGAGATAGTTAGCAATGACGGGTGTGAAGTCCTCCTATGCATGACCATTGGCCGCCCTGAACCATTGGTGCTGACATGGTGTGCTCCTGAACCAGCAAGATGGTTCGTCCCTATTCGCCTCAGGGATGAAGACATCATCCCTCAACCCGAAGCCGTACAATGGCGGCTTCTTACACCGTGGATAATTCTTCTGAACCTCCGAGAGAAGATCTGTCAAAGATGCGTGGTCCGAATGGCTTCAGACCGTCTCCCCAAGGCCTGGACAGTTGGCCATCTCATCCTGACGGGCGGCATCTGCAAGCACCCCAAATACAGCTTCTTGATGGGCCATTTCGATTCCGGCCCTCAGAAAAGAATTTTTTTCATAACGGATCGCGAAGCTGGATCGCGAAGCCGGATCGCGAAGGTCAGTCGTGAGACCAAGACATGATGTCTGGCCTAGGCCGATAACCAGAAGTTCACTTGGCGCGGACGCGGAGTCGGAGACCCGCGGTTCTCCGTGAAGCTCGATTCGCGGAGAGCAGACGCGGAGTACGTGGAGCTTCGCAAAATCGAGAGCACAAAAAGACAAGGAAGTTGTGTGAAGACAAAAGTGGTCGACCCCCTATTTATAGGTGGTGACCCCGGAGCATCGCGGCGCGCCTCACCCGCGCGGAGCATTGCGGCGCGTCTGGATCCGTGGCCCTGGTCAGCAGCGCAGGCCCCCTTCGCGAAGCCGCATCGTGAACCGACGACAATATTGGCGATTTTCCCATAGACTTCGACCCTTCACCCTCCGCGGCTCCAAGTCTGAGGGGGGGCATTTGTTGGCTCCAAAATATTGCATGAAGGGATGGGATGAAAAAGATAGCTGGCACGCTGCCTCACGATGCACCGACGCAAAGCACCCCGAGTATCGCAGTCTCGCGAGGCTCCAGAGGCGGTAACTCTCCGCGAACGAATTTGACGTTCGCGAGCCCGCCGTGAATCTCCAGAGGCGGTAACTCTCCACGAACGCCTTTGATATTCGTGAGCCCGCCACAAAGCTCCGGAGGTGGTAACTCTCCACGAATGAGTTTTACATTCACGAGCGCTCCGCGAATCACCTGAGGCGGTGCACGAGTTCTGATTCGCGGCGCCCCTTACCTATAAATACTATACTCCCCCTGAGTCCAGGGGACGGATAATACGACCTTTCGGCTTCTCCTCTCCCTAATCGCGAAGCACTCTTTTCCCCTGGGAATCATGAGCTCCACGAGCTACTTCTACTTCACGTGACGCCTTCTCTTTGTCTCGTTTTGAGCCCCTCTTCCGAGAGGGATGCCCTTCGTGAAGCTGAAGGGAATTCGCGAAGGAATGGGATTCCTAGGGGAACCCGAGCAGCCACGGAGCATTTATGCTTCGAGAAACTCCTATCCTGTACTAGTGATCCCTATGCTAAGGCAGGATCGCTACACATCACGTAGCACAGTGCTTCGCAGCACCCTGCTTCACGAGGCACCTCTTCTTCGCGAGGCAGTGCTCCACGAATACTGTTCCACTTCGTGAAGCACCCTCCACTCACACCTATGCCCCATGCTATGGCCAAGGCACTCCACTTCGTGAATCACAATCCTTTTCTTGGAAATTACTCTTCCCGTGAGACCCTCCAAGTTTGCACGATGTGATTTCAAAGTCCCATGGACAATACCACTCGTAGCGTTGTTTCGCCTAATGCTTCTTCGCATAGGCACACTAACGGCTATTTCTTCTTCGCATAGCCATGCTAACGTGGACCCCTCGATGGTTCGCTCCATAACCCCCCTTGACCTTGGCCTAGCCAGTACCTTCCCTCCCCCAAGGACCAGAAGGTACCGGTTATGTAAGTCCTAGTGGTGCGGAGTGAACCCACCTCGTCCGAGCCGCAGGACGTTAAATTGCCAAGCATCACGTCCTCAACAAATGACGTTAAACTGTGACCTGACCTCGTGCCTCTCACGAAGGGTCCCCCCAGATCGAACATTATTTACGCCACTCGTCTCCATAGGAGTGGAATCACACATCCACAAGGGATGATATCCTCCTTATTGGAGTGGCGTAGATTCTCCGAAGAAGGGCGACCCTAGTTCTGTAACGGATGGCTGCACCCCTGCATCTCCGTACTTCCCCACTACCAAGGTCAGTGGAGGGCGTGATAGTGAACGACACACCTCCCATCATTGGTCCCAAATTCCTCCTTCACTGTGCTTCGTCGCACTCCGGGCCTCCACCCTGGAGTAAGTCCCAGCACCATGGGCCGCCTAACGCGTAATCCCCTCTTCGCTTCACACGAACTCACCCTTCGCGCCGTGATCGTCAGGCCCTTGCTATCTCTTGTTTCTCACACCGAGAATGACTCACGTGGGCTTAGAGTTGGCATTGGCCATGACAATACCTCATCCATCATGACGTTAAACTGTATTCCCTCGTCCAGCATGACGTTAAACTGTATGCCTTTGTCCCACATGACATTAAACTGCACACCCATTTGAACTACGGGGTCTTTGATCCATGTCAAGGCATGGTATGTAGGAAGCCTCCACGAGGTTCAAGCCCACCCATCATCCAATTCACGTTGTGTTCTACCTTCGTCCAACATGACGTTAAACTTCATTCCAGTCCGACGGCAAGCCATTGTGACCAATCCGAACTACGAGGACTTTGATCCATGTCATGGCATGGTTCGTAGGAAGCCTCACAAAGTTCAAACCCATCTCCCATCGGACCAAGGTCCCTCATTTACGTCGGTTCGCCAAAAACCACCGCCATTCCGAACTACGGGGACTTTGATCCATGTCAAGGCATGGTACGTAGGAAGCCTCCACGAGGTTCAAGCCCACCGCCCGTTGTTTATTCACGTCAGGGTTCACTACCGTCCCGCATGACGTTAAACTGTATTCCATCATTCCTTTGAACTACGAGGACTTTTATCCATGTCAAGGCATGGTACGTAGGAATCCTTCATGAGGTTCAATCCCACCACTAGTGGACCTCTGTGTCTACTTTCACATTGGTTCACCGATGAAACCCTTTGAACTATGAGTTCTTTGATCCATGTCAATGCATGGTATATAGGAAGCCTCCCCAAGGTTCAAGCCCATCTCTCATTGGACCAAGGTCCACCTTCACGTCAGTTCGCTGACGAATTCCATCATTTGAACTATGTGGTCTTTGATCCTTGTCAAGGCATGGTACGTATGAAGCCTTCTATAGGTTCAAGCCCACCACCCATCGGACCAAGGTCCACCTTCACGTCGGTTCACTAACGATGCCCATCGGACCAAGGTCCACCTTCACGTCAGTTCGCCGACGTATCGGACTAAGGTCCACCTATACGTTGGATCGCTGATGACATCCATCGGGCCAAGTTACACTTTCATGTCGGTTCCCCGACACCATCTTGAACTACGCGGACTTTGATTCCCTGCCACGGGGATACGTAGGAAGCCACTTCAAGGCTCAAGCCCAACTTCACTGTCGCCCCTGCGATGGTCCCATTTCATTCCCCCTCCACTTCATTCATCCATCCATCACCCATCCTGATTCTCACCTATGCCGCCACATCCCGGTGGGATCATGCCATCCACCTCCTCGCTGCTCCTAGCGGCGCATGGGCCGCTTTCCACGTGTAATCCCCATCATATATCCGGGTCATTGTCCTCTGTGTACACCCCGATTCATCACCCTTTCGAACTATGTGGGTTTTGATCCCTGTCCTCTACACAGGATTCGTAGGAAACCTCCAAGAGGTTCAATCCCATTCTGGGGCGCACTTCCCCTGATCTTCCCTCAGTGGTGTTCAGATCAGCCATTACGGTGTGAAATATCCCCTCTAGGGAGTGCACCACCTCGGATCTGTCCCCATTGGGCATTCTGATCCATCCATCTTCCAGGTGTTTTCCCTTTGGAATATACCAATCTGATTTGTCTCTATGGGACGTTCTGATCACCCTCATTCCGTCTCCGCAAGAAGTTAAACTCACGGCCTACCTCGTGATAAACATGAGATGCCTGAGGAAAACCTTGGAAGACACACCTTTGGTGTAACCGTCTCTGCTAGAAGTTAATCTTGCAACATACCCTGTGTTAAACACGAGAAGCGGAGGAAAACCTCAAATGCATTCCTTGGGTTCTACACCCTTGAGATGCCCTCTTATGAGGAAGAATACAGGTCCCCCTATTTCCACGCACCCATAGATGCCCAGACATGCCTGATGTTTCCGTCTACTCCGATTGAAGATCACTACCATGTCAAGACCCTATGGAAAGTCTTGACGGATGTAGTGTAATTAACCGGCGTCCATGAAGATATTGCACCAGGTATGAGATTCACGAACAACGTATTAAATCTATGATGGAGACCCGGACTAGGTGATGAGTTCTGAGGAGGAATCCACAGAAGGAAGAACCGACATCCCATCTTCCTGTTTCGATCAAGGAGCAGACGTACCAGAACAAGGAACTAATGTTGCCCGTCTTTGGAAAGTGGGAATGCGGGGAAACAACAGCGCGTCCTCCACGGACAGATGCGCACGCCCCGGCAAAAGCATCGGAAATAGTCCCATTGAATGATGGAGGTTGTGGTAACATATAGCGGTCTAACACTACACCTCCTCATTGTGTTATATGATGATCAATATAGGTAAGTATATTGTTCCTAACCTGATTCAACTATCCCGGTATAGGTATAAGTTTCTTACAAGTAGTCACAACTCTAGTACCTACATCATTATCTTTTATTGGAGGAAAATCCCTACATGGGATAAATGTATTCATGATGTTTCCATTCCTTACACTATACACCATTTATAAAAAATGTTATGCACTATATTTGGTTATGAATCCCAATGTATAATGTTGAACTAGAAAAACACTAAACATAAACTGAAATTTTATTCATGACTATTCTCATAATCATAAGCATGGTTACATTGAGGAAATATGTTCAATTTAAATCCCTTATAATAGTTTATAATAAAAATGAGAATTATCTTAAGAATATCTACTGTGAGTTTCAAACTAGGTGCATATTAAGACCTATTGTCGCCTTCACGGTTTCCCTAAGTAAAGCTATGAACACCTTGTCAGTGTTGTTACTCAAAGGTAAATCTGTGCCTGAACCACATTCAATTATTGTATCCAAACAGTGATTTATTTTCCAGAAATATCAGTATAATCCATACATTTCCAGAATTCTAGCATGATCATGTATACTTATGATCAATTTATATCTTAGTTTATTGTTCCCTAATCTACATTTTCAAAATATAGTTTTAATATTGTCTACTAAACTTCCTATGTTACAAAATGTAAGGACCCAAATCTGATTTCCCAGATCTGGTGCATTATTTTATTACATTGGATTATAATATTCTATTTTCTATCATGACATAATGACTAGTTTAGGATAATTGGAAAAAACATACATACATAATTTTAACATTACAACATAAAATGAAATAATACATATAATCATGTTTTGAATCACATAGAAACACCTAGATTATCCTTAAAGTCATTATTAATACTCTTTTTCAAAACATGTGGAAAATAAAACATAATAATGGGGTGTGATTTTATTCTCAGTAAGGTTAATTTATATAGTGGAATTAATCCTAAAAATAAATATTAGGCATGGTGAACAATTGAAAACACATGCATTTAAATATTTACTTGAGAAAAATATGGAAGAAATAAAATGTGACTAAATACGGCCATATAAATGATCATAAGGGAATGAAACATAAACACCAATATGATATTTTTCATATAATTTGGTGGCTTATAAATTATTAATAACATAATGATGTAATTAAAAAATCCAAACAACTAAAACATACTCTTAAGGCCTTATCCAAGATGTATGAAAATACTAGGTCAAGGCCTTTTCCAAAACACAATTTTGTTTTGTGTCATGAGACCTACGAATGTATTAATGGGATATAGTGGTCCCCAAATATTATTTTTTAATTCCAATATTGTTATCATATGAAATGGATATGCATAAACAACATGAACATGCAAAATAACCTTCCACAATATGTTCATATAAAAAATAAACATTCTGAGTAGTATGGTGAATGGCATCAAGAATACACATCCATAGTAAAATAATCATAAACCATTTAATAAAATTAATTAGATGATAAAAATAGGATATTAACATTAATATGACATATAAATCAATAGAGGTTTTAAAGAAGGACAAAATACTCTAATATAATCCTCAAAGATTTTTTGAGTGAAATACCAATTCACATTTTAAACAAGAGTTATTTTAGAGAAAATCATTGCATAAAAACATAAATGAAGTAAGTTAGTTTTTTCAAAGTGAAATGATTTATTTTAGAAATATAATTGTGACTTAAAATAGATTATATAGTGAACTAGAAAATAGGTACGATTTTGCGAAGGTCCCTTGAAACATGACAGTTTATAGAGATGATATTATGAAAGATCATTCTAAAACATGTAACTACCAGAAATGAATGATGGATTTTTTTATCACATATATATGACATTAAAATATAGTACATGAGGATTAAATATTAGTAATTAATAATTTCCCTGATCTATGTATAGAATATGAGTAACATCAAATAAAATTGATGTTTTGTTAGAAAACTCTTATCTTTTGTCCAAATAATTTTTTACTTGACATTAACATCATGGATAATCAGATTAAATAGATTAATTAATTAATAAATAAAATTATATGCATGTATTTGAAATATTTTAGAACTTCTATTTTCATTTATTAAATCATTGCTGAGTTATAAGATACAATTTTATTACTCTAGAGCATTTGATTCATTTGTTTTCATGATCAGTATACTTGTGTTTGAGAATTGATGTTTAGGTGGAATTGGTATAATTATCCCGAATTGAATTTATATGATAAAAATAAAAATATTAATGGTTTAATGGTGATATAATTCAATTTGTTTTATGTTGTGATCATGAGTTATTAGATAGAACATTAGTGATATTACTTTATAATATTTCTGTGATATATCGATTGTTACAAAATAGTTTCCTTGTATTAACTATTATTATGTATATATACTAGTTATATAACATTTAATATGTTATAATTAATATCTTATTGTATTTTTTTACCATAAAAATGTATTCATGACCATCTATTAAGTATAAATAGATGAACAAAGGTTTTTCTTCCATGAATGTTGTAAATTGGCACCTCCAGGACAATGATTTCATTTTGATAACAAAAGAGAGAAAGGTAGTAGTTTGAGAATGGAAATTACATTAACATGATATAATTAAATTATATAGGCTATAATGGAGTTATCATGATAATTTTGATAGGTCAGCTGAGGAGATACCAAAAAAAATAAGGAACTTAAACGAAATTAAAATGATAAAGGAAGTGTATTTTACCTCTTGAGTACTCCTCCTTGAGAACCTCTTATGGGAAAAGGTTTTAGCCTTTGGGAATGACCAAGAGATCCTAGATGTGGGGAGAGACTAGGGAATAGTATTTGGATTGAAATTATAGAATATTAAAGCCTTAGATATGTTAGGAGAAGAGGGAGTGAGGGGTGGCTTTTATATTGGAAAAGAGGGGAGATTTTTTAATATCTTATTAATTATTTTATTATTTATCTCAAAAAAATAACAGTGTTGATTATTTTAAAAATAAATTTTAATAGGTTCACATGAGTTCAAACCATGTATTATTCCATCAAAGATGACCCAATGAATAGCGTACATAGATTATAAATCATGTATACCGTTAATTATCGTATATTACTATCCACTCAAATTCTATGTATTTTAGAAAAGACACCAAAAATTCACCGTAAACATTTTTCAACATGTATAATTAAAAATAGACTCTATTTTATAAAAATAAATTTCTAAATAATTTAAATTTAATTGTTAAATAAAATCATTATTTACTTGAGAATCATATATTTTAAATTTAAAACTAATTTTATAATGGATTTAAAAATTAATTGAGATCTCATGAAATTATCAAAAAAATAAAAGGACATAAAAATAATTATTTATGAATACATTTTAGGAAAATGAATTTTTATTATATCATTTTATTATTTTAAAATTATAATTAAAATTTAATTAGGCACAAAAATATGAACACTTAATTACTAATTTTTTAAATATTCACTCTCATTTATAAGTTCTCTAAGTATTATTTATACTTACATGGGTTCAGTTACAATTCATGAGGGTCCTATTACTATTCAGAAAAGACAATATACTATTCATTAGAAATTTATGTTGATCCTATCATACTCTAAATATCTTACTGTCCACAACCGTGTATGTGTATTTTTCGAAATTCAAATCACAATGGATGAAAAATTATGTTTAACAGTTACGTTATAAAAAAAATTCTTGTTTCATAAATTCTCAGTGTTTCTTTAATTACATTATATATTAAATCTATTTATAATTCCTTGGTTTTTTACATATCTATCAATAATACCCTATTACAAATAAAGTAGAGTTTCATTGGTTCTTCATTGGGAATATGCTTTTTTGATCCACATGAAGAGGAACTATAATTTTTACTACCATCAAGAGAGAAAAAAGTTGTTTTGATATAGGGGTCAAGTCCATCAGACATGCTTCTTATATATCTTTGAAAAAGAATCAGAACCCATGTAGTTCAGTGCCACTTAATTTTTCAAATTTCCTTTTAAGTAAATGTGATGAGGACCCATACATACAATTTAACATCATGCGAGAAGGATGTCCTAGAAAATGGTGTATGGCCAGTGATGGTGTGGGAAATACACTATAACAACATAAGGGATTGGGGAGAATGATGTCTCCCTAGTTTTGGCATTATATTACTGAGGATATGACTTGATAAGGATGGGTACGAAAGAGAAATAAAAATAATGGGGCCTCCGAGCAGGATATGAACCTACTCAGAATGTGTCCTCGAGAACATTAGGGATAATCATGTTTTTTGGGTTTAACCTTTGGGAGGCTCCCTTCATATCCCATTTTCTTGTAAAAAAATATAACATAGATTAAAATAGATTGGGGACTATAGTAATATATGTGGCCCATGTTTTCCAAACTACAAGGAAGGTATATACTCATGGTGCATTGAGGGTTTTGATAGGGGATTACACTTGGAAGGGAGCCTGGTGGAGGATTGGGATAGTGCAGATGTCATGATCACCACTAAAATCTAATCCCACAAAATTCGTGCACAGTATGAGAAATAATAGGAATTAGTAGAGCTTGTTTCTCCTTATAAAGGAGTGTACATGGTCAGGGCCCAAATGTAGAGGGAAATGTAACGATCTATGATATGAGTATCCCCACAGATCATTGTACAATAGACTAGTGAAGATGAGAAATAATACTCCTCCCATAAGAAAGGCCAGGGGATTTCTCCAAGAGTTATTACATGCCCTATTTAAGAAGGATAAAATAATGATCTAGTACTAAGCCACATATAAGGAATATGATTTTAGTATCCCTCAGTCCATATACCCGAGATGTTCACATGAGAACCTCAAGGGGAATGATATCCTCCAATGTCAGGACCTCAATTTACTGGGGAATGTAGACCTGATAAAATTATGAGGGTCCAAATTTTCAAGGACATAAAAATAAAACTCTATATACAATGTCTATGTATACTCAATAGGACACACTGATGTATCTGATGATTATATCATACATATCAGTTATCTATGGTAGAGGTTGTAGCCTAATAATATAGGAATGGTTCTTGGAGGGGTCAGAGCGATGCCCAATTGTACACCCAATGGTAGTGACAGGATCTAGATAGTATAATTACACATGAATCCCTATTTTTCATAGAATGTTCTAGGTTGGTATGAATTTCCCTCACCATAATAGGTTTCTACACATGTAATGGGTCATCCACATAGCATTGTGCTATGTCTACCTAAATTTTGTCTATGTAGAGTATTGCTACTGAGGTTTACGTTCAGTTAACATAGCATGTTTCTACATGGGGAAGAGTTCCTATAGCAGGGTGTTTTTTATGTGGGGAAGGATTCCACCGGAATAGTATTTTCCTATTTGGGGTGTTTGACCACAATGGGGATATCCTTTTATGAATTACATAATGGTTTTTGTAAAGGGGTCTCTGGTTTTTAGATGTATAGATGAATTTATTTTCCCTTTCATTCTATATAATGGGTCTACCTAGTAGGAATAGATTAATCTATTTAATGTAAGAACCCAAACCATATTTTCATGTATGGATTTTTTTTCGGGTTGTTTTGAGGTAAACAAAAGAAATGGTAATTTTCTAAGTTCATTCCATGTACCCAAGTATCACCTATAGCCTCGTACATGCTATGTAGCATCCATGTACATGCACTGTAACATCCATGTACATGGCTGTTTGTTGACATGGAAGACCTCTTATGGTGGGGTCTAGTCAAGGTCACTACAGAGTGTGTACATTTAATGAATACATCAGAACGTTTTCTTTTTATTTTTTAAATCGAGCGGGGCCGTGTCCAATCATCATAAACATCTTCTCCTTCCTGTATTTCGGTCATGAATGCTCGGAAAATATGAATGAATATCAAGCCCCCGTTTCTCCATCCATCCTCTAATTGAGACATTTTCAGGTGCTTTTGAATCCCATTGGTGACTTGGAAATTCCTCTCAAGACCTTATTACTGATTCTTCCTCTCTAATTACTTATTCTAGGATGAACGTATTTCGATTTTTTTTAATCTATGTCATACTAAGATGATTCAAGGACCAAATTCAAGGTTAATGATTGTATGACATCAAGGTAGGTTTTTAGTGCTTTTTTTTGTTCATTATTGGATTATATATTCTAATAGTTAGATATAGCATCATTTTGAGTATTGTGTGTTTTGGTATTAGTCCTTTTTTATTACCTGTTATTGTTTGGTTGATTGATAAAGGGTTGTTACATTTGTGTATGGTTAAAAACATGGGTAATGGGACACCTAATGGGTGTGTTACAATTGTTTGATTGGTTATATACATTTAGTCTTGTTTCATGTTAGACTTACCTTGTATTCCATGCCTTGTTTTGTTAGGATGGAGTTACTCATTATATGAGATGCATGTGTTATGCATTATGGAAGTTTGAACAAGGAGATAATTGAATCTGAGTGTTTCCCATGGTAGGTTAATTTATGTATGTTTTACCATTATGCTGACCTAGGAGTATTGACTATGAGAGAATCTAGGTGGTCATCGTCCCGGGGGGTCATACCCTAGAGATGACAAGGTGGTTGTTTATAATTGACTGATGTTATGTGGACCAAGGGGTATTGACCATGTGAGCTTCCTAGGTGGTCATTTTTAAATTATTAGTACTATGTCAGACCATAGGGGTTAGACCATGAGAGGTATGCCTAGAGTCATTATTTAAAAGAATTTTTCATAACATAGAACAAGCGGAGTATACTATGACAAATTTCTCAAAAAGGGTTGATATTAAATAATTGAATGATTTTTACGAGTCTTCCAGGACAAATCACAGGCTTCGACTCAGTCTTGTGTTATTGTTATATTTTCTTATGAGACATCCATTGTTACTATTACAAATTGGACACAGTGCTTAGGCTAGATCCAAATGGTTACAAGATTCAACAGATGAATATCAAATGTAAATGAATCTAATTAAAAACTATATGATTGTTTACATTTGAGTACTACCTAGTTTGTTACTTCATTTCTATATATTACCTCACATATATATTAATTAATAGTTAAATATAGATATTTTTGTGGTTTCATACTAGGATTCATCCCACTACCTATATGGGTCATGCTTTTAGACCCCAACAGATTATATTTTTGTAGATATAGATAAGTGCAAGAATCCTTTCTCATTTGGTACATGATTATTGTTGGAGCTTGAGAGCGTGGTATCAAGCTAAATATTGTGATAATTTTGTATTTTACTGATTTTATTTACTTGGATTTCAGTATTTTATATCCAAATTTTTTGAATTGTTTGGCTTCTTTCAAAGACACATGTGACATGCATCATTTATATATGGTCTAGTTGTTTTATTACTATCAGTCGTCCACAGTTTACTTCTATTTAATGGTATTACTACTTCCAATATTGTTTAATATTTGTCTTATACTATGTAAACTCTTCCAATACCGTAATTTTTTCACGAATATCACATCTTGGCCCTCCATTCTAGTCAGCAGCCTCTGGCGTTTGGGGAAATGATCTTGAGGACATGTGGACAACTATATTCAGGGAACCTTTGGGTGGCACCCAAATCCCATACATTAAAAAGTGGAATCACAGTAGGTTCTTTTCATCATTACATTATTACTTCGAGCCTATAGACTAGGATAGTTATAGTTAGGTGGTTGGTAATATGTTTTGATCGAGAGTAGGTAACCCATGTATAAGGAAAATCCATGTTACCTCGAATATTGCTATTTTTTCTGGTTCTACAATTATTACAGTGGATATGATTTCCCCCTTATGTGATAAACTTGTATTGTGAATTTATCATTTATATTACTGATGTTCTATTTCTGTTGCAAACTATTAAGATGAGGGTAGGATATCTCATGCATCACATAGTCACTTTCTATAGATCACATTTCAAGCATTTTTGTTGTTCCATTTAAGATGCATTTCTAATTGCATGTTGTTGTGACAATTATTTTGGTATAAATGCATGATTTTTTGATATATGTCATGATAGAATACCTTCTATTTTTATAGGTTATTGGTATATGTAATTTTTTATCTGGACGGATGTCCAGATTTGAATCTTGAGGTGTTTTGGGCCTTCTTGGATCAAAATATGGTTGATCATGTTTGAACATTAATTGAATTATGTTATGATATGACATCAATAAGGATTTCAAACATTGATTCATGGGGAGTATGGGCTCTAAAAAATTGGAACATAGCATTCCATGGTCAAATTATAGGTTTTTAACGGATATTGAGAATCTTTGGAGGATTACTGTTAGAAAACACATAAAATATGACATGTGATGTTCTGAACACACACCATGTGACATTCTCTTCAAGAAGAAACACCTATTCTTCAGTAAACACCATGTACCTTATGTACACACCATGTACCATATATACGAGTCATGTATTGGTTGACTATGTGACCGAATGTGTGACACAAAAGGTTGATGAAAGCATGGTAGACCACACCGTGTACTAAAAGTACACACCATGCTGTAAGAGACCATGCATCTGGCCATGTGACTAAAAAAACTGGTGGATGCAATTCAGTTGATACAGAATGTGACATGATTTTACACATCATGTGGCGATCGACCATGTATCATTTCATGTGACTAATGAAACATATTTATGGAACATAAGTAGTACATTCCATGTCTAGAGCGTGAAAATTGTGTATTATTACACCGGGAGAGAACTGTGTAGTTTTAGCCTTTAATAATTACTTGGGTATGAGGGAATATTCAATGCCATGCTTTGTATCAGGAAGAACACATTGTATGTGTGGGGTGTTACAATACCATGTATGGAGAGGTATATTCCCATTTTATTACTTAAATGGAATATGATGTGTAGTGGTTATACACAACGTGTAACCTAAATTTGTAAAACCATGAACGTTTTCATCTCATATTCTTTTCTTGTACTTCTACGTTCCAATACTTGATAAACTTATATTGTGGTGTGTGGCTGACTAGGTAGATTCATTCAACCGAGACACCCTCTGGTTGTGTGATAGGTACATGACGATTACTAGACACTAGAATTGGTAGATCCGAGACTACTAGTAGATCCTCCCATTAGGCCCGTTTCGACACAAGTTGTTATAACGAACGCATGTTCTAATGCATAGTTTCGTTATGGATTTATAAAGACGGTGCAAACATTTATGTGAGCACCACAACCTGCCCCGACTATCGAAGAGTTAAAACAGGTGTTCTAGCAATATCATCCTCCCACCATTTCAGGGTATGGGGAACCATGGGATGTAGAGTCATGGATGAAGGGCATTTTTTCTATCTTTGAGAATCGAGAGATGCCTTCGGAGAGGAGGGTAATCCTCGTGATGTACATGCTATGTGCTTCCACCAAGAGATGGTGGGATGCTATCATAGGCAGGATGTCATCAAGATATGGATTAGGATGATTTTTATAGAACCATCTATGATTAAATCAACCCCAAGACGTTGAGGGATGACTCAGCCCATGCGATATTGCACATGGAGTAAGGCTCTCCTTCAAAAATGGATTACACTTCTCATTTTATAGAGATTCATCACTTAGAACATGTTTCGGTAGATGAAGAGTTATCACTGTCTAGGAAAGTTTAGGATGGTCTCAGGAACAACATTTGATCACAAGTGAATTTTTTCAGGTTGACTTCAGTAACTGAAATAGTAATCAGTGAGTTGATTACAAAGTGAAATCTGAAGGAGTTTGGAGCTATGATCTAGGGTGGTTCAGCATATAGGGCTGGTAAACATTTGACTGAAAATAGGAAGTGTCATAGGGATATTTCTTGTGGTTTATCTTATAGTTGTGGGGATGTATATTTTCATAGCTAGGTTAGGTGATTATAGTGCGGGAATACTGGGAACCTAAGACCACAGTGCATGAGAGACCTGGTTTAGTGTTTATCTTGTGTCAAGATGGGTTATATTCATCGTTTCTTCATGATGTTCTTAACAACCAGCGAGTGAGAAAGAATTTATAATGACTCCTTGTACATGAGTAGGACCGCCATATTCTCATTATTCAGGGAGTTCAGTTTTTCCAGGAGGAGCTGGTGGTCATGGCCGCGATATCCAGATTACATGTTTTCAGTGATAGTGGGGTGGATAAGCTCAGGGGAGCCAGACATGGTCTTATGGCTGTGGTACAAGTCAAACTTTTACGATGGAACAAACCTAGTAAAAGAATGATCTCAGACCCTCTATAGTTAGTGTTATGATACTAGTTTCTCCATTTTTTGTTTCTACAGTTTTTGATATAGGGACTTCTCGTAGTTTTATATTTATTTCCATTATGGAGAACCTTGGGCTCTATATATTTACATCTGATGATGTTATTATTCTAATAACTCCATTGAATATTAGAACAACTATTGTTTTTCAGTGCAAGGGGTTCCCTCTTGAGGTTGGTGGGTTTCATTTCCTATGGGACCATTATGTATTAGAGATTAAAAGCTTTGATATCATTCTTGAAATGGACTTGTTGGTCTTTTTCTAGGCCTTTGTTGGCTTCTATCACTACATGGCGAGTTTCACAACACCAGGGGTGGGTATTTTATACAAAAGGGAAAATGGGATGTCCATGCGAGCAAAGATCGAATCGAGCAACATGAGGTGGGAGGAATTACAACCCAAATTTCTAGTTGGTATCTTGATTTCTATGGGACTTCAAAAATGGAATTTATTTCGGAGGTGGATATTTTCAGAGAAGTCTTTATAGACAACTTTTTAGGTTTACCTCCAATGACTAGTGGATTTATCTATTGAGTGTGCTCCTAGAGCGGCACCAGTGTCCATTACACTTTATATAATAGCTACAACATAATAGCATAAGCTCAAGAATATGATAGAGGAGATGTAGAAAATGAATTCCATCTGTCCCAACACTTTTCCTTAGGGTTCTCATGTACTTTTTGTGAAGAATGTGTACAATAACCTTAGGCATTGTGTGGATTATCGAAAGATGAAATAGGTAAAAATCAGGAAATGATATCCCTTTCCAAGGATTGATGATCTATTTGATAAACATTGAGGATCTAGGGTGTTATCAAAGATTCACCGGAGATCTAATTGTCATTAGTTGCGCGTTATACAATTAGATACACCACTTTAGCGTTTTAGATTAGGTATGGCCTACCCATGTATTTCGTTATGCCGTTCAGTCTCACAAACACACCTAGAGTTTCAATGGAATATATGATATGATTGTTCTATATTTAATTGGATTCTTTTTTTTGTAGTCTTTGGGGATTATATCTTAGTGTACTCTCACACATGAAATGACCATTCCATCCATATTGAGATCATATTGAGTACACTGATAGAGAATCAGTTATATTCTAATCATTCTAAATTACACTTTTCGTTTGATCATATTAACTTATTATTTCATGTCATATCATAGATAGTTATATCATTAGTCCTCGAAAAATTGTGAGTAATTGTTTATTGGGAGTATCTGAAAAACATCTTCAAGGTACGGAGTTTTCTGGGGTTGGTTGGTTAATACAGATACAAAATACTGGACATTTCATTCTTAGCGTGGCCACTGAAAGTCATGACTATGAAGGGTGTGAAGTACTATTGGATAGATTCTAGCTATTCAACCTTTCAAAAGATGAAAGGGATGTTGAATTCTACACCGATTCTAATTTTGAATGAATCGGGAAAGAGGTACGCCGTTTACTGTGATGCATCATGTATCATGC
Organism: Viscum album; assembly: GCA_963277665.1. Taxonomy (NCBI): domain Eukaryota; kingdom Viridiplantae; phylum Streptophyta; class Magnoliopsida; order Santalales; family Viscaceae; genus Viscum; species Viscum album. The sequence continues at coordinate 241,091,276 of OY728160.1, read as the reverse complement.
TGGGAGAAGTACATATGAATGGGGGAGGATTCTTTGCATATGGATCTTTTCAGTTGATTCCATATGAGAGGAATCACTCTATGTTGGATCTTGAGTTATCTTCTGTTGTGCATGCATTGCACTGTTGGATACATTATCTTTTGGGAGAAAATTTTTTGGCTTACAATGACTAAAAAATCATCATGTATATCATTACTCAGTCTGATCTTGAATTTGGGACAATGAAGGTGGGTTGAATACCTTTAGTCTTTTTACATTGATCTTCTATACATGCCTGGTAATGGTAACATAGTGGCTAATGTGTTGAGTAGAAGAACTCAGATACATGCAGTTCAGTTGGCTATTAGTGAGTGGAAACTTATGGCTCTTTTCTCTGAGATACATTTTGAGGTGGATAAAATATAGTTGGATACTTTTCTTTATTATATATCTATTACCTCTACTATTTTGGATCGAGTATAATGACACAACTATAAGATTATGAAGGCCTAATCCTACGAGAGAGTGTATCAGGGGAGGACCCTACTCATGGGTGGACTATATGTGAGGATGATGTTTTGAATTTTCGTGTGCATATATAGGTGTCAGTAGACAAACGTGAGGAGTTAATTTGATATTTTCATGCCTTAGTATGGGTATTTCATCCTATAATCACTATGATGTATCAATATTTACATTGTCAGTAGTGGCGGCCATGTATGAAGAAGGATGCATCTAGTTTCATTATGAGGTGTTCAACCTGTTAGCAGGTAAAGGCCGAGCATCAATGATCAATATGTATTTTACTAAATTTACCCATTCCTTAGGGGAAGTTGAATTATGTCATGATGGAATTTCTGATTGAGTAACTGAGGTCTCCTCAAGGAAATGATGTAGTTTGGGCGATAGGCTCACGAAGGTTTCACACTTCCTGCCAATTAAAAAAACCTTCAGATTTTATGATCTTGAAAATTTGTACATTCGTGATGTTGTATGTATAAATGTATTTTCACACTCTATCATTTAAAAAATGGACACCCAATTTACATCTCATGTCTTGCAGGGAATACAAATGGATTTAGGTACATAGGTACCTCTTGGTACTGCTACTGTCCCCCGATAGATGTCCAATATGAGTGCACAATTAATGATTTGGAGGACATGATTCGATCATGCATCATGGATTTTGTGGTTTCTTTAGAGAGAAGCATATTCCAAGTATATTTTTCCTATGACAATAGTTTTTAGGAAATGATTTTGATGTCACCTTATGTGGCTTGGTATGGTACACCATGTTGATCAACCAAATGTTTGATGGAGGCAGGAGAGGTAGCTAAGTTGGGACATCATATTGTCCAAGAGACAACTTAGCATGTGGAGTTGATTCAGAAAACGATGGCTACTAACAGTCTCAACGTAAATCTTATGCTGACCGACGAAGATGACCTCAGGATATCGAGGTTAGTGATCAAGTTTTTATAAGTGTCGAATTATGGTTGGGAAATATGAGAATTAAGAGATAGTGGAATCATTCACTAAGACACATTTGGAAGTTTGAGGCTTTGGAGAATATTAGGTCAGTTGCCTATCAGTAACAGTTAACTCATAGGTACCAGGGTATGCCTGATGTATTTCACGTTTCTTTGCTATAACATTACTTTTTTGACCCGTCTCATGTTTTTCAACATGAGGAGGTTCAGTTGTAGGTATATGTATCTTTTGAGGAGCACCCTATTCAGATTGTGGATCACATCACGTAGGTTCTCAATGACTGGTATGTTCCTCCAGTTTGGGTGATATCGAAGCATGAGCGAGTACATGATGAGACTTTAGAGGGGGATGATGACGTTTGATCATTGTGGACAGAATTTTTTGATGTTTCTTCTTCACCTCCCATATAAATGAAATTTAGTGATGAATTGATGTACATGGGGGGGGGGGGAGTTTGTAATAACCTAGAACATTATTTCATTTATGTAATTATTTATGGGTTAATTTTGAGGAAAAAATAATAAATAGATATTTTATATGGACCTCTCAGTTACTCTATAAACATGATGTGTACCTAGGTACTATGTACAACCATGTACTGGCCATATAACGACCGAGTTCATGGCCTTGTGATGACCTGATAGACCGCTTAAGGTAGGGGACTATTATTGTCACTACATGACATGTAAATTTAAAAAAAACACCATGTACATTTATTTTTATTTGCTAAATAGAGGTGGGGTTTCACCACACCCTTAGAAACATCTTATTTTTTCCATATTTCATACAAGAGTGCTCGATAGCGACTAACGAAGAATGATCCCATGTTTCTCCACCCAAACTTCAATTGAGACATTGTTGGGTGTGTTGGAACCCCATTGGTGAGTTATCAATTTCTCTAGAGCCCTTATTCCTGATTCATCCTCTCCCGTGAGTTTTTTATGTTTGCACATTTTTTACCATTTTGTACACCTACACTATTCTATTCTGATTCAAGGGTTGAAGTTCAAGTGTATTGATCTTATGAAATTAAGGCAGGTGGTTTGTTCCTTTCGTTGTTAATCTATAAATTATATATGCTAAAATTTCAATATACCCACTTTTTGGGTATTGTGTTTTTTTGTAATTAAACCATGTTTATAACATGTTATGGTTCAGTTGAGTGAAAAAGGGTAGTTACATATGTGTAAGGTTAAATACCTTTGTAATTGGATACCACATGTGGGAATTACCCTTGCATAACTGGTTATGGCCATTTTTCCTAGGTTGTTTGTTAGGATTTACTTGTTATCCATTCATTGTTTTTTAGGATAGAGTTACTGATTATATGAGATGCATGTGTTATACATTATGAATGATTGAACAAGGAGAAAATTTATTGCTAGATCTTCCCACGGTAGATTCATTTATGTATGTTTTACTATTACACAGACATATGGGAATTGACTATGAGAGTATCTAGGTGGTCATTGACCTATTGGTTTAGACTACGATAGATTCCCATGTAGTTATTTATAATTTTTTATGCTATATTGACCAAGAGGTATTCACCGTGTGAGCTACCGAGGTGGACATTTGTTATTGATTAGTACTATGTTAGACTAGAGGGGTTAGACCATGAGAGAAACCTAAGGGGTTGTTTTGTAAAGGAATTTTTGTTATGTTAGACTAGGGGATTATACTGTGAGAACATTCACAAAATGGATCGATATTGAATAATTGAATGATTGTGATGAGTCTTCCAGGCCAAATCCAAATCTTAGAATCAGAGATTCTTGATTGTTAGATGGTCTTCTAAGACATCTATTTTTATTATTACATATGGGATAAAGAATATAGGCTAGATTTCAAGGTATAGATAATTCAAAATATGAATAAAATATTTAAATGAATTTAATTAAAAACTGTAGGATTGTTTACTTCAGAGTACTATCTAGTTCATTACTTCATTTATTCATATTACCTGATGTATAAATTCACTATTAGTTAGGCACATATATTTTGGTGGTTGACTACTAGGATTCATATCACACCTTTTTTGGGTCATGATTTTAGACACAAAAAAATTATATGGTTGCAGGTATAGATAAGGGAAAGTGTCCTTCCTCATCAGGTACTTGATTGTTGTTGGAGATAGAGAGCAAGAGGCCAAGAAGAGGTTTGTGATGCTGTTGGAGTTTACTATTTTCTGTACATTGGATTAAATATTTTATTTCCATCATTATATATGTTTGGATGGTTTCCTAGACACATGTAACATGCATCATTTATATATGCTTCATTTTTTATTACTATTATCCCTCCAATGTTTAATTCTGTTGTATTGTATTACTACATCCGATATTATTTACTATTTGTCTTCTGCTATGTATTCTATACCAATGAGGGCATAGTTTCCCTAGTATCACATCATGAACCTCAATACAAGTCTATAGCCTCTTGGATTTGGGGAAATGTTCTTGATGTCATATGACCAACCAGTATAGGGGCACCTTTGGGCGACATCGGAATCCATGATGTTATAACCCAATTCTCATCCAGTTCTCTACTCTTTCAACAATACATCCATCATTTATTTTTTTTCATTTTTATCTATGGGGTCTTTTAGAGAATAAGTGAAGAACTAGATAATGGGATGGTCAATTGTCAATTGTGGGCTACATGGAATCTTTTTTAGGAGATAAAAAAGGTACCCGGCCCACAAATGAAATCACTTGTGGGAGATTGAAAAGACCGTCAACACCTGTAATTTTTTTTATTCCCAACATTGGTCATTGGAGGAAGAAGGAAATAACTATCCGAACCATGGAATGAAACAGTTCGGTCCATTGGGGAAATTATTTATATCTCATGCTATGTACAATTTCATTCAAGGGGTGCCTCACGGATTAGAGAAATTCTATAAAGAGTGGTAGTCTCTAAAGTGTTTTTTCATATAGCGGGATCAATCCTTCCATCACAACTTCACACCCCATAACATTTTATTCAAATATTCTTAAGATTTTATATTTTAACTTCACAAAATTTATCTATATTTTTCTCCTTGAATAAGGAGTAATTAGGACATAATAAATTTACATAAAACAAACTATCAGATAACTTACAGATACACTGAATACCTTTTTGATATTTTTTTCCCTTGAGTAATCGTCCTACATGATTTATAGTCCTTTTAAATCATAGCATCTACTGATAATTGAACTCCTTTAATTGGGTTCTTCTTGATAACAAATTATCTATATTAAAATACATGGTAGGAGTATGGGAATCACCATAGGATTGTACTAGGCAATCTACATGATCGCTATCATTATGAAATATATATAAAGTGTCACTTATTGATCTAAGAAATGATTTTCATAAACAATTATTTTTTTACTTATCATAATAACGAAAGAGAAATTAAATATTGGGATGCTCAAAATATATTCCTTGATGTATATATATTTTTTAGGTTTATTATAACACCAATGGTGGTGTGAGTATGATTTTGTAAACAATACATCTCTATTAAGGAATTTCATTAACGTGTGCGTGACATCATAATATAGATATAGTGTTGTAGTATCCCTTAATAAATGAAAGTAGAAATTGAGATTGACTATAGTCATTGTTATTCAAGTGTCAAGTAAAGTTGTGATTTATTTTTTTAGGATCCATATATGTTGCTGGTTTTTGTTCCAATTTAATATTATCTTATTATATCATTAAATTAATTTCAACTATACCTATATAAGAGAAACTAACCTACCCTTTAACTTAAATAGGTCGTGATCATCCATGAATCACGGAGTTGGAAACATACCCAAATTGGTGAAATCACTTTGTTGTTTACTAATAAAAAATACAATGTTATGTTTTTTCTTATAGGGACATGAATCATTGGGAAACATGATTGGTTGAATTTCTCTAAATATTTTATTTCATCTATATATAAATGTTTAAAATGTTTAATTTTATCTCTAATATTATTACTATCAATATTTAATGATAAGAATTGATGGATTTTAGTGATAAATGGAGGATTATAGAACATTTTTTATAAATATCCTTGTAGATAAAGTGAGATAAAGATATGGAGTTCTTATTAAAAAGTTAGTATAAACTATTTCACCATTAATTTATTCTATTAGAGTATTGAGGGTGTGATAGTGATCAATTTTTATGAATACTAAAAAAAATTAGGGGGACAACAATTGATTTATCTCTTTCCTCATATGGTAATATCTGTTTTAAGAATAATTTTGTAGTTTTGTACTCTTCGAGAATGGCCAATATCAAAAAATTCCCAATTCATAAATGATAGGACATAAATTGGATAAAAAGATTAATTATAACATTAAGAGAAAATGTTATGGGAAATAATTAAATGGCATATTGTATTATATGTATCAATGCATTACATCTCATCAAGTGGATGAAGATTATCAAAATTCCTCTAGTAATATTCAAATATTTTGTATTCAGACATTTATATATGATTATATGTACATGAATTTTGAAATTAGGTTTTCTTGTAATCATTAGTTAATGAATTTCATATTCAGAAATATTAATTTTATGAGATTATTTTCTTATTTTCACTTTAATAAAAATGTTTTTAATGGTTTGATAACTAAAAAAATCCATATTTATGAAATTTACAAGATTCACATATTTCCCTTGACAATCATATATGATAGAGAACTCATAGTTCACCTCATGGTTCGGGAGGAACTTCAAGTGGCAATGGGTTTTCTCGAAATGAATAACATTATATATAATCTTTTAAAATATGAAAAAATTAGATAAAAACTAACATTTAAGTATATCTAGTATCTACATGAGTTATATATTTCATGAAATCAAGGTATGGACATTATAAATAATAGAGTTTTCACATAATAATATTTGATAAAAATTAATAAGTAAGACTACATTTGGATCCTTGTATAGTAAGACTTTTAGTCTCCCATGTGTGATAGAGAAATTTGGGAGGCATTATTTGGGTGGATGTACATTTTTCAATAAAAATTGGGAATTATTTAACATAAACCTAATCAAGTGGTGATGGATGAAAATATACAAAATTTATATGATGATTTCCGAAAAATAAACTGGATCTATTAGAGGATGATCTTGTCTTTTTTAAAATTTCATCTCAATATAGACTATAGTGATAGGGAAAATAGAGAAATCATAGACCTTGATAGGTTAGGCTATTTAAGATTACACAATGGATATAGATTCTCTCTTACAAATAAACCCTTCCGATTCTATTTACATTAATTTATGATATATTTGAGTTGTCATATATAAGTATGTTTAACCCTACTCTTTATCATATGGTGTGATAGGATTAAATATATTTTAAATCTAATATTTCATTATTTATGAAACAAATCTATATTTTTGATCATCATGATAAGATGAGTCATGGATGATCAATTCTTTTTATGATGATTTGTTACTACATAATAATGTTAACAATGGTACCTGATAGTGGGAATCACATATAAATCATAAATGACCTCACATAATAATTAATTAATCATCATTATAGATGTTGAATATAATAATATTTAGTGGATTATAGAACCCGCATTGCAATCACTATATAATTAATTTTTCATTCATTATTTTTATCATTTAGTTTGAATATTATGTCAGAATTTTAATTTTTTAGATGGGTAATCCAATGTGTGCATTATGGGTGAATTTATATTTAAGAGATCATGCTCATGAAAATCAAAAATGGGTTCATTAGCATTTTATATAAATTGAGTAATGTTATATTCGTACTTGATTCCCTAACCATATACATACCAAATGTGAAATTTTAAACCATGAAACATATATTTTTTAAAAAAAAAATTTAGTTTATAATCTCCCGTTTATTCCTTATTGTTTCAATAGAAACCTCCCAAACATTCCCATAAACCAATCCTCAGTAAAGTATGACTCCTACATCAATTTTATAATCAAATTTTAATTAGTGGGAATTTACTCCTTATAAGAGGCTTCATTTCACTTTATTACCAATATTGTTCCCTCATGTTCAATAATTCTCTACCTCAATTTCCATAATTACCTATAGTTAAAATTTTCCTGGGTTTTACATGGAATTTTCTAATCCTTGGCTTTGGGTCATCGCATATGATTTTTTCCTCATAATTAATATTGGGAAAACAACTATTTATATAGAATTTATCTTTTACTCCAAGATAACTCATTGTGTCTCCATTATTTTTGAACAAATGATAATTCAAATTTCTAATATTTTTTGGGATATAAATTAATATATATTTTTGTTTTTTGATGGTTACTATAACTTTTAATCATGCAATTATTTGGGTTGTCAAATTATATGTGAATGCATTCGCTCATTCCATATATATTGGATTTGAATCCTAATATTCCAAGTAAAATGAAAAAATTGAAAAAATTATTTAATGTTAAATAGTTCGATATATTTTATTGGAATGTCGGATTATGAGTTTTAATAATTTCTGGTATTGTATTTATGTGAAAATACACAAGATAATATTTTTTTGGTCTATTAGAATCCTTTAAAATTATGGATCCACTTGGAATGCCATGTTTAAATTTGTGAGGTCACAAAAAATTCCTTTTATCTAAATTTTAGTTTAATATTATTAGTTAACCATCATATTCATTACCATACTCTGAATAGGGGTCGATAAGTTTTGTGGGTATAACGAGCTAGTTCCACTATTCACCTTATGTTGATTAATAATGACACACTAACTAGTGGATTTGCATGTGTATTTATATACATTTTTCATATTGATATTACTATTTCAAGGGTCCAATAATTCCCTGAACATTGAAACATATGTTTTTTTCTCCCTGATTCATTCACTATTTTAATAAATGAAATGTTCTAATGGATAATTAAAATTCATAAAAAAAATCACGAATTTCATTATTTTAATTTACAACAAATTATTTATTTTTATGATGTTAATAACATTTAGTAATTTGATAATAATATTTATTATTAATTGTAAATGAAATAAATTCATTTCTATAATTGATTAATTCACTTTAAATTTTTAGGAAATTATGAGTCTTTATATTCTTATTGAATTGTTTTTATGGTCTTATTCTGAATTATTCTGATTATTGATTATTAAATTTTTTTTCATGGGTGACTGAAATAAAACCATGATAATTATAGCTATGTATGAATAATTGAAGAATTAAGGATGTTGTGAGTGAATAATACAAAACATCCAACATTTATATCCATTGTGGATGAATAAAATAATGAAATCAAATGTTGTCATTATTTTTTATATAATTGAATAAGAATACCATAGGGGGGGTATGACCACAAAAAACTATATATTTATGAGTAGAGATTTTGGGAAATTAGAATTTTTATCCACATTTGAATTATTCTTAAAAGTTTCTAATTAATTGTAATGAAATTTGTTGTTGGGAACCATTTCTTGAGAAAATTAAATATCATAATGTATCATTTTAAAAAATTATTTTAACATTGGTTTTGTACACATATAAAAGATTTTCGAATTATATATATAATTCAATATATATATATATATAATATAATTTAAAAAATTCTAAATCAGTTAATCATTTATATAAAATTTAATGTTTTTCCCATTTATTATTTTCTATACTACTTATATTTTTATAAATATTAGAAAAAATTTCCACTTGCTTACCAATTTTTAAATTTTTATGACACATACATTCAAATAAGTTTTATAATATATATATTTTAATTATTATTAATTATATTAGTAATAATTTACCGTTAATTAATTTTTTATAATTATTTTTAATGATTTTTACACAATACATGATAAAATTACAATATGTCAGTAATGATTACACCACTTCCACTTATTATAAGTTAACTATCTATTTATCCACATTATAAAATTAATATACATGTATTAATGTATCAATACAATTTATTTTACAATCTATTTTCAATATATTTTTTAGTTTACCCAACAACTTTCTTGGACACTACACATCTTTACTCTATAGTCACCCAATCTGTAATAGGTATCTATGTACTTACTACCACAAGAAATGAATTTTCATGAAATAATTTATTTATATATTTTATTTAAACGTTAATTAAACTTTCCCAAAAAAATGGAAAAAATTAAAAATTATTAATGAATTAATAAGTAATAAATATTATCAATTTCTAACATATCCTTATATAAAATTGTGATTATATTAGTAATTAATTATTAGATATATATTCATTTATAAAAAACTAATATCTAATTAAATTTATTTTAATAATATAAAATTGACAAAAAGAATTATTTATTATCATGTAATGATAAATATTTAAAAACTAATAATTAAAATTTATAATTTCCACATAATTTTTAATAATGAAAACAATTAAATATTTAATGATAATTTACTAAAAAATTTATATGAATTAACAATTAATTAAACAATTTATAACAATAAGATGGAAAAATAAAACTAAAATTATAGACAATAATTTAATTTTAAATTGGAATTACAAATAATTAATTACTAATAATTTTGTTTTCAATTTTAAAATCCATAGAAAAAAAAATCAAATATTAAACATTTAGACAATAAATTTCAGAGAAAATTTTAACCATTTTAAAATAGAAGAAGTTTTATATAAACTGCCCAAAAATAGCTAGGATTTTCTGAAACTAAATCTTAAGAAATGTTATTGAATTACACTGAAAACTATAAATATTTTTTATTTTTATTATAGAGAATGAAATTATATATATAGTTACCTCTATGGGGTGATATATTATTATAAGTACTTCAGCAGGAATTGAGGCTATATAAGGATAATTTGGAATTGGTCGATGAATATGCCATTAATATTGAATTTTGAAAGGCAAAATATAATTAATTAAACACATTATTTTAGTAAAAATAATGCAATAGATGTTTCATGAGAATAGTTTGAAAGGTAATCTTAATGATTGTAACATTTCCTTACATCGCACATGATCAAGTCACAATATATGACACAGTGGTGGTGCGTTCTGTGATTATAAAATGAACAAATATATCTTAATAACATATAACAAAAGATATAACATAGAATAAAAAATTAATTAGAGGAAATTGTGAGCATCAATCGAACCAATGATTGAGAATGATGTAGGGTTATCTATAACAATCTTCACGAATGAAGATATTATGGGATCATCCATGTGAAACCTAGAAAACATTCCTGAAATATCAAAAAATATTATATTATAATTATTTTTTAAATCCATATTAGTAAATATTAAAAATTATATCCATGTTTCTATTCAACCATATAAAAGGTAAAATAGTGATTGTGGGATGAGGTGAGATATTAGTTGAATGAAAGAGAAGAGTGAAGAGAAAATATAAGTGAATGAATTAAAAAACATTGAACATATGCAACGCAATGTTAAATCTATGAATAATGATATAGAAGGGGATATAAAACCTAATCTTTTTTATATGAATTAATAACTATAATGGTGTGTATTTAGATATTAATCATGTGATCAGTGTGATTCCATTATATTTCTTTATTGATTTGATTTAGGGAAGTTAAAGGTTTTATTTATTATATACAATATATTAGAGAAATTATTATATTCAATTAGTTTTTATCATTATCATATATTTCTCTCTAATGATATATTATTATAGAGTATCTCACCCATATAAGAGATCCTAGGTGAAGGTTACATGTGATCTTGAATGTCAATTTCATATTTTTTAATGTTATTCTTATATTTTTGATATGGAAGTGGTAACCAGATTTGTTTTTTTGGGGAGATAACAAGCTAAAATTTCATTTCATATAGACTCATTATATAAACTAATAGATATTTCCACTATCTTCACATATATAAACCAAATTACTTTGTAATATGGTATTAGTTGACTGATAATATTCATTTTGACTTGGTGGGTAATAGTATTATACCATTAATCAGGTGTTTTTAGGATTTCCTCATTATATAGGTGGTGGGAATGATGTCTTGAAAGTTGTTTTCAATATTTGACGGGTCGTTACATTCAATTAAGGAAGTATACTTCATGAATTTCAATGAATGAATTAAAAAAATAGATTTATAAAATAGAAAATTTGTTATGAACAAGTACATGGATTTTTTTAGATTAGTTTCATTATAAAAAAAATTTATTTTTCATATTTATATTATTTAATTTATTCTAAACCTAGTATTATATTTCTAGCATTATTTAAAAAATTTCAATTAAAAATATATGATAAAAAATTAATTATTTTGTGATTTATATAATCCAAGTGTGACTCATCGTGGGAGAACCCCTATTCATCCACTAGGATTCATTCTAGAAGTTTATAAATATTTCAACATAGTGACCCATGGAATCCAAATCACCTAAATGACTCAATGTTTTGGGATTCTCAGTAGTTTTTTATTCATTATTCATTATGAATATATTTTTGTTCATCATTTTCTTACTTTTTTTAATTTAATTTAATGGATCTTTTTTATACATTTATTTTCACTGATCATTATAATTTTTAACACTTTACCATTAATGTATAATATATACCAATTAATTATATGTTTAAGGAACTATATTTATATCCATTTATGACATTAATTCATTAAATTCAATATTGTATAAAACTTACCACTTATTACACCCAAAATATGACCAAGATTAAATCAAATGATCACATGAAAAAGCATCCCACACTGAATGCCACATGATATATTAAAGAATTGTATTCTAAAAATGAATCCAATCAATATTATAAATAGATGACTGATGAAAAAATAAAAATATGAAATAAACATGGTGAAGTATAAATTGTTTGTGTATGTTCCTTGATACAAGACCAATACATGATGGATCTACAAGTATAGATGGTTGATGAAATGAAATAATAAAAATGACGACCATCACTCTTTATGTAAAAATAGTGTATACACATCAATATGAATATGATATGATAGATATAATATTTCTACATTTTTTCTTATTTATTTCAATTATTTAAACCCCACTAATTTAATATTTTGAGTTTAATAATAACACTTTTACATATTTGGGAGGTTTTGAGTATCCAAATAAAAATTTCCAAGTTTTGATTTTTTTTATATTTTCAATAAATTATTTAATTCTAGAATATCCCATTACATATTGTTCCAAATTTAATGATTATTTTTTTGCATTCCCCTATTGATGGGATAAAAGTTTTCAACCACACATAGTAATTATTTGTAAAAATAGAGGCATAAATAAATCAGAACTTTTGGAATTTGTAACAGACATAATACAAAGAACATCATTAATTTAGGTATAAATATGTAATATTATAGAAGACTCTATTTTGAGAAACCATTTTGAGTTTGACTATTTAATTTTATCATTGTGGCAGTCTATAAAAGAGTCCAATATAGAGAATATGAAGAGTCCCCTATAGTAGAAAACATTATCTCGAGTAATTAATTAATATATCTTTATCAACGTCTCTAAAAAATCATAAATATTGAAGGTGTGTAGACGTTTGAACTTATAATAAATATTTGTAAGAGTCTAGAGATAGATTCAACCAATAAGGTGGTGAAAATGATGAAAACCATGGGAACACCTCTTCAGTAAAATAGATTCTCCACGAATCAATCTATTTAAATTTTTATGTCTTAATCATTTTCATGGAGGTTATAAAGAGAGATAAAATTGAATAATAAAATATATATCATTATGAAGATTAATTGTTTTATTTCTTTAATAGAGATATTTGAGGTTGCTCATGTGATGTGAGTGTAAGAAGCAAGTTGTTATAGATGATGAAAATTGAGAAACACTCTCATCCAAGTTGTGATATTCTTGTGTAATATATTTTGAATTTAACATGAACATATATTTTTGAATTAATGTGGTTTTTTTATTTTTGAAATCATATTAAACATGTTTTATAATGCTTTTCCAATCTATAAAGTTAATTAACTTATTACACTATATAAATTTTTTCGGCGAGGCCTTGGTGATGATTATAGTGATATAAATAAGGATAGATTTCATAGAGCCATTAAAGTAATTAAATCGCGTATATTGGAGAGAAAATAAAATCGAAAATTTGATATTAAATATGTGAAATCTATGGTGATTACCTAGTTTCATATGGAAGGCCATTGAAAAATTTAATAGGGACATAATTTACAACAAGGAAGAGGGTAGTGTTTGAAAGTTTAAAGCTTGTCTGAAACTACCACTATGATCATGATTTCAAAAAAAAATATTCTATATAAATTTCATTATGGTATTAAATTTTCATGAATTTGAGATTATATTCATTTTATGTATTATAAATTTTAATCAAATATTGAAATTTTTCATCAAACATAAAAATTGATAGTTTTGAAACTCAACATGCAACCTCTTAGAGAGAAATATATGGACATCTACATTCCATTTCTCTAGTGGATAAATAATTTTATTGAGGTTTATATAAAAAACCCATCAAATCAATTAGTTCCAAATATGGGGAGGATTCTTGATTTGATCTTATAAAATGATTATTTTCCATGACCAAAAATTCTAACCTGAATTTATTACCATTGGTTTATGAAATTAATAGTACATTTCACTCTAGACTTATAGATATTAAAAATACCCAATCCACATGCTGTGAATCCTCAACTAACACACATAGGAGGAGATTCATAAAATTTGAAATTCTAATTCATTAAAATAGAACCATGAATAATTTGGCTACACTATATAATATAAATCAATAAATTCATGTGGAATATCCTGACACACATACTAAGTTTGAAATAAAATCTTGTTTCATTCACCAACTTCCAATATTAAATAGTCTTCCAGGTGATGATATACATAAAACAATCATGAAAAGTTATATTTAGGTCAATATGAAACCTCATGGAGATGAAGGAAATCAAATTAAATTTAGTTTATTTCATTTTTCTTTATATAGAGTTTCAAAATAATGGGTTTCTTTTTCGCATATAACATTTATTAGTGATTGAAATGAATTGAAAAAACCATTACTTGAAAAACATTTCATTGTAATGGATGGAAAATAGTTTCTCAAAATAGGTGAATATTTTTCTTACATTTCAATTATTATATCAAATTCAAATCCTGGATGACTGATCGTTTTAGTATCCTTGGAAATTCTTGATACAAAACTATTAATTTCATTACATTATTAAATGAAAAACCACATATTCTACCCTTTTAAAACACTCAAATACCATATAATATCCCTACATGTATATTGTAACTCCCCGAACCCAGCTACCCAGAGTCAGTGCGTTATTGCGTAACATTGGCATGATCACAAAAGATCAAGTCTTGAAAAACCGATTAGTTTAGTAGCCTTGAAAAAACTAGATACATTCATAAGTCTTACATTACATCATAAAGAAATACAAAACTACAACAACATCTTGTCTGCATATCCCCTCATACTATCCCTGCAGGTCATTCATAATATACTTCTTCACATCCTAGAAAAATTAAAACATTGGAAGGGTGAGCTCAGATACTCAGTAAGGATAACAATATAGAGGAAGCTTTTATAAATAAACATAAACATTTAAGGCAATGTATAACTAAAACCAAATCCTTTTAATCTGCAATTTCAATATTATATGGAAAATTTATAATGAGACAATGCCATTTACTTATTCACATAGATATTATATTGGTCGAATAACTACATGCAATATCAATAACCACTTTCATAATGATGGTATGAATAATTCCAGAATATCATAACCATGTAGCTAAGGCCTCGTGCCAATACTACAAATAATATTTTGTCAAGGCCTCACGCCAAGATAGTAGTTTGTCTCATGAGACCTGCCGATGCATCGAGGAGCTATAGAGGGCTCCACCTGTCACTTATTAAGTCCAATGCATTCCTCATATGAACTTGTTTAAACATATCATAAACCATAACATAATTGTATCACATAAAACATGCATAAAGGAAACATAACATTTCCACATTTCAATAACATGATATTAATACAACACAATGATATAAAAAACACTTTCAAAACCATTTTCAATACCAAAATAAAAGAAAATTAAAACTTTGTAATTAGGTTTAATTTAAAAAATATGGCTTGTAGAGGAAGCCGAAACATAAATAATGGTCACGGCGGCAGAGAATTCATTGTCGCCGCATACATACGACAAATAAACATTCCCTTTTTCATTTAGTAAAACTATTTTTAAAAAAAATATTCCTTTTGAATAAAAGTAAAAGTCAAAGGGGTTTATACACCGTATAAAAGAAAGTTGTGTATAAAACAAAATATGTCTCCATGAATGGAGATTGAGTCGAAGTCCCTTAAAAAGGTCATTTTTTAAATAAAATAGATCTATTATGTTTATTCACTATAAGTACACATAAATAAAGTACAAATACAAGATAGTACATAATAATATCATGACGTAATTTGAAAGTAGGAGATTAACTCAAAGAATTGAATTTGGGTTAAGAAATTCCCTTACCTCATGTCTGACTTGACTCGAACATTCTTTAAACTCCTGAATAATATACTAGAGTTAATTTCTACTTGATTAAGAACCTTTTTAATGTTCATTATTCTTTTTATATCACTTATTACCATGTTATGAACATTATGTAATTATTTAAGTTAATAACGGTCATTTTGTCGATCTTTGTTACTTGAGTCAAAAATAAACTTCTTATAATTACAAGTTGTTCATGTGGAGAAATATCCATTTTATCCATAATTATATTCATGATGTAGACATCATACATATCATATATATCCAGTATATACATGCATTTATAATATTACGTAACATTTAGTGGTAAGAAATGAAATGCACCGTTCATTGAGACGGTAAGCCGTACGTACGCATTAACGCTACTTTCATTTCTATTTAGTATTTAATGGAATGAAATTATAATTATATAAAGGTATAATATACTTCTAGTATAATATAATGTATAATACCATTTACTACATCCTTTATACATCCGACATATGGCATTAACGATTCAAATCACTTTGAGGGGGCAGTAGTCTGCACTTCCTAAAATGAAAATATCGCGTTTATCCATAATGGAAACAATAAAGGTATGAAATAAATGAAAAATAAAAAAGCTTAAGTAAAACATAAAAATCTTATATATCGTATATAAATATAGTGACATCTTAATGGCCACCTTTGAAGGTGTTATATGAGTGTTGAACAATCATCGCTTCGTGAGGAAGAAATTCACCATCCACAGAAACAATATGTTCTTTAACAATTAGATGTAGGTGTTTGTAAGTTTAGCTCGAATACTTCTTATAAAAACGTACTTCTATATTGAGGATACTGTTTTCGTTACCAAAGAGATGAATAAAAAGTGTTTAGGGGGTTGGAGAAGCAAAATAAAACTTAAGAACACAAGAGAAAACACTACCTTTAAAACGGGTAACTCTTTTTGATTTGGGCTCAAAGGCTTCCTTGGGAAGACTTATGCCCAAAGTGAGGTTTCTATGAGTAAGATAGGGAAGTTGAGAGAGTATTTGGGTAGAGTACGGCCCAACCAGATGGCTTGGAAGGTGTGAATAAGGTGGTAGTGGTGGAGGCCTTTATAAGAGGAGAGGAGGGGCACTCTTGGAAAGTTATAAAATGTTACTTTATTATACAATGAGTTTCGTATTTTAATGGTCCCACAATTATATATTTCAAGTATAAGGTGATAATGGTTCTAAATATACTCATACAATATGTTTTTGACAAGTTTAAGTCTTATATGTTACATTATCTTTTAATTTTATTTAAATCGTTAATTAATGAGGTAATCGCTGCATCATCATGGTGTCATAAATTATTTAATTTATTTAATGTCTAAAAATTATAAAGAAAATATCATGATGTAGGAAATATTTTTAGCTTTATAATGATTATTTATAGTAAAAAATATGACTTTTATTACCCCATTTAAAAATTGTTTTAGTAAAACAACTCATGTTTGTGACATTTTTATTTTAACATTAAATAAAACGATTTTAATGTCATTTTCCTACCAAAGTGGCTCCATGGGGTCCTCAAGTTGACCCATGGATTGTCTTGGTCGGCCATGACTCATCCAATTGGGGTAGAACATGTGTTAAGATCATTTTATATTATTATAACATTATCTTTATCTTAAATTTCGCTAATTACCTTTAATCGTGATGAATTAAACTTAAAAGTTACTATTCACCAAAAATTATTTTAATCCCATTGAACCAAATTTTACTTCCTAATGACAACCATGTATGTCGGATTTTTTGAAAATAAAATCACAAAAGTTGTAATGTTTCATTTAAACGAAAAATCAGTTTTTTAACTACAACTTAGTGGTTTCACTTTTCATCAAAAATTGAAGTTTTTCAGAACAATGCCAAAATTTCACCCTAAGCTATAATTGATATTCTGAATTCAAAAATGATGTATATTTTACAAAATTAGAAACATATAAGTTTCATTAATTAATTTTATAATTAATTCCCGCTGTCACAACAAATAGCGTGTTTTTAAGAAACAATATATATCAAAAGATTGACAATTGTTTATATCAAAATTAAAAGTGAAATTAATTTTAATGAACACCATTGGATGAAATGGTAAAAATATATTCTAATTATAATATAAAACCCCTAAATATTATAATTTATCACTATAAATTATTTTTATTAAAAAAGTTGTTTTTAAGTATTTTTCACTATTCATAAACAATTTGAAGTTCTAAGAAAAATACAAAAATTCCAACATAGGCTAATTTCTATATTCCGAATCAAAAAATGAAGTTCATTTTGAAATATAAAATATATATAATTTCAAAAAGTGGGTATTACTATTCAAAATGTCTATTTTGATTGGTCGTGGTGCGTTAGAATCTCGAACATGCGTACAATGCAAGCTATTGCATTATTGAAAGAGAAGCGTATCGTGGAAGCTCGGGGTGTTACATTCTCCCATCCTTTAATAAATTATGTCCTTGCAATTTGAATGTTCTCTTTGATAATAAAAGGTTGAAAATAGAAAATACCTTTGTGGAAAACCCACATCGGTAATAGGGTTAATAAAAATATAACATTAAAAGAAGGAAAGAGAGGTACAAATGTCACCCGAGATAGCCCATACTAGGATTATATGAAAATATGGATATGGAGGAAAAACCATCAAGGTATGATGGAGAGTTGTATAAAATAGGATTATGAGAAAGTTAACCATAAGAAAATCACAAACTTATGATTGGTTAAACGGTCATTGAATCCCCATTTGGAAAAGTTAACCGACAACATTTTTTTATGTTAACTTTCATAAAGATGAGGAATTTATTTAAGAGATTTACTAAGGATGTAAGTAAATATACTTATTTGTCATGTAGACTTTCATTCATTAATAAATTTCTACCACAAACACATCTTTCACTCCAAATGGTAACAGAACTCAAAAATATTCTATTTATCCTAATTATATAAGGGTCCTAATATTACCACATACCATTTAAATTAGGAAAAATATTTTGTAATAACAAGGGACATCATGTAGGCTAGTGGTAGGTAATAAAGGCCTGTAACACTATGGTTGTGGGTAAGATTCAGGCAGCTTTGTCCGACGTGACGGGTTATCCCCCAA
Source organism: Viscum album (assembly GCA_963277665.1). Lineage (NCBI taxonomy): Eukaryota > Viridiplantae > Streptophyta > Magnoliopsida > Santalales > Viscaceae > Viscum > Viscum album. Next base: position 241,072,148 of record OY728160.1, on the reverse strand, counting down.
CCTGCATATTGTCCTTTTCCTAAAACTATAGTATTATAATATTCCAAAAATAATCTTCAAAAATGTTTTAACCTTAAACAATACTATCAAAAGATCAAATTAATCCATTCCAACCTTTATAGTTATCCAAAATACCTCTGTCCAGGCTTTCTCTAAAAGGTCTATAAATTCCAAAATTAATTGTAACATCAGATTCCCCAAACAAATTAAAGTTTCTCTTATTGTCACATAATAAAAATATGATTACCTTCATCATATTAAAACCTTAATGAAACAACAAGTACTAAAATAAAATCCTTATATATATATATATCACATTATCCATATAACCATAATATAATCCTTGAGTCCAAAAGCACCAATACATTAATTTTTCCACTTCAACTGTAGTAACAACATAACATTGTCCTTGATACCTTAGCCTTTTCTGAGGAAAGTTTCCCTGACGCTTAGGACATTCATTTTCATAATTCCCAATTTGTCTACAATTGTAGCATTCAACATTGATATCCTCTTTCTTTCCCTTGCAATCACGAGCCTGGTGACCTTTTTCTCCACATTTATAACAAACTCCCATTCCTTTTAGGCAAGTACCGGGGTGATTCATCCCACAATTATCACATAATGGAAAATACTTCTTTTACATTTTCCCTTTATCTATCTCTTGTTCAACCATTCTCTTCTTCTCATGCTTTACTTTATTGTCATAAGATTTAGAGAATTCCTTTTCTCTCTTGATAGCACATGAGACATTATCTTTGTACGACGAGAAGGCTTGTGAGACTAATGCTCGACGAAGAAATGGTTTTAACCCATCAATTAAACGATCAATCTTACTTCTTGGGTTTCATATATAATCTGCAGCATGCCTCGCTAACCTTGTAAAGTTAGCCTCATACTTTGTGACATTATCATCCTCCTTTTGTCTCAGACTCAGAAATTGCCTTTCCATATCTTCTCGATGGTCACAAGGAAAGTATTTTTCTAATAAAAGCACTTTGAACTCCCTCCATTCCATATTAAATACTTCTTCATCTTCTTTCGTGTTTTGAATCAGCGACCACCATTGATCGGCATCTCCATTGATCCGGTAAACTGCAATGACAACTTTCTCCCTTTCGCTACTCCCCAAGGCGTCAAATATTTTTTCTAAGGAGTTTATACATTGCTCAGCTACTAATGGATTTGTACCCCCATTAAATGTTGGAGGTTTTTTCCTTATGAAATGATCTAACATTGATCCTCCATGTTGCGTATTAGGGTGTTCCATACGTGTAAGGTTATTATTCATAACCTGAGTGAGTTTTCCCAGTATGGTAATAAGTTGATCAGCACCAGTTGTATCTCCAGCTCCACAATAATTATCTTGAGCAGGAGGGAATCCCAACATGGAGTGCATACATTGATACGATTTCCAATCCTTCCACTAGGCTCCATTTCTAAACAATGTCATAAACTAGATTAGTTTATGAATCAAAATACATAATTCCATACTTGTAAAACACTTAACATAAATTGAACTATTTATCGATATAATCCATAATCATAAAAAAAAATCTTTGAGGAAGTATATACACATAAACCCTTCATAATGGTTGGTAAAGAAAATTAGAATTATCCTAAGTGTATCCCCCAGTAGTGTCGTAACCAAGAGTGAAGCAAGGCCCGATGTCGTGCACCAGTTCCCATTCGAGTCTAGCTCAAAGCAGTGTTTTCGGGTTTTTCCCTCTAGGTACATCTGCGATAGAGCCGCCACTACCTGCTCATATCAAGACATGGATGTATTTCTCAGAAAACTCACAAAATCTCCATAATACTAAAATTCTAGGAAGTTCTTCTATACTAATCCTCAAAGTCTAGCTTTGGAATATGTGGTCTAATAAGAGTTTATCTAAATCTAGCTTCCATGGTTAGTACTAAACTGCCTCTGATACCAACTGTAACGCCCCGACCCCAGCTACCAAGAGTCGGTGCATTATTACGTAACATTGGTATGATCACAAAAGATCAAGTCTCGAAAGACCGATTAGTTTAGTATCCTTGAAAAAACTAGATACATTCATACGTCTTACATTACATCATAAAGAAAAACAAAAATACAACAACATCTTATCTTCATATCCCCTCATACTATCCCTGCAGGTCATTCATAATATACTTCTTCACATCCTGGAAAAATAAAAACATTGGAAGGGGTGAGCTCAGATTCTCAGTAAGGATAACAATATAGCAGAAGCTTTTATAAATAAACATAAACATTTAAGTAAATGTATAACAAAAAAAGCCTTTTAAACATCAACTTCAACATAATATGGAAAATTTAAAATGAGATAATGCCATTTACTAATTCACATGGATATTCTACTGGCCGAATAACTACATGAAATATCAATAACCACTTTCATAATGATGGAATGCATAATGCCAGACTATCATAACCACGTAGCCAAGGCCTCGTGCCAAGACTACAAATAATATTTTGTCAAGGCCTCACACCAAGACACTAGTTTGTCTCATGATACCTTCCGATGCATCGAGGTGCTATAGCGGGCTCCACCATCACTTATTAAGTCCAATGCATTCCTCATATGAACATGTTTAAACATATCATAAAACATAACAAAATCGTATCCCATAAAACATGCATAAAGGATACATAATATTTCCACATTTCAATCGAAATATATTAATAGAACATAATGATATAAAAAAACACTTTCAAAACCATTTACAATACCAAAATAAAATAAAATTAAAACTTTGTAATTATTTTTCATTTAAAAAATTATGGCTTGTAGAGGAAGCCGAAACTCAAATAATGGTCACGGCAGTGGAGAATTCATTGTCGCCGCATACGTACGACAAAAAAAACATTCCCTTTTGTCATTTAGTAAAACGATTCATATAAAAAAAATTCATTTTGAATAAAAGTAAAAGTCAAAGGGGTTTATACACCGTATAAAAGAAATTTGTCTATAAAACAAAATATGTCTCCATGAATGGAGATTGAGACGAAGTCCCTTAAAAAGGTCATTTTTAAATAAAATAGATCTATTATGTTTATTCGTTATATGTACACATATATAAAGTACAAATTCAATATAGGACATAATAATATCATGACATAATTTGAAAGTAGGAGATTAACCCAATGAATGGAAATTGGGTTAAGAAATTCCCTTACCTCGTGTCTGACATGACTCAAATGTTCTTTAACCTCCTGAATAATAAACTAGAGTTAATTTCTACTTGCTTAAGAACCTTTTTAAAGTTAATTATTCCTTTTATATAACTTATTACCATGTTATGAACATTATGTAATTATTTAAGTTAATAACAGTCGTTTTGTCGATCTTTGGTACTTGAGTCAAAAATAAAATTCTTATAATTACAAGTTGTTCAAGTGGAGAAATATCCATTATATTCGGAATTATATTCATGATGTAGATATCATATATATCATATATATACAGTCTATACATGCATTTATAATATTACGTAACATTTAGAGGTAAGAAATGAAATGCATCGTTCATGGAGACGGTAAGCCTTACGTACGCATGAACACTACTTTCATATATATTTCGGATTTAATGGAATGAAATTATAATTATATAAAGGTATACTATAATTCAAGTATAATATAATGTATAATACAATTTACTCCATCCTTTATACATCCCACATATGGCACTAAGGATTCAAATCACTTTGAGGGGGCGGTAGTCCGCACTTCCTAAAATGAAAATATCGTGTTTACCCATAATGGAAACCATAAAAGTATTCCATAAATGAAAAATACAGAAGCTTAAGTAAAACATATAAATATCATATATCATATATAAATATAGTGACATCTTAATGGCCACCTTTGAAGGTGTTATATGAGTGTTGAACAGTCATCGTTTCGTGAGGTAGAAATTCACCATCCACAGAAACAGTATGTTCTTTAACCATTAGATGTAGGCGTGTGTAAGTGTAGCTCGAATCCTTCTTATAACAACATCATAGTATATTGAGGATACATGTGTTTTTACAAAATAAATTAATAAAAAGAGTTTATGGGGTTGGAGAAGTTAAATTAAACTTAAGAACATAAGAGAAAACCCTACCTTTAAAACGGGTAACTCTTTTTGATTTAAGCTCAAAGGATTCCTTGGGAAGACTTGTGCCCTATGTGAGGATTCTAGGAGTAATAGAGGGATGTTGAAAGAGTATTTGGGCAGAGGTTGTCTGAGAAAAATGTCTTGGAAGGTGTGAATAAGGTGGTAGTGGTGGGGGCCTTTTATAAGAGGAGAGGAGGGGCACTCTTGGAAAGTCATGAAATGTTACTTTGTTATATAATGCGTTTTAGATTTTAAAGGTCCCACACTTATTTATTTCTAGGATAAGGTGATAAGGGTTCGAAATATATTCATCCAATAGGGTTTTTACCTGTTTATGTCTTAGATTTCACATTATCTTTTCATTTTATTTAAATCGTTGGTTAATGAGGTAACCGCTGCATCATCATGGTGTCATACAAAATACAATTTATTTAATGTCTAAAAATTATAAAAAAATATCATCATTTAGGAAATAATTTTAGCTTTCTAATGAATATTTATAGTAAAAATATGACTTGTATAACCCCATTTAAAAATTGTTTTAGTAAAACAAGTCAATTTTTGACATTTTTATTTTAACATTAAATAAAACGTTTTTAATGTCATTTTCCTACCAAAGTGGCTCCATGGGGTCCCCAAGTTGACCCATGGATTTTATTGGTCGGCCATGACTCATCCAATAGGGGTATAACCTGTTTCAAGATGATTTCATACTATTATAACATTATCTTTACCTTAAATTTCACTAATTACCTTTAATCACGATTAATTAAACATAAAAGTTACTATTCACAAAAATTATTTTAATCCCATTGAACCACATTTTACTTCCTAATGACAACCATTTATGTCAGATTTTTTAAAATCAAATCACAGAAGTGGTAATGTTTCATTTAAACGAAAAATCAGTTTTTTAACTACCACTTAGTGGTTTCACTATTTATCAAAAATTGAAGTTTTTCAGAACAATGCCAAAATTTCACCCTAATATATAATTGATATTCTGAATTCAAAAATGATGTCTATTTTAAAAAATTCCAAACATATAATTTTCATTAATTAATTTTATAATTAATTCCTGCAGTTACAACAAATAGCATGTTTTTAAGAAATAATATATATCAAATGATTGACAATTGTTTATATCCAATTTCAAAGTGAAATTAATTCTAATGAACACAATTAGATGAAATGGTAAAAATATATTCTAAATATACTATAAAACCACTCAATATTATAATTTATCACTATAAATTATTTTGATTTAAAAAGTTGTTTTTAGGTATTTTTCACTATTCATAAAAAATTGGAAGTTCTCAGAAAAATACCAAAAATTCAACATTGGCTAATTTATATATTCTGAATCCAAAAATGAAGTTCATTTTGAAATATAAAATATATATAATTTCAAAAGGTGGGTATTACTATTCATAATGGCTATTTTTGATTGGTCGCGGTGCGTTAGAATCTCGATGTTGCGTACAATGCAAGCTACTGCATTATAGAAAGAGAAGCGTATCGTGGAAGCTCTCGGTGTTACATATATTACAATACACTTATTCACATCTTGGGGAGAAATGAATCTTAAGAAATGGGTATGATTTGATGCTCAAAAAGGATAAACAATATAGATGAATATATCAAAAATAAGAAAAAACATTTAAGGAATGGTATAAAACATAAACACAATACTATTGCACATAGTATTGATCATAATATGGAAAGAATAAATCAAATTATGCATTATAAACATTCACATGGATATTATATTAGTCTAATAATCACTTTCAGTATAAATAACTAATCTCATAGTGATGGAATGCATAACTCAAGACATCTGAACCATACCATCAATGCCTCGTGCCAAGACCATTACCACACCATCAAGGCCTTGTTGCAAGACACCATTTTGTATCATGAAACCTAATGATACATTATGGGGATATAGTGGGCCCTCCACATCACTTACTAAGTCAAATTTGTTTCTCTTACGAAAATTGTGATATATAACACACACATTCATATTAAAACATGCAAACAAAATGTTAATAATTTAAGCATTGACCATTAATGGTAAAAACATAGAATATCCATAATCTAATATTTCATAAACCCTTCAATACAATATGTAATATTGTATAAAAATAATCCACCCTCAAATATTAATAAAAAATAAAAAATGGTGTTTACAAAGAATAAAATAATATAATAAATCCATTGAAACTCATTGAGAGAAATATCTTTTTTTTTACATTTCAGCATTTAAACGTCACACAATTAAAAAATAAAACAATGATTTTAAAAATAAACTTATAATATTGTAATTGAATCACCAAAATGTTAATTGATAACGACTATGGAAATATCCACTCGCACCGTATAAGTCAAAAGGAACAATATTTCCTAAATATTGTAAAAAATTATATAGGAACATCATTTTGAAATTGACAAAATGATTCCTTAAAAAACATTTATAAAAATTCAAAAATTGGTAAAAATGAATTTAAACAATTATCAAGGAATAGTAATAATAGTTTGAATTATATTTTTAATAAACATGTACATGGAATGTAATGATATGCTAATATATACATACATATATATATAATCTCTGAAAAGAAAGAAATTGTGAAATTAACCATTTCCATATAAATTAAATTTGTCAACGGTGATTTAGCCTCATGTATAATGGTAAAAAAATGTAATTAAATTAAACAAGGACAATATATATATATTTAAGATATCATATATGATCAAAATGTATCAATTTGGTAATAATAATTCATTATTTCTGTTATTTTGGGTGTTAGCTACTTTACTTTTTTTCATTCCTACTTTGTCATGAAAATCGAGTTTGTTATGAGTATGATATATTTTATTCATATATAGAAATAAATTAATGTAATAAGTATTATTATTTACTCATAATATAAATTTTATAATTATTCTTGAACGGTTAATGTGGAGAATGAATCTCACCGGGTCATGAAGACGGTAGGCTATATGTATGCATGAGTGACAATATCATTATCTTAATGGTTAAATGGTTTGGATTTGGATGGTATAGTAATTATATAGAATCAATATCATGTCTTATTCATTTTTATATCCATTATACTAATTACTTTACCCATTTAAATAAATTATTTTTGAATAAAAAATTACACCATAGCATGGAGACGAGAAGTTGTATGTATGCATGCATGGTGAAATTGTTATTTGTATGATGGATAAAATGAGTAATATGGTAATAAAATGATTATAATAACATCCTAGTATATATATATAATACTATATTTATTATTTTTATATGGAAACAACATTGAATGATTATGTATAATAAGAAATGAACTTTGAAAGTGTTGATAAAACAAATAGCCTTTTTCAGGTGTCTTCTATTGGTTTTCACTAAAGGACTCTATAAGATGAATTTATTACGAATATGTGGTATCTATTCTGATTTGAGGAATGTTTAGAGAGGAAGTGGGATGTTTTTTCCTGATCCAATGGGCATTGGAGGTGTAAATTAAAGATAAGGAGAAGTTCCATTTTTTAAGAGAGGTGGGGGCAGTTTTGGAAGATCCAAAAATATTAATTTATTATAAATTGATTTTCATTTTAGAAGAGATCCAAAGTGATTTATTTCAAGTATTATATGAGGATGGGTAGAAATACAAAGATCCAATAATGTTTTAACATGCTTATGTATTTAAATTAACCACATCTTTTGGGATTAACTCTTAGTTAAACATGTTAACTCATACCGTGACTTTTTATTATTTTTACACTATATGGTAAATATAGTTAATATAAAATGTAAAAAACCCCAACTATATCATTCATGACATATTTAACACTGTCCTAGTCATTTTTTGGATCTTGATATATTTATGAATTTTTAATCTTTTAATTAAACATTATTTATTATTAAGTATCATTTATGTCAATTTGGATAGTATTCAAAAACATGCAATTTTACTAATATCAAAACAACATGAAAAGAAGAACGAATAAATCAAATATGTAACTAATATGTCTATGTTATCTATAAATTTTTTAAGGTCGTTAATTAAGTCAAATTAATTTTTTTGTCATATTTTTAATATCCATTAATTTATTATTCCTTTAGTAATTCTATTAATTCATCATTATTGTGACACAATTTAGTTTAATTAATAATTTCCTAAAATTATAAAAAAATTAAATTCATAATAGTTTTATCTTTCTAAAGAATATTTATATTATAATTTATCTTTTCTATAACCCTATATTGAAAATGGTTTATTTATTAAAATTTAAATATGAAATTTTTAACTCATCTTTAAATAAAATATAAAAAATGACTCCATATAAGAAATGTGGATTAAAAAAGATCATAACTTAGACCTCATGTTGATTTTGGTCAAAAAAACATGTCAAATTAAATTAGTATGAGTGCTAGGTTAATATTATATTGTTATAGTACTAATTTTAACATTAATTACCCTATTTACCATTAACCTTGGTAAATAGAAACCCAAAGTTATTATTCACAATTTTTTTTGATATTATTAGACCAGATTTCTCATACTAAATAAAACAATGTGTGTCCTTTTTTTAAATTAATTTTTTAGAAGTGGTAATATTATATTTATTGAAAATATCATATATATACCTAGAAGGTGGTTAAAAGAGACATTCAAATTTTAAATTTATTTATATATATATTTATACTATAAAATGATTCCAATTAACTATATTGGATTAATATATGTATTATTTATCTATTGTCACATTTAAATTCATTTATATTAAAATAATATTTTAAATGAAAAAGATGGTTGCTAAAAACTATGCAGTATTTTTCATTATTAATCTAAAATTGAAACATTTCAAAATATAACAAAAATTTCACCCTCATATATTTTTTATATTACGAATAGAAAAAACCAACCTATTTTTAAAAATATATTTTTAAAATTTCATAATTTGGTTAATAATATTAATAATTACTTTTTAAATAGCTTGTTTGAATGCTCATGGTGCGCTCAAACTTGATGTTGTGTGCTTCACATGATATTGAATTAATTAAAATGAAGCATATTCAGAATAATTGGGGTGTCACATTCATCCCTCCTTCAAATAATATTAACCTCGAAATTTATAGAATATCACATAAAAATAATATTTTGGTTGTTATTCATCATAGGTTCTTTAGCTTCCCATATAACCTCTTCCTTTTATTGGTTTCCTCAAAGAACCTTTACCAGACTTGTCATATGTGTTCTCAACACATGTTCCCCAATATCAAGAATCTTAATAAGATCATCACAATAAGACCGATCAGGTTCTAGTTCTATTTCTTCATAGGTGAGAACATTCATTTGGTTTGGAATGAATTTCCTTAATATTGAGATGTTGAATGTATCATGATCTTTTCAAAGACTTGGCAACATTTCTTAATAGTAATATATAGCTCCAATTATTTCTAGAATATCAAAAGTCACAATGGGTTTTGGAAATAATTTACCCTTAATACCGAATTATATAACACCCTCCCATGGAGATACCATCAAGAAGTCATGATCTCCCACATCATATTAAAGATCCTTCATTCAGTTATCAAAAAAGATATTTTTCAAATATTGAGATTATTTGATGCGGGATTGAATTGTTTTTATCTTTTCTATCATTTCATCAATATGATCTGGTCCTACATGTTGTCTTTCACTCACATCATCCCAATAAGTCAGTGTACGAAACATGTTTATATATAATGCTTCATACGTTTTCCCCTTAATACTTCAATGGACGTTATTATTATATGAAAATTACACTAGAGGTCAATATTGATCCCACATAACTTGAATTTCAGGAGAGAATGATATAAACATGTCTTATAATGTTTGAATAGTCCATTCTAATTTCCATTAGTTTGAGGGAGGTTGGCAGTGCTGATACATTTCTCAGTGTCTAGGGCCTTTTGACGATTGTCCAGAATTGTGAGGTAAAATGAGGATCAAGGTTAGTAACAATCAATATAGATACACCAATAAGTATTACAGCTTCATTAATATATAATTATTCTAAATGTTCAAGTGTTAAATGTTCTCTTATAGAATGAAAATGTGTGGATTTGGTAAGATGATCGATAATAGCCCATATCACATTATTTCTTTAGGGATTAATTTGAATCCCCATGACATTGTATATTGAAATATCATCCCAATTAAATTATGGTATTAGAAGAGGTGGCATGACTTATTTAGGATGGTGGCTTTCATCCACCGCATATTGACAACCAAAACATCTCGACACATAATAAAAAATCTCTTTCTACTTGTTGTCCCACAAATAGTTTTCCTTCAAAAATTTATACATATTAGTGCCACCAGGGTGTATAAACAAATTAGAGCTATGATCATCAACCTATAATTCCATTTTTTGATCAGGTAGAGTATGAACACAAAGCCTCTTCCCAAATATTAAAACACCATATTCAAATATGAATTCAACCAGTCTCCCATCATTGACAACATTAATTTTCTTTTGAAACTCATTATCATTAGACTTATAAATTTTTATCCTTTCAAGTAATGACATTTAGAAAACCATTTGAAAACATAGTGATCTTTCTCTTTCCATGATAAATTATATATCCATATTTAATAGATCTATAAAAATAGAATCCCTATTAACAACCATTTTGTTTATAACTCAACTATATTTTCTACTCAAAGAATCTTCAACCTTATTTTCCTTTCAAGGGTAGTAATGTATTGTGAAATCATATTCTTTGAGTTTTTCAAGCCATCTCCTTTGTCTAGATTTTAATTATTTCTTTGATAAAATATATTTCAAACTCTTATGATTAATATATATCTCACATCATTAACCATAGAGATAGTGTCTACATGTATTAGGAGTAATTATTACTACTGCTGACTACAGATCATGAGTTGAGTAGTTTTTTTCATGAATTTTAAATTTCCTTGATTCATAAGCAATAACCATGTTATTCTTTAAAAGGATGTAACAATGTCATTTCCTTGATGCATCACTATTTTAAAGTCTCAAGTTACTCCGTATATTATTTTAATATTATATGGTAATTTTTTCGAGTCCAGGCTCTGTGACGGCGTTCAGTTCCATGGCCCGGTGAGTCCGGAACAAATGTATGAATTTAATTAAAAAATTAAATAATGCACACGTGGGGGTTTCCTCAAAACGTGTAATAACTCCTAAACAGGTTCACAGATCAGAAATTTGAGAGCATCGTTGTGTTCGGAGCAGTGATTTTACCAAAGGTGAGGCCTAACATCAGTCGGCGCAGGTCGGTGGTAAGATCTGGTTTTAGGACGTAACTGTAATAAAATATTTAATAAAGATATTATATTAAATCTTGTTTTGGAAAATATCTTTTATCCTTTTTAAATAAAGGGTTGCATAGGGGTCCAGGGTTACAGACCTTATAACCCTGAAACCCTTGGAGGCTCTGGAAAGCTCTAAAAGAAACCCCCAATGCGGCGACGACGTTCTTGATGAATTTCACCAGCGACGACGACGCGACGACCATATCTTCGCCAACGAACGCCGCAAATCTAGGTAGGATATTTGATTTTGGTTTCCTTTCCCTGTTCTTGATTCCTACGACGAACGCAGACTAATCCACGAATATATTAGCCCACAGATCGAACGTATTTGCAAGATGGGCTCTTTGCGGGGATTTTGGTGATTTGATTCTTGAAGTTACTCTAGTTTCGTTCAACCTTATAATGGTGAAGAACCATGATCGACACGAACATTGATCGTGGTTCGTCCCTCTCGATTTGTTGTGCCTTTCTTCCCCATTTTTTATGTGTTCTTCATTGGCGTTATATGCGTTCTTGGATGAAATCAATCATTGCGCATTCGTTTGTTGGAGAAATGATCCGAGATTTTCGATCCAACCTTCGGAGGATGGTCCGTAGCAAAGATTACGATTTCAATGGACGATTCGGAGCACATAGAGAGATATGAGTTTTGGGGAATTTTTCTTCGGATGGATTGATAGAGGTTTATGGCCCGATTGAAGGATCTAAAACACCTTATTAGGTGTTTGTAGGATGGGACGAACCAAGACCTGAAGTATCGGGACGAACAGACGAGAGATCGCGAATCTGGAAATCGACCGAGGCGCGAGGAAGATGACGATGGTTTAAGAAATTTCCTGAATACATGGCATATAGTATGGGATACATGGCGTGTGTTCATTAGCGGTCCACCTAGAGTGTACTCTAGGAGTACACAGACATGGGTCCGGTACACCGCAAAGGACGCAACATGTATACCCATCCGCGGCCAGACCCAACCAGATACATGGGATACCCCGTGTACTAGTACACCGGCTGGAAACACGGACGGACACCGTGTACGGGCATATGGCTAGGGTTCATGGGTATTTCCCAGTTGACAGGACACAACGTGTTCTTAGAGTTACACAACTTGTATATTCATTCTTATACGATGTCGATTCCAGACATGGGTCGTTTACATGGGTAGTACCCAGTGTCAGGGAACATGACGCGTGATCCTTCTACACACCGTGCAGTTGAGTTTTACACGTCATGGACGAATGACACTGGCCATTTACATGGGTAGTACCCAGAGTCATGGAACACAGACTGTAACCATACTGCACGTCATGTAACCTATTTTACATGGCTTGAGCCAGTTTCCTTATGTGACTTGGACCAGTTTCCTTAGGATTCATTCCCTTGGTCTTTCTCTTGAAGGTTTCTGGTATCATTTCCGACATACAGGAGTATGATCCCTTAAGAGGGACTTCCGGAATAGAGTTGATCAGGGCCATTATTTCCCAAATGAGCCCGACTCATTGGGATTGGACCATAGGGACACATTGAGTGTCCCACTAGATCTTCTTTATTATTCTAAATCTTTTTATAGGGACCTCATTGTGGACCATCATGTTGTTCCGTACACGGTCCTCCCTGACCCTATGCCTCCCCAATAAACACGGTTTCGTGCGATGTTCCATGTGGTTGACCTTCCATTTCTTCTTACCTTTCAGACTCACCACCACTACTGACTCCACATGACATTCCCATTGCATATATAAACAACTCACTACATCATGCCTCATGGCCCCTGAATGTTGTTATCGCATGCTCTTGCAGCCACCACTACATTCTGGATTTGTTGTAGCTGTCGTGTGTCGGCGGTCACCACCACCTACTTGAGAAGCTAGTTATACCCTGATGCTCATTTTTAAAAAATGGAGATACATTAGTAATCATCGGGTCATTATCTTCACTACCTTGGTCTCTGATCCATCATTCCATTACTCAGAGGGTCTTATCAAACTTTGAGCCTCCCAGCATGTTGATCCATGACCACAAGGGTTCAATGGAGATGAACGCTAAGAAGGGGAGGTGGGGGTTAAGGAAAACCTAAAATAATTCCCAAAGGACATATAATTTTCTTTGTTCATGCCAATATCGATTCATGATTGTTTGAAGGATTATTGATGATCAAATAAGTAAGAAATCATATATATTATATCCCCATAAGTCCATACAAATGAAACACATCATTAAAGTTATATAATTGGGGATCAACATATTCTTGGGTTGGTCAACATTAATCCTCATAATAAAAATTGGGGAAATGTCACTATGAAAACCATATCCTACATAGAGTTCGGATAGGTCATTGACAAAGGGTAATGTCCCATCATTGTCATTCATCGATCCTTCAATATTTGATCCATGTTTCGATCTTTTCTCCATCATCACTACCAAGAAAACATCCTTCTCTTTGTCTCATGGGAATTATTGGGTTATGGTGACTACACTAGATTCATAACAAACTCAAATATAAGGAATACAAGTCATTGTGTAGAAATAACATATTTTTATTAAATATTTTATTATTAATACATCATAAAACTAGCATTACTAGAAATCCTATATCGGTCGATGTTAGGAACTACCTATGTTAACTGGATTCTCATAATGTAATAGTTATAATAAATTTGTGATAGGGGAGCCCATATTGACGTTCTTCTACAATTTTAGAAAAACTACATTTGCACATTATTAAAAATTAAAAAAATCAATGATTTTTTTGGGAACACTAGGCCATATAATCACACATCGTGTTGATTCATTGTCATGTAATTTTCTCAATTAATTTATAAAAATATAATAGGGAAACAAATTATTCATTACATTATCCCCACCTTTGGGATTTACTTCCCTGAAATTAAAAACAAGTGCTACTCAATGAAAAAGAGAAGGGTACTGAGCACAACTCTAAGCCTCTCAGTCCCATGTGCTTTCCCATAAATTCCCATAATGGCACTGAATGCACACTATTGGCATAATCCATCTATAATGGATCCCCTCATTCCAACCATAATATCCACATGGATCACATCAAATGTATCCCCAACATTTATGTCCATCTAAACCCAGAAAATTACATGTGATGGGTCATGCACGTACCTCCTCAACTGCGAAAAATGGAATAATTTGTACACTATCTCTAACTGTGGATATAGAGATAAGTAGTATTTCACCTCACTAACTCTACATAGTACCAGGAAATGGGCGATGAACCTTGGAAATAGCTTTCTTCCCTTAAAAATTATCCATATCCCTTATCGAAGAAAGACACAGAGGAATACATTGTCTATTTCCTCAAACATCAAAAGCCTCTGTCACCAATCAGTATAAGACTTATACTAACTTTTTGCAGTCTTCATCCACTTCTTGATGACATTCACCTCTTATATAGTCACCTGTACTATCTCTGGAACCATGAGTGTTGACTCTCTTGGGTCTATCCAACAATGTGGTAACCCACAATGTCCCCTGTAAAAGGCCTCAAATGGTACCATGCAGATAGTGTAATGGTATCTTTTGTTTTATGAAAACACCACCATGTTTAGGTGATCCTCCCAACTATGCCCAAAATCTAGCTTGCAATCATGTATCATGTCATACAGGGCCTTTATGGTCCACTCAGTATGGTCATATTTCTATGGGTGAAATGATGTTCTCAAGCATAATTGAGTCCCAAATGCCTCATGTAATAATTTACCAAATTGAGTTGTTAATAGAGCATCACGGGCTGAGAAAATCATTGATGGAACTCTATGGAGTCAGATTATCTTCTGCACATAGAGACATCCCAAGATCTCTACCGAACTCTTTACCTAAATCACTTGAAAGTTTTTCGACGCGATGAGTTGGTGAATGATCACCTAGATTTTATCAAACCTCTAGGAATATGGGGAAGCTCTATCACAAATTCCATTGATATCATATTCCACTTACACTCCGGAACCTCAAGGGGATGATTCAAACCCACTAGAACTATGTCATCAACCTACACTAGCTGACAAGTTAGGCATCTAAAAAATAACTCTACCAGTTACTCCATTATCCTCTACCAGAAAAACTAATGTTAGAGGTCCTGATGCATCTTTTAGACACCTAGATATATTACCAACGGGGATTTAGGGAACTCCATCAATACATACTAACATAATTACACCAGTACAACTAGTCACCCTCTAAAATGAATAATGGGTTCCCCACCATTCGAATATCTATCAAGGTCATGATCTTTGGACATCTAAGAACATAAAATATGATTTTCAGAATCTCTGAGTTTTTCCTTCCTGACTATCGTACAGGTAGAGGGGTGAAAACCATCCATAAGAGGTAACCAAATCCATTCACATTCCCAATGAATATCTAAAATGATGTCAAATTCCTTGATGCCATTCCTAGTAGATACAAACCCGATTTACTACTAAGATCCTATTCCACAACACTTCCCTTCCCAGAGGTATATAAAATCTCAAATTCAATAAATGAGTGGATCTCTATCCATGGCCTCAATATCATGTTCAGATCATTCTGAGAGCGGATATAATTGAGACTCTGGTGGTCATAATAGATGATAAATCACTCACCCATAGGTTAGTGTCACTACATATTAAATATGAATAATACTACTTCTAACTCATGATCATGGGACAAAAAATTCTACTCATGTGTCATCCACTATTGTGAAATATATGCAATAACTTCTTTCCCCTACATCAAGACACAACCAAGCTCAATTCCAGATGCATCACAGAACACCTTGAACTAAACACCCTCTTATGTAAATCACAAGATGATAACTCTCATCAATTTCTACCTCAACTGGTATAAACACTACTACAACATCTCCATCCCCTTGAATGGATTCCCCTATCATATCGAAGCTATCAGGGGAACTGCTACTCATAAAAAGTCGGGTACAAACCTCTGATAGTATCTTGCCAAACTAATAAATCCTCACACCTCCGTAGAAATTTTGGGTAGTTCAAAAGAATACACCACCACAATATTTGATGGATCCTCTATATCTAAATCCTCTAAAATCCCTTGTCCAAAAAAATGACCTCTCATATCCAAAAATAAAAACTTGAGGGTTATGGTAATGTTATTTTTCTCAGATTCTATTGATAAGCATCTCTAATGGTATCATATGCTCCTCCTATGACATCGAGGACACTAGGCTGTCATCCATGAAGACAACCAACCAGTATACGTATGGCTGGATGATTCTATTTATGAGACCCAGGAACACTTCTATGGAATTTATCAGACCAATTTTCACACCATGTACTCTTATTGCCTGTAAAAACATCTTAAAGTTGTCTTCGGTACGTCCTCATCCCGTACTCAAAGATGGTGATAGCCATATATGAGGTCAACCTTTGAGAACAAATGCACCCTTTTCAACTGATCAAAGAGGTCATCCATCCTTGGTAATTAACACTTCCCTTCATGGTCACCTGCTTCAGTCACTAGATTTCCACTCATAACCTCAAGATCCCATCATCCCTCTTAGAAATCAAAGTTGGGGATGCCCAAGGTGAAAAAATATATCTCATGATGCCCTTCCTCTATATGTCCTCCAACTATACTCTTAACACACAAAGCTCTCCAAGATTCATCTCATATACATGATTAGATATCAGTTCCATCATGGGGTATAGATCAATGTAGAATTTTACCTCCATGAAAGGAGGTAATCCAGAAACATCCTTAGGAATGATGTCTTCATACTCATCCACCACTCTAGGAAATAGAGGAATCAATCCATCCACTACACTGAAGGTCAAGATATCAAAATGATGATTAATCAGTTTCATCCTCCTATGGTAAGTCTATAATTTGATGCATGTTCTTCCTTTAAGTTTACAAGGGATAACATAGTCCCATCAATATGGACACACCACACACAACATATAAAACAACCAATCTGAGATAGGACATTGGATAACTATTCCATACTGAGAATAACTCTGTAAGGCCTCGATACCGATACTATGAGATAGGAACTGAAACTCTCACCTAAAAGATAATGGTCACACTATCTGAACCACTCTATGATCATCAAAATCCCACCCGTAAGTGTCTCTAAGTGTATTTTTCACTATATTGGTATCACCAGAATCAATGATTCTAAAAAAATGGTTGTGATAACTGAATAATGACTAGAACATATGACTATAAAAATATCATATAGGTGGAAAAGACATCGATAATACATCTAATCATTCCTGGATCACTGAGGTCATAATCATCCATTGCATGCTGTTCATCATGTCCTTGTCCACCAGCTCATTGAGCCTTGTGTGGAACACAAGGGGGTGGTAGCGATAATACATAAAAACACCCCCACCTATGGATTCTCTTCATATTCTTCTACAACATCCTATTTTAATTTAACCACTCAGATACTGCCTCTTCCTATACCTTTATGTCCCATCTACCATCTTCTGATCATCTATACGATGGTTCAGAAATTATTGTTCCAGATATCCACGACTGCAACATAAGAAACATAGTATGTCCTCCAGCTAAATCGCTCTACCCTGGGATCCCTATACTAATAACCATGTGTCCTGAGTGATCCCCTAGAGTTATTGACCGTCTCAAGTCCCTTAAATTATTTTTGGCTACCTACCGCCAAAGATCTATATAGCTAGTTCTTGGTGGTGGCTCCCACTACCTATGTCAACTCTACCAGAAAGATCTCCACAAGTATATCTCACTCCAGTACCCTAACATATGTCAGAATTCTAATGGATACGATGGTTTCCATTACATCCTAGTGTAATAATAGATCACATGCCTAGTTTTTGAATAACTGGTCATATAAAATATACCTGGAGTATAGGGAATGATCTGTAAACCTCACGGTGTACTCTGCCAATGACTAACTTCCTGAATGAAGATATAGAATCTCTTATATGCTCAATGATCATAATATTGCCGTAAATAACTCGTATTTCAAGATAAATTTAATGTATTACCAAGAGAGAGTCATCTCATCATATGTCTCGGTTAGTAAGCTCTGTCATAGACCGACTAATCCCTGAGTAAGATTCGCAGCTAATACTGCCATATGTTCTAAATGCATCCTCACAAGGTGGAAGACTTGGGTGAAAACATCCATCCAATCCTCAGCTACCTAGGGGTTTTATCACCCCATCTCGTTGGAGGTATCTGCCTCTAGAATTAATGAAATGATGTTAGTCTACTGGAATCCTCAATTAGTAATGTTCGTAGAAACAAATCCTCGATGATTTGTGGTATCGAGGGTATATAACCCGGATGTTCTGCCATCGGTACAAAACCATGTATCATTACCTCGTCACTAGGAGGATTATACCCATTATCACACAATGGAGTCATGGATAGTTTTCTATGTAGAGGAATCCTAAAGTAGAATAATATATCCCAATATGAATATAGAATACATAGTGAGATGAATCAAGAAGTATATGAGAACACATCCAAATCCTATATAATTTATTTACAATTTTTTTCCATACAAAAAGTGTTTTCATATGTTGAGTCTAAAAGAAGAATTTGGAGTCATGGTGTAGGGATATAATGGTTTCCGAACAAACACTCGAATCCCTCTCCGAAAATCCGATCTCAAAACACATAACATGGTTTCCTAAAACTAATCTCATAGACTCTCAGTCCTTATGTAGGATCGACAAGATTTTATACCACTATAACGTGACCTATCCGAAAGGGTCTCATACCATTACTACACTATGAAATCCTACAATAGGGTAGGGTTAGGTGACTAGCACCAACTCATAATATCTCACAAGTGAGAGGCATTTACTTATGTACATGTACAAGCACCCATATCTCCAAGACCAATAAGATGAAAAGTAAAAACAATAAGTCAACATGAATGTATAAAACTAAGATACCAAAAAATAAGATTGTAGAAAATGGGATGTAAACAAGGCCATAATACATGCCCACCCAAAAACGAGTCATGAAATGTTAAATTAAAAGTTTTTGAAACTCATCCACAGAAAACCCCACATAAAGGGTAGGAACAACGAAAAATGTCTACAGACATAGGAGCACACCTCGACTACCTACTCTCTTTATTCTCCAACTGGTCCTGGTCCACCTAGGAATCCATCCATGCATTGATCATCATCACAAGACACGACACATGCTGGTAGAGCCTATGTAGGGGTGAGTATTGAAATAATCAATCAGACATATATGAAAAGAGAAAGTAATTCCACAATGAAATACATGAAGTAAAAAACAAGGATATAAAATGAGTATAAAAATAGATAATGCATGAAGGATACCACAAGTAATATGATAATTATACCAATATGAGGATATATAGTTAGATCACATTGTTATATGTATATAGTCCGCAAAAATTGGGCCATCATATGAAACAAAAAAATCCCCAACATCATTAAGACACATAGCCCCGATGAGACAACCATTCTTAAAAAGAGACAAAACCTTTGTTAATACACATAGTCTAGGTAAGAAAACTAGTATCATTAAGTCATATAGTGTCATAATGTGAATTAGTATCAATGTCACATTATCTCAAAGTCAAATATTCTAATTTTCACATAGTCTCACTGTCACATCCAGACACAAGAGTTCGATCGTAGTACACTCATTTCAAGAGAACATAACATTTATTCCAATTTTTCATATTTTAAAATCCACAATAACTCCCTTAAATCACCTCAAAGGTATCTACTTGTTGAAGCGATCTCAAATATGCAAACTACTCATCAAATAGACACATGGTTTGGATGTTATGGTTATTTTTCTAAAAAAGTCTGACCAGGTCCAGACCTGTCCTACCTGAACTGGCCAACCCCATTAAGAAGATAGTTCCACCCCACTATGCCACCAGGAGTGTCTTTAACACCTAGGTATTTTCTGTGTCGTGGGATATCGTGCTATGATGCACATAGTCAACCTTGACTGCATGCCTCCCCAATCAATACGGTGTCGTTCTGTGTTCCATGCGGCCGGCCTGCTGCTTTTAGCATTCCCACACCATCATCACCATTGTGGGATCTATTCGGCCTCCCAAACACATAAGAGGACACCCTTCCACATCCCCCTTGTATCCCCATATCATCAATGTCGTATTCTCCAAAATCTGTTGTGTGGTACTGGCATCGCCCCTCTTACGGACCTATAGTCATCCTCCAGTGCTCTAATTTGTAAACATGGACACATATTCAATCCTTGTGTAACAATCTTTAGAATCATGGCCTCCATTCTAACATTCCATTACTCCAGGGGTACGATTTTTCTCAAAGCCTCCCAAAAACTCGAGTTGTGACCATAAGTGTTAAATAAAGACGAATGAATAGAAGTTTGTGTTCATAGTCAAGTTCAGGTATGGGGAAATATCACAAATAAAACCATATTCTATCGGGATTTTGTATCAATTGTAAATGAAGGGTAAATCTACATCTTCATCATTCTTTGATCTTTCGATCTCTAATACATGTTACGATCTTGGAATCTATGTCACCATTGAGAGAACGTCATTCTCCATGTGTTTGGGAAATACCAAGAATATGGTCATGACCATAGATTATAGAAAAACTAAAATATAAATAAAATGAGAGGTTATTCAAAAATAAAATATTTTTATTAAATATTTTCATACTGATACATCCAAAAACTAACTTTCATAAATGACCCATGCATGTCGTTGTTAGTCCCCATCTAAGTTTAACTCGCTACTCTGAATGTAACAATTCCCTCAGGTTTTTGATCAGGGGACATATTTAGATATTATTACACAATTTTAGAAAAAATGATTGCATGAATTATTAAAAAATGACTGAATTTCAACAAGAATTCATAGCACAATAGTCCTCAAGAACCACACACCCTCTCAGCACCTAGTCTATGAATATTTCAAATTGAATAAAAAAATTTAAACACGAAAAAAAACTATGTCATTACAGTATTTATATTATTTAAGAGAAACTATAATCAAGCCCACAATTTTTTTGTATTAAAATAACAAATTAAAAATAGAACTACTAGTTTTTGAAACTCAATTTACAACCTCCTCGAGAGAAAAAACATGGATTTATATATTTCATTTTTCTAGGGGATAAATTATTTGATTGATTTTTTCATGAAAAAAAACTCACACCAGGAAGACATCATAATTTCAATAATAATTTATACTGATCAAATTTAATAGGTATAAGAATAATTGAAAACCATTCTCTCTTATTACCCCTAGAGTTTCTTTTATAGGAATTAAATAAAGATCATCATCTATTAGATAAAATAATAAATGTATTCAACCTTTCATAAAACTCTCCTTCTATTTAATTTTCATTATTTTTATAACCTTATAAATCTATTTATGTGTATGTTTGATATTGGGATGATCCAATCACTAAATCAAACCATAATGAATATAAAGAAGAATCCACCTCCAAGGATAATGTTTTGGTATCAGGAATTGGAATTAATAATGGTTGTGCATGATAAGATATAAATTCATATATATAATATTTAGTGGGTAAATAAAATTTGTAATAATATTGTTCTATCATTATTTAAATAGAAATATTCATTGATTCCACCATTTATACTTTTACTATAACATCAATTAATCCATACATAGATAGTAATGAATGAGAAGAAAAGACGACAATAGAATAATATGGGTATCTAGAATAGAAAATATAGGATATATGGTGACAATAATATGTTTTCTATAATAAATTGAGCATCATATAGAGGGAGATAAAAAAATTAAATTCCTAAAAATAATTTTTCCATGTCTGTCTTGAATTTACATAACTTACAATATTTACATGGGTGGTGGGAATAATTTTATTTTTTTGGGGTTTTAGGCTTCTTATTTTAACTTACGGACATTGGTTAAAAAACTATGTTGGTTAATTTTAGGGTTTCTACACAAATTTTATGATATTATATAATAAATTATAACATTCTTGCTACAGGTTTTATAAACACAACACCAACTTAGTAGAAAGGCATTGGCCAATATTCTATACATCTTTCCCAATTTAAATTTAATCTAAAAAAATATCAATTTTTATTTTCCCATTTTTGGTTTCAATAGTTGTAATGCATGATATTTCCTCACATAATTAGAGAATACTATGGTAGTATATTCCCTTCTCATTTATTAATACTAACCATATTTATTAAATTCATGATCATTATGGAAGGGTTGTAAAATATTTTTGTGGTATATGAGTTCCACATGTTGTTTGGGGTTTTAATAGTATATTGTATATTTTTTTCATTTTATAAAAAAATTATCATCTAATAATATATAATTCGTTTATTCCAAAAAACCTTAATTGGAGAATTTATTAATTATTTTGAAAAAATAGACTTTAAATGATTGTTGATATGAATTATTTATCCTCAAACTTTCTTTTAAATTAACATTATGACTTGTAATGATTTTTTAAATCTATTCCCATGAGAACTAAACCCAATAATTTTCCAAAAAATCATTATTTTATATAATTATTTTAAAATATTGCTCTTGAACCCCTCCCTTTATAGAGAGACACTGGGAAATTATTTTTTAAAAATTTATAATTATTTATTTCCACTGATTAAAATTTCAGGATTTATTTTTAAATAATTCAGGATATCGTTTTTTATCCCATATTTCCATGATAGATTTAATGTATATAAAACATTATTATGCCTTTATTTGACCATTAATTTAATGTTTTTATCAATCCAAATTTCATAAAAATTTTACATTACATATATTTATTATATATATATTCCTATTATTACTTCAGTTTTTAATGATGGGTTAGAAGATTTAAAATTTACTCCATTGGAAGGTTTTCAATATTTTTTAAATGTGTGTTTGGTTATATGTTTTTGAGCATTGAAATTTTTATAGGAAAGGGTTATGTTCTCTATATGCATGTATTATCCCATTCATCATGTAATTATATTTATTAAAAAGAACACATAATAATAAACAAATTTGTATTTAATGATAATATTAATAAACAATGTTGATTAAATATCATTAATTGAGAATAATTATTAATTTATTACCCCTATAAATTGATTATATGGTATTAATTTGTAAATTAATTGATTGATGTTGATTCAAAGGAGTTACATGAAAGGTCTTTTATTTTAATTTAGAGATGACCTCTACTTTTCATCCATAATTTCTAAAATATAAAAAATTTATCAAAATCCACCGATATGTCCATAAAATATTACTCCTCAATAAATAAATATTAGTTGTATAATATTGAAGAACAATTAGGCATTATAAAATATTCTAATGACACATTAATTTTCCTTGTATGATAATAGCTCTATTTATATTATATAATAAGGGAAAAGTGACATAAATTAATTTTTGATAATGACTGTGATAGGTTCCTTAATATATAATCAATGTTAAAAAAATTATAAGTATAAAAAATTTGATAAAAATGTATTTCAAAATATGTACATAATAATATTTATTTAATCGAAATATTGGAATTTCATACCATTAACTATTATTGGAAATTTATATGTGAAATTTGTAAATCACTATGTTCCAAATGAAATGAGTATGGGTGTAAATAGAGCCTAAATTTAATGAAAATGGAATTGAATTTCTGTATGTTAAATCGAAAAAAAATTATAACATCTAGGGCGTCAATGAAACCTTTTTTTAGATAAATATCTACATTTAATTTTATATTTGTGAAAAATTAGTTTTTAATTGATTTATTCCTATTGAATTTATTTTATGATTATTATATATAATTATTATTGTTTGAGTTGGTTTGGTTAGGTTATATTTTGATTTAATTTTTATGGAGATGATTAAAATTATTTTTGGGTTTCTATATGATATTAAACAATATATCTTGTTTTTTCATATGAATAATTGAAAAAATGTTGATATTTGGTTTAATTAAATCATGGATTCCCAAATTCCACAATATTTAAGCTAATTAAGTTGGTAGAACTATATACTTTATCCATGAAATTGATGGATTGTAATAATACACATATAGGTATGATCCTATGTAAGAGTAATCTACATTTTAAGACTACTATATAAGAGTACCTTAATAAAATATTATTATACGTATAATTAATATATATTTTAGAATATTCTCAAACTTAATATTTATGCCTTGAAAAGATCTAATTCCATAAATGTTCCAAAAAATTTCTATGAAAAATTAATTTAATTATTTCTAATTCTAGTTCAAAATATGTTATCATTGAAATTTATATCGAGACAAGAAATTTAAATCACATTCCAACTTCATGAAAAAATGTCCATATATTGAATCAGATATCAGAAATCCTGCATGGATCTCAAGATAATTATTCAATAATGATGTAGACTATAAGATCAATCCAAGTGTACTATGGCATACATTCATCAGATCTCCTAACAAATTGACTATTATCATATTTCTGGTATATACAAATATGGAAGCACTAAAAATTCCATGATATGTGTCACTAATATGTTTAAAATTTCATGTTAAAATGAGGGGGTCAGATGATTCTTTAGAGTAATGAATGATTCAAATAATGTAGAAAATCCAAATTAAAGGTTAACTATACTCATAAAATACAGACACCCAAATACAATCCATAAATAACAATCTTGAATAAGATCTAAAATATAGTGTGTTGTGAATAAAAAGTGAACTATTACTCTATGTAAGTGTTTTATGATTCGAAGATAATATTTATTCCTTGTTTGTTATCCATTTAATGGATTTAGTATAGTTTATAATATTATTAATGTTATGAAACATATTAAAATAGTTATTTATCTATTTATATTTGAGTTTTTCATCCCATGTCATGTATCTCTAATGATATATTATTATTTTGTATTTTTTCAAAGGGTTCGATGGAAAAGTTATAGAGCTCATAAATCGTAGTTTCACATTTTATATTATGTTTTCCTTTATCTATGATGGGTAATTTAGTGTATAATATACTAGTGATGATGGATCTCATGCATTATTGACAATTCATACATTCATTATTTGGTACAGAAAAGATTTATTTCTGCCATCTCATGCCTCATGGAACTTATGTTTTAAATATGTGATTTTGGTCATGAATAATGTAAATTTGGATTGCCTGTATATTTGTATCGGGACATATCAAGGTTTTTGTTTTCATTTCTACCCATTGATGTAGGTGGGATCAATTTGTTTTTTATGTTTTACCTGAATATTTATTTCAACAATTCATTTAGGGAATGTAAATTCATTAATGGTTCGATTGAATAAGAAAATCGATTTAATAAAAAAAAATGTATAAGGATGATGCATGTGACTGAACCATAAGATACATCCCTATTCCTTGTAATATTTCTTTAATTTTTTCCTTCTTCGACAAAAATATACTTCCTTTTTTCATATTTTATTTATTTTTTAATATAAAATATATATTTTTTAATATATAATTAATGTGAAAAATATTGTTTCAATTCATGAGATAATCCAACTTATCCACAAGGATAAATTATTATAGATCATGAATTATAATAATAATAACCATGTGACAGAAAATTATCTATGTTTTCATTGAATCCATAAATTTTAGACATTGTATTTCTTTTTATTTCTTTTTTATAGTGTTTCCCTCAAATTAATTTTTAAAATTCTTTTTCAGCATTAAAATTATTAATATATGAAAATATTATAATAATATATTTATAGTAAAACCAATTTTAATGATTTATTTTATATTCATTTAAAATGGAATGTTACATTAAATCATACTAATTATTTTTTTCACATACCTTTCATAAAAAAATTAGGTTTATATTGACCTAGATTTGAGTAATACTAATAAAGATAAGTAATTTTTCTACTAGAAAAATTATTTCATAATTTGATTTTTTTATAGAATTCCACAAGACAAATTTTTTCAATTTGTCCCATTATGATGGGAAACAATGAATTCCTTTTCATTTTATATTAGTTTTTGATGATATATTTTAAATAACATCATCGAGTCTCCGTAAAACCTATTCTTTTTTTTTGATTCATATGGAAATTGTTATGGGGTAATATTTATGTAAATAATATTTTTATTTTATTATGATGTTATCATTAATTATAGTATGGGGTCATTTTTTATATTTTTCCATTTTCGGTTGTGTATTACATTTCAAAATCATTTATTTTGAATCACTGAATTTTCAATATATCAAAATGTGAAGATAGGATCTTAGATCAATCCTCAATGTTTTGGAATTTATTTTAATTGGGTATAATAGACCCAACTTATTTTATTTGAGACAATAAAACTTTTTTCCAAGACACGGTTATAGGGAACATCTCACAGGTAATGTGGTATGATGACTCTAGTGACATGGACAGTTGAAAAACATTAGTTCATTACAATATGAATCAATATTAACTAAAACATCAATATATACCATACCTCACCAAAACATGGAATACCCCAACATGTTTTATTTACCTCTTTTCAACATCACCAAAATATAAAACATTTTCCCTCTTTCATCTTCTTAATCTTGTCCCTTAATATATATAGATAATATCTCTATAATACATTATATTAAAAATTGAATGTTTTATATAACTATATTTTCTTTATACTCATAAATATTTCCACCTATAGTGGACAAATAATCATTTCAGAAAAATCAATTGATCATCTTTTCCATTATGATTACATCTGTAATGGTCAAATTTATGTAATCATTATTTCATCAATAATTCTCTTATAATACTTTAATAAATGTCGGAATATAAAATATTCCTTAATAATATGTCCTTAGGTTCTTGTAGATCATTGTTGTCTATTTGATTATCGCCAAAAAATATTTTTTTTCCTTTTGAGGTATTTATTTCAGAAATTTTTTCATTCCAAATAACTATTTATAAAAATTAATAACAATGAATATAAAATGGATTCCAAATGAATAATGTTTCAATTCTTTTTCATTTAAAAAAATATTTCCATTAGGGGACATCTTGAAAAAACATTGATTTTTAACTATTCATAAAATTATCCTACAAAAAATCGATCCATTATTTATGAAATATAATGAAATATAAAATTTATATACGATGAGAAACATATTTCTTATAAATCGGATCAATATATTTCATGAAAAATATAGTTATCATTTAAGATAGATTAAAGGGAATAAAACAAAACACCGTTATTGAAGAACACCTTTAATTTTTTCTTACAAATATATCATTTTTACTCAAAAAATTATGAATATGCCATCCCTATAGCACTAAAACATTCATATTATAGAGACCAATACATTTGGGATGTCCATTTATTGAAAATTTTGGGGTTAATTTAATAATTTTATATATATTTTAATTACAAGTAAATATAACCTATAAAAACGTATTAAATAATAATTATACCTTACCGTTGATATTTTAATTTGGGATATACCATTAAGAATGATCTTATTAGAAATTTTTGATTATTAGATGTTGAGTTATTAATATAAATTTTTTATAATTTTTTTAAAAAAATTTACATATTATACTATGGTGATGTTAGGAATAAAATACTATAAAAAGTATCTAATTAATATTCTATTGTTTTATCAAATATATTGGTTTGATTCTAAATTATTAGATTAATATGTGTGATTAACATATGATGTAAAAAAGTACATTTATGATATATTATTCATATTATGAATGATTTGTAAACATGATATTCATGTAAGAGATATGTACTTTTTACTATAAAATTATGGTTTTAGTAAAAATTATATACATATATTAAACCATTATTATCAAAATTTGAACAAAAATTATAGCAATTTTTCTGTTGATTAGTGGAGAATATAAATATTGATCGATGCATTTATAATAAATAAAAATAAGGGTAGTCTATCATGGTGATTTAGGGTTGTGAAAACATACCATTTTATATTAAATATATTTTTTATTTACTCATATTTTTAAAAAATCCTAATGGGTACTTAATTATAAAAAATTTAAAATTAGGATGGACATGGGATACGAAAGATGAAATTCTAGTTTTATATAATATATAAATTTTTTTCATTTTCATTGAATATAAATATGATTTTTAGTTATGATGTAAAGAAAAAATGTGAGAATTCATATATTTTTTCCCTAATAAATGAAATTTTATTGAAATATTGAGAAGGGGGTCAATCAACAGAGAATGAGTTTCTTTTATTTCAATAAAATTGTCCTAAGTTACTTATTATTTTTAGTATGTACTGAATAGTTTTTGATAAAACTGACACCATTATTTAATGATGAGGACTTATGAAATTACACACAAGGTATTTTTATAAAATTAAACATAATGAGGGTGAAAATTCTTTTCATATGAGTATTATAATATATATAAATAATTACATCAAATCATATCATAAATTGAATTACTAATATTGATGTCTAGGTATTATCTTTGATCTATAGTGAAAAAAATATTTTAAATGAAATTAAAAAATATATGAAAATTGATTCTTTGTTAATCTATGGATGATTATACACTAGTTATTTCATTTAGATGGAACAATCTGTGGATTAAATGTATAATTGTAATGAATTATTATCTTCCAAGGATAAAATTATCTAATATTCTATGTTGTTATGAACATTTGGTTCCTATTGTTTAAAATAATCACTAAATAGTATTTCATTCCCTTCATAATAGAAATATATTACACAACTAATTAATTATTTAGAAATTCAATAAAAATGAAATCATTCAATTAGGTCAATATTCTATAAATATGGAAATAATATTTAAAAAATTTAAAATCATTAAATATCTTCATCAAATTGGATTCAAAATATCTCTATGTGATAATGGTAGAGTTCCTAAAATAATATATGCTTTACTATATTTTGTCACTTATTTTGGTTTCCTTTATTGTTATTTATTATGTGAATCATCGAATATGCCCTCTCCTATAATCATTTTTATATGAATCGAGATTTTATAATATTTTATTATAGTTTTTATATATTTAATGAAATAATAATTCATTTATTGAATGACTTCTATGAATTAGTGAAAACGTTTTTAATATATCAAATAAAATTTGAAATTTATATTTCCCAAATATACGATGATTGAACTCAAAAAATGATATATATATTTATATGAGGAAAAAATATTGTATACCTTGAAATGTGAAGACTATTCATCTTCATCCATTCATATACATGAGGAAAATGAATCTTATGTATCCATCAGACTCCCACTCAATACTATTACAATGGGATTGCAGGAATCACTCATCGTATGGGTGGGATTCTCCTTCACTCCATAGAATTCAAATGACTCTCATAGAAAATAAGGATGGAGGATAAATATTATGGGAAAATATAATTTTCAAAATGTAAGAAAAATGTGAATAGTAACCATATAATGGTGACTACTCCCTTTATATATTCCCTCATTGACACTTCTTTAGTTAGATGCACTTACTCATCTAATACAACAAATAAGAAATTAACATTTGATTGTATAATAATTCACATGATGGTTGTACCTACAATGATTTTCATTATATAAAAATGTCTTATTTAAGAAAATAAATGAGGAATATTCACATAGAAGTTAATATATTTTTATTTCACTATCATAACATTTATCGGGATTTCATATATATCTTACTATACGACTTCTAATCATATGATATAACCTCAAAATTCCTTATTATTTGGATTTTTTTTGCAAAATAAATTTATTTCAGAACATATGATATAACAAAATTATATAACAAGATAAAACCAATCACGATTTAAAATTTTATTTGTTTATTGAATATGAAATTTAATATCCCACTTACACTAAATGTTTGTGGATTATTTTTTGAATTCAACCATATACTATATCATAAAAATAACTTGTAAAAATATATACAATAGTGTTTTCACATATCCTCCAAAATTATTTTTTAATTAAATCATGGACATAACATTATGGGACATCATTCCAAGCATCTTTCATAACACCCATCCAAATTTTAATTTTTACAAACACTAAAAATATATATCGGAAAAGAATAGAAAAAACATTCCTTATTCAGTCAACATAAATTGGAGTATTTACATTCGATTATATAACTGATAACACCAATTAAGTAATAAATCACAAAATGAATGAATATTGGGGTATCTATAAATTTTTTTGATGAAATTATGGAAAAACTAATCTGGGACGTTCTCCATCAAACACATGTATCTCTATACCTATGACCACCAACTACATCATATACAGGAATGAGTTTTTATATAATCTATTTTTTCATGAAATAATTTAACCATGATAAATGTATGATGTAAATCCACTATATCAAACTGAAAAACTCTCAATTATCCCATTATATACTATAATGATTGATTAATATACCACACATCATTCACCTATTTATATGACCGCACAAATGACCCATGAATCAAAAGATATGTATGTCCAATGTGTTATATTCATATTTTTATATGCATAAAAAGTATATCTCAATAATGGTTCGAATTATGATACTTTTTTAACTGATGAGAAATACCAGTTTAGTTATACATCATCTAATTAAAAGTCTAGCAACCTACCCAACCACTCCATGATTAAATCTCTTCATGGATTTCACAAAAAATTGTAGAGAAGTATGGACATATTCATTATATTTATTTGATAAAAATAGGAACGAGGGCTATAAAAAAGTATTTTTACACTATGTAATTATAAAATAT
This sequence comes from Viscum album, assembly GCA_963277665.1. Taxonomy (NCBI): domain Eukaryota; kingdom Viridiplantae; phylum Streptophyta; class Magnoliopsida; order Santalales; family Viscaceae; genus Viscum; species Viscum album. Next base: position 241,040,927 of record OY728160.1, on the reverse strand, counting down.
GAATATTAGGATTGATGATGTACGAGACACAGTAAACATATCATAAATGAACATTGAAATTTTATAATAACCAATTAGTTGAATCGAAATGTATTAATAGAACTTATAATATTATTAAATAAATATATAATGTTTTTACTTATTGAATATTAAATAATTAATTAATTCTTAAAAATATGTTTTTAATTTTTAGAAATATTATTTTATTATTTTGAAATACATATTTTTAAAAATTATTTATATTCATATTTTTGATAATTTATTGAAATTATTTTTTAGATCAGTATAATTTTTTTTATAAAAAACAATATCATTTTGATATAATCATATCAATATTATCTTATGTTTATATTTTGGAATATTTCTAAAGGGAATAATTTTACTGGTTATTGCGGTAAATACATATTTTTATCAAAAATCATATTTTATTCAATAATACCCATGGATAAAATTTTATTCTAAAATGGTTTAAAACAAAAATTAGATCTATAATATTATTAATATACATGAAAATTCATTGGAATCAATTTTTTTAATTAAAATTGTATAATATCATTTCTAATCAAAAAAGAATTTTTTTCGTAATGATTTCTTTCCTTAAAATAGTATCATCACATATTGAGTAATATAATTAAAATTAAATTATGTACATGATAAATATTGAATTCAGTTATACTGATTAAATATTTGGAATCATGAGTTTCAAATTTGGAAAATATGCCCATGTTATTTAAAGTCAACATAAAAAGTAACTATTGTAAAAATTTTCAACATAGTAAAGGGTAAAACATGATAATATAATAAAAAAACTATGTTATAAGTGCATAATAATTCTCCAAAAAACCATTATAGATGATTTTAAATCTTACCTTATAGCCTTAATCTCAAAATTTATTCATTTAATGTAATGATTTCTTTAAAAATTACCAATATAATATTTAAATAAATTAAAGTTACAAAATATAACTTTAATAGTTTTATATATCTATGATGAATCCACATATGGAATAAATAATGTTATCCATTATAGAATCCCCTTTTTTTGAACAAGAGTAAAATACCACTGTTTTTAACTTTTTCGTTTACTATGTCCGTTGTTTTTAAAACCAAGTTTCAGAACATAATTCGGAGTCTTAGAACACTTGTATGTGTTGTTTTTGGGCACGGGTGATGTCCTGAGTAGTCTCCTGAGTGGCTCGAGAAGTTTCAGTAGTTTTAGACTCTAAAAAAATAATGTTTCATAAGACATCATAGGGCATACAGTAAGTGCATGATCTGCTAAAATGTGTGGCCCACTCTAAGAAACTGTACGACCTTGTTTAAAAAGTAGCGGTGGATTTGTGACGGGCTCCACATGGTTTACTAAACTATATGCCTAGATTGTGCAGGGTATGTCATAGAGGAATTAGGCACCACATGGTTTGTTCATATTTTGGAAACATGTGGGTCTTAACCTTGCATGACACAATATTTTAGAATTATAATTATTTTAAAATTTTAATTAAAATAAAAAATTAAATCAGTCAATTCCTCACCCCCTCATTGACTCGACCCACAGTGTGTTGCATTCCAAAGTGGCCCCCCCTTTGATGCACCTCCTGACCTCCTCTCCTCTTTGATCTTCATCTGGTTTCCTTTATTTTTCTTGGCCAATTCCTCATGATGAGTCATATACTTCCTTATACATCTTTCTTCTAGCATCGCATTGACCTATTCGGCTCCCCGTGAGGTGAGACCAAACCCTAGAATTTATGGATAATGTTTATTTTTGGTTTTTTAAATCTTATGTCACTCTAAAGGTCTCTTAATACTTGTAGGTGAATGTTCTAGAACCTACTGCCAAATTAGAGCCAGTTTGGGTGTTTTCGGTCGGCCAAAAACATTTCTGGGTAAGGTTTATACTTTATTCCTTTTTTTCACTTCTTGAATTAAGATATTTATGTGTCTTTGTCGGAATGGCCCGAAGGCCTTCCATGTTTTATTATTTGATAATCCACCTTTCAAGTGGGGAGGTATATCCCTTACATGTCCCGAAGCCTTAGAGACAATTACATGAACCTTAGGTTTTAGAGGGAATAACCCAGAAAAGTCAACTTTAAACGGCTCCTCCCCATCTTATGTTAGGAAATCACCACTCCACCTTCACTATGGTATCATCTAGCTTTCTTATGCAATGCTACATAGGCCTCGTACCGATGGAAAATCCACACACACCAATTTTTTCCAATTTCAGTTAGCTCTACTCCAGAGAATGCGCCTTCCCTGAAACCTCATATGTACCCTAGTCCCTTGTATTATGACTGTTACTTCTTCATTCATGTGTCCTGAAAGCCTTGGGGTGGCCCTAAATCCTTAAGGTATCCCGATGGTCTTGAGAAACAACTGGCCCGAAGGCCTGGGGTGGCCCGAAAGCCTTGCAGAACCTGAGGAACAAACTGTTGACTTAAAGGCCCAGACGGATAAATAGTTCCGGCTGTTACAGTACCATACAGTGACTGCTACAGTGACTGCTATAGTACCGCTCCAGTGCCTGGAAATTCTCCTCCACCTGGATTTGATCTCAGGTCTTTGGGATGCACCTTCCGAGTCCTCGCACCATTTAAACGGTAGGCCATTGAGCTATTCTGGGTGATTTCATGTTTATTTGGTTCATCTTTGACACTTGATGTGATGGTTTTTCTTTTTTTTCATAGTCCCACACCATTTAAATTGTGTTCTTTAATTAGTTTAAGCTTCCAAGTGTTAAATGTGTAGTGATTCTGCCCATGGAGGTAGGTTTCAAGTCTCCAAGCCTTTGAAAACTCAACTCTGTATGAATTGGCATGTAAATATATTAATGTGGCTTCCCCCATTACATTTGAAAATATACGTGGTAGTGATTACACACATATTAGGATCGGTGTTCTCATTTATATGTATATAAATGCATGTATAAGTGTGTGGCAACTATTATATGCATATTAGAATTTGGGTAAGGATCCCCTTGAGAAATCCCATGGCCATGTGAGTGCGTGCATATGGGATATGAGTCCTTGAACATTTGTGGAAGTGTATATACTCAGTAAGGGATCATCTCCTTTTAGTTAGAAATCTCTAATAGCCAAATTGGATGGCTTTGTTCGACCCTGAGATAGGGTCCCTTTTAAATCCATTAAATATTATAAATGCTTCAATAAATTTCTTACTACACTTTATTTATAGTTTATATTAATGTAATGATGTATCTAAATTGAATTTTCATTAATTCAATTTATCACGTTTCATATTTAAAGTGATAATGGTGATAATTAATGTTTTTGATAAGAAATATATTGATTTTATAATAAAACCCCTCAATTGAGGTGCAATGGCTTCTTGCTAAAAAGTAGTGGTTATAACATTATTTCTTGACTTTTAGGGTTTAAAATTCTTATGGGTTGATTCTATGTTAAAATACATCATGGTTTGGACATGGACCTAATGGAATTAGAGACACTGATTTTCCCTTTTTAAAAGATTAAATGGCCAAAGTATTGACTATGTGTTTGGCTCAGTTTTTAGATTGGAATTACCCATGTATGTAATTTTCCTTTCCATATATACTCGGAGCCATATAAATGAAATTAACATGTTTTAGTAAATATAATGAGTTAAGTCAAGTGCATTTTTAATGCTTAATGATTGACCCTAAAAAAATTACCAAATTATTATCAAATGTCTTGAATGTTAATAAAACCTTTGATGACACATGGTTTCCCATGTCAGAATTCCATGGGTAGACTCAATGGGTTTTAAAACTCATACTTTGGGAGATACATGGATTACCATATAGTAATTACATGGATGGACTAATGTTTATGAGAGAATAATTGGTTCCACATCCCGGGAAAATATCACCATGTTACAGGATGGTAGAGGGTTAGACCTCGACTTTTCAAAATGCCTTTATGGATTTTACTAAATGGTTGAAATGCTACATTGCCTTGTAACACTAATTAAACGCTATGCTTGGACCAAATGAACATGATTGTTAACTGTGACTTCATTACATGGTTGCAATGCTACATGTTCTAACCAGACTAATGGATGACAATGCATGGACCAATAAATAAATGGTTTCAACTCTACATTACCTACCCATACTAAGGGAAGGAATCTCTTATACCAAATGAACTACGACATGATTTCCATATAAAAAAGGAATGCGTAGACTTAGGATCACCATGGATTCTTAGAGTAGAATACCATAGTACTCAATAAACCTATTCCTATTCAAGGATGTGGCTTTCTTAGTTTGATACACACATAGACTCTAGTCCTTGTCTATTCATAAATTATTACAGGATTCCATGGATACACTGCCTGGTTCTAGAATTGACTTGTAGGTTCCATGGTAAACCCACATTGGGCTCTGTTGTTTCATATGCCCATTTTGGTTTTTTCGATATCTTTGGACATGATTGGTGCCTTATTATTTAATTACTTGGATGAAGATCCTTAGATTACACTCTTACCCCTTATCTAAACTCAGATACTAATAAGTTAGCATTCCATGAGATCTATGTTACCTTATTTGTGTGCCCTAGAACACCCTTGTTTGATATCTTTTTCATGTTTCTTTATTACATCTTGGAACAATCAAAATTTATACGATCATGAGGTGATGGAATTGATGGATATGCCTCACTTCACATATTAACATAAAATGTTAATTATTTAATTGTTGAACATGTTACATGTTCAGACACCAGCTGAGGGATGAATCGGGTACTTGAGTATTTGGTTACATTGTACTACTTACATTATTTATGCATGCCTACATATTTTTTAATTTCTATATCACTGTCAGGATTGGGATAAAAACATATGGATCCAGCCTATTTGGATTTATATCTCACGCCCGACTCGGGCTTCCATTGTACTAGGGTACCCGACTAGACATTCGTGTTTGTAGGGAATTTGACCTTACTTGTTGCTGTTTTCTTATACCAAGGAGTAAGGTTAAATGAACTGAGTGGATGCTCAGTATTATGGTGGATATCACATTTAGGATTATATTTTTTTTATTTACATCAGTCCTACATTTCTTGTTTGTTAATTAATGGCCCGAAGGACGATTTATTTTTTGATTTTAGATATGCACCCTTTTAAGGGTAAAGGGGGAGAAAAACAAGAATTAAAGGAAATCAAGACATTTACAAAATAAATAAATAAGGAGGATGAAATCCATAACAGAACAACAAGGCAATTATTCAACACAACATCAACATCATTAAGGAATGCCTCTACCAAAACATGACTGCTCAGCAAGAATCCACGTGCAAGAGTGCACAGGCACGGTACCGATGGTTGCACCATACCCTCTCATTCTTCCAAATCCAAAAATTCATGCCTAGTGAAGATGACCAGATCTATCCTCATGTATCACTACCATGTCATTCATTATTTTATTATTTAAACTGTCATTGGCCACTTTTGCTTGTTTATATCAAATCTCTCTTCTGTTTCTTTTCAATTTTGTATTACTACTTCTAATGTTGATTGTTATATACTCTGTTATACTACTTTGAAACTTTGATAAGTGGGTATAGACTCCCCACTGACTATCCTTACACCTTCTCCACTAGTCAGAAGCCTCTAGCGTACGAGGAGGCATGCTTGAGGTCAAGTTGGGACCGGTCTGGTCATCGTCTTAGTTTTTAGCCAGCCCAAGACATTACAAAGTGGTATCAAAGGTGGTTTTCCTTTTTGTATAACTATTTTGGGTTGATGGACATGAGTCTTGGAATGTGTCGGTGGATGGTTAATACTCATTCTTGGGACCGATCACCCCATGTACGGGGAATGACCATGTGTCCAGGGATGGTATTGTTGTTTATGGTGATCACTATTACAATTGATATAATTTCATTTAGAGTGAATGGATTACTTTCTGATGATTAGAATTTATGGAATTATGAATATTACCCTTGTCCTGTTACGACAATGATAAAACATAAATGCATCACGTTAGACACTTAAAAATTCAGAGCCCATGCATATAATCCAGGAAATGTAGTTTCATTTGTAGGTAACCTACTATGTATGATTATGTTCCTAATAGATATACCATGTTTATATTTATTCCTATTTATGTAATACATTTATTTACCTTATGTTCTTACCACTAATTATAGCATACTTGTGTGATCAACTCATGTTTCTCTATGTTAACATCTAGTAGTTACATGCTAGATTACATTGGTATATATAAATGGTTTCATGGGATATGTTTATTTCTTGTGGTTACAACAGGATTAATTTTTTTATAAGGTGTATTTGTGCCTCATAGTTGGGAAAAGGTAACATGTGTATTTGAACCCTTGTAAAAAGATAGGTCAATTAATTCTCGAAAGTATGTTGGTTGTGAATAAAGGGATCCAAATTCCAAACTATAAATTTCATCAGTTCTTTGAAGGTTGGTAGATGTCCACCCAAATAAAATTTTACCTTTATGTTGGGTCATGTTAAATTATGAATTGACATTTGTATCGATTAGTGGGAGACAATTTTCAATCCATAGAGTGTAAGGGTGCTTAATGAATTGGGAAAAGATAACGCATAATAAATGTGATGGCATGAGGCCCTGTGAAATTCATATAAATGTGAAATAGTTTTGTATTTGATCTAAAATAAATTGGTTAGCTTTTAAAAAATAAATTATACCCTAGTAGGGCAGTTTAGGAATTTTATTATGAGGTGACCAGTTTTGTGTTTTAACATTAATAATTTGTGTAATTGCTACTGGGTTACATTATAGAGAACCTAGGTTAGTTAATATGGGACCCTCATAGGTCGCCTAAATTGTTAAATAGAATTTAGATTCTAAATTTCCTATTTATTATGTAATGTGAATAAATTCTAATGTTTAAAAATGATTTTTTATAAAAAAATTCTTATTTTTTCATTGAATATTTGGTTAAAATCAATTACCTTGTTATTAGAATTGAAAAAGGGTACATGGAGGTTTTGATTAATGTTTTTGATTAAAAAATATTAAATGCGATTAAATAAAAGATGCAACGAAAAGGTCCCTATACTTTTCTCCACTATTTAAAACATTCATGTAAGGGTAGTTTGGACTTATCCTTGAGTTTCCTTGGAATAGAAGTGTGAGTGTTTTCCCAAAGAGTTCGTTCTTTTAGAAATTACATTTATGATTTTATTTTAAGCCTAGTAGTTTCTATTAGCATGACCTCATGTAATCATTGACTGTTATGCTTCATAATGGGGCTGACATTTGGTAGGTGGCACACTTAGAGATTTCTTGACATGCTTATTTTGTGACTTTTCTCAAATTTGGTGTTGTTTTCATGATGATGTCCCATGCAGGACTTTCAGTTTCCAATAAAACCCTTGCTCAGATAGGTGGTCAGGTGTTTTTTGACCCTGACATGTGCATGACCATCATGTAATTTTTTTTGTCATCTCGTTAGACGTGCCTCGGGCATAGTTAGCTACATTGTAGGGAATTTTACACTTTATTCTTCTTAGTGATGGAGAAGATAGTATGACATCATCTCGTAAAATGGTTATGTGAGGAAATATGACTCTAAAATAAATCTACTTTTACTATTAAGGTTGTTCTCATGTCATCTCCAAGTAGAGTGAATTGAGAGTTAAAGAATCAGTTCCATCCTAATACTCAGGATGGTTTTTGAAAGGCTCGGGTGGGTTTACATGCTAATATCATTGTTATAATCGAGAACACTTATGAGCGGTTAGTTTTATTTCATATTGCAACTAGGATACTCCTAATATGGGTAATGTCGTTTTGAACCTGGTAAACACATCATTCAATATAGAAGCAACACAACCTAAGGGAACAATTTGTAAATGGTTGGTTATTGCATGAATACCCCAGATGCTTTCATGTCTAAAATTGTGTTTTTTATAGCTTGTCATCATGAATTTGACCAGTTTAGACTATTTTATCTTCCAGTTTCTTGGTATGTTCGACTGGAAACCCCAAATTAAATACTCTTAGTGTACTCTTCTTAAGAGATGGAAATGTCCCCTATATTAACATCATCCTCAATGCACAAAGAGAGAAGCAGTCATACGCCACACTAAATCATTAAAAACTATTAAACTTTTTGGATGATCGTTCCAAATGATACAGACTAAAGAGTGGTTCTTATTAATGCTTGGTATGTCCTAAGTGATTCCTAGGTTCCACATAAATATTCCTTGGTCAGACTCACGAACTATAGTTGTTCCTTTTGTATTGTGTTTTTTACCTATGTTGGACATATTCGAGATATGTCGGCCAAGTGGCTCAACTCATTTTCTTTCCATTTAGTTTAATGATTATAGTTGCTGATGAAACCGTTTAAGAGCATTTCCAGGTGAAGGAAAGTGGGATCTTAAGGTCAGTGGTGTCTTTTGGGAAAGCAAGCTCGATCAGTTATGTGAGGTTGATTAGGATTTGATAGTTTATTTTTAATGAAATGATACCTAGTGTCACAATAAACCTCACAGTTGTTCATTGAATGAAAATTCCAACAGTGGTGGTACCAGGTATTCGAATTTCCCCTTCTTTAATTTAAGAACTATGGTGAGAAGAACCACCTGTCGAATGTTTATCGATACTTAGATGTGGTCGTGTCTCTTTATAAATGATCTCAAGTAATCTATATTTCTTTTTATATGTTAAACATTAAGCATTGGATCTTATTGTAATGGTGGAAGTTCATAATGCATAGAAAATGCTTAAGGTGCATCAAGAATCTGTAACAAAATGCAATAGTTTGAACGATACATCATTCCACTTGTAGGTTATGTGGTGTTTACATTGTTCATGAAGGTTTCTTGGGGAGGAGAAGTTTTTTAAAGAGGGTAGATTGTAGAATCCCATGTTTTTGAAATGGTATTAAATATAAAGTTTTTTCAAACTTTTTCTTTTACTAAGTCTATAATTTTTTATACCGAGTCTTGGAACATATTTTGGAGTTTTGGAACACTTATATGTGTTGTTTTTGGACTTGGGAGAAGTCCTGAGTAGTATCTATAGTGTCTTGAGATGTTTCAGAAGTATTGTAACAAAAAAAACAATTTATTTAATGAGAGTAGAGGGTACACGGTTTTTCACATGGTTAGCTAATCTTTGTACCCCACTATAGGTAACCGTATGGATCTATTTACAAAGGGGCAGTGGATTTGCTCATAGGTTTCACATAGTTTTCTAAACCATGCACCTATCCCTTGTAGGGTGTGGGTTTTAGGAAGTAGGCACTACAAGGTTTTCTTACAGTTTGGAAAACCGTGAAGCTTAACCATGCACGACACCCTATTTTCGAAAATTAACTAATTTAAAATTTTAATTATAATAAAAAACAAAAAATTATCACTCTCTCTCCCATAATTGGTATAAAATGTAGTGCAATGCATCCCAATGGAGTCTCCCCTTCGTCACAACTTTCGTCTTCATATCCCCTATAATCTCCGTCAGTTTCCTTTATTTTTCATGGTCAATCCATCATGGTGAGTCCTATCCTCCCTTCATCTTATTTCTTAAGGATTCTCTTTGAACTAATATGTTCCTGGTGAGGTTCAACCAAACCATAGTTTTTGGGGTCAATGTTTTTTATTGGTTTTCTTCGGTTCATAGGTCATGTAGAAGGACTCTAAGGACATGTGGGTGTGTGTTCCGAATACTACTGCCAAAGGGGAGGTGGTTCATGTGTTTTCAGTCCACCAACAATGTTTCAGGGTATGTTTTATAATTTTTTCCATGTTTATAAAAACATGAATTAATATCATTACATGTCTTTGATTACCTTTTAATTAATTAGTAGGTAGTTGAGAAGTTCTGGGTGTTTTTCCTTCGATTTGGTTCTTTTTCGACACCCGAGGTGAGGGTTTTCCTTTATTTCATGGTCTCTCACCATTTAAATTGAGTTCATTAATTATTTTATGGATCATATTTTAAAATTTGTAGAGTTTTGGCCCCTTATTGTGGGTTTTGAGTCTCCTAGTCAAGGGAGACTTGCCTGCATATGCATAGGTAAGTAAATATATGTATGTGGGTTCCCCCATTACATTTCTAAATATACATGACAGTTATTAGACACGTATGGGGATAGGTGTGACCATGTATTTATATAAAAATTCATTCTTAGGTGTGTGGAATATGGTATATGTATATAATCATATGGTTAAGGATACCCTTTTCCATTCCCATGGACATGCGGGTGTGGGAATAAGATCTAGGTGTCCTTGAATGTCTGTGGAAGTGCATATAATTAGTGTGGGAGTAGATTTATTTAGTTACAAGGCTCCAAGATATGAAGAGAATGATATGGTTCAACCCTGTGGTAGGGCCCCTCTCCATTCAATTAATTATTATAAATGATTCAATAAATTATTTTCTGCACTTTAGTTAGAATTTTAATTCAAGCAGTGAAATATCCATATTGAATTCTCTTAAATTCGATTTATCATGTTTCTTATTTAAGGTGATAAATGTGGAAAATGATTTGTGTGATAGGTAATATCATGATTTTATAATAAAACCTCTTTACCGAGATCTGTTGTCATCAAGCTAAAAAGAAGCCGTTAGACATTTATTTGTTGAATTTTCATTTTTATAATTATTATGCCTTTATGTTCTATTGAAATATGTCATTTTTAAGACATGAACCTAATGGAATTAGAAACCATGAATTATCCTTTTTAAATGATTAAAGGACTGAAGAACCGTCTACGTGTTTAGTCCTGTTTTTTATTGGAATTACCCATTTCTATAATTTCCATTTCCCTGGATACATGGAGCCCTATAAATTAAATTGATATGTTTTGGTAAATGGAATTAGTTGAGTTAAATGAATGTTTAATGCTCAATTATTGTCCCTAAAAAATTACAAAATTATATGAAATGTTTTAATGCTAATAAAATAGTGGGTTACACATGGGTTCCTAGGTAGCAATGCAATGGTGGGAGTCAATGGGTATTCAGACTCATACCTTAGGAGATACAAGTATTACCATTTAGGAATACAATTGATAGACCTGGATCATGAGAGAATAATTGCTTCCACATTTGTGGCACCCCTTACCAAGTTATGGGAATTTAACGGTGTGGAACATGAAATTTGGAAATGCCTTAATGATTTTACTAAATGATTGTAGTGATACTTATCCTTTTCGCACTAATTAAAGGCTAGGATTGGACTATATTAACATGACGATTAACTAAGACGTGATTACAAGGTTATAATGCTACGTGGACTATCAACATGAATGAAAGACAAGGCATGAAAAAATAAATAATTGGTTGCAACACTACTTGTACTTTCCACACTAATGGAAGGCAATGATTGGACAAAATTAATTACTACATGAGTTCCATATAAAAAATCAATGGATTAACATGGGCTCAGCTTGGATTTTGAGAGGAGAATACCATGGGACTTGAGAACACCATTCCAATTCTAGGATGTGGTTTGCCTAAGTAGATACCCACCAAGACTCCGGTCCTTGTCTATTCATAAATTATTATAGGATTCATTAGATACAATACTTGGTTCCAACATTGGTAGGTAGGTTTCATAGTGAATCCCCATAGGGCCCTGTCATTGCTAAGCCCTATTTTACCTTGGTCGAACACATTGGACTCGGAAGGTGCCTTATTATAAATTACATGGATTACACTCCATGTATTACACTCTTACCCCTTATCTAGACTCATTTGCTACTAATTTATCATTCTATGAGATCTAATTATCCTTGGTTATTACCATGTAACTCCCTCTATAGATATTGTTTTGTGGATTCCTTATGACATCTTGGAACAACCACTATTTATACTATCATGTGGTGATCTCTATGTACGATATTCCTCACTTGACATGTTAACATAAAATGGAAATTACATAAATAATGAACTCCTTACATGTTCCAACACCATATGAGGGTTGAAGCAAGCACTTTAGTATTTTGTTACCTTGTACTTCTTACATTATTTATGCATGCCTAAACACAATTTAATTTCAAAAGCACTTTCACGATTGGGCTAGACCCCAATGGTGCTAGACTACTGAGATTTATATCTCACACACTACTCGTGCCACCATTTCACTAGGGGTACCTGAGAAAAATTGCTTGTTTTTAGGGCCTTGGACCTTTCATGTTGTTGTTTCCTTATATCAAGGAGTTAGGAGCAATGGACTTAGCGGTAGTTCAAGATGCTCAAGGAGATCACCTTTGGGATTCTAGTTCTTCTCTTTACTTGATTTGTATATTGTTTTTTATCGAGAAGCATGTTTTACTTCCTACTGCATCAATTATGTATCACTACCTTTCCATGCATTCATTTATTGTATAAACTTTAATTGGCCACTTTAACTCATTTACATGAAATTTTTACTTCGCTACATGTAAATTGTGGACTAGTACTTCGGCTGTAAATTGTTATTTACTCCGTTACACTGCTATGAAAATTTTATAAGAGGTTATGCTATCCCCACTAACTATCCCTACAACCTCGCTACTAGTCAGTAGCCTCTAGCATATGGGGAGGCACGTTTGAGGTCATGTGGCAACCTGTCTGACCACCATATTAGTGGTTCTCTGGTTTGAGACATTACATCAATGAATATAAACATAAATTTTGTGAATAATGATATTATATTCATATTGATAATTTATTTATAAATATTAGTAATTATATAATGTCCTTAAATTATTTCACAAAGATAATAAGGTTTTTTTAATTAATTTGAACAAATAAATGATTTGAAATATATTAAAATTGATAAAATTTAAGTAATTTATATTGATCCACTAATTTTTTCGATGAATATCAAATATTTTTAATTTTTAATTTGATTATAAAAAAATATCACAATTTTGGACGTATTTGATGTGAAATTAATTGATTATTGTCAAAATTAACATTAAAGAAAATTTAATATGAAAATATTTCATTGAATGATTTAAAAACAATTAAAAAAAGATATGGTAGATATTATATGGTTTAAATGTAATCCCTTGTCCATTTATAGTCTAATTTTCAACATATATGTAAAATTATAGACATGTAAGAGTCAAAATTACATTACTCTAGTTAATGAAAAAAGATGTTCATTAAGGTGTTAATCAAACATTTGTGCTTTAAATACTAACCATTAAAAATTTAATTTAATAAATATATTAAAAACATATAATACTCTAGGTATTAATCCATGACCATGTCGATTCATTTTTATTTAGAAATAATTTATTATAATTTAATCATTTAAAAATACCAAAAGTACCCATGTCCTCATTTATAAAAGGGAACCACCTATATCACTTCTTTAGACTACATTGATCTTTATATATTGACACTACCCTACCAAAATCCCATAAAATAATCCTCAGCCACATTACAGAGGATCTGTTAATCAAAAAACAAAAACCCTAGGACCCTTAATAGGAGTCATAAAAGAATATTTTAATTGAGAGGTTGTATCTTTAACCAATCACTTTATTTACAATTACAATATACATAATATAAATCTATAGTATTTTCTTATGATTATAAGATAAATATAAATAATAAATATAAATTTTATGATGATTATTAAATCAATGTTATCACCCCTTTTTTCTATCAATTTGTAGGTAAAGATATCTCTCATGTGTTCGTACTACTTACCATCTGCATAAAGTTATATAATTCCTTTTAAACCACCATAATTCATGCATGGTTATTATTATGGGTTTTACTGATAATATATTATAACTATCACACAATTATTCCCCTATAATTAAAATAATACATATATCGTCTTACCTTCTAATATGTTTGTATAAAACAATGTCAATTTTCCACACTTGTAGAGTACCACATCCACACAATAATGATATTTATTTATTTATTTTTAACATGGATGGTAATAATGATGGATTAAATTAATATATATTAAAAAAATTATATAATAATTATTCAGTAAAGATGAACAATTATTTACCTCCCTTTTTTTCCATCAGTAAAAAACTGAAGACATTGTTCATTCATAAGAATGACCAACTATCTAAATTAAGTGGGTGATTAAATTTTCAATATAGAATAGCTCTTGATGAATATATGTATATGAATATAACAACTATATATGATATTAATATCATTATTATAATTCTATAAAAGGATTAAAACATTATCATTATATAGCAACCAAAACTAATGAAACAAAACATATAGGGAAAATGACATTGTTACCCTCCAGAACAGTGATTTTAATAAATAATTATTAATAACTGGATAAGACATTTTTATAGTTTAATCATAAAAGGTATGATATATGTGTTAAAAGTAAATATTTATCATGCATGCGGTATGGATACATATTAAGTCAGTCGATCTAGATGTAAGAGTTTTTCATCTAACTTTTATTTCATGGGATAATGTGACATATTCAGTACTTATTTATTTTTTGTCATGTATTTACTACCATATTGATATATTATACCATTAACCTTCTTATCTAAATGGAATTTAATTTTTTATTATATTTTATTTCATTCATGATGGTTATGATTCAGTGGTAACAAATTTGGTTGGGATTGATTAAATTTCTCATCATTATTAATGATTCATTATGTATAAGTCTCCCTTGGAGGAATTATAGGATATTTATATCTCAAAAAAATTATTTTTATATCACAATTTAATTGGTCAACATCATTTTTAATAGTACAATTTTTATTTCTTGGGAATCATTAATAATTGGGAATTGTTTTACATAACACTTCGTTTCATTCATTGATCTAATGTCCTTTTTATTCCCTCTAATTTTTTATAAAATTATTTTCAGTAATTTTTTCAAAATACATGTTATTATTTTCATATTAAGATTGGCTTGAGAATACAAGGAATCATTACTAGGCCTTAACAAACATCACCAAGATGAAAAATGATAGTAATAAATGCTGATGTGTTTCAAATACATGTGGGGGACGATTTACCCTTAATGAAATAAACCACTAATCAAAAAAACCATAACCATACTTGTCACTATAATATTAATGAATAAAATCATGATACTCAACTAAATTATTCATATAAAAGCACTCCATAATTTTCAAAATCAGATGATCAATCTAGTATCAATGTGAAGAGTATAAAGAAAATACAGATATCAAGAAGATCACAAGACTCCATGATCCACATGCTCTGATCTCCAAAATCAAAAAAACATGCCAAGTATCACAAGGTAGTTTTAAAAATATATGATACTTTAACGTTTACCATGTCCCATAATATAGATTCTGAAAAATCAAGAAATTGAAAAAATTTGGGTGATTATAAAACATATTAAGTTTTATCAAATGACATCCCTACTCATTCCACTATGATATATAATATTTACACATTAATATATAACCAATTATATAAAACAATTCTGCAAAATAGTTTGTAACAGAACAACAAAAAAATTCACAAACCAATTGTATCCAAAGGAAAAAAGTCCCCATTAACCAATTTCCAACAATGTATAATTATAATAAAATAACCAAACAATGAATTAAAATTTTATCATTTATCATTTTGGCATACCCATTCCATGGTTTACAACACACCAACCCATGCTCGCTATGTTTCATAGCTCCATGCTCATGAGTGGTCTCTTGTCTTATCACCTTGTGTACCAATGAAACATTTCCTCGATCAAGGATCAAGCACCTTGTACACCAATTGTATATTTCCTTTATTAAGGGTCACATCATACATGAACTCACACAACCCCAAGAATGAAAATACATTTGAGATCCCAAAAACAAACGGATTCAATAAAACTACATTTTTATTGAAAACCAAATAACAAACAAATTTCAAAGAATCCGTTTAATTTCAATGAAATTGTAACTTTTATTGAAAACATATAATTCAAACCATGTTCCAAATTCTATAAATTACCCATTTTGAAATATCTATTTTAAAATCCTGAACACAACTACTTTATTCAAATATCCAATTTTCTAGATTTTCCACAATTTTCAATACCATCACCAAGAAGGGTTTCCAATAATTTATAAACATCTAAATCAAAAAAAAATTCAACACAATATATACAATTTGAATACTTTATAATTATTTATACTAATTGGAGTCAAGAGAGAATCCACCTACCTCAATGGTTTTGGTGAAAACTGACAACAGATGAAGAATGCTTTGGTAAAAAATATTATTATCCACCAAACGACCTTAGATCTATTCTCCATTCCCATAAATGAAAAAATATTTTCATAATAATAATATTAAATCTTATATATTCCTATAACAGTGGTATATCTGAGAAATAATGAGAAGAGGAGAAGCATATCTAAATAAATTAATGAAGAAGAACATTACTTACTGAGACAATCGGGCTTTCAAACTCCAAGAGAGGTCTCAAGATCTGTTCTTAAATTATTGGGAGAGGTTCTGATACCATCAATTGAGTGAAAACTCAAATTAGCATTGATTATGATAATAAAGATCATGTAGGATAAAAATGTGTAATATCGTAAAAAATTTGATCTTACATTTTCTATGTGTAGGGTTACTCCGCAATGTTAGGAAAATTGTGTAGTTACCATACAATTTTAACTATTCCAAAACCACATGTGTACACGGTCAATAGTTGGATGTCTTCATTTTTTGGACAAATTGTACACAGACTATGCACCTATCCATTGTCCCCAAAAACATCCTAAAAGTTGGTCAACTCTCACATCCTCCACTGTTAATCTTTACAAAAATAAGAGGCATAATTAAAGGGTTAAATATAAGAATCTAGGGATACTAAATTCTCCCTACCATTGGTCATTCCATCATCAGATAGAAGAAAACAGTCTCTTCTCTAAAAGAGTTCTGACCATTGATATTTAATTTCTTTCTCATCTTCCTAAGTCTCTTCTAGAGTCTGACCATGTTGTCATAAGAACCATACTAGACCAATGTTGTTCCCATAAAATATATTATATTTTCTATCTACAATATTCACCAGGATATGTACCAATGAATTATCTGGATTTAGGTCAACCAGATCCCATCTGATCAGATGGTCTGGATTAGGTTGATACTTTTTAAACTTAGGTAAATGAAAAACATTGTGCACCATACTGAATCATGGTTGGAATTCAAACCAATATTCCACCTCTCCAACTTGTTCCAATATCATTAAATGTCCAATGTACCGAGGATATAACATTCCCTTATTCCCAAAAAAAATGATGTCCAAGCCTCAGATAGATCATAAAGAACACATGATCACTCACAAAAAATGAAAACAGTTGTCAATCATGATCCACATAAAATTTCAGATGACTTTCATCCATCTCTTTCTCCATTATGATAAATCGAATCATCTTTGTTGTTTCATAGACATGGCACAACCCAACTAGTGAAGTATCCTATATTTCAAACCAACATAGTGGATAATGAATAGGATTCCAATATAATACATCAAAAGGATCCATATGTATCGAGGTCTAATAGATGTTATTATACAATAAGTCCACTAAGGGTACATAATCCTACGATGAGCCACCAAAATTCATTATAAAATCCCGAACATGTATTCCCACATATATGTCATCCTTTTGGATTTCCCATCCATCTGAGGACATTACACCATACTCTTATTAATCTATATCCTAAGGTAATTCTGTAAGGATTTCTAGAAATGAGATGTGATCCTAAGATCACTATCTAAGACAATAGAAACTAGAATTACATGTATTGTTACGACTTCTCAGATACAGATATTGGGTAGGTCCTCCACCGTATGTGTATCATGAATTAGAATGAAATAAACAGATTAGGTAATTTGATTCACTATCACCCATATGGAATCATGTTTTAGAATTTTTCATGGGAGACCTGTAACAAAATCCATCGATATTTTCTCTCATTTACACACTAAGATTAGTAATGACTACAACATAACCACCTGTAGGTTATTATCTTCATTAACATCTTGAAATGTTATTCACATTGGAACAAACACAATCACTTTTCTTTTCACACCACTCCACTAAAACCGCACCTTCAATTCCTTATACATCTTCTATATACCTTAATGTATAACCCATCTTGAATGGTGGTATGCATGAAGATGTTGCTCTTAGTAAGTCTTGGGTTAAAACATCTGATCTCTTAACCCTAGAACTGAACAACCATCAAGTTTCTCGCCATTAATGGGATCCCAACCATTGAGTTTTGAACTCATTAGAAATCATTCTGCATATGATGTCTGTGAATATTTAACAATAACTACCAGATCAAGAACCAAAAAAATATAAAATAACACTACATAAGATCCTCAATTTTCATTTTCCCCATGCATGTTAGCTAGGACTAACAAAAAATTCCATTTAGTTTATGTCTCCTTTTCTAACTAGGTGTATGAAATTCTGCATAATGCATCATCCAGAAGATTTTGTTTTTCCTATTGTATACATCATGTCACGATCAAACATCTAGAGATACAACAACCATATCCATTTCTGTAGATTCAAATATCATTATTAGAAAAAAAGTTTCAACATCTTCAAATATCTGAATAGAACCATTTTTCACCAAATAGATAGTGACGCTATATCTTAAAATCATTAATGACTCTTACTAACTCCAAGTCTTGTATTGGGTAGTTCTTTTCAAGCAATCTCAACTGACGTGACCTACAAGAAACCACATTGTCTCCTTATATAAGAATAAATCCCCACCCATATCTTCTATCACCATATTACACCACATAACTCTTTATTGGTTCCATCAAAATCATAATGTATGTTGATGTAAGATGAATATTCATCACATGGAATGTTGATTGGCATTACTCAGTCCATTTGTATTGAGAATTCTTTTTTATTGTAGTTATCATTATCAAGGCTAGAAATAAAAAGTCACACACAATGAAATGGTAATAACTATCTAGACAAAGAACAGTTCAAATCTCAAAAACTTTTATCAGTGTCTACTACAAGGTCATAGCTTCAATATTTATAGGGTCTATAGAATCAATGTTTTTAGAAATCAAATGGTTTAGGAAGCATACCTCTTGTATCAAAAAATCACTCTTTCAAAATATGGAATAAAAATGATGGTATCTCATGATTCCTAACACTATCACCAAATGTTTATTTTTCTCAACCATTTTCATTGAATACACCAAGATATCATAAAAAACCCCTAGAACAAAAGAATCGTATATCTCTGAAATATTCGATTCATTAATGACATAAATTGAAATAATTAATTTGTAAACCCAAAGGCATGATTACATCTTCATAGTGTCCATATATTATTCTGAAATATATCTTTAGAATATCATCCATCTGAACTCACAATTGATGGATTCCTGATCATAATTATGTTTTATAGGACCACAGAGATCCCCTACATAAATAAAATATAACATCAATTCATGCTAGTGGATAATTGTTCTTTATCGTGAGTATTCTAAAATTATGATAATCAATTCACATTCAACGATTTTAATTAGATTAAATTATGAATAAGACCGGTGATTTCCATAGAGAAGTACATAGCTGAATGAAATATTATCTTTTTAGAACCACCAATTTTACTTTTAGTTACCTTAAATCTATAAGTTCCATCCTATGAGATAAATGGGAAATAGGACTGGTACTCAGAAATAGATCAATTGTAAACTACACTTTCTTTATCTGTGTTAACCCTTAGAATTTCATGGGAAAGAAATCTATAATTGTATCAAAATCTGCTAGAAAAATTGTATCCTAAATCTCTACATTAAATTATAAGTTCAATTATTCCAATTGGTGTGAGATCATTCACATAACTAGTCCCAACAACACTATTTCACATTTCGTTACAACATTTACTCCTCTAAAGAAATACTTGAAACTGTCCATAGATGAAAAACAAACTATTCAACTATAATAGTCTATGTGATCCTTGAGAATTTTGAACCAATCCATTCCCATGATTACATCACAGACATAAATCTCTAACATCGAGAAGTCCCATTTCAGCTCATCTACATACTTAGTTACCGAACAATCTCTACATATGATGGCTCGATATTCACTTTCACTAAGATGAGTTTAATGATTTATTTTAGAAGTAATTGTCTTAAGTTTCGAACATAGTTATTTTATAACATGATAAGAAATGAAGGAATGTGATTCACCTATATCAAATAAAACTTTTATAATGGTAGTATTAAAAATAATCATACCTATCATCATAGATGGTATAAACAGATCATCCACAATCACCTGATCAACTCCTTACAGTCGCTTTGTCACTTCACATTGATCATTGTTTCTTTGATGATATTTCCATTGCTGATGAGTCATCATATTATAGGAATCACCATGATTATATTTACTCTGCTAAAGAGATTGATTCTGTTGTCCCTGTCCAATAAAGGAATAAGATGTTTGTGACACCAAAGATGTTTCTTAACAACCTTCCCTTAGAACACTTTCTTAGTAGCATCTATGATTACCCATATGATTTCAATTAGGTAATGATCTAGGTTTTGTTGTGCACTCTTTCTTTATATGGTTGATCGAACCACATTGAAAACATCCTACATCACTCTTGGGTCACGGAGGAAGGATCATTGATCCTTCTATCTGATTCTGGGTCTTTCTTCCACATTTGAAATAGGTTTCCCTCTTTCTCAAACCCCCAAAATTTGAGTTCCCACTATTTTCCATAGATATCATCATATTTTCTCCTCCCATAGATCATAAGATATCCCAATACTCCACTATTTTTACTATTCACCATATATGTATAGTATTTAATATAGAGAAACACAATCTCCAAATAAATCTCCTTCCATATCCATGACTCGAAGATGTGTCTTTCAAGGCTTCTCATGCCCCCATTTCTGGTGATAAGCCTAATAAATTCATGAATTTAGAGGCATATTTTGTGAAAGATATATTCTCATTCTTCAAGATAAACATGTTCTCTATTATTTGGATCAAAAACATGTGAGAATATAATTTTTTGTTATAAAAGTATTCAATATTCTCCCATCTTTCGATTTGATCCCCTTTAGCATGCAAGACCAGTTTTCACAAAAATCATGTGAGATTCTCGAGCACGTACGTCACCACCTTTAAATTCAGTTTTGATGGTGTGCCTATGAAATCAAATATATGATTCATCTTATCCAGTAGTACCACTACCACTTTAGGTTCTAAATCATCCTAGAAGATGGGTGGATACTGGTTCATGAAATTGGTGGAATGATTCCCAATCATTTTCTCCTCACATCGGTTCCCCATATCCATAGATTTAAACACATGAATTATTCTTTGAACTAGATATTGGTTCACTTGTGGCTCAGGTGGAACCAAATACTCTATTTTTTCTTTCCAGTTGGTTTTTACCGTGCTTATGAGGTTCCTTTTTCTAAACAAACAACAAACACGGTATATAACACTCTATATAAACTAATGGTCTCACTTTTCAAATAATATCACATAAACAATCAAAATATTGTCTCCCAAAAACAACCATTTACACATAAAACCATTTTTTTAAAAATCTCATTCTTTATTTTCAATATCCCACCATTTTTAAAATACACCATGTATCCTCTTTTCAAATTCTCTCATTGGAAAACAAATTATATATTTTTTTAAAAAATTAATCATTTTAAAAAAATCATAATTAACTACATAAAATGAAATATGTAATCCAATTGGGAATTCATTCATCAAAAATGCATGTCATTCTCTACTATTGGCTAAACCTATGAAAATTAGATTTCAAGATCCAATATGTGTATCCAAAACAATTATGTACCCAACGTCCTGGTAACTTGATGTTTAGAATAAATGGGTTAGATACTTTTTTTTATGATATACATTTAATATTTGGAAAATCCTACTATTTTTATGAACAAATCACAAGGAATGGACTAAGATGAATTCAACTCAAAGATAATGAAACTGAAGACTACTTGTTAGGAAAGGACTGAACAAGATAATTCCATTTATAATGATCTTCTTATTCTTATTGGAAGAAGAATACAATGAATAATTACTAGGCCTTAAGTTACATAACCAAGATTATAAATGTATGAAATAATTTTTGTAGGGTTTCAAATGCACATGGGGAATGACTTATCCTCTAATAAACAAACTACTATCCAAACAAACCATATCTATACAACTAACTATATAATGCATGAATAAAATAAATATAACTTAACTACATTATTCATTTCAAACAATTTAACTATGCACAATAATGGACTACCAAACAAGAAACAAAGTAAACATAAAAATGTAACTAAAGACTCCATGAAGACCAAAAGACTCAAAAATCCACAGGCTCAAAAATCCACAATCACTAAACATCCCAATTATAATGAGGTGATGCTAAAAAGATGTGTTACATTACCTTTGACTATGCCCTGGAATACAACATTTGAAAAATCACCAAAGATACAATGAATGGGTTAGTATAACACTCAATATGTTATCCCCAATGACTTTTATAATCATTCCACTAGGATAGAAAAACTATCAATATTTATATAAAACTATTTATATAAAATTATTATGCAAAATCGTTTAAAACGCAACAATAAACAAGATCAAAAACTTATAGTAACCAAATAAAAAGAAGTTCCCATTAAAAAATTTTCAAGAGAGTTATACTTCATGAAAAAAAAACTAAATAAGGCATTAAAAACAATTTCAATTTATCATTTTAGCATACCCATTCCATTGTTCAAAACACACCGACCCATGCATGATCTGTTTGACAGATCCATTCTCATGAGCGGTCTCTCGTCATACCACATTGTGTACCAATGACAAATTCCTTTGATCCTGGGTCACACACCTTGTACCCTAATGGTACATGTTCTTATTTCTACGGCACAAAGAACATGAATTGACACAACCCCATGTATTCAAAACCATTTCAAATCACCTAAACAAACTATTTTAATAAAACTACATTTTACTCAAAACCAAAGAACAAAAAAAACTCAAACCATCCATTTTATTTAAATAAAATAGACCCTTTTTATTGAAAAAATATAATTCAAACCATGTTCCACAATTCATGAAATTTACCATTTTAAAATCTCTATGTTATAATCAATAACATGATAACATTTTCCAAATACCCAATTTTCTATATTTTTCCCAATTTATCAGACGATCACTAAGAATAGTTCCCAATGACTGGAAAATAGCCAAATCACAACCAATTCAACACAATATATTCCGTTTTAAACCATTCTAATCTATTAAACTAAGTATATTCCACAGATAATCCACTTACATTGACATCTTTGGTGAAAACTAACTATCGATGAAGAATGCTCTAGAAAATGAGTTAAATCTCCAAAAACAGCCTTAGATCCCTTCTACTATTACAACGAAGACCTAATATCATCATATTTTAAATCCACCATATTATATCTACCCATAAAATTTATATATTTGAGAAATAAAGTGAGCATGAGAAGATGATCTAAGTACATCTAAATAAACAATATTTGAAGGAAGAGGAAAGTCACATACAAAGAGAATCAGGATTTCAAATACCAAGGGAGGGCTCCAGATAGGTTCCTAAATTCTTAAGAGAGGTTACCCAACATTCAATGGAGAGAAAACTATAATTATGTCTATTTAAAAGAGAAACAAATAAATTTAGAGAAAAAATGAGTATGATAATAAAAGTAGGATCTTACTATTTTCCTTTTCATAGTTAGTACACATAATTAATAAAATTGTGTGCTAACCATGTGTTTTTCAATGTGCCAAAACTGTATGATTGGAAAGTTTCTCCTCGTAATTTCAAAAATATTGGAAAAACCATAAACATACTATGCACCTCCCCTTTGTCCACAAAAACTTTTTAAAATTTTATAAAACTCTCACGTCCTCAACCTTTACACTATAAAAACATAGAAAAAATATTGTAAGGGTTAATATGAGAAAATGAGGGTAATATGATTCTAAAAATTATTTATTAGAAGTATTTATTAATTTTTAATTATTAATAGATTACTATAAATGGAATTTATATTTTTCAATTTTGGAAGGCGGACTTTTTCATTTTAGTACAACTATTTAAAAAAATTATTTTAATTTACATAATATTAATGGAATTCGACCTCATCTTGACCATTACATGATTACAATATTCTTCTAAAATATATTATTATTTTATTAGACAAAGTTTTTCAGAATTTTTTGAATGTTTATAGTTTTTTAAACTGGTTTTCTATGTGGGATGGTCATTTTCATCAAAAATATTTTTAATAATAATTTTATGGTGTTTCTATTCATTAGTGATAATAATAAATATTTAATTATTCACCACGTGGGATATATTTTTATGATACTGTAATTATTATTTTTATAGATTTTATATGATCAGTTTCAGTAAGGATATACTATTTTGATACCATACACTGTATTACTCATGATGGTTTGTGATTATGTTTCTTGATTAGGGAAATTATTAATATATCATATGAGTTTTGTTAATATAAATTATTATATCCATTATATTTATTTTTATTAATATTAGGAATGTGCTGAAATTGGTATGTAATGTGAGGGGTCCACTATATCCTCTCTATGTGTTGGTATGTCTAATGAGAAAAACTAGAATGTATTTCCTCATAGGCTTTACCTATTTATAAAAATGTCATGAACAAGTCCTTTATTGTATTATAAGATTTATTAGATAAACACTCAATTATATCTTTTATTTTTATTTTGTTTTTTATTCCGTAGTTATGAATTTTATTTTTTATGTCCATGTGATTATTTTATATATTATTATATACCTTGATATGATTCTAGCTTATGAGATTATATATATAGAAATATTTGATGATCGTTTATTCATGAAATAATATTAAATAATTATTTATATTCCTATAAATGCATACCCTTATAGAGAATCTAATATCACCCATCTATTATGTTTCCTTATAGTAGTAAACATGGATGTTTTTATGATTTATATATAGATAAATTACAAATAGAATAGTTGTGTTAAGAAATAAAATACAATGTTGTATTTTATATTTTAAAATGTAATGTGTAACTAATGTATATATCTGGTTTCCAAGACTACTAATCCATTTGATACTTTGGGATGTAATTTTTCTTATCTTTTTAAATTTTAACAACATATAAACTAGTTCTAGCCAATTGGGGTTGGGGTATTTATAGATAGTGTTAGAAGAATTTTATTATAAACCATGGGGACTGAATATAAGAAAAAATAGATCATAGAAAATAAACCTGTGAACAACATATTTAATATTCCAAAAAAACCAAGATTATGTCTCTTAAATTGTTTATATATATTTTTCAATTTATGATATTTATTTTACAACATATTGAATATTACATTATGATTCTTAATTTCATGAGTTAATAAAAAATATCTAAATGTTTGTAAATGGTTCATAGAATATTAAATGGACAATATGTCAATGTTATTAATCCCAGTAGGTATTTCACTCGTGAGAATGATAATGAATCTATGGACTGAAATAGTGATGTAGTAGGAGATGAAAACATTACAACTATACTAGGGTATATGACTTGGGGTATGATCCTTTACCTTTCTAATGTGGAATTAAATATAAATCCAAAATGCAGTGTAAAAATGTTAGACTCATTCATGCATTACTAACCATTATCATTCAAAGGATATTAATGCCCAATTATATATGATCGATGGATAATTTCATGACTATTGATATTTCAGGGTTTATAATGTAATTTAAATGGTTCCGTTTTCTTAGGTTTTTAATATATATCAGGGGATTGAGATTAATTGTGGTCAATTATTCAAAACAATAATTGATAGAATGAAAAATAAATCTTGGAATGGAATGATTTTAGAAAACTCTTCTTGGAAAAACATTTCAGCCATGAATAATGAGTTGATACATATAGAAAATTTTTGAGTCATAGATAAAATAATGTGGAAAATGTTTCATAGAATGAATTTATCATAAAAATACTATCTAGACATTCCATAAAAATTTACATAATTAAATCTGTGTGTTCATCTATTTAATTAAGTTGTGGAAACCAATCCTTCGGTTGGATGTAGTCACCAAAAAATTATATTCACTTAAGGATGTTGATTTAGTTACATTCATGGTAGATAAATAAATCCCCAAATCATATTTACTCAATATAAATTAAGACTAAAAAGGATGGAATATAAAAAATGGATTGGGGAATGATGGGAATAAAAGAATTATCCCACATGTGATTATTATAGAGAGAAACACCCTGATACATTCTTGAAAGGAAAGTGATTTTTCTTCTAGTGTAGTGACAAACAACATCAATATTGCAAATATAATGGTAACAAATAAACCTTAAATTTTTTTATTGAATATTAATGATATTGGTAACCATGTAAAAGAATTATCCATGAATCATGTGAACGTACCATAGAAGAAAAAACATTAATCAAGTTAAAACATATTATATTACTAAATCTAATGTCGAATAATTAACGTACTTATCAATATGGAAACAGTATTTAGGATAAAAATTCTAGAACTATTTAGTATATGTATTTTATAAATTATATTATATTTTTAGTTTTCATGACACATAAAAGGATTTATCATTATTAGTTTTACATAATGATTTGAATGTATATGTGAAATGACCCTAATAACAAGGAAATTTTATTTTTTTTGTAATGTGATATTTTGTGGGAAAACATGAGGAAGGTAAAAATAAACTGTAATATGTTTGGGATGCTGGGTTAATAACGTTTAGTTAGAATAAATATAAGATTTACCTTTAATTAGAAAATGGTAAAATATTGGGGACATATAAAATGGATAGTTATTTGAAGTCAATGTAATTTATAACATTGTTTATAAGATTTTTTGTTTTATAATTGATTATATGAGATCGTATTTCAGGAATATGGGCATCATTAAAACATTGACTCATTACTTTTTACATTACTTTTTTGGATTTACCAAATTTCCATATTTTAGGATAATAAATGATGAAAAAATTTAAATTTAAAATAAAGATCAAATTTACGAGGGTTTAAAAGAAGGTTATTTTGGAAATTAAGTCATCACATTCATAATTTATTTTTTATTTTCATTATTATATTGGATGTTCTTAAATGTTAACTACTTATAGAATGTTTTGAATTAACCATCAAATATTATTATTTGTGACTAAATTATGATTTATCATATCGTATAATTCTTATAAACATATTGGTATTTGGAAAAAAATTTATATGCCAGATGAATTACTTATAGACATTAGGATTCAAAAAGATGTTTAGGAATTAAAAAATTCATCTTGTATATCCATTTCCGGTTGTAAAAGATGTCATGTAAAATGATCAAATCAGAACCAAAGGGGGATATTTTCCTTATAAAATGAAAAAAATAAAGTATGTTTATTTTCTCAAGTGGTTTATTATGATATTAAAAAATCAATGTACGTTATGAATATTTACATTAAATAAAAACATTATCTATTTACTTTTCATATCGAGAGATCAATAGTCGTCTATCCCATCAAATTTTAATGGTCTTTTGATGTTTCACATTCTCATGAATATTTTTTCAATAACTATCAATTAATATTTGGGCATTATCGTACTCTTCTATGTCATATTTTCAATTCCCACTATATTTGTTTATATTTGAAATTATAGTTTTGTGTTTTTCCAGATAACCTGAATATTTCACATTCCCTCATTTTGTGAGGAATATTTATGAGATCTTTTTACAATGTGGGTTTTCCAAAATGGAATATTCAGTTGTCAAACTGAGAACATATACAAATATGATAATTATATTAATTTATCAGGGGAGAGTATAACTTCATGATATTTTTAAAGAATAAAATTATGTTAAATAGCATATAAGTTACAAAACATGAAGATTAATCTAACCATAAATTATTTTTCAAACCTAGACATTCAAATTTTCGATATGAATAGTATTAAAAATTTATATTAGATATATATAGTACATAATAAATAATAAATAATTTCTTATTTATTATTAATAGGTACTCAATCTTTAGTAATGTTATTCTACACTAGAGATATATTTTCATCAAAAAATTATTTTTATTTTTTTCTGTTAATATTTTATAAATAATTAACGATACACATATAATTAGTTTTTTTAGAAAACATTTTTCAAGTAATTATATCAATTTTAACATAATAGGTTTTTTTATTTCCATAAAAATATTTATTTTACAGTGAATGACGAATAACATTGATTTTTATGAATTTTTTTTATATTTCTATAATCCAAAAAGATTACTTTATTTTAAAATGTTTAAAATTTAATATTACATCTATTATGTTATCAATACACAATTAAAATCATTTTAATAAATTTAATTATTTAATTTTGTTTAAAAGAATAAAAATCAATAAAATAGTTTTTTTAGAATAATAAAAATTTTTAAAATTAGACTTCATCACAATTTTCATATTTATTTTTTTCAATTAGTTATCTATATAATAGAAAATTAAATTGATAAAATTTATTCAATATTTTGAATTATTTGGATACTAGTTTTTTAAATAGGACCCATTTAATTTTGGTCACTATAAATAGTAACTGTGGTAAAATTTAACACCTCGGTAATGGGTAAATATGATTAATATGGGTAAAACTAAGTGTAAAAGTTATAAATTTCATCTTATTTACTATTGGAAGACCATAAATATACCATATATCTATAAATATATATTAATGTATTTTTATTAGACAATTCTCAAAAATAATGTCAATTAAAATATTATTCTCAATGTATTATTTAAAATGATAGTCTCTTGGTTTAAAATATCACATATTCATCCACATAAAGAAATGAACATTATTATTAATGAATATAAATTTCACTCATGTGAATATGACATTATATTCAAGTACATAATTTATTTTTACATTTTTATTCTAAAATTAGCTTCAATTCCTTGACCACACTAATACATTATATATTCCGTTAATATAATAAGAAAATAATTTATTTTATAAGTAGTAAAAGTGATATTATTTTTGTGATTTTTTGTGTTCCAAATACTATTTTATATTTATATGAAATAAAAGAGTTATGAAAATGAATTATATTTTAAATATAACTCTTCCATGATATATTTTATGTCAATCTAAATTAAAATTGTCAATAACGAAATTTATTCTAATTGATAAAAATAATATTTTACTCAATTATATAATAATCATAAAAAATATTAAATATAATAAAATGATAATATATCATCTAAAAGTTTATTCCATGGGCATTTATTATCCATTTTCCATCTTATATTTCAAATTAAATATATTTAAGATTCAAAATTATGTTACCATTGAAAATTTCAAAATATGTTAGTTGCAGGGTTAAGGAAATGATAAGGATTAGAAAACCACATTAAAATATAAAAATTATTATTTTTATTTTCACTTCATGTCCTTCACTAAGATCAAATACATGACCATAATATTCTATTTGTCTTTTGAATGGAAATATTATAATTTAATATTGTATGAAATTCTATAAAATTGAAGTCACCTCAATTACAATGTTGAACCTCCTCTGTCACTGATTTACAAAAAAAATGCCTTATAGAATAATTAAACTATAACAAAATATATTTATAAATTCTTTATTCTCATTATGTATGGTTTTTATCAGAAAATATGATCCTTAGTACCCTTAAGTGGATATTTAAATGAGTTCTTTCAAAAGTGGTGTTATCTCTTTAATTGATCACATTGTTTATAAATTTTAATTTAATCATCTAAATATGTGGTATTTATCATTAAATAATAATGTCAGTAACCTGAATATACAAAATAATATATTATAAATATTAAATCACCATTATCCACCCATTTTTTCAATCAAATGGTATGTGAAGCTTTTGCTCATGCGTACGTAGGTCTAACCCTCTCCACGATGGGTTATAATTAATTTTCCCAAATAAAATTTCATTGATTAGAAATAATGACTATTTAATGTGTATATATGACAATTATGAAAATAAATTCCCCTTAAAATTAAAATATCATATATACCTTTTTAATTAATAATTACATTGAATACAAAAATGTCACTCGGGTGTACACGTTGATTACCATCTCTAAGGGGTGACAAGATTTGTTTCTATTTTTCCATTACGATGATGGTAATAAAGATGAATTTAATAAATTTAAACGATAAATATTATATAATAAGGATTCTATAATAAATTAATATAATTTAAATCTATTTTACCCATAAGTCAGAAAATGTATCCAACATACTTTCGTAGGTACTTCCTACCTTCTACATGAACAGTTTAGTTCGATTTTTAACATGTAGCCTTTTATATGAAATTAAATATGTATATAATGAATATATATTAAATTAATATCATTATTAACATTTTTAAGATGATGAAACCATGATTAAAGTACAAGAACCAAAACTGGAAAAACCAAAACATATTTGAAAAAATTATTCAGTTACTACTAGGAAAAGTGATTTTAATAGTGAATTATTAATAAATTGGTCATAAAATGCTGTAAGTAAATTATATATATGAATATATATATGGATATGGTTCTCGAATATATGAATATTATTTCTATTTTATTATAAATGAGGATCAAAATCATATAAAAGAATTCATATATGAGGTTAAATTATCTCATCTCACATCTATTTGTGTTAAACATATGAAACATTCAACACATATTTTTTTTGTTTATATAAATACATATTTATATTTTATATAATGTATACCCTTATCATCAAATTATGTAATGTTTTATTTTATGTTATTACTCTCAAGGAGTTAATTATTCTATATTTTCTATTATGGTAAGTATTTATTAATTAATGTCATCATTATTAATGATTATTTAAGATTAAGTCTTCCATAGAGAAATTGTTATAAATAGATATTCTAAAAATATTATATTTTATTATACTCTGGTTATTAATGATCATTTAATTT
Source organism: Viscum album (assembly GCA_963277665.1). Lineage (NCBI taxonomy): Eukaryota > Viridiplantae > Streptophyta > Magnoliopsida > Santalales > Viscaceae > Viscum > Viscum album. Next base: position 241,009,927 of record OY728160.1, on the reverse strand, counting down.
AATATTAGTATTTTCCTATTATTGGTATGTAAATTATTGAGAAATCATTTTTTAATAAAATACTTCATTTCACTCTTCCTTTGAATATCAATTTTATTCAATATCATTGTTGTATAAAAATATTTTCCAAAATCTTTTTAAAACACTAAAAATGTTTCATTAAATTCATTTTAACCAATATTTTTTACAAAATGGTTTTAAAAATGAATATTTTTTTTATTTTCTGAATGAGGTACCTCTGACATTTTATCAAAAATTGGAAAAGAATATTTTCTTATCATACATGGAATTAATATAATTTATTTTCATCATGATCATTACATTCCCTGAATTATCCTCCACATGTTTTCATTATTATTTATAAATAAATTTTCTTATTTTTCAATATATTTAGAGTTTTAAAAAAAATATTCATTGTTAAAATGGTATTTCTCCAATTAATGTTTTAATAAATTTTTTATGGTATTTATAATCCTCATAAACAAAAAAAACTTATTTTACATATGCACCACATGGGAATGTTTGATTTGATACCCTACTAATTATTTTTTTCTGATGGTTTATTATTAATTTTACTAGGTATGTATTATTTATTTACCATTCACCAAACTACTTATTATTTTTGTTCAATTATGATCATTGATTGGATGATGTTTTAAAATTTCATATTCATATTTTCAACACTAGTGTTTAAATTGATTATTTTTCACCCATTACAAATGAAGAATTAATTTGACATAGTATGTGATAGTAAGGTATTTTATATCCCATTATTGTATTAGTATGTCTCAATAGTCAAACTATATTGGGTTTTTGCTGAGGCCTTATCCATTTATGTTGATTTCATGGAATAATACCTTCACAATAATTTCATATATCTTGGATGAGGTATGGATTGTATGTTTCAGATAACCAAAATCATTAAATCCATTTTTTTGAAATATTTTTTTGATGTCCATATGAATTTTTTTATTTGTTATTATATCTATGTAAAATTTAATAGATCTTAGGATTATTTTATTTCATTAATGAATTATTGTTTATTCATTATATATTCTTCATTCATTATTTTTACCCCTATATGAATACACTTTTTGTGAACAAGAGATCACCCCTTTCTTTTATTTCCTTTCTCTAAGATATTTGGAAGGGCATTATGATTGATATTAAGTGATAGTAAATGGGACTATTGTGTTCTCTATCAACATAAATTGTTCTACTTTATGTTATAAAATTTAAAGTGAATATCATATTTTCATCTGATTTTCCTAGACGACTAAACTATTTAGTAATTTAGGATGGAATCTATTATATCTTATGAAAAATTAATAATTTAACCACCCACTTTGGGAGAATGGGTATGTGTATTTACAAGAACGATGAACTATCTTATATATATACAAAATATATCATAATAAATGATGTATTATTGATGGTTTATCAAAAACATAAATTTTATTTTGAGCCTTAGCAACATATTTTAGCTCTAAATACAATAATTTCACTCATTGAATCATTAATATTTCCTCACTACATATATTTTTCAATGATAAAAATCATTAAAGGATAAATCAAATCCACACATTATGATGTCATTTACAAATTTATTAATCTAGAATATATATATATTTATATATGTTCACTTGAGGTGTAATAATTATAAGGGAATTTTTATTATTATATCTCGATATATTAATATTTTTAAATATAACTTCTTAATTAAATATTCATACAAAAAAATATTATCAAATATTATCAAATATAGTAGAATAAAAGATCAACCATGTTTTTTTCTATGTTAAGGTGTTTTAATAATTATTAAATATCTATATAATTAATTCCAAATTATTATGTGCTTATCTAATTAAATCAACTTACTAAAATACATTAGTAAGTATGATTTCTGATAAATGAATTTTTTAATAATGTATATATTTAGGAATCTTATTCCAAATGATTGAATTATATAGAAAAGTATAAAAACTATTAAACCTCAAAACCTCAAATTTCTAATTAATGATAACATCTAAAATTTATATAAATGTATATCAATGTATATTAGTATTATCATATTTATGAATTATTACCTTATATTTTTTCTGTTTAGTATGCCATTAATTTTATGTTCTAAATATAATATTATTTTACTCATTAACCTACAACTCCCAATTCACGAAACTTACTTATATTGACCACTAAATCACTGCAAGGTTTTTATATCTTGAAAAGATACAAAAAATCCTTTTCAATTAGATAATAATATTTATTTTCCTTTATAGAGATTTTTTTTATAAATTGTATAATATCCATATCATTTATGTACTTTTATGTGTTTAGAGATTTTTTATAGAAAATATTAATTTATTCATAAAATATTCATTTAATGGGGATTTAAGATTTATTCATTAATTTTAACCAATGATTAGATATAATGTTTTATCCTTGACAAAACACTTATAACCTTATACACTTTCAAGAAGATTTATATGAATTGATTTTTATAAATCATATTTGGTGAATTATTTATATCATATTTTTTGTAAATAATCTTTTTTAATAAATATTTTCATGTATTATATAAGACAAATAAGATGGTCATACACATTATTCATTTTTATCCATTTCCATAATATTTTTACATGACATGTAAATTACACGGAGTTTCAAAAATCCCTTCAGGTATTTTGAATAATTATATTAGATGGTAATATATTCCTGATATAACATTTATGGTTTTAATGATCTTGGATAGCTATTTGAGAAAACATTTGTGTACTCTCCAAAAAAAATTATTATTATTATTTCAACATTAATCAACTATTACTATGTACAAAAGACAATAAAATTGAAATTAGTTTCTCGGTTCATTTATCATCAATACTTTTAAAGTAGTTAAACAGTTCTTGAATATTTTCATATTAAAAAAAAATAGAATCATGATATTAGAATCATGTCCTTAATGAAAAAAAGACGCTATAAATTTTTTTGTGAATTATTCTTTGATTCACAAAAGAATTTAGATCCACCTATTGTATTTCTTCAATGGTTGGTTTCTAATGGGGTAAGGTTGACCAAAAAACAATTACTGAGATTTGTGGTTCATCAGTTTATATAATAATCAAACAATTATCCATTAAGTAATTTCTTTTAGTCTATTAAGATATTAATCCCATATTAACAATAATATATACAATATATATATTCTGCGTCATACCAATCACTCTAAATGAAAAATGTTAGGGGGGATTGTAAATAAAAAATAGAACAAATGATTTACTTATTTCAAAAGTAAAGGATAATCTATGGATCATATGGAATGTGATGTGATAGTGTAACTAAATCCATTTATAGAATCCTAAAACACACACTCTATGTTCCAGGGATGAAATCTATATCATTTAATTTCTGGTTATGAGGATAATAATTGCGACCCAATTATTTTCTAAGAAAACCTTACATCCTCAAAAGAAAAAATGGATAAATTTAATTAAATACGTTTTAGGTTTAGGGTATTAAATAATTTGTAAAAACTCCAACATTATCATTTCACATGACATTAAATTATAAAATCTCCCATATAACTCAGATTGTATTTATCATATTTATACATTTTTATCATAAATACGAAATCCCTTATAGAGATTGCTCATTCATTAACATTTCTGTAAAACATTGGGAAAAGGAAACATAAAAAGTGTGAGATAAAATGATCTATAAAGGGTAAAAAATGAATTAAATTCCAATTTCATCAATGTTCACAAGAGAAGAATTTGGTTATGATAAAATAATCCAAGTGAATGAGTGAATCATCAATGATCACAAACCCATTACTTTAGGGATCTTCAAATATGAAGAAATTGAAACGTAAAGGGTCTTAAAAATAAATAATCAAAAGACACGCGATATCAATAATAATATTTATAAGCATTATAAACTCATAAAAAGTAATTAAAAAACTTTTTAGAAAATTAGAGATTCACTTTCATAAAAACCATTCAAAACCCTTCTAATTGGAATGAACATAATACTGAAATTTAACATTATTGTTGACGCCAAAAAAAAGTATGGAACTCCCGTAGGAAGTTTTGAAATGATTAAGCAAAGTCATATTCGGGATCAGAGGCCCGATCTGGAGGCCAGGGATGTGGTGCGTGAAATAAAGGAGGATCCGTGCGAAAAATCGTTCTGCGTGCGTAGAATCCACGGGTTTCACAAAATTTTGCCGATGAGGCGCGCAATCTTTGCGCACCCCGGTTTCGCGCGGCGAATGTTTGTGCGCCGGCTACGCTCTGCGCGAAGAATTTCGCGCGACGCCTGGGTTCCGCGCCGGAGGTCGCCTATAAATAGAAGGTGACCCCGAACGGTTTGGGGTTGAGGAATCTGAAGCGACTCCCGTGCGCGCAATTCGGCTCCCCCCACACACAAGATGACTTCCAGGTAAAACCCTCATTTTGTGCAACCTTTCCCTGGAGTTCGCCTTTGCGCGCAACTCCACTGGCTTCATTGAATTTTCTCCCTCTCTAGGGTTCCAGCCTTGCGTGCAATCCATGTCTCGTGCGCGCAATACCCTGCTGTGCGCGCAAAACCCCGCGTGTAGTGCATTCTCACCGCGCGATTCCTTTTCTCCAATTGCGCGCCGTCCTGGAGTTTTGCGCAGAAACATTCCCTTTTGCGCGCAAAGCCCAGGACTCCTCACCTTGATGCCCCTTGGCTGCCCCCTACACTGGTATCTGATGTCTCCCCTGCCGGGCATGCGCGCCATGCGTTGTTTTCCCACACGGCCTTCCAGGCTCATGCAAAGTAACCTCAAGGTCCCTTGGGCTGTGTTTCCCGTTTCGTTTCTTTGCCTTATGCTTCTCCACATAGGCAGGCTAACGTCTATTGCTTCTTTGCATAGCCACACTAACGTGGAACCCCCGGTGGTTTGCCCTGCGACCCCCCTTCACAATGGCCTTGCCGATGCCTTCCCTTCCACAAGGGGTAGAGGGCGTTGGGCATGTAAGCCCTAGGGGTGTGGAGCAAACCCACCTCATCCAAGCTGCAGGCCGTTAAAATTCTAAGCACCTCGTCCTTAACAAAAGACGTTAAACTGTGGTTCGACCCCGTACTTCACACGCAGGGTCCCCCCATCTCGAACATTTTTATGCCACTCGTCTCCATGGGAATGGACTCTTCCTCAAATGGAATGAGATTTTCCTTGTCGGAGCGGCGTTTGTCTGCGGGGGAAGGGCTGCCTCAGAGCGTAAGCCCCTAGCCTTTATTGCGGATTATTGCACCCATGAATCTCCGTACATCCCCCATGCCAAGGCCAGTGTAGTCCTTTTCCCACCGCGCTTTGTCGCACCAGGGGCCTCCACCCTGGAGTAAGCCCCAACACCAAGGGCCGCTAACCATGAGTAAGCCCATGTTTCCTCTTTGGGATGCTCAACACATAAGCACCACTCCGCTTCTCACGGACGCACCCTTCGCGACGTGATCGTCTGGTCCCTATTGCATCTTGTTTCTCACACCAAGCATGAATCATGTGGGCTTAGAGTGCGCATCGACCATGACATCCTCCTATGGGCCTTCCAGAGCGTAAGCCCCATCCCAGCGAACTATGTGGACTTTGATACGTGCTAACGCACGGTACGTAGGAAGCCTCCATGAGGTTCAATCCCACCACCCGGTCGTCCCGACCTCTCCATGTCGGTTCCCTGACCACCTTGGGCCGCCTCAGAGCATAATCCCCAAACCCCCCATCCCGCATGACGTTAAACTGTATCTCGTCCCGCATTACGTTAAACTGTATCCCGCCCCGCATGACGTTAAACTGTATCCCCCCTCTTGGGCCATCTCTGAACGTAAGCCCCATGTCTCACCTCAACATCCATCCTGATCCTTACCGGGCCGCCACATCCCAGTGAGATCATGCCACCCCATCCCACTCCATGATATATGGGAAGCCGCCCATGTGCTGGCCCCAACATCGGTGTTCCCTCCTAGGGTTCCTTCAACCCAATCCGTCTCCGCAAAACGTTAAACTCACGACATGCCCAGTGTTAAACATGGGAAGCTGATGAAAACCTCAGATGGTACACATTCCACGCGTTCGATGTGGGATGCCTCAGGCTTCCACACCCTCAAGAAGCCATGTGATGAGGGACCAAAGACAGACATGCCGACGACGCCCCAACGTGATCATTCTCCTCACTGAAGGTTGCTGCCCCGAAAAGACCCATTGGAGAGTCTTGACGGAAGCAGCGTAATAAACTGGCGTCCATGTAGATATGGCACCGGGAATGGGCTTCATGAACCCGTCTTAAATCTATGAGGGAGACCCGGACTAGGTGATGAGCTCCGAGGAGGAATCCACAGAAGGAAGAACCGACATCCCATCATCCCGTTTCGATCAAGGAGCAGATGTACCTGAACAAGGAACGAATGCCGCCCGCCTTTGGAAAAAGGGAATGCGGTGCATCGAGTAGCGTGTCCTCCTCCACATACGGATGCGCGCGCCCTGGAGAAAGCATCAGAAACAAAAAATGGTGAACCTGACGTGAAGCTCTTCTCCGCAACATAGGGAATGGTAGCCGTTGGGGCATCAGAATAATAGCATGTCACCAGGTCCGGGTAACCCTCACTGGGACATGAACCCGCCAGGGGTCGATGCCGTCAGGACGTTGACTACTCCGTTCTTCGACATCGTCAGCATGGATCCCCCTTGCTGAACATGGAATACGGAATGACGCTGGGCCTTGGTTGTTGATCTCCTTTCCTGTTGATACTAATGTGTTCATCTCCCTGTTTCTAGGAATCGGTTCACCGCATTAGGAGCATGATCGCCACCTGCCCACCGGCGCAGTGGTAGGGTCAGTACCGATGCGGCTACCCCGCGCGGTCCCACCTATCCCACGATCGCTCCGACTTCGACCGCTGTAGCAGTCGGGCGCTTGTGCCCCCTCTCCCCATCAGAAATAATCCAACGGAGGGTGATCAATGACCTAGTTCGTAGGTATGACGAGGAAGGGGTCATCCCCACCAGGGGCATGGCCCGCTTGGATCTAGAGGCGGCTGCGCCTCACCACCATCTCCTCCCTCGAGGGCCGCACAGGGAGCCGCCGCTCACCACGCCGACGTTCAACCGCTTCGGGATCCTATCCCCGGAGCGCTTTGACACATCCCTCCCCTACGCCAATGAGGTGGGGGATGTCCGAGTCCACCCAATCGACGATCCATCGTAGGGGTTAATGGAAAGAACCCCCGCCAGGCCGCGTCGACGCAGCCACCCAACACCCCGAGCCGAGGAGCAGGAAATCTTCATGCTCGCACCACCGGTTCCGGCCCATCTGACTCGACGCCAGCGTCGGGCGTGAGTGGGAGAGAATGCCCGTCCTGGGGCACCAGCATCAGCAACCACTGTGGCCCGAGCCACTGCTGACTCCTGTTACCAGATCCCCATGCATGTTGAGCAGGGGCAGCCGCGTGCCCGACTGGGATCGAAACCCCGACCGCCCTGCAGGCAAGTTTGGTCGAGTCTCCCGGTCGCGGACACTGGCAATGGCTACTGTGGACCAATCCGCGGTAGTGCCGCTCACCATGAGCGCTCATTCCGTGCCACCGATCTGGGAAGCCAGAAGCTTCTTTGCGACGGCTGTGCTCTGAGTATGAATCCTTCCAGCGCCCACTGCATGGGGTTTGAGGTCACTCCCCCTGCTTCTGATCGCGAGCATGGAGCCGTTGTGTATCCAGTCGCTCACTCACATGGAGGTCCTCCCCATGTCCCTTTCGACATCTATCCCGGTGCTTCATGCACCCTGGCCTACAGTCCCCTTTTCCCCAGCTCTATTGTGGCCGGGAGACTCCATGATGGAGATTGTCCTTACCCTGAGGAGCTACCCAGGGGCAGGAAGGCCGGGCATCGTCGTCGTAGGATGAATGTCAGGGGAGTCCAGACGGAAATCAGACCAGTCCGTTTCTTGGATTCTGAGGCAGAGTACGACTCGACGATGGAACCTCCCCCCAACCTTTAGAGTTGAGGGCAGGGATGGGGACGCGGCGTGTTAGTCTCATACTCCCCGAATGCGAGATCCGTATGATTACCTCCTGCCTTTGAGGGTATATCCAGGAGGATGAGGACTTGGCGTACCGGCGGGGATCAAGCCCGCAGTTGCCGCTGGCCTCCTCGGAAGCGCCTCCCGTCCCTGTTAGAGAGGTTGAAGAACTTTTCTGGGGATCGACGGAAGAATCGCGAGGCGATACGCCCTCAGCAAGCACCGATGTTGTGACAGTATGCCCATTTTCTGGCCAATACTATCATGACGTGGCAGCCAGGGCACTGCAACCCCTGGAGAATGACCCAGGGATCATCGGCCAATCGGCCTGTTCGCCGTATTCCCCACCGGCCAGCCCACCGCCCCGCCGGCCTGCCTCGTTGCCATTGCCAATTCCCCGACTTTCCTCGGGGGATGAGCATGGGCGGAAAGTTCCGGACCCCGAATTAGTTCCATGGAGCTTCTGGACGGTTCTTGTAGCGGCCCACTTCCATGAGAAGTTTTGGCCGGTCGCAGAATCGGGTTTTGATGTGGAAGAGTCACTCACCCCAGGAGAGTTTGAATGCTTCCGCCAGATTCTTTGGGTGACTCACTCCCGCCTCCGCCATCAGCTTTCACCTTATCCCGGGAGCCAAGCGCATCTCGAGGAGATTGGTGAACAGTAACGCCGGGTCGACCTAGCAGCACTCCCCGCGGTCCGGCACCTCGAGTCGCTGGACCACCATGAGGCCCTTCAGCAACAATGCGTCCAGATTTTTCAAGTATTCCTCAAAGATATTGAGGAGCCCCCCCCCCCCCCCCCCCCACACGCATGTCCGCGGGTGGGGGTAGTACGCTGCTCTCCTCTTCTGTGCGATCCACCGATAGCCCGATCTACTGGGTAGCCCTGAGGGAACGTCTCCAAGGGCAGTAGCAGTCAACATAGCTGACCTATCAGATGAGGGAAACATTGTGGAGCCCCTAGACGTGGACTCACCCCCCGAGGACAGGCTGCTACAGGACCCATCTGGGAGGATTACTCGCCAACAGAGGAGCCTCCTAGGTATTCATGTACCCACGAAGGCACTGGCGCTGGGCCGAAACATCGGTAGGGGTAAAGAGCATGTCGGGTCTGTCAAACATGCCGACCGATCTGCCTCAGTGCAGAAGGTAGAGGAAGATCCCGAGAAGGCCACGCTATACCAACAGCTAGCCAAGCAAAAGAGGCTGGTTGATGAGCTCATGGCCGAACGCATTGCAGAGTGGCGGCCTGACTACGACAAACCTAGACCAGGACAGCAGGGGCAGGAGCATCTACCCCTCACTCATATCCCTTGGGGCAACCGTGATCATGTTGTGTTCGCCGACCGGGGAGACACTGGAGCCCATGGAAAGAGAGTGCGATATGTTTTGTAGAACCCACCCTAGTAGCAAGACAACCGGGGGGACCCTGCTCGGTTTCCTCCCGCCGCTCCAAGAGTCGCTCCGCCAGCTACCCCGCAAGCCGCTGAGCACGACTATCATATCGAGGAGCCTGGAAATGTGCTTGTGGATAGAGATCCCCGTCCGGACAGGAATCCGCATCCATATGATCTGATGGAAGTACTCATCGCTCGCATGGAGGCCCTGGAAACTCGGCGGGTGGCGATCCCACCGGATGGCAAGCCGTACCCCACATGGGTGGATGACATGGCGGCCCCGCCGGGATTTGGGAACCCCACTTTTTCACCCGTTAACAGGACTAGAGACCCGCCACAACACTTAGCCCACTTCAACTCGAGGTGCGGGCCCATGTTAGGAACTCCGGCGCAGTAGGAGGTTGCCAAGCTCCAGTGCTTCATTCAGACACTGGAAGGACCAGCATTTCTCTGGTATAGCCAGCTCCCTGTTGGATCTGTGACTAGATAGGAGGACCTTCAATAGAAATTCCTCTACCAGTTCAGTTCCACAACCCGGAAGACGAACATTGTAGACCTCTTCAGGTGCAAGCAAAGGCCTGACGAGCGAGTCGCGGACTTCGTCGCCCGGTGGAAGGGGATCACAAACTCCCTTGACATGTCGCAGACTCAGGAGAAATTAATGACGATGTGTGTAGGGAATGTCAAGGAAGAGTTGGTTCCTTCCCTGATCACGCAGAATTACCCTGGAGGGTTCCGGGACTTCTCGGACATGGCTCAACCCCTCAAAGAAGCCCTGAAACAGGCTGGTCGGGCATGCCCGCTTCCTCCTGTAATCTCTGCAAGTAGAGACGCAAGAGCCGAGCCCGCTGCTGTGGACCAGATAGAGGCCCCCGGACAGCTAGAGTTGCTTCCAGTGATGCCAGCTCAGCAGGCTCATAGGGGTCCACCCCCACGGGCACAGCCTCCGGCCCAGCAGCAACCGCCTCAGAATCGGCCGACGCCTCCGCGTAACGCACCGCCACCACCTAGGCGAGGTAATCTGGCTCCACCTACTCAGCCTGCTCCTCCGGCCCCTGGCCATGGTCAGCCCCCAAGTGTCCCCTTTCCAGACTGGAGGAATCGGGCTTACTCGTTTGGTGAGGCCCAGGTCCCCGGTTATTTTCTTAGTGCCTTGGAGCAGAGGATCGTGCGACTGCCTGAGTGCCGGAAGCCAGAAGAGGCATGTCTCAAGGATCTCCCCAACTACTGCCCTTATCACAGGATCCTGGCACACACCATCTAGCAATGCCATGTGTTCAAGGACTGGCTCCAAGACCAGATTGACAACAGCATAGTCAGGTTGGGCCCAGCCCCGACATAGGGGGCAGGTGTCTTCGTGGGATCAGATGGAAGTAGTGACAACGAGGGTGGGTGGGAACAGGTTTCCGATCGTGGGTCCTGGAAGTATAATGACTGGATGGCCAGCAGGACGGTCACTCATGCCCATGGCATCATCCGTGCCCGCTTGGATCAGCCAGATCCCTCGAAGCCTGTGAGGGTCGCTTTGGCATCGTCGTCCTAGTCTACTTCTTCCCAGAAGAGCAGGCGATGACATAAGAAGAAATAATGTGACCTGCCATTGTCATCATCTTCTCGCACAGTTGGTGATTTCATGCCCCCGGAAATGGGGATCCGTCCGAGACCTCGTTTGGTAGTGGATGACTCCTCGAGTGAGAGCCTGTGGTACGCTTCGGTTAACACCGTAGAGTTGGTAAATCCCTTTTTGGCTCCCGATAGTGAGGAGCACTAGGTGGACTTCCCTGAGAGCCCGAGGTATACTTCAGTTAACACCGTAGAGTTGGTAAATCTATTTTTGGCTCCCGACGGTGAGGAGTGCTAGGTGGAATTCCCTGAGAGCCCAGGGTACGCTTCGGTTAACACCGTAGAGTTGTTAAATCCCTTTTTGGCTCCCGACGGTGAGCAGCGCCAGGTGGACTTCCCTGAGTGCCCGAGGTACGCTTTGGTAAACACTGTAGAGTTGGTAAATCCCTTTTTGGCTCCCAACGGTGAGGAACTCCAGGTTGACTTCCCCGAGAGACCGGGGTACGCTTCGGTTAACACCGTAGAGTTGGTCAATCTCTTTTTGTCTCTCGATGGTGAGGAGCGCCAGGTGGACTTCCCCGAGAGCCCGGGGTACGCTTCGGTTAACAACGTATAGTTGGTAAATCCCTTTGTGGCTCCCGACGACGAGGAGCGCCAGGTGGACCTCCCCAATGTCCCCAGCCATCGCCATCGTCGATGGAGCCGTGGCTACATGAATCGCCGGGGCACGGAAGTCGTCACCTCCAGTCAGGTCGTGCACGCTACCGAGACCAGGTAGCAGGCCCGGTATAGAGAGAAGCACTGGCGGCTCCCTCACCCGGTGACAATAGGTTCACTTCCACCACCGTTTATGTTGTTGGATCGGGCGGAACCACCTTGCCTGCTTCGCAACCAGCCCAGCCCTGCCACTGGCCGACTACGGCCTTCCGGTCCAAGCATGACAGCCGCCTCTCAGGCTTCAGCTGGTGAACAGCGGGACGTTCCTAGTACCAGTCAGTCACCGATCCCGCCAGCAGGGCCCATCATTCCCCCAATCGCAGAGCGACCTCCTGTAAGCAGAACCTCGTGTTTGGCGTGAAAGTATGATGTCCTAAAGCATCTGGACGGCATTCCAGAAAGGCTTTCCATCCTTGAGGCCCTTCGCATGTCGTTTGAAATGCATTAGGCACTCGTCGAGGCTTTAAGGATCCCCCTCCAGTTTGAAACGGAGGTAGCGGCCGCAAAAGCCTTCCACACCGAGGTGATTGAAGACGCCGAGTGTCAGGCGGTTATCTCATTCTATGGTGAAGATGAAGACCCTATCATACAGGGGCACATCTGCCCGATGTACATCACTGGCCAGTTCAATGTTGTGGAAGTCCGTCGCTGTCCTTTCGATACAGGTTATAGGATTAACTTGATCCCAACTCGGACACTGCGAAAACTGGGGTTGTCCGAGGATGATTTAACTACCTCTGACGTCAGAATCCAGGGGTATGACAAGACCGAGCAAACTCCACTCAGAAAGATTCGTCTGAAGACCCAGTTCGGCGGCTTAATTTCCAATCCTGAATTCATGGTTGTCTCTCAGGACACTGCCGACAACGCATTGATGGGTAGGTTGTGGTTCCATCTTCATGCGGCGGTTCCCTCATCATACCATCAGTGCCTCAAATACTCCCTTAAGGGTTGAGTGGGTGTGATCTAAGGAGATGGATCTCCATTTGCCTCTTGTGAAGCTCGTTACCTGGACGCTGACTATTACAAGAGCAAGGACAAGAAAATCTTGACAGGTGAGGATGATCCCGCCGCTGTCGCGAGTGATCCCTGGGCAGGTTTGGATGACACATATGTCTTCCCAATCCATCGGTTGGAGGCCACGAACCCCGATATGGGAGAGTTCTTTATTGTCTTGGGTACCAGAGGAAGCCATATCTCCGGGTCTAAGCGACGGTGGGAAATCACCTTGTTATCTTACACCAACCGGGTTCAAGTGATCCCCGAGCCTCCTACCCCATACGATATCGGGACGTTGGGATCATGGCAAAGAAAGTACATCATACGTGTCTGTTTCGCCAAGTCGAGATCGACTGGCTCAAGCCAACGCGTCGCCAATGATTTGATGTCGTAAAGCGTGGCCCAATGGGCCGCATGCCATATGGGATTGGATCAACTACCTTCGTCGCTATGGTTTCCGCGGTGCATGAGTCTCCTGTCATGACGACCTCTGCCGCCCTAGCTGGTGCTAGCTCCCCATCAGGTTCGAGCAGCCCCAAAACGGATCCCCCCATGGACGATCCTTCCACAAGAGGAGAAGAATACATGGAAGATGCCCCTCCTGTCTTTGAGGAGGGAGTCTCCGCGATGGTCGACGAGCTAGTACAGGTGAACCTCGGTGGTGAGGCGGACCCGAGACCCAAATTGGTCAGCACCGCTATGCCTCCCAAGGAACGGAAAAAGTACATAGACTTCCTCAGACAGCACCTTGATGTGTTTTCCTGGAGTTATGACGAGATGCTGGGGCTAGATCCCCAGGTAGTCGTCTACCGCCTTGGCCTCCCAGCAAACCATCGTGGGTTCAAGAAGTCTCCCAAAAAAATACACCCCTTTCATGGTTCCATGGTTGAGGCCGAAGTTGATAAGATCATTAAGGCCAAATTCGTCAATGAATTCCAGTACCCCAGATGGCTAGCCAACATTGTTCCCATCAGGAAGAAGAATGGGAAGAACAGGGTCTGCATCGACTTCCGCGATCTTAATCGCCACTGTCCGAAGGATGACTTTCCCCATCCCATGACAGAGCTGTTGATCGACACAAAGGATAGGTTTCAAGCCCTCTCCTTCATGGATGGGTACTCCGGGTACAACCAGATCCGGATGGCCCCCGAGGATGAAGAGTTCACTGCCTTCAGGGCCCCCATGGGACTTTCTTTTATCGGGTTATGCCCTTCAGCCTGAAGAATGCGGGTTCCACCTATAAATGGGCTATAGACCGCATATTAAAGCCGATCCTTGGGATGCTGGTAGAGTGCTACGTAGATGACCTGGTGGTTAAATCTCTTCAGTGCCAGTAGCATCTCAAAGACCTTGAGAAAGTGTTCGGTTTGTTCCGTTCTCGCCAATTGAAGATGAACCCGTTGAAGTGTGCCTTCGGTGTCACCTCCGGAAAGTTTCTTGGCTTCATCGTTAGGTATCGAGGTATCGAGATCGACCCCGAGAAGATCAAGGCCATCAGTCAGATGCCTCCCCCGAGTAATATTCAGGAGCTTCGAGGCCTCCAAGGCCACTTAGCCTATATACTCCGGTTCATTGCGAATCTGGGCAGCAAGTGTAAGCCCTTTTCTCGACTCATGAAGAAAGGCTTCGCCTATGGGTGGGATGAAGAGTGTCAGACCTCTTTTGAAGAAATCAAGCAGTATCTGCTTCAACCTCCAGTCCTGATGCCACCCATTCCCGAAAAGCTGCTTGTCTTTTACGTGACCGCCCTGAAGTGATCCCTTGGCGCCCTTCTCGCCCAGAAGAACAACGAGGGAACAGAGAATAGCCTATACTACCTTAGTCGCATGCACCTCGACGCGGAAGTTAGATACTCTTCCATCAAGAAGAGCTGACTGGCGCTCATATTCGCCATTCAGAAATTGTGGCACTACATGCCTCACCATGAGGTACAACTCATCTCTCGGGTAGAACCGTGAAATACATCCTGAGCCGGCCTATGTTGACCGGCCGATTGGCATGCTGGGCGGTGATCCTTCAGCGGTTCGACATTAGGTTTGTACCTCAGAAGGCCGTCAAAAGACATGCGTTGGTAGACTTCTTAGCTGCCCATCCAACCTCTGCAGACCAGCCATTGGATTTGGGCTTTCTTGATGAGGTAATCCTCTCAGTCGATCACGCCACCCCATGCTGGTAGATGCACTTTGATGGTGCCTCCCGAAGCCCTACCGGTTGAAGGCTCAACGATCATAGGCTTAATAGAGTGGGCCTGTGTATCATCTTCATCACCCCGGAGTAAGTCGTTCTGTCATATTCTTTCTTGTTTTCAGAAGGATGCACCAACAATGAGGCAGAATATCATGCCCTCATCATCGGCCTCGAGTTGGCTTTGGAGGTTAACGTACCCCGCCTGTATGTAAAAGGGGACTCTGAGCTAGTCATCAATAAGGTTAATGGTGACTACGCTGTCAGGAAGCCAGAACTCATGCAGTTGCTGGAGTGCACCCTCCATCTAATGGCTAAGTTCCCATCCCGAACAGATGTCCTTCACGTTCCTCGGTCGCAGAACAGTCGGGCAGATGCTTTGGCCAGCCTGGCCGCATCACTCGGGGAGCCCGAACAAGATGACCTAATCATCCATGTGGCGCACCGAAGAGTCATTGCTCTTGTTATCCCAGAGGGCAATCGTGGCCTGTGAGTGAACCATCTCACCGCTGGTGCCCCCGCGTCAGGACCCCCCGGGGCTTCAGGCGTGGTGATCAAGACAGTTCCTGACTGGAGGACACCCTTGGTTGAATATCTCCGGCACGACAATCTTCCGATGGAATGAGCAGAGCGGGAACGAATCTGGCACCGCGCGCCACAGTTCACCCTTCAAAGCAGTCCCAGTCGTGAGTAGATCCTTTACAGGCATGGGTTTGACGGTGTTATCCTCCATTGTCTTCAAGGATTTGAGATCCCACGGGTCATACAGGAAGTGCACTCTGGTTCCTGTGCCACCCACCAAGCCGGGTCAAAGTTGTCCCACCAGATTCGGAGACTGGGATACTTCTGTCCCTCCATGATCCACGACTGCATCGAGTACGCCAAGAGGTGTCATGGCTGCCAAGTTCATGATAACTTTGTGCATCAGCCACCAGAGCCTCTCCATACTACTAAGTATTCTTGTCCCTTTGCAGTCTGGGGGTTGGATGTCGTATGGCCTTACCCGCTGGCGACGGCCCGCCAGTGCCGGTTTATCTTAACCGCCATAGATTTCTTCTCAAAGTGGGTAGAGGTAGTCCCGCATAGGGAAGTCAAGGATGGTTCTATGGCCGACTTCGTGAGCTCCAATATCATTCACCGGTTTGAAAAACCTCACGCTATCCTGACAGATAACGGAACCAACTTCCGAGCGGCCGAGATGAAAAGATTGTACGCCAAGTACAACATTCGCTCTAACCACACCTCCCGCTATCATGCGTAGGTGAATGGAAAGATTGAGGCATTTAAAAAAACCCTCTCTAACATTCTGCAAAAAATGGTTGGTCAGAACAAGAAAAGTTGCCTAGAAAAGCTCCCCAATGCCCTCTGGGATTATAGGAAGACGACTCACAATTCAACCCAGGTGACTCCGTATTCCATTGTATACGGAGCTGAGGCTGTCCTTCCCATCATGGTCCTGCTGCCCTCATTGTGCACAGCGGTCTACAACTAGCAAGCGCCGGATAGAGTTGCCGAGATCCGTCTAGCCGAATTGTAAGCACTGGATGAAAGTAGGCTTCGCGCTTTACATAACTTGGAAAGGCATCAGAGCAAGATGGCTTGATCTTTCGATAAGAAGGTTCACCTCTCCTCCTTCATGCAAGGTGACTTGGTGTTGGCTCTCAGAGTGCCAATGATTCTCGGCAGGAAAACACCCAATTTGGAGCCCAAGTGGGAGGGACCATTTATTGTCCACAAGGTCTATCCCAATGGCGCGTATTCCCTGGGGACTATGGATGGTGAGCGTATCACTCCTCCCACCAAAGCCAGGTTCCTCAAGAAGTACTTTCCCTAGCCTGTATGGTCCTGCATGACCTTAAACTGTATGGTCCTACATGACCTTATACCATATGGTCCTACATGACCATAAACTGTATGGTCCTGCATGACCTTAAACTGTATGGTCTTGCATGACCTTAAACTGTATGGTCCTGCATGACCTTAAAATGTATGGTCCGGCATGACCTTAAACTGTATGGTCCTGCATGACCTTAAACTGTATGGTCCTGCATGACCTTAAACTGTATGGTCCTCCATGACCTTAAACTGTATGGTCCTGCACGACATTAAACTACACTCTGTCATACATATGGGCTCAATGGTCCGAGCTCTAAGACCTACAACTAAGATCCTCTTTTGGTTCTTCCCTTTTCTCGGTCCGAGCTCTAAGACCTAAACCTAAGATCCATATTTCGTCCAACATGACGTTAAACTGTATTTCTAGAACTACGTATGGCTTGATTCTCATCCTAATGAGATATATAGGACCGCCCAGACATTTCGTCTTGGGTCCAGCCCAGTAGTTACCAAACACCGCCCTTTCTTCTCGACCCGAGCTCTAAGACCTAAAACTAAGATCCATATTTAGTCCAACATGACGTTAAACTATATTTCCAGAACTACGTCTAGCTTGATTCCCATCATAATGGGCTACGTAGGAACGCCTGGACCTTTCGTCCTTGGGTCCATCTTGAGGTCTACTATCGCGTCTGTTTCGCCTTCAGGACCTCGACCACAGGATCGCGTGGTGTGGTGTGAGATTATGTCCCCATTCACATCGGGTTTGCAATAGCTGCACCATGTGCACCCTGTCCTCAGGGTTTATCCCTCCTCTGTCCAATGGCATTTAAAGACGCACGCTTTCAAGAACTATGTCTAGCTTGATTCCCATCCTTATGGGATATGTAGGATCTCTGGAACACTTAGACGTCAGGTCCATCCCCATCACTTAGGAGATCCCACGATCTCCC
Source organism: Viscum album (assembly GCA_963277665.1). Taxonomy (NCBI): domain Eukaryota; kingdom Viridiplantae; phylum Streptophyta; class Magnoliopsida; order Santalales; family Viscaceae; genus Viscum; species Viscum album. The sequence continues at coordinate 240,992,245 of OY728160.1, read as the reverse complement.
AGTTCCCAGGGTGCTTGGCATTACACCCCCTCTTTTACCCAGGGATCCGCCATCTTTTGGCTGCTCTCAGACTGAGCCCTCTGACCCTTTCAAATGGTCTGCTGATGTGCTCAAGGAACTCTGGTCTAGATCTTGGAGTGCCGGATTCGACATAGGAAAGATCCATCCACGTGCCAAGCTTCGTGTTCCCCTTCATTCGGTCCCCTGTCATCCTTCACACCCAAAGGGACCCCCAAGAATGGCCTGGACACAATGCTCAAGGGCACTCCTACCATCATGGGGCAATGCCCCCATGGGGTTTAAACAACAAATTGATATGAATACCGCATTGCGAACATGGTCAACGATTGATGCTCAGTTGTTTGTCCTCGTGGTTGACACGATAGGATGCTGCATTGCGAACATGCTCAATAGTAATCATCAGTCATCACGCCAGCTTCCCCAGGCCCTGAATGTTGGGGGCATGGTTCATGTCATGTTCCGCCCCACTATGTCAAGGTGGAATCTCGACACTCCTTGTACTAACCCTCAGTACACCCTCGCACATCAGACAGACCGAGCTGCATAACCGTGTCTCTCGGGGCTCCTGCGATCTGAGCGCTAGAGTATGATCTTGGGTCTCTTCTTTACGGGTTGCGTGCCTCTTGACCCTCATCCCCTTGGGGAGTGAGGAGTCGCCCTGACATTGTGTTTCAGGCCCAGCATAGATGGGAGCTAGCATCTCCTGCCCCTCCCTGGTTGTTGAACCCTCGTAGGCCCCTTTGGCCCGAGGCTCCTCTCTCTGACAGTCCAAACCATATGACCTTAAACTGTGTTGTTGGTCCAAACCATATGACCTTAAACTGTGTTGTTGGTCCAAACCATATGACCTTAAACTGTGTTGTTGGTCCAAACCATATGACCTTAAACTGTGTTGTTGGTCCAAACCATATGACTTTAAACTGTGTTGTAAGTCCAAACCATATGACCTTAAACTATGTTGTCAGTCAAAATCATATGACCTTAAACTGTGTTGATAGTCCAAACCATATGACCTTAAACGGTGTTTCTGGTCCTATCACACGACCCTAAACTGTGACATTATCATCCTAGCTGCACGACAAAAAACAGCACTGCATTGTGATGACCTCGTTGTAGAGGACATCACGTTGGGTATTGGTCTTGTGCCATGCCATTTGTCAACGCCTATCACGACATGATTCTTGTGGCGACACAAAGGCCTACCATTCTAGTCCTATTGCTTCACAACAACAAAAACCACTCACCTTAAAGGACAAACAAGATTTATCAAATTCTGCTTCTTTTAGTGAAAGGGCCACGCCCGCACTCCACTTTTCCCTTGGCACTGGTATCTTACCATGTCACCTTTCAGAACTATGTATGGCTTGATTCTCATCTTTATGAGATACGTAGAAGCACCTGGGGCACTTCCCCGTGGGCCCACCCAGCCTACCTTCGTGTTCGGTCCCTCGACTCGAGCATTTCCCCGGAGAGCACATGGTAAGTAGGGCTCAGGTCCTCATTCACATCGGGCTTTGTAACTGCCTTGCCATGTGTCCGTTTCTCCCCTTTCCCACTCTTGGTCTGAGCTATAAGACCTAAAACTAAGATCCTCATGGTTCGAGCTCTAGGACCTAAAACTAAGATCCTCACGGTCCTAACTCTAAGACCTAAAACTATGATCCTCATGGTCCGAGCTCTAAGACTTAAAACTAAGATCCTCATGGTCCGAGCTTTAAGACCTAAAACTATGATACTCACGGTCCGAGCTCTAAGACCAAAAACTAAGATCCTCACGGTCCGAGCTCTAAGTCCTAAAACTAAGATCCCCACTGTCCGAGCTCTAAGACCTAAAACTATGATCATCTTGGTCCTTGCTCTAAGACCTAAAACTAAGATCCATATTCCGTCCCGCATGACATTAAACTGTATTTCGTCCAACATGACGTTAAACTGTGCTTCATGAACTACATGTGGCTTGATTCTCATCCTAATGAGATACGTAGGACCGCCTAGACATTTCATCTTGTGTCCAGCCCCAGGGGTTACTGAACCCCACCCTTCCTTATTGTCGGCCCCTCGGCCCGAATTCATGGGGAGTGGGGTAATCAGGACATCTACCCCGAGCTGGTTCGGGATGACCCATGATAATAATGGGAAGAGACAGTTCTCTCGCTAAAGAGGCCTTGCCTAGAAATTGGGACGACCTGTAATCAGGTAGGTATGTCCGCCTAATGCGTCTTCGACATGGTGGCACAATTTCAGGAGTGTTGGATTCTGCTCGAACAAACCACCACACCACCTTACACACATTGCGTCCCTCCTTATTCAGATCCTTATTTCCTTTCAGGTTTGACGGGACCCCCTGACAGTATGGATGCTCGACCTATGGTCTGCCTACTGTCCTGGGCCAACATTCCGGAGGACTTGTCATGTTTGACGGGACCCTCTAACAGTATGGATGCTCGACCTATGGTATGCCTACTGTCCTGGGCCAACGTTCCGGAGGACTGGTCAGGTTTGACGGGACCCCCTAACAGTATGGATGACAGACCTATGGTCCAGCTACTGTCCTGCGCCAACGTTCCGGAGGACTGGTCATGTTTTTCGGGACCCCCTAACAGTATAGATGACAGACCTATGGTCCACATATTGTCCTGGTCCAACGTTCTGGAAAACTGACCAACGATATTTGAGTTAGGCCCCGTGTTGTGAACATGGTCAGCGGTCAGCCCTCATTTATTGTCCCCCCACCATTCCAGGCCAACATGATATGGATGCTATGTTTCTGACCTGGTTGACAGTTATCCTCCATGGTTGCGCCCCATTGGGTTCCGAATTTGGGCAGCGTGATTCACCCTTCCTCTCCATCCCCCTGTGTTCGTATGGATTACAATTCCCCCGGCATTACCCCGCTTGTGTGTTAAATCACATTGAAGAGTCGACAAATCAATCGGCCCGGGGTCTCCTCAGAAGTCCAGGCCCAATTTTGGATTCCTGAAGCTTGGTCAATGCCCCAAAATTGAACGAAATGATGGTACGAGCATCTTATGCCTCTCGTGTTGGGCACGACCCACAGGATCCTAGGGATGAGTTGTTATTCGTTTCGAAACTATGGTTGAGTGAATTAAACCAAGGGTACATATGAGTGGAATTGGCCATATATTGGATTGAGACGATGAGCAGTACAAGCGGAAAGTTCATGAGATGGAAAAAACAAAGCCCTTAGGGGTCAGCATGCTGAAGAGATCTTTCCAGAGCTGCTACCCTTTGGCTGGTAGCCTCCAGGACCACTTATCGCTCTTTGAAGACTCTCTCATCATTGGCCACCATAGAGCATAGATCGCCAGCCCTAGCTTGTTTCTGCACCTGCTCGTTTGAAGTATGGTTATCTGGTGACTCGCCTCCACCAGTTGTTCCTGCGCATCAGCCAGATGGGCCGTCAGTTGCTCCACGAGCTCAGAGCATGTTGCGATGAAGGCCTACATATATGCCGCCTACCCTTAGAGGTTCCGGACTTCCTGATCCGCCCTCAGCAGCACTTGAGCACTCTCCGATCCTTCCCGGCACTGGGAAATCTCGGTGCGCCAGTTGCTCTCGCGTATCTTCTCGGCCATGTAATCACAGACCGTCAGATGAAGGCGCTGAGCGTCAGCCCCTCCGGCGCACAGGAAGCGCAGCCATGTCTAAAGTGATCCCATCTGCCTCAGCCAATCCAACTGGGGCTACCCGAGGAAGCGCTAGATACACTTCCACCCTTTGCGCTGTGTCATTCGGCTCTCCTCGGCTGCCTATGAGTCTGAGTCATCAATCTCCTCATGGTTAGCGGGTTGGTATATGGGGATGGCCACTAGCAAATTAGTAGTAGGATCCTCCCCAGGTATGTCTTCATGAGGAATAGAATCCTTGACGTCCGGGCGACCTTCTTCTCTCGCCCCAGCAGCAATGATGCCTCCACCAGCTTCCGACCTCATTTCAGGAATAGCGCCGCTGATGTCCGTCGCCCCCTGTTCATCAATTGTCGGGGCCGACTCAGTGCAGAGAGTGTGTTCCGAGCGAGGTGGTATGTCCGCCGCTGGTCCACTCGCGGATGGCCTGGGCTCCGCAGCCTGAGGTGCCTCCAGTATTGATATCACTGCGCATGACATACGCTGGTCAAACGGGATCTTTTGACAACAAGTACCAGTAGTGAAGCATTAGAATTACAGGAATCCAGAGCGTCGGTCCCCAGTGTTTCGGCCACTACAGGATATTTCGTAAGGGTTGACCCCTCTGCGCTTGTTAATTCAATGATGGGTGTCGGATCCCCATCATGTTCCACTGGTTCCTCTCCTCCCTCCTCTGGTGGGGATTCCCATCCAATGCTCAACTAATCCTGGTTTAGGATGGGGAAGTGAGTTAAAAGTTGTAAAGGAGAATGGATGAATGAGGGAAATGAATGATGACGAAGAAAAACCTTGAGAATCTCGGTTATGTTGAGATCAGAGTCGGCAATCTCACCGCTCTCTCGGAGACTCCCTTGGTAGGTCCTCCATTTTGACCCCTCACCTTCGTGCTCCTCTTCTTCGTGTTCTCCCTCGCCTTCATCCTCTCTGGTTTCCTCCTCCCCCTCCGGCTCCTCGTCATTGTCGCCTTCTCCTGGAGGCATCACTTCCAGATCATGCTCCTGGATGAGCATAACTTTCACTAGGAAAGTTGTCTCCGCACGCCACCCCCGTTGGCATGCGTATGCATCCATGGCCATCAGATAAGCATGCCGCCGATGTATGTTTACTCGGTCGGTAATTCGAACGAGCCCGACCTCTGGAAGTTGGATCCCGTTTTGCATTATCTTTTTCCAGATAGCTTCAACGCTCAGCGATTGCCGTAGGGTCATCCAGGACGACCACAGTGCCGAGAGAATTGCGTCTTGGGAAGGTTCGAGCAGATATCTTATCTGCTTCCCGGGAGGATCCCTGGCCGCCTCATGTGACCCCCCCTGTGGGTAACGAGGACGTGGCAGCACAATGTGATTCTCCCGTTGCCGAAGTCCCAGCCTGTGCAGGCCTCGCTTCCTGAAGTGACCTTGGTCCTCCCCTTCCGATGGCATCGTGCCTTCTTTCCCGTCTCCCGGTTTCCACGCGAGTGACCTCGAGTTTCCAGACATGCTTGCGTAATAGCCCCTCAGGGTACACAATGGTCCAGTGTTCAGCGTATTCGGTTGCTAGGCCGGCATCGACCCCGGTGGGGGGAAGGGTAACGACAACGCTAGAGCCGAAAGTGGTAAGCATCAACCACATCTGGCGCATGACGCATGTATTCTTCTCCTACCAGACAGCCGTGAATACTTTCTTCGACATTCGTTGGAGGCACACGAACTGCCTGGCGAATCGGGATGGCATGTAAGGCTCGCAGATAACCTTCCCGTCGATCCGAGCCACGAGCACCCCGCCCCGAATGCTCTGGAAGTATTCCTGCTGTTCCAGAGATCCTCGACCATTGTCCACCAGCTGGCCAATTGGGGTGGGGAACAGGATGAAGTTGAAGTTGGCATGGTTGCCAATGCGGATCCTCATGACCTCCTCATTGAGCGTCAATGGTTCCACCCCTGTGATGTTTAGCAAGGACGGTCGCATGCCATTGCCCGGAGGACGGACGGCGTTTGGGAAGGTATATTCGCCGAGATTAGCCGCCACCCAGCCATGGAAGATCTGGAAAGGACCACATACTCTCCGAGGCATCCCCCCTCGTGAGGTGCACCCTAGGATGGTATACAGCTTGGCCAGCACGAGGAATCCCAGGTTGAACTGTTTTTTTGGTGGCCATAGAGCCCGCCATAACCAAAGTCGCTGGACGGACGCCCATCCTCGCGTCCCGCACCGGCAGGAGCCACCCACTCTGGAAGGCAGCAAAGATCTCGGCATACCGGACGTTCGGGTCTCGGGCCTTAATGACGCAGTAGCCCCATGATTTGTATTGCCCCGCCTCCAGGGTCTTCTAGTATGACCTGTCCTTGCTCCTCTGAGTCGCGGTTCGGCACCGTTTGCCCCGTCCCGGCATCTTGACGATGGGATCATTCTTAAGGAACAGGTTGAACCAGCCCTAGTAGGTGATGTCCTTCAGGAAGTCCTTGACCCCCAGCCTCTCCTTGGCCAGCTCCAGCAGGTGCCGCGTCAGCATAGGCGTCCGCGACCTATCTCCCCAGGTGGTGTTTGGAGGAACGAACTCGTCATATTGGTAACCCTCTAGTGGGATACCTCTGATGCAGTGAACGTCCCAGAGACTAATGCCAACTTCCCCAGGATGAAGGTGGAACGTGTTGGTGTCAGGAGACCACAGGGTGAATAGCTCCGGTCTGAGTTCAGGCTGGCGGTGGAAATGGAACTGTGATGTCCATACCACCTCGAACATGACGATATACCGCAGTTCATCCCCGAAATAGTCATAGTTATGGAGAACCCAGAATGCCCAGGCCCATTCGCTGGTGAAGTTTCCCCCGGACCGCAAGTCCCAATCCTTCCGCCAGCCCTTCGTGTCATCCATGATGCTTTGACGGAATGTGCTCGCGTAGTGGGCCGGAGAATCCTCTGCTACAGGCTCTTCCCCGGTAATGGTCCTAGTCCTCGGGTTTAGGACATAAACGTCCATATGTCTAGTTTCCCTGGCAGGATGGCCGTTATTGGTGATGTTGTACCGAGGAAGTTTGTCCTCTCGAGTCACCCACGACCGCAGCGTGTCCACTTCGAAGCCCGGCAGGGGCACCTCTTCCAGGATGCCAAAATTCCATAGCAGGAGGTTTTTCGAGAAGAGATATGTCTTCTGGGCCGGAGTCAACAGGTTGAAAAAGGTTAGATTGTTAGAGACAATCACCTTGGTGCCATAAACCTCCACTTCTGCCGCCATTTCTATCCTACGTGCAGCGGCTTCCCCCTCATCAACTTGGTTTGCAGCCATCCCGAATATTTCTGGAGTTGGGCGGAATTACGATGCAGTGTGTGGAATCGGAGATACCTGCGCCACATATGGACGATTTGTGCGAAATCTTAGAGATGAGCGAGCAATCGGCACGCGGAGCGCGAAAAAGCCCGAAAAGGCACTAGATCACTGCCGAATTGCAGATGGAATTCCGCACTGCTAGTGTGTTAATACGCACAGCCGTGGAAGTGATTTCACGCAAGAGAGCGATATGCTTATCGCGTGGAAAAAGTGGAAGAACGGATTTGGGACCCAGCGCCCTTTTTTATAGGTGATGCCAGGGTTCCGCGCCGCGCGGAAAAAGGATTCCGCGCGCGTCCGTAGTTTTGCGCGCGCCGTCGGAATTTTGCACGCAACTTGATCAGGGGACTTAGCATTTCGGTGTTTCGGAGTTTCCCTTGGAATCCGATCGTTGTGACCTCTCGCCGATCCAATTCCAAGGGGGGGGGGGCATTTTTTGACGCCGAAAAAAAGTTTGTAACTCCCATAGGAAGTTTCAAAATGATGAAGCGAAGTCATATTCGGGATCAGAGGCCCGATCTGGAGGCCCGGGATGTGGTGTGAGAAATAAAAGAAGATCCACACGAAAAATCATTTTGCGCACATAGAATCCCTGAGGTTTGCGAAATTGAGCCGATGTGGTGCGCAATCTTTGCGCGCCCCGGTTCCGCGCGGCGAATGTTTGCACGCCGGATACGCTCGGTGCGAAGAATTTCGTGCGCCGCCTGGGTTCTGCACCGGAGGTCGCCTATAAATAGAAGGTGACCCTAAATGGTTTGGGGGTTGAGGAATCTGAAGCGACTCCCGTGCACGCAATTTGGCTCCCTCCGCGCACAAGATGACTTCCAAGTAAAACCCTCATTTCGCGCAACCTTGCCCCGAAGTTCGCCTTTGCGCGCAACTCCACCGGCTTCAGTGAATTTGCCCCCTCCCCAGGGTTCCAGCCTTGCACGAAATCCGTGTCTCGTGCGCGCAATACCCTGTTGTGCGCGAAAAACTCGGCACGTAGTTCCTTCTCTGCGCGTGATTCCCTTTCTCCAATTGCGCGCTGTCCCGGTGTTTTGCGCGCAAACATTCCCTTTTGTGCACAAAGCCCAGGACTCCTCACCATGACGCCCCTTGGCTGGCCCCTGCACTGGCATCTGATGTCTCCCCTTCCGGGCATGCGGGCCATGCGTTGTTTTCCCGCACTGCCTTCCAGGCTCATGAGAAGTAACCTCAAGGTCCCTTGGGCCATGTTTCCCGTTTCGTTGCTTTGCCTTATGCTTCTCCGCATAGGCATGATAACAGCTATTTCTTCTTCTCATAGCCATGCTAATGTGGACCCCCCGGTGGTTCGCCCTGCGCCCCCCCTTCACCATGGCCTTGCCGATGCCTTCCCTTCCACAAGGGGTAGAGGGCGTTGGGCATGTAAGCCCTAGGGGTGTGGAGCGAACCCACCTCGTCCAAGCTGCAGGACGTTAAACTGCTAAGAACCTCATCCTTAACACAAGACGTTAAACTGTGGTTCGACCCCGTGCTTCACACGTAGGGTCCCCCTAGCTCGGATATTTTTTACGCCCCTCGTCTCCATGGGAATGGACTGTTCCTCACATGTAATGAGATCCTCCTTGTCAGAGCAGCGTTTGTCCGTGGGGGAAGGGCTGCCTCAGAGTGTAAGCCCCTAGACTTTCATGCGGATGATTGCACCCATGCATCTCCATACTTCCCCCCTGACAAGGCTAGTGGAGTACTTTTTCCACCGCGCTTTGTCGCCCCACGGGCCTCCACCCTGGAGTAAGCCCCGTCACCAAGGGACACTAACCACGCGTAAGCCCCTGTTTCCTATTTGGGTCGATCAACGCATAAGCCCCACTCCGCTTCTCACGGACGCACCCTTCATGACGTGATCATCTAGTCCCTACTGCCTCTTGTTTCTCACACCGAGCATGACTCACATGGGATTAGAGTGCGCATCGACCATGACATCCTCCTATGGGCCACCCCAGAGCGTAAGCCCCATCCCAGAGAACTACGTGGACTTTGATCCGTGCTAACGCACGGTACGTAGGAAGCCTCCACGAGGTTTAAGCCCACCACCCAGTCGTCCTGACATCTCCATGTCGGTTCCCTGACCACCTTGGGCCACCTTAGAGCGTAAGCCCCAAATCCCCCCATCCTGTATGACGTTAAACTGTATCCCGTCCCACATGACGTTAAACTGTATCCTGTCCCGCATGAGGTTAAACTGTATCCCCCCTCTTGGGTCGTCTCAGAACGTAATCCCCATGTCTCACCCTACCATCCTTCCTGATCCTTACCCGGGCCGCCACATCCCGGTGATATCATTCCACCCCATCCCACTCCATGATATATGGGAAGCCACCCACGTGCTGGCCCCAACATCGGTGTTCCCTCCTAGGGGTCCTTCAACCCGATCCGTCTCCGCAAGATTTTAAACTCGCGACATACCCCGTGCTAAACATGGGAAGCTGAGGAAAACCTCAATTGGTACACATTCCCCACGTTCGATGTGGGATGCCTCAGGCTTCCCCGCCCTCGAGAAGCCCTATGATGAGGGACCAAAGATAGACATGCCGACGATGCCCCAACATGATCATTCTCCTCACCAAAGGTTGCTGACCCGACAAGACCCCTTGGAGCGTCTTCAAGGAAGCGGCGTAATTAGCTGGCATCCATGTATATATGGAACTGGGAATGAGCATCACGAACCTGTCTTAAATCTATGAGGGAGACCCGGACATGGTGATGAGCTCTGAGGAGGAATCCACAGAAGGAAGAACCGACATCCCATCATCCTGTTTCGATCAAGGAACAGACGTACCTGAACAAGGAACGAATGCCGCCCACCTTTGGAAAGTGGGAATGCGGGGCAACGAGCAGTGCATCATCCTCCACAGACGGATGCGCGCACCCCAGTGAAAGCATCAGAAAAAATTATAAATACCTAATGCATCATAGATCTATAATGTATATAAACCTTTTTATAAGATATATATTTGATCTTAAAATTCTTATGAGGTACAACAGGTATTAACCCTTTAGATAAGTTTCATCAAGCACATCATTCATGTTTAATAGTGCTCAACCCGTCGTATAATATTTATTGGGATCACCTATTTCAAATAATGATCATGTACCATGAATAAAACACTTTTATCAAAGCTATAATGAAATCATGAAAAATCCATGAAAAATAAATGGGTTTCATATAATTATATTTTGAACATGAATTACCCTTAAAAAATGTGTTCTAGAAAATATCATTAAAACATGATTACCACAAGACAAAGAAATAGGTTCCATGATAATATCTTTGAAAAAATGTGAATCCATCTTTAAAATTATGAAAAAGGAATCATTAAAAAATATCCCAATTGGTAGATAATTATCATCAAGGGTTTTTGACATTGATAAATGGAAATAAAAATAAAATATCACAAAAACATTCATGAGTAAAATCATATTTAATCATTCCTATGTGTCCTATACCCCCTTGAAACATTTGAATCAAAATCACATGACGGAATAAAGAAAAATAAATAAATATATATATAATTTTATTAAAAATAATCCAATAAAAAAGGGATGGTGGTAAACATAATGTTCACCAAAACATACAAATAACTAGTATTCAACATATATAGAAAATTGGTAAGAAATTAAATGATTAATTTGGAAGGCAAAAATATATACCATGGAATAATATTGATTTATAGAGGAAGTGATCAAGTGTAATTCAATAATGAAAAAACCAAAAACAAAATAGGTATTGAAAATGTCACTCATATCATTAGAAAATGTGATAATAAGATAATATTTTATCTTAGGATATTTTTTAACAAATTTTATGGATTCCATTCAAAATATATATTGAAAACATAAACAATTATACATACATGACATGCGAATTTCCTCCATTACCACAATCTCAACATTTTCTCTAAATGATGAGTATTTGAGATGAAGGTTTCGCACATGTGGCACTAAAATAAAATTTTCAAGACCACATAACCATAATAGGGAAAGGACAAAAATTCCACCTATCTTTAAAAATTAGAAAAACCCAAAATGGTAAGAAGATGATAAGATAACTCCACAAATAAATAAACCATCATATTAGAAAATAATATTAAAAAAAACAATAGTTATTAAAAAGTATTAAACATAATCATTTCATAACCTTAAATCCCTAAAAACCATAATAACATCTAAAATATTTCTATATAAAAACATCAAGTGGTGTGTCATGTTAATTTTATCTTATGATAAAAAATGAAACTTATTTTACAATAATTATATATGTAAATCGTAAAATAAAATCATATAAAAACAAAAATAATGTCTAAAGTGATATAAAGTAAACTTTAATTCGAACAATAAAAATCCAAAACCAACACTGATTGATCCTATACAAAAAACATTAACATTGTGTTTGAGCTATGATGTAGATAATTAGAGAACAATTTTTTTCTAGCAATACCATAAAACTTATAAAAGACATAGATCATGTTCATTATGGGTTATTTTTCTTGTTTAATTTTTTAAATAATTAATTAAAACTCATACCAAATTTATTCACAAAAATTTAAATGATAATTTCTCTTACTTAACCCATCATTTCATTATCACAATAAAACATAACTATAATTATTATAAAATCCTTTATAGATCTAACACATTCATCATAATTTATTTAGAAACTAGGAAAAGGAAATCAAATAATTTTGAGGTAAAATAAATTGTATGATTATACATAAAAATTAATAAGATAATGTCATCAATTACAAAATGAATATCACACATGTATTGTTAAATAATAAAATTTAATGATAGAATCATTATATAAATCAAACCCAAAAATACAATTATAATAAAATATGAAAACATATTAGCAAAATGAGTCATATAAAAAAATAAGAAAAATCTATGCGATAACAATCATGTTCATAGAAATATTATACACACATAACAAGAAAATAAGACTCCTTTTGATAACATGGAGCATCACATTCATAAAACCCTTTCAAAAAACATTCAATTTTATTAACCATAGTGTCAACATCTAATATAATCATTAACCAATTCATCCAAGATATATATTTGGGGTCATATTTTTCATAAAAAATATTGGGATCATGGTTGCACCCAAATTTACCGTACAGGTATGCAGTCGTTGTAGTACAGGTAGGGGTCGAATCCACAGGGACCAAAGAAGAAACTGAGAGACACTTTGATTTTGGAAGGATTTGGATATGGAGTGGACAACTATTTGGATTGATTTGATTTTAATAACTGCTGATTTAATCTAAAGAAAATAAATTAAAACATACAATTACTTAGTCTAAAACAATTAATGGAGATGGGTTGATCCTAAGTTGTTACTAGGGTTAGATTGGATGTATTTATTTTCTTATAACATTCATTACACTAATTCAAGAAGTATCCACAAAATGATATAATTCCTCAACATCATTAACCAATTTAATCCCTACAAAATTCGAAGGCTAATCACCAATGCACTTAGAGGATCAATTTAATGAACACTCTAAGGAATTGGATCGTACTAGAACTCGAAATGCGTCATTGTTAAAGTTGGCGAAGATAAAGAAGAAATTAATCATCAAATGGAAATTTTAAATTAATGAAATGATTACAGAATTTTAGATAATAAAAAAACATCCAATCTTCGCCATGAAACTCCCTAGGACCACCCCATAAGGGGTTATCCCTCCATTTATGCTATTAAATAAATAGAAGCGGGAAGTCGACTTAAAGAAGCAGAATTGGAGAAGAAAAATAAAACAATGAAACGATCACTCCACCGTTGTGTGAATAAATTCAAAAGTGCTGGTGTGAATAAACTCAAACCTTAAATAAACAGTATAAAAGAGATAATAAGAAAAGAAAAAGAGGAAATGAATAACTTTTATTGAGAACTAATGTGATTAAAATAACTTACATGAGAATGAAGAACGATTACAACATCAAATGGAAAACAAAACATTACAATGAAACAAAGCATCCAAGATGATCAAATACTCCATCCTTACTTCCTCAAATAGGCATTTTTGAAGCCTTTGTCCGAGATCCCATCATCCCATGTGAATTTAATTAATTTTGTTGGAGAATGGTGGGTGGACAGTTAATGCATAAGAGACTTTTTAACTCTTCCTCGAAGTGGGAGCCAGCTTTCTACAACGAACAGAAGCACAGAAAGAACCATCTATAAGGCCTAATTGGAGTGGACCATAAAAGGCTTAAATTCACCCCAAGATTTCCCCTAATATCCTGTAAAAGTTAAGCCCAAAATACTTTGTGGTTTGAGAGATATGATTGAAATAGTGGGATGTTTTTCTGGGCCGCATGATTCTGGCCCAGAATTGAATCTTCAAATTGGGACGCCATAATCACCACCATTGAGGAGGAATTATCACTGGATTAAGAAGCATTATTTGTTCCTATATATGGATTCTAGCCTACCATGAATTTTGGGATTCATTGGGCCTGTATTGTGGGACCCATAGTCTGATCAGTGGGATGATATCCAATCTACCTTCTCCAGAATTGTTTCCTTTTTCACCAAAAATCCTCATCATCCTTTATGAATCCTCCATTGATCCCTGAATGAAAGATGTTCATATTTATGTTTATACCCATTTACAAATATATCAAATTAAAATATGGATAATTACATTCTTTGAAATCAGATGAAACATTGGGTCTAAATTGGTGCATATTAGGCATGAAGTGCACAAATGCTGAGAATGGATGTTCAAAATTAATATCCACTAACTCAGGCCCATAAGATGAAAAATAAAAATTTAATACCATTACAAAGTAATAAAAATATGTGTTTTTATTGGCTAATCACACCCCCCAACTTGAGTTTTTCTAGTCCCGAGAAAAATATATCTCACAAAAATGAAATTCAAATGACCTTTTCCAAAAACATTTTAATTCACATTTTTCTCACCAAAAGATCACATACCAAACAATTATGAAACCAATCAAAATCATTTAAAACAAGCTATGTCCATAATCATATCTCAAGCCCAAGCCCATTCCTTTGTTCAAATTCATTTCCATATTTCATCCAAATTCAATTAAGCATGATTAAGTGTTGTGCGTCACAATAGACATGGGGGTTCATTTCATTTCGAGGGAGAAAAGATGGAAGTGCTAGGAGCAATAAAATTTTAATAATAAGATGAGTACTCATTTTTTTATTTTATTTTATTTTTTGGGTTTTTTTTAAAATTTTTCGTTGGTAATTGAAATTGAACTCAATCGAGTCAACACATGTAGGAAGACTTTGCCGATGACTCCCAGGCTCAAAGACCTTAGGGAACCAAGTGAAGCTCACATACTCGGGCATCATCTCGAGTTAACTCAATCAAAAACAAATTCAAATTACCACAAATAGAGATAAATTTCCCAAATATGGCGAGACAACTATGGAGTCGTGATCCCCAAGTGCCGAAAGCCACACATTAGGTCAATTCATTTCTCTATGCGCAATTGATTTTTTTTGAATACACATGTTAATATTAAAATGATCGCCAATCCCATGCTATTTATTATGGGTCCCCAAGAACTCAAACTAAAACCCCACAATATAGAGGACGTACATGGTGTTTTTTTATTAAATGGATGAAAATATAACAGTGAAAAATCACATCGGACAACCGCACATTCCAATATCTATAAACATGAACATAAATTTGCATTAAAATCAGAATCAAGGCATGCAAAATTATTTCATATCCAATTTCAGAGTTTGGAATGTGTGTTATCATGTTCAAGTTTAATGACATTTTTCCTTCCACACATTTTCATCTTCCCCCCATCTTGGAATATAGTGTCCCTAGTGATTAAAGAATTTATATATAGAAGTGGCAGGATAGAAGTTCAATGAAGACATTGAAAATGAAAAATATGGAATGAAGTCACCTGGTGGTTGATGTTGAAAATGCATTCCCATGTCTCCCTTCAGTTCTGGTTTATCTCCTAATGGCTTGGACGGTTGTGACCAGCTTTTCCCAATGACCTATGACATGCCTTTAATTTTTTTTAATATATACATTTTTTTGTATTTTGTTTACCTAAAAAAAGGTATAAATAACACAAACTGATGATACATTGTCTTCTCTTAAATTTTTGGGTAAGGTATTACTCATGGATCACACCGCGTGACATGGATGAATACGGTGCTCCCCATTCATACCCATCCTTACTCATAAAATAAGATCAGGTCAATAATCTATTTTTTCTAAATACCAACAAAAATATAAAATAAAATAAAATAAACTGATGATACATTGTCTTCGTTAAATTTTATGGGTAAGGTATTAATCAGGGATCACACCACGTGACATGGATGAATACGGTGATCCCCTTTCATACCCATCCTTACTCATAATAGAAGAACAGGTCAACAATCTATATTTTTTTTAAATAACAAAATTAAGAAGAAGAAAAAAAATGATTCACAAATATTAGAACATGAAAACCACGGGTTTCCTCCCATGCAGCGCTTTTTTTTAAAGTCTTTAGATCGACTTGAACCCCCCAACATATCCAATTCCAACTTTCAAAATTTTAATGACATCATCTTTCTCCACTTCAACTTGATTAAGAATGAGTCTCCATTGTGGTTGGTAAGAAGGTTATGAATTTTATTCATGAACAAACCTATTTTCTAAAATCAATGTGAAAATCCAAGGAGTATAAAAAATGGTTGATCTTTTTTCTTCTGTAGTATTTCCTAATAAATGAAAGATCAACCCTCCTTTTTGGGTTTCATGAGATGAATGAATGAAAACCACAAGCTCTTGCTTAACAAAAATGATAGGGTGCTCGAGTGGTGATGGAAGGACAATGATTTTGATCTTGGTTTGGATAGGACATTTAGACACAGTTTGAGAATTTGAATCCAACTCAGTTTCATTTTCCAAAAAAATTGTTTCTTTTTGAATGGAAGATTCAACCAAAAAATTGGAAAGAATAATGTTAGGAATGGGCAAGGACTCAATGTTTTTGATTTCTCTCAATGGTTCAGTGATTGGTGTTTTTGAAAAATCATCAATAGAGTTACACTTAGGAGACTCAATCCACGATGTCAAATTCCCCTCTTGTGAATACATGAAATCAAATTCCTCCTGATTTAAAGACCCTTCAACAATTTCTTGATTCACTTCCCCTACCCCAAATCCAAAGGTCGATTCTTCAATTAATTCAGGAGAGGATTGTGGGAAACTAGACACTAAACATAAGGTTTTGGAAGGTACAATTGGGGTAGGGATGAGTTCCTCAGAAGTATTAATGTGTTGTAGTTCTAATCTCAATGATGATACCTCAGAACTCATTATATCCATTTGATTACACATTTTTTCAAGAAATTATTAAGGAAAAGATAGGATGGGATGTGGAACATTATGAACTTCACTAAGATTAGACTCTTCAATCATCCTTGAGAGGGAAGGAAACTGATCATTTAAGCATTCATTATCCCATTGATTGTACGTCTCATCGGGTGCGGGGTAATCATTCAATGGTTGATCAAAGAAATTTTCAAATTTAGAGGTTTCCCTATATTTTATTTCCATTTTATTCCTGCATGAGTTTCTAACATGGTGATTTTGAAGATACTCCATTGGAGAAGATAGAAAGTTGGATTCTAGATTCTCAGGACACACACAAATAGAAAGGGGTAATGATAAGAGAGATGGGGTGAGAATAGAGAACATGGGGTGAGAAATGGATGATAGTGTCTAAGATAGCTTACTTGGGTCCCCGGAAATGGCGCCAAAATTTTGTTTCTCCCTAATTTACCCTATAGGTATGCCGTCGTTGTAGTACAGGTAGGGGTCGAATCCATAGGGACCGAAGAAGAAACCGAGAGACACTTTGATTTTGGAAGGATTTGGCTATGGAGTGGAAAACTATTTGGATTGATTTGATATTAATAAGTACTAATTTAATATAAAGAAAATAAATTAAAACATACAATTACTTAGTATAAAACAATTAATGGAGATGGTTTGATCCTAAGTTGTTACTAGGGTTAGATTGGATGTATTTATTTTCTTATAATGTTCGTTTCACTAATTCATGAAGTATCCACAAAATGATATAATTACTCAACATAATTCACCAATTTAATCCGTACACAATTCCAAGGCTAATCACCAATTCACTTAGAGGATCAATTTAATGATCACTCCAAGGAATTGGATCGTACTAGCACTCTAAATGTGTCATTGTTAATGTTGGCGAAGATAAAGAAGAAATTAATCATCAAATGGAAATCTTAAATTAATGAAATAATTACAGAATTTAAGATCATAAAATAACATCCAATCTTCCCCATGAAACTCCCTAGGACCAACCCATAAGGGGTTAGCCCTCCATTTATGCTATTAAATAAATGGAAGCGGGAAGTCGACTTAAATAAGCAGAATTGGAGAAAAAAAAATAATGAAACGATCACTCCACTGTTGTGTGAATAAATTCAAAAGTGCTGGTGTGAATAAACTCACACCTTAAAGAAACAGTATAAAAGTGATAATAAGAAAAGAAAAAGTGGAAATTAAGATTTTTTATTCATAACTAATGTGATTCAAATAACTTACACGAGAATGAAGAACAATTACAACATTAAATGGATAGCAAAACATTATAATGAAACAAAGCATCCAAGATGCTCAAATACTCCATCCCTACTGCCTTAAATAGGAATTTTGGAAAGCCTTTGTCCGAGATCCCATAATCCCATGTGCATTTAATTAATTTATTTGGAGAAAGGTGGGTGGACATTTAATGCATAAGAGACTTTTCAACTCTTGCCTCGAAGTGGGAGACAACTTTCTACAACGAACAGAAGCGTAAATAACCATCTAGAAATACAAATTGGAGTGGTCCATAGAAGACTTAAATGCACCCCCTGATGTCCCCTAATATCCTGTAAATGGTATGTCCAAAATACATTGTGGTTTGGGAGATATGATTGAAATAGTGGTCTTTTTTTCTGGGCCGCAGAATCTGGCCCAGAATTAAATCTTAAAATTGGAACGCATTAATCACCACAATTGAGGACGCATTAGCACTGGATACAGAAGAATCATTTGTTACTATATATTTCTTCTAGCCTCCAATGAAATTTGGGATTCATTGGGCCTATATTGTGGGACCCACAGTCCGATCAGTGTGATGATATCCAATCTGCCTTCTCCAGAATTGTTTCCTTTCTTCACCAAAAATCCTCATCATCCTTTATGAATAATCCATTGATCCCTGAATGAAAACTGTTCATATTTAAGTTTATATCCATTTAAAAATATATCAAATTAAAATATGGATAATTACATTCTTTTAAAGTAGATGAAACATTGGGCCTAAATTGGTGAATATTAGGCATGAAGTGCACAAATGCTGAGAATGGATGTTCAAAATTAAAATCCACTAACTCAGGCCCATAAGATCAAAAATAAAAATTTATTACCACTACAATGTAATCAAAATCTGTGTTTTTATTTGCTAATAACACCCCCAACTTGAGTTTTTCTAGTCCCGAGCAAAATATATCCCACAAAAATGAAATTCAAATGACCTTTTCCAAAAACATTTTAGTACACATTTCTCACTCAAAGATCACATACCAAACAATTATGAAACCAATAAAAATAATTTAAAACAAGCTATATCCATAAGAATATCTCAAGCCCAATGTCATTCCTTTGTTCAAATTTATTGCCATATTTCATCCAAATTCAATTAAGAATGATGATGTGTTGTGCGTCACAATAGACATGGGGGTTCATTTCCAGTCGAGGGAGAAAATATGGAAGCGATAGGTGAAATGAAATTTTAATAATAAGATGAGTACTCATTTTTTTATTTTATTTTATTTTTTGGGGTTTTTTTTTTCAATTTTTCCATGGTAATTGAAATTGAACTCAATCGAGTCAACCCATGTAGCAAGACTTTGTCGATGACTCCCAGGCTCAAAGACGTTAGGGCACCAAGTGAATCTCACATACTCGGGCATCATCTCGAGTTAACTCAATCAAACAAAAATTCAAATTACCACAAATAGAGAAAAAATGCCCAAATCCGGGCCAGACAAATATGGAGTCGTGATCCCCAAGTGCCGAAAGCCACACATTAGTTCAATTCATTTCTCTATGCACAATTGATTTTTTTTGAATACTCATGTTAAAATTTAAATGATCGCAAATACTATGCTATTTATTATGGGTCCCCAAGAACTCAAACTAAATCCCCACAATCTAGAGGATATACATTGTGTTTTTTTATTAAATGGATGAAAATATAACAGTGAAAAATCACATTGGACAACTGCACTTTCCAATATCTATAAACATGAACATAAACTTGCATTAAAATAAGAATCAAGGACTGCAAAATTATTTGATATCCAATTTCAGAGTTTGGAATGTGTGTCATCATGTTCAGGGTTAGTGACATTTTTCCTTCCAAACATTTTCATCTCCCCCCCCCAAATTGGAATACACTATCCCTAGTGTTTAAAGAATTGAAATATAGAAGTGACATGATAGAAGTTCAATGAAGACATTGAAAATTAAAATTATGGAATAAAGTCACCTGGTGGTTGATGTTGAAAATGCATTCCCATGTCTCCCTTCAGTTATGGTTTATCTCCCAATGGCTTGGATGGTTGTGACCAGCTTTTCCTAACAACCTATGACATGCCTTTAATTTTTCTTAATATATATATTTTTTTGTATTTTTTTTACATAGAAAAGGTATAAATAACATAAACAGATGATACATTGTATTCTCTTAAATTTCTGGGTAAGGTATTACTGAGGGATCACACTGCGTGAAATGGATGAATATTGTTCTCCACTTTCATACCCATACTTACTCATAAAAGAAGAAGAGGTCAACTATCTATTTTTTTTAAATACCAACAAAAATATAAAATAAAATAAAATAAACTGATGATACATTGTATCCTTTAAATTTTCTGGGTATGGTATTACTCAGGGATCACACCACGTGACACGGATGAATACAGTGCTCCCCTTTCATACCCATCCTTACTCATAAAAGATAAACTGGTCAACAGTCTATATTTTTTTAAATAACAAAATGATGAAGAAGAAAAAAAAGATGATTCACAAAGATTAGAACATGAAAACCACAGGTTTCCTCCCATGCAGCGCTTTTGTTTAAAGTGTTTAGCTCGACTTGAACCCCCCAACTTATCCAATTCCATCTTTCAAAATTTTAATGACCTCATCATTCTCTACTTCAACTTGATTAAGAATGAGTCTCCATTGTGGTTGGTAATAAGGTTTTGAATTTGATTCATGAACAAACCTATTTTCTAAAATCAATGTGAAAATACAAGGATTATAAAAAATGGTTGATCTTTTTTCTTCTTTAGTATTTCCTAATAAATCCAAGATCAACCCCCCTTTTTGGGTTTCATGAGATGAATGAATGAAAACCCCGAGCTCTTACTTAACAAAAATCATAGGTTACTCGAGTGGGGATGGAAGGACAATGATTTTGATCTTGGTTTGGATAGGACATTTAGACACAGGTTGAGAATTTGAATCCAACTCAGTTTCATTTTCCAAAAAAAAAACTGTTTCATTTTGAACAGAAGATTCAACCAAAAAATTGGAAGCAATAGTGTTATGAATGGGCATGGACTCAATGTTTTTGATTTCTCTCAGTGGTTTAGTGATTGGTGTTTTTGAAAAATCATCAATAGAGTTACACTTAGGAGACTCAATCCACGATGTCAAATTCCCCTCTTGTGAATACATGAAATCAATTTCCTACTGATTTAAAGAGCCTTAAACAATTTCTTGATTCACTTACCCTACCCCAAATCCAAAGTTCGGTTCTTCAATTAATTCATGAGAGGATTGTGGGAAACTAGACACTCCACATAAGGTTTTGGAAGGTATAATAGGTGTAGGGATGAGTTCCTCGGAAGTATTAATGCGTTGTTGTTCTAATCTCAAAGATGATACCTCAGAACTCATTATATCTATTTGATTACACAATTTTTCATGAAATTATTGAGGAACAGATAGGATGGGATGTTGAACATTATGGACTTTACTAAGATTATACTCTTCAATCATCCTTGAGAGGGAAGGAAACTGATCGTTTAAACATTCATTATCCCATTGATTGTACGTCTCATCGGGTGCGAGGTAATCATTCAAGGGTTGATCAAAGAAATATTCAAATTTAGAGGTTTCCCAATATTGAATTTCCATTGGATTCCTGCATGAGTTTCCAACATGGTGATTTTGAAGATACTCCATTGGAGAAGACAGAATGTTGGATTCTAGATTCTCAGGACACACACAAATAGAAAGGGGTAAAGATAAGAGAGATGGGGTGAGAATAGAGAAGGTGGGTGAGAAATGGATGATAGTGTCTAAGATAACTTACTTGGGTCCCCGGAAACGGTTCCAAAATTTGGTTGCGCCCAAATTTACCCTACAGGTATGCGGTCAATGTAATACATGTAGGGGTCGAATCCACAGGGACCGAAGAAGAAACCGAGAGACACTTTGATTTTGGAAGGATTTGGCTATGGAGTTTACAAGTATTTGGATTGATTTGATTTTAATAACTACTGATTTAATCTAAAGAAAATAAATTAAAACATACAATTACTTATTCTAAAACAATTAATGGATATGGGTTGATACTAAATTGTTAATAGGGTTAGGTTGGATGTATTTATTTTCTTATAACGTTCGTTTCACTAATTCAAGAAGTATCCAAAAAATGATATAATTCCTCAAAATCATTCACCAATTTAATCCCTACACAATTCCAAGGCTAATCACCAATGCACTTATAGGATCAATTTAATGGACACTCCAAGGAATTGGATCGTACTAGCACTCAAAATGTGTCATTGTTAAAGTTGGCGAAGATAAAGAAGAAATTAATCATCAAATGGAGATCTTAAATTAATGAAATGATTACAGAATTTTAGATCATAAAATAACATCCAATCTTCCCCATGAAACTCCCTAGGACCAACCCATAATGGGTTAGTCCTCCATTTATTCTATTAAATAAATGGAAGCGGGAAGTCGACTTAAAGAAGCAGAATTGGAGAAGAAAAAGAAAACAATGAAACGATCACTCCACCGTTGTCTGAATAAATTCACAAGTACTGGTGTGAATAAACTCACACCTTAAAGAAACAGTATAAAAGTGATAAAAAGAAAATAAAAAGAGTAAATTAAGAACATTTATTGAGAACTAATGTGATTTAAATAACATACATGAGAATGAAGAACGATTACAACATCAAATGGACAACAAAACATTACAATGAAACAAAGAATCCAAGATGCTCAAATACTCCATCCCTACAACCTTAAATAGGCATTTTGGAAGCATTTGGCCTAGATCCCATCATCCCATGTGCATTTAATTAATTTTGTTGGAGAAAGGTGGGTGGGCATTTAATGCGTAAGAGACTTTTCAACTCTTCCCTCGAAGTGGGAGCCCGCTTTCTACACTGAAAAGAAGCGAAGAAAGAACCATCTAGAATTCCGCATTGGAGTTGGCCATATAAGACTTAAATTCACCCCCAGATGTCCCCTAATTTTTTGTAAAAGTTAAGCGCAAAATAATTTGTGGTTCGGGAGATATGACTGAAATAGTGGGCTGTTTTTCTGGGCCGCATAATCTGGCCCAAAATTGAATCTTCAAATTGGGACGACTTATTCCCCACCATTGAGGACGAATTAGCACTATATCCAGAATAATTATTTGTTCCTATATATGTCTTCTAGACTCCCATGAATTTTGGGCTTCATTGGGCCTTTATTGTGGGACCCACAGTCCGATCAGTGGGATGATATCCAATCTGCCTTCTCCAGAATTGTTTCCTTTCTTCACCAAAAATCCTCATCATCCTTTATGAATCCTCCATTGATCCCTCAATGAAAAATGTTCATATATAAGTTTATATCCATTTCCAAAAATATAAAATTAAAATATGGATAATTACATTCTTTGAAATTAGATGAACCATTGGGCCTAAATTGGTGCATATTAGGCATGAAGTGCAAAAATGCTGAGAATGAATGTTCAAAATTAAAATCCACTAACTCAGTCCCACAAGATCAAAAATAAACATTTAATACCATTAAAATCTAATAAAAATATGAGTTTTTATTGGATAATCAGATCACATGTTTTTTGTGAGTAATAATGGTGCTCAACCCTTCACATATGCTATATCAAACTCACCAGTGATATTAAATGGGTATCAACCATTGGTATAAGTTGTATCAATATCACCCATTTCATATAATTCTCACGTACAATATATTATTCACATTAATAAAAAAATAAAACTGATTATCCCATATAATAGAAATGGGTTAAATAATAGTATATTGTTCGAATGATTAAGCTCTTTGAAATAAATGGGTTGCAAAACAATCTCATTGAAAATTAATTAACTGATTAGAAAGAAGTAGGTTAATTAAGAATTTTGATTAAGAATTATTAATCGATTCATAATAGAATTTAGACGAAATAAAAAAATATCTAATGGGTCACAAGAATAAAAGGTTTTTTTATTTGATAAATTAAAATACAATTAAATGTACTTTAGAAACATTCATGAGGAAAATATCCATTAAACATTCTAATGTGTCCGAGACCACCTTAAAAAGATTGAATCATATTCCTCTTGATGGAATAACATTAAATAAAACATTTATTGTCAAGATAATAAATATATTAATAATATATCATAAAAATGGATAAGTATACAAATATCATTAAATAATAGAGTTCTGTAACGTAACCAACATTTCCAAGAAGGAAAATTGTGACCAAAATCATTTCACGCTTTGGTTACTATAAAATTTTATACCCACTGAAAGATGTGTCATAAAATTAATATTAAAACCCAAAAATATATATAGATAAGAATCATAAAATATAATATAATCCATTATGTACACTAAATAATAAAAAGAAGTGGTGAATATGTAATATATCTTAGAGAAAAAAAGTGAGATGAGGAAAATCCTTAATACACGAGTAACATTAAAATCGTGAGATCTGTTAAATGATAAAATCAACTGAGACTTTTTATGTTCTAAGATAAATGAAATTCATGAAATAAAATCTTATATGTAATTATATACACCATATATATAAATTTAGTGACTAATAAAAAAAGTCTTAATTGAATGTAAATTTAGAAAAAATACCTTACAAATGTAGTAAAATATCTATATAAATCCTCATATATAATAGTCATTAATTGAAAAATCTAAATTCCCTGAATATTAAATATATATTTCAATAATATACCAAAATTGATAGTTGATACATCACAAAAAAAATAAGTTTTGAATATGACATTTATCTCATAGAAGTAAAAATCGAGACTAACATTCCTTACAATGACCATTCAATTGGAAAGAGAATAAATGATTTAAATAATAATGTGTGGAAAAGATGAATCCAAATAGTAAAGGATTAAATAAAATATAAACCAATCATTGATCATTCCATATATATTCATGTAATTATAGAAACAAATGCATAGAAGCTTAATCAAATGTATAAAAATAGGGTTAAGAAGTCCCTTACCTTGAGTAAGATTTTTCATGTTTTTCCTCTATATTCCTGAATAATGAACATATGTTAGTTATTTAATTTCATTAATATATATACCATATTTATTATTACATATATTTAACTTATAAACATGTTACATAAAATTATGTAATCAATAATCTTAATGTTATATTTTTTCCATAGTTGGTATATGATTCAAAAATGGGTTTAGTGGTCAATTATAGTGAAAGGGGTCAGTATAATGACATATAAATAATAATAATATTTTAAAAATTATATAATCTATAAAAAAATTATAATTTCAAAATACAATGATCAAATATATTTATGAAATATGAATCAATGTTTAAATAATAATAATGGTAGGTTATATATATGCTTAAATACATTCAAATTTTGCAATGATCATCATGGAAAGAAGTTTATTATTATTTATTATTTAATAATAATAATTATATAATAAATACAATATTTTTTAATTATATATATTTATTTATAAAATTTTTGTGTTGTAAAAGGAATCACATCTCTTGGAGGGAGTGGTATTTTGCACATCCAGGAATGAAATTATAACTTTTTTCTTTATATTCTAAGGTGTTAAATAATATTATATATTATATTTATAGAAAGTTAATTATTTTATGAATATAATATATATGTAATTTATTGTACATATTTTTAATTAAACCCAAACATAATATATTCCATGTAATGTTTGGATATAACACATCACTTTTAGGATGTTGTAGTCCACCCATGCACGAACAATGTTATCATTTTCCTAAAAATAGAAATGATGATGGTATGTGTTATATTATAATTCAATAACTATTAATACATATAAAATATTATATATTTAATAACAAAATGTATTTCCATAAGTTCTCCAAATTTTGACATCTGGTTATGGAAGGAAGAACGTCATCGGTTCATGAGGCGGTAGTTCATTGTACACATGAATGATTATTGTGAATCCCATTTGAGGGATATTTTTGAAGGTGTAGGTCAGAACATAAACATAACAACATATTATTATATTTAATATAATTAAGTTATTATAACATAATTAAATAATAATAAATCAATTGGTCTATAAATAAATAAAATCGATGTTCTTGTTGATGAATGATTGCTCTTCTTCAGGTAACTGCTTATGGTTTAACCAAACAGATTACTTGGATTTCATTCTTAACAAAGTGATTTTATAGGATTAGGGGATGTATGTTGGAAAAATTTTTGTGAAGGGTTTATAAAATTCAAAAAGGGTTGAGGGGTGTGATGAGAGGATAAAGAGGGGAGGCCTTTTACTATTGGTGAAAGCACACAACATTTATTACAGAAAATATTTTGTACACCAGCGATTTCAATTTTACACCACAGGTCAAAATAGAGAATAAGAGATCTTAATTTGTGTAATGGTCTAAATATGGGAATAAAATAAATTTTATACATGTATAGGGTCATTTTAAAGATGTGTATTCTACGCTGAATCATTAATTAAATTAATTTTTACCTTAATCAATATAATTAGTTTCAATTACATTCGATAATCAATTTTTTAGAAACTTTTTTTTATATAATAGGAATTATAAATTATTCGCATTAAAAAAATATAATACCTTTATCAAAATTACAAAAACATAAGTGGATGTAATTAATTTGAAAATGTATCTTGTATATGGGATGTCCAAGTGAGTATTTAAAGCGAATATGATAAAAAAATATACTTTGTTTTTATATCTACATTCAACCTGAAAATGATAAAAAATTCCTAAAATTGAAAAATATAGTTAAAATTGAACTATGTATTCATTAAAAACAGTTCAAAATATAATTTAAAAATATAAATTATTTAGATAAAAAATTAGATTACAATTAAAATCTTATAATTTAAAATATTCATAAAAATATGAAACATCAATGAAAAATAGCAAAAACACAGCAATAATATATTTTGAAATTTTGATTTCAAAATATTTTATTCAAATAAACATTGTAATTTATATTAATTTAACTTATAAAACATGGTTAACATCAAAAGTAAGTAAAACATTCTTTTAAAAATATATATCTTTTTATGATTAATATTGGATTTATTCTTACATTAGGCATATAAATATAAATAATTAATTTAAAAATATGTGAATAAATATATAAAATTTAAATTTCATTAATATAATTTTTTAATATTTATTAATTTAGTTTATAAATATAAAATTTCACTGTAGTCATAAATCATTTTCATAAAAACACATACTTTATATTTGATTAGACTTTTTTCATTTATAATTAATTTGTAACTGATGAATTACTTTTAGAAAAAACTGTATACTAAGACATAATAATTAATTTAATCATATTGATTCTTTAATTTCTAATCGCTATTTTATAATTGTTATATTATATAAAAAATATTAATAGTATATTATTTTTTGTTATTTCTCAACCTTGAGTATAACATAAGTTATCAATTAATTTTATTGCTCTCTAAATTGAATGTTAAATATGGTGTTTTGTAAAATTCACTATAAACTATAAATTTTATGAAATACAATATTCAAAATGATATAAATTAATTTAAAAAATAATATTTCTTAAAAACTTGATATATTACACCACTATACTGATATTTAGTGGTTGTGTCTTCTTAGACGATAGTCAATTTTTCCATGGTGCATGGCTATAGTATATTTTTGGAATTACATAATACAAATCATTTTGATATTATATAAAATAATAAATTTCAAACTAATTTTGTTAATGAAACACATAGTTTATAAACACTGGATGTTTTCCACATTCTACTCATGTTTTTTATTGCAAAATGATTAGAATTATGGTGCACCATTTAGAATTTTTTTATAAATATCCTCTTTAATTGTGGATGTTAATTACCATTTAATACTAGGGTTGATTATTTTACTTTAAAAAAAACCAATATAAAAACTTATTCTCTATATGAAGATAATTCCATACATGAATTGTATTATTTATCATTGTCTTCCACTTAATCTAGTTAATGTGGTAATATCAATAATATTGTGTCAATCCACCTATTTACAAAATGAAAAATATATATCATATTAATTTTTATATGTATCTTCTATTTATTTTCATTAATATTAAATATATTAATATGTTCCCACTCTTCAATATTTCATCTGAACAATAAAATATAGTGTTATAAAAATTGCTTAAGACCATCCTAATAATATAAGGGTTGATATTAATTCTACATTTTTCTAATGTGTGTAGATAATTTTACCTATATGTAATGATTTAATGTATTCATAATAATGAAATAAAATCCAAAAAATATCATTAAATAATGAGATAGATATCCAATTTTTAAATTACATCTTAAACAGATCCATAATATATAATCAACATGTTCATGATTTTGAATACTCAATTATAGTGTGAACATATAAACACCATAAATTTAATGAAATGATATTTATAAATTTGATTTGGTATATGTCAACAATCATATCCTCTATCCTTGGTCACAGATATTTCTTTTAATTCCATAAATATCATTGAAATCAATATCCATTTTCTTACTGGATTTTAATCCTATCACTGAATAAATTAATACTTAACATATCCTATTTCTTATATAATTTTAGGAATCACACAATCATGGGTTCAATATTATTTTACAATAACATGAATATATATCTTTCATGGTATGATTCCTAGGAACCATTTTTGAATTCACCGAACATCATTGAAAATAATAAATATTACATCAGAAAGCATCACCATGAACCATGTGCCTTAAAGAAACATGAACAACTAAAATATTCCTATCCATATTCATGATATCGTCACTGTATTTGTGTTTGTAAAAAAATATAAACATGGAAAAAATCATTTATAACACCTGAGTAGACCACATATATGATTTTTTTCAGTTATACTCTATTTTGTTACACAACACATAGTTGAATTTACAATATAACACAATGTTAATTTTATGCATGATATTCTTTTAATAGTTATTCTTAGACATCTATTAAATTACATAAGTCCACATTTTCATCAAAATAAAACCCTGATGTATAAAATAAGGTTGATATAATATTTTTATATTTTTTAAAAATCCACATTTTATTAATCTAACTTGAACTAGTATCCCTCATTAATGATAAATATATTATTGAATAGTAATTATTGTGTGATGTTAGTAATTGTATTGTGATTTTTACCTATATCATAAATAAAATAACTAAACCATGTTATTTTAAATATAACATACTTAAAATCAATACACACCACTTCAAAATCCCTAACCAATATATATAGGTATATAAAAGAGTCTCTTCTCATTTATCTATAGTGATTTCATGTTAAAAAATCACTAAATATTCAATGAAAATCCACATATAACCAGGTATTAAAGGGATTCCCATTATCTAGACTAATTTCATGATTTAGGTGATTGAAAACATATCCAATTCCAAACTATCTTTTTGTTCCAAAAATCAACCCTATGTATTTTTTGTTCAATATTATTATGAATCCATCTTCCATGAAATAACTAAATTAATTCAATAGTATTCATTCATGAATCCTCGTGTTCACCCCCCATACAATATTTAAAATTATCTTTATATCCATACCATGATTTCTATATTATCACCCTTTATTATATAATCAAATTGGTGATAACTTCACATATCAACTATTAATTCATCAACACCATTAATTCAAAAAAATGTTCTTATTTTGTTAGATTATTCATTGACCTATCAACATAATTGAAAATATATATTTTTAATTACTTTAATATTGAAATACTTTCCATTTCATATGATACAATTCGATGACATCTAAATCTCCTAAATATTTATATTAATTTAAATAAAGAGAATAAGAACATTATGATACACTAATTATCATTGAAAATTAATATCTAAATGTACATAATTGGGAATCATCTACCACTATAATTTTTTATGTGTTATTATCTTATTGAAATATACATTAGTAATTTTTAAACTTTTTTACTATACGGTGTAATGAAACTCTATATTTTTAAAGCGTACAATAATGCCACTTTTTTATACCTTTTTATTAGAAAACATTATTTCGATCGGATCATAATAATTTTTTTCGATTTATATACATAAAACAGTGGAAAAATTGTTGTTTAAAAAATTATTAATAAATTTTAAAATGAAAAAAACAAAGAATCTTGATATAGGTTATTAGATTTGGACTCATTCTAATTAAAAATGTTACATAATTGGAAGCAGAGATCAGTCGTACAAAATCATAGTAAAAATCATAATCATGATTGATCTGGTTTATCAAAGTGTTTTAGTTATCATAATTAGAGTCAATTATTTTAAAAAATTAATTATTTAATATTATGTATGATGAATATCATTCAATTATATGAACAATATAAATAAACCCTTTAAACTATAAGTAATGCAATAACTAACATAAATAAAAATGACTTGAAAGCTATTTAAAAAGTTAACATCTTTTAACCTTGTGTGTAAAGTAGTCATAACCATAACTAATGATATTAAATGTATTGTGATTATTCTAATGTCTATCATTCCATACTATGAAATTACTAAATTTGATGATTATAATGGATCTTCCTTCCATTCCCATGAACCCCTCAATAGGATGATCAACTTTAACATACTATCCACTTAATACCTAGATCAGATTGATCAGATTCTCTCTGTTACTATCCATATAAAACTATTATCTTAACAATGAGGGGGATTGAGATAAAATTATATAATTGATTAAGTAAACAACCTAATAATGATTCCTAAAAACAAAAATATAATAATGAAAAAAAACTAACGAAGAACCAGATTTCCACACCGAGCACTCTTCAAAAGGAAGTAGTCAACTAGATCTAAACTCTACACATGACCTTGTATTTAAATGCATCCTTCCCATTTTCCTATTTCAAAATACTTTTTTAAACGACTTAGACATATGGACCTTGATAGCTCATCATAATATAATTTCTCACATTGTATTTTTTAACACCATCATAGTGTTAAATAATACTCTTATAATCGAAATAACTCTTCCATACTCCAATTATAAACCCATTCAGTCCTATAGACCTTATTATAACTATCTATATGATAATATTTATGATTATCCATCTAGTTTTATCCTTACTAGTATTATTAAAACTTTTATAATAATTTTTGATTGAAAAAAGGCCAAAAATTGTAACTTCTGTATGCGATAATGGTTAATATGATTTTATCAGAAACATACTCATTATGATAACCATAATTAGTAATGATAATCATATATTCATTATACATTATGGAATATTATATTATTGATAAAAATAATTGTTTTCTACATTAAAATTATAAAACACATATGACAAAAAAGTTGTTAATCATGTTATTAAAAAGTGTTTTTGTTTTCCAAAAATAAAAGTATAAAAATGTAAGAAGTGGAACTTACGACTAAAAATATACAAAGTATTGGAAAGCAAAAACCCAAAATTACTAATAACATGATAAGCATACAATCATTTTTCTTTTAAGAACATTGTATTCATATTTAATCATTAAAATCATAACTCCAACTAAGTTTGTAACACTTGTGAATACTACAGAGAGTATGACGTTGAATACAATAAAACCCCTTAGTATAATATCTACCCTATTGATAAATCATTATTTCCTTTCAAATATAATCCCCACTTAATAAAAAAAATTTCTTTTGTATAAAAATAATCATTTTATTTATGAATTTTTCCTCTATAGAATGATTTCTCCCCCTTAGTGTTTTACAAAATAAATATGGAAATTTACAACGGTTCTAGAATATTATTATAAGGGAAAATATATGAAACAATTCATTTAATTAAATAGTCATTCATAAATAATATGAAATAAAATATGACCAATCAAAAGTGAAAAACCTTTATTGAAAATATATTTGAATGAAAAAAATTTCATTATCAACAATAAAATTCATCTTTTTTACAAAACACATACAACCATATTTCAAAATAAAAAATATCTCTTTTTATTCATTAAATTATAAAGAAATATTCCATATTATTGAAGGTATTATAATATTTATCCAACTTCGATATTATTTTTTCAGGAGACTTCACCTTTTTAATATCTATAAATAACTTGTTATTCTCATGCATTATAAAGAAACACTTTTCTTTAAAAGATTTGATTATTGTCATCTTTAACAACATTACATGGTTTTTATTTTTTATAGCATTAATATACCTAGTTACTTATTCAATGGAATTAGAAATATATCCAAAAACATTATTCGTTCAACCATTAGTGATGATAAATCATTAAAATATCTTGATTAATCTACTAAAAGATAATTAACATCATAAGAACACTCCTTGTGAAAATTGATATCGAGGTAATCGTGGTTTGACCATTTAACAATTTTATTAAATGTATTTTTATATTTTGAGTTCTTTATTGAAAAACATATAACTGATATTTAATCTGGGTGAATTTTTCTATTAAAACCATTAATGATTTTGACATCCCCATAAAACTATATTGAATTAGCTGGCACAATGATTCAAGGTTTTCAATACACGGAATAGTTCATTCCAAACAATTTCAAGATGGAAAAATATAATCAACCCCTTGAAGGGAAATTGTTCATACTAAATCAAACTTATCATGGTCAGGTTGAGGATGTTATACTTTTCTCATTTAGATATACACATCCTTATATTTTTTATTAGCATTCCTTGAAATTACATTTTCAAATTCATTAGAAAATTTTTTAGTATTAGAATCCTTGTCATTAGTAAATTCAATGATGTGAATATAGTTATTAGATTCAACATTATAATAATATTCTATTTTATAAGTGTTATCAAAATCATATTTCTTTGGTAAGGAATGAAATTCCTCTTTTGATTAATATTCTACCTCATTCAGGAAACCATAATTTTAATCATTTCCATCCTTGTAGGGTTGATCTGATGATGATGATGGTGATGATGAATCCTATGGTTTCTCAACAGTGCCATTTTTTTCCTCGTTAGCATGTTAATTTTCTTCCTCTTTATCTTCCACACTCACTTATTCTTCAGTATATTATACAACCTCTTCAAATTTACCTACTTTATATTCTTAAATAAATTATTTTTATTCGTTGTTATCTCTATTAAATTCTTCATTAGTCTCATGATCAAGAACTTCTTCTAAATGACATTGAGTTTTGAGAGCTCCATTTCATACTTGTTCAATCAGTAATTTATTTTATTGAACTGTTGGAATTTATTATTCTTTAACAATTTTCATTATTTTTCATTATGGGATGAAACATCATTGCGGACAACCATTTTTTATATGAAATATAATCTGGCTCTGAAATATACATTATTGGTATGGGATGTTGGTTAAAAATATATTCTATGGATCCCTTTAAAATCATTTCAAAATATTTTACCTCAACTAAGCTTATTGTAAAACGTTCTTCTATATTTTCTTCTTGTAATATTTTTTGTTAGTTTCACCTGCTCAAATTTTTTAAGGCTTCAGTTTCTGTAAAATCTTGTATGAACACAAAATACCCAAATTTCTTATAACGTTTATTTTTATCAAATAATCAATACCATTATCTTGGGATTTCTTTTCTTTCAGAAATTTATTTTATGGAGATGTTTCTTCCTTTAATTTCAATTTTATGTAAACATTTTTTGAAATCCTTGATGTCCATGAATCATGAGCACATCCATCATCCTTCGCAAAAATCTTAATTTATTTTTTATCATAAAAACACTATCCTTATCATCATATCATCATGTATAAAATAAATTTTTTCCCTAATCAAATATAATTTGATGGGTACACTGGAAAAACCTATCAAATTCTCAACCGAAAGAATTAAAAAGAAAAAAAAACAAAAAAAAATCCTTAACTAAATTGATTATTTTTTTAATATTTTCCATGGTGATAAGGATTGATTTTACAAGGTTCATCTTCCTCATGTTTATCATAAAATACAACACAAAAACATTCAATACATTAAACGCATCTAGATCTCATTTTATAAATATCATGAAGCCTTTAATACAAAATGTTGTTATTATATTATATAGTTTGAGGTTTGAAATATTTATTACTTTAATTTTCTGAGGAAACATAAAATAATAAACTAAATAGATGATAATTTTACTAAGATCGGTTGGTATCTTATATGATGGAAAGTACACCTCCCCTTATTCGGGCATGCCAACAAAATCCAAACCTTTCTTATATATCATATTATAAAACTCACCATACATATTTAAAGACTACTTTTCTTCCCAATTTTAGTTATTTATTTATAATTAATCCTATATGTCCAAAAATATATCATGGTAACACAAACAAATTGTCAGATATTTCTAAACGAACTGACTCACAAACTTCGAAAGAGATTATATTCTTCAATATAGAATCATAATTATCATGAAAACATCTATATATCGTCTATTATATAAAAAAATAATACCCTATGAAATCATTCTTAGGGCCCATTAGGCCTAATACACGTAATGAGAATCAGATGAGAAGGATATATTTTTGATTGACCAACTTATAGGGATAAATAATTCAAGATTTAAAAGTCTATGGAAACCAATGTGGGAAAAGTTGTTTCACTTATTTGTATAGGTATTTGTCGTGATGGATAAAATTACATAATATATACAATGGTAATCATGGAAATCATTTATATTTAATGGTTATAAGTGATTCAAATAATATATTAAATAATTTTGAACTCACGTAGTTTTTAAAACTTTTTTCAGGTTGAGGATGATTCCGAATAGAGATTTTGTACTAAACATTAATAATATTTGTTTTTAAATAATTAATTAATAACAACATAAATCAAGTAGATAATGTACTGGGATAGTGAAAAGAACATACAAGAACAAAAATTTACCTTTAGATTGTAGATTTTCATTAGTTCAAATTAGTTGTTCTCTTTTGTTTCGGTATACTAAAAAAACTATAATAGTATTGAAAATAACACCTGAATATAAAAGTTTTATAATGAAAATTAATTACCATAGTTTTGATACTAAAAAAAATTTAAAAAATTTTTCATTAAAAAAATTATTATAGACAATTTAGTCTAGAAATTATATAACTTTTTCGGATTTTCGAAATCCATTTATGGACTATGACTAAAAATTTTTTATAAATCATTGGAAGTATATAAAACTCATTAGGATAGAAATCTTATAAATTGTGTAATATTTTGGAACCCTAAATAGTTATGAACAAATAAATGGTTCTAAAAGACATACACATATTTACTCCCCCTATGAAATGTGTTATCATAATGTATTGAGATACATGAATAAGAAGTAGATATGAATGATCACGTTAAATTGATCATTCATGTATTATTTTTAATATATTCAAAGATATCAGAAAAAGTGGTTTTTTAATATGAATAATTTGATAATGCATTATAATGAATATTAAAATTAAACTTCATTTTAGTGTGTGATCTAGGTAGAAATGGTGTATCATATCTATTTTCATAAAAACATGATTTTTATACTAGGTTTTTATATAAATAAACATAAATTTTTTCATCACAACATATTTGGGATTTAGTATAACACATCCAGTAGTTAGTGAATTCTTATTACATTCAAAACACTTGGAAACGAAAATTTAGTACATAGAAATCTTCAACATCAGTAATGGAATGTGGTAATGAGTGTTATTTCATATATGACCATGAAACAAATTAATCTTCTAAGACATGAAAAGTTCTAGATTTAATTTTCCTCTCCATTAGATAACCACAAAATTCATGATCAATAAAGTTATTTAGATCAAAAAAATTTCCCAAATAATCGTAAAGACTTGACTACATAGTTCCTTTAAGATAATAGAAATTATATTTTATATGTTTTAAATGTGATTATTTTTAATTTTAATTATATCTAGAAAAATATATATAAATACATGAAAACATATTATTATAAGTTATGAAAATTAAACTACCTATCATACTCAACAAATAGTTTGACCATCTAGTTTCCCAGCCTCAACATGCTCTTAAGTATTTTATGTACAATGAGATTACTATAACTATTGGTTTTTCCATATAAAATATCATAAGAGTTAATTTTATATATCTATGTTGAGATATAAAATATCCCTATAATTTTTGGTGATATTTTAAAATAAGGAAAAATTATTACTCACCAATCATAATAATTTAAATATTATTTTTTGAGATCCACAAATGAATTTGTTAATGATTATGGAGTTTGACTAAATATAATTTCATCATCATATATTTTTACAATAATAAAGGTTTTATTAAATTAAATTATAAAATGTGTTGGATCCAAATCTTATTTAACTATTATTTTTATAAAGGAAATCCATTTAATCTATTATACAATGTTATATGGGATTTTTTAGGTCTATATAAAGATGTGGTATATTTATAAACATGTTTCAGATGTTTTTTATTTTCATAAATATGATGTTGTTCAACATGAACATCTTCGAAAACATATCCATTATAAAATAACACAATATATCCAATTTAAATTGTTTGAAATTAAAGAATGTTAAAAATTTTGAAGTAGTCAAATTTCTTCATCTATTTCTACTAGTGTGTTTGTTTCTTCATAATCATCTCCCTCTTGTTGATTATAACTCGTAGATACAATTTTAGATTTATTTATAACAATTATTACATTTTAATAAAATTTGTTATTAAAACTCATTTCTCTATATTCATAGTAATTTATAAAGGTCCTTTATCTAATGTCAAGACTCTGTTCCTGTCACACTGATTGAGCACGTCTTCCATCTCCATACTCTAATACATATCAACTAATTCCCCATTATGAATATAAGGTTTAAATTTGGAATAGTAATATAGATTTTCATTTTTATTCCATAATGAACATTTAGTCCAAAGTATTTGATCTACATCGCTAACAATACTTTTACAAGAATGATTCATAAGAACCAAAAAACTTCTTGGGTTTTGAAAATTACATTCTAAAAAATAGGTTGAAAATATTCTTGAGGAATAACATAAGAAAAAACTCATGAGTTATTCCATTATGAGAGGAAAATTATAATAATGGTTGATAATTGGTTATAGAAATACCATCTGAGGATGTTGGTTGGGGTTTTTTAAAAACAAAAGGATCTATTTCATCAAACATATCATGTTCCTTTTCTTTGACATTATAAGATTTTTTAAAAAATCTATAATTCATAAAATAATTTGAGTAACCAAAAATATTACTTCATTTGATTTGGGTGAAATTTTATTTAATTTATCTTTTGTATTAAACATGAACACATTTCGACCCAAAAGTTTGTAATTAGAAACATTTGATTTTCATCACGTCCACAACTCATAAGGTGTTCTATTATAAAAATGTATGAAAAAAAATTGATCTCTATTATTCCATTTAATTAATAACCACATCATCAAAAAAAATGTTTAGAAATTGAGTATTCACTGAACATGGTTATAGTTATAACTTGATGAAATATATTTCACTTTTCAACTACACCATTTTTCTAGGGTGTTGTTGGTGCTGAAGTGTTATTTTTAATACCAATTTTAATAAAAAAGATTCAGAATAATAATTTTAAAATTCTCCACCAGGACCACTATCGATATTTATCAAGGTAAGGGTTTTATAATTTTTATGTTTGTATAAAAAAATTTATAATGAAAAAGCCCTAATTTTTTTTGTAGAAATTAATCCCAAGTATATCTATTGTAATATTCTACTAAGATATAATTATAGTCTCTTTCCCCTATAATTATTATTTTGTTAGTATCAAATAAGTCAATATGCAGTAACTATAAGGCACCTAATTTTTACACTTCACAAATAGATCTATTACATTACTTATTTTTCTTACGTTATTTTCATGGATCACTTAGTTTTGAAGTATCAACCCTTTATTCTAAAATATCCTAACAAGTCCATTATCATCAACTAAGATATGTTTCCGTTATAACAACATCCAAATCATATAAGTACACACCATTAAAAATTTACATAATCTTTAGTTATGTTAGGAATTTTACTTTCTATCACATTGAATATATTTTCGTGTTTAGATTTTTAGTCAAATAGGCAATAAATTTTACATAATAACTTAAATATTACAATGTAGACACTTATATTAAAAAAACCATTTTCCCATGCAAAAAAAATCTTTTAATATGAATCATTGTTTCTTTTCTTGTTGAATCACCACCCTTGATCTCATACATGTACCTATTTTCCATTAAATAATGTGATTTTTTTAAAACATGGTATGAGTATTGAAAGATTATTAACGGATTCACATAGAAGGAAAAATATCAGTCCAATGAAAACATGAAACCCCATTAATATATTATACTAAATTAATAATTTTAAACCATTAAAAGTATTAAATGCATCCTATTGAAAACATTATCATATCTAACGCTTTTTATAATCAATATATTTTCATATGAAACATTGAAAGCATATATAACACATAATGGTAACTTGGGAAAAAATTATACATAAATAGAATAACCATGTGGTGTACTTCCACACATGTCACTCTAACAAAATGGAATAATAATACGGTTGACCTCCACATCAAATTCAATGGAGGTTATATCATTACCACCAATACATGGTTTATCTGATAAAAATAAATTTCCTTAGTTTCTCATTTAACCACCTATCAAATTTCCATGTACCAATATATAATAATTATTCTTAAAAGGATTCAATTTTATTAATGTCACTCATAAAATTTCATTCTCAATAAATAGAAATAATTTCAATATATTGAAATAATCATTAAATTTTCAAATTCATATTCAATAAAAAAATACCAATAAAAAAGAATAATTGAATACCTATTATTTTAGAAACATTAAGGCTTGTAATAGAATGAAAATATAAAATAATGATCATGGTGGTGTAGTCATTGTCGACATATACTTTAAAAAAGAAAACATCTTTTATTGTTTTGAATGTATGAAAACACACCTTATATTAGGATTATTGTTGAAATCCATTGAATTTTGAATGAAATTAATATTCAAATGGGTTATTTATACAACTCATAAAACAAGGTGGTTTATAATATTAAAATATACCTCAATGAAAGGAGATTGAAATGAAGTCCCTTACCTCGAGTCTCACTCATCACGTATATTTTTTATATTCATGAATAATAAACTTTTGTCAATTATTTATTTTATTGAGAACATTTTACTTGTTTAATATTCATTTTATATCACTTTTTATCATGTTTTACCAATTAAAT
The DNA here is from genome assembly GCA_963277665.1 of Viscum album. NCBI lineage: Eukaryota > Viridiplantae > Streptophyta > Magnoliopsida > Santalales > Viscaceae > Viscum > Viscum album. Next base: position 240,953,345 of record OY728160.1, on the reverse strand, counting down.
ACTTATATATGTTCATGTATGACATTTTTCTATATTCGATACATGTGTCCAAAATGACTTGTGTACGATTTCTATAGTAAACTGTTGTCATTTTTCCATCATATAAAGAATAATATTCATAAAATATTAATAAATTTTACAAATTATTAACAAGTATAAAGAAAACCATTAATTATGGTAATGAACAACTAACTATTTTAACATCATTGAAATGATAATCCTTATGAATGCATGAGTAACGAATCTATTTTTCAGTACACAATTATAGAAATAAGTTATGTATTATTTTAAATTTAAATAATTATAATTATATCACTAATATGATTTAAATATATATATATATTATTGAATTTATGTGGTGATTGAAAATGATTCACATCAGATTATAGAAGTGACAGTTCACACATATGCACGAACACCATTATCATATTTATGTGCACGAAAATATAGAAATTAATTGATATAATAATCAATTATAATGATAAATATTTCATCAATATCACATATTTACATTAATAATATCATTATAACCATTATTGAGTTACATTTATGGAAAATTAATTATATAAGTTATATAGGTGATATTTGACACTTATAGATGAATGAATGTTTAATTTCCTATTTTTTTAGAAAAGGTAATGATTTATCTAAAAATATCAATATAGTAACATATAATTATATGTAGGATTTTGTGGTTATTATTTCATCATATAATATAAATATTTGAAGGAATTTGAATAGGAAATAAAATAGAAATACTTATATAAAAATAATACCTATACTTTGGGAGTTCTATTATGATAAAAACATTAAAAACACTATTTATATTGTTATTCCTAATTTAAGGCCTCAATAATTTTGGGTCAGATTATTTTAAGGGTTATATATAGATCATGTCTGACCCTAATTGGTGTTGATTTGTGAATACACGATAAAAAGTATTTCCCTTTTATAAGAGAGGAGATGGGAACTCTTAGAATTTTTCAAAATAAGAAATTAATATAAATACATTTCTATTAAAAATGGGTCCAAAGTGTTTTATTTGGTATCTATGATGTTAATGAGTTGAAATATAACCATTTAATTAAAATTATATAGCTTTTTAATATTTTTTTCAATCTTTATATTTTTGTTTTATCACATTAAACTCTTAAAATTATATTAAGTAATTTTTACTTTGATGCTTAATAAAATTATTGTAATTAGAAAAACGTCCAACAAAAGGATCATTAATCTAATTTTAGAAAATATTCCAATTTTTTCTGTAAATATTTTTTTCCATATATTATATCATATTCTAAAATAATTTATATTTTAAAATAACATTACTGTAAATATTAACACTATTCATTTCCTAAATTATAAAAATATCCTAAATTCTATATTTAAATGTACAATATAATTTAAAAATAAATAACATGTCATGTTAATAATTAAATTATTATATGACATAAATTATATAAAATTAAATTTATTGTAATATGTTTAATATAATTTTTTCCATTAATCAATTAATAAAGAAATTATTTCATCACCAGTGTCTCTTTAATAAATTTAATAATTCATTTCCCCAAAATTGTAATTAAATTAAAATAATTTATATTAAATTTTATATTTTTAAATACTATTTATAGCGATATTTTTCTTATATTACAACATATTGATAAAAATTAGTTGTTAAAAACAAGAGTGTGTCCAAATTTTCCTTACCTTGTATAATATAATATAAATGCTTTAAATACATCAATGTAGATTAAAAAAGTTAAATTTTCATATAATGATGATTTTAGGAAGAAAGAATATTATTTATTTAAATTATTACAAGTGTTAGGGTAATTTATAATATTATTTTTACCCTTAATTACATGATTTACCCATAATTTTAGTAATTAAAATAAATTGTAAAGTTACTATACATATTTTTTAAAAAAATTATTTTGATCCTATTAGATCATAAATATAATCCTGATTATAACCATATATTTCCCTTTTGATATATTTTTAAAATGAATATGGGAAAGAATAATTTAAAATCAATTCTGTCAACAGATTGAGAAAATATGTTTTTAAAGAAGAAACCGTTTATAAGTTACAAAAGATTTCTTATCCAATTTCAATGTGAAATTGATGAAAATTAAATAAATTACATTAAATTATAAATGATTATTTATTTATAAGATTAAAATATTTAATACAACATGTAACAAAAAAATCACAAAAAAGTAGTTTTGAACTAATATTTTTTACTATTTAGTATTCATCAAAATATGAATGTTCTTAGAAAAATACCAAAAAATAAACCAATATAAATTATGATATTTCTCATTAAAAAATTATGTTTAATTTATCATATAGAAATTTATAAATTTTTAAAAATTACTTTTGAAAATCATTCACTATAAATTGTAATAATACTATCTTTAAAAAATACCAGTGAATTTTTTTACTAAATCTAGATTTATTATTATCTTAATTCTATAACATTTATTTGATGAATTTAAAAAACATTTAGTAAAAAGGTGTTAATATAATATTATTAGTTCTATTAATTCTCACCAATACAATTTCTTGGGTGCGAATACCACATAAAATAATAATAAAATTAATATATTAATCCTTTAGTATAACTTAATATTGTGTGAAATGAATGATTTCAGAGAAAATAATTGTTTCATGTCAGGTAAACTATCATAAATAGAGACCCCCATTAAGGTAAAATTACTATATAATTCATTAATATTAATTAATATTAAAATGATTTATTCTATAATTACTTGGGATGTTACATCCTTCCATCCTTTTTGAAATTGTTTCATCGTAATTTATTCACTTATCCCATAAGTGGGGTTATTTCTCCCTCATTGAATTATTAGATGATCTTGTTTCCTCCTTAACCATATAGGTTTTCCATAATGATTTTACTAGTTGAATCTCTTTATTTTTAAACAAATTCCCTTTAGAGTGAAGGACCATAATTTGATGTTTCTCAAAAGAAATATTCTCTTCCAACTAAACTACTTCAAGACACAAAACATGAGATTGGTCTGGAATATACTATCTAAACATGGAAACATGAAAAAATATGTATGTTGGTTAAAATCAGAAGAAAACCAACCTTACATGCAACTGATCCAGCTTTATAACAGATTTCATAGGGTCAAATTAACTTTTGACTCAGCTTTCCCTTCATAACAAACCATATAAAACTTTTTCATGGTGAAAATTATAGTAATAAATGATCACCTGTTGTGAATAAATATCTTTCATCTTGTAATTTACATAAATATTCTTACATATATGGGCTATACAAATGTGTCTATCAATAAACATTTCTTTTTTTGTTTTATCCTATACCAACTCTGGTCCCATTAACATTCATTCTCTGAAATCATCCCAAAAAGATGGTGTTTGATGCTACTATCAATATACTGCATCAAATGGTGCAATATATTTACTAGAAGAAATTTTTATTATTATACTAAAACAAAACCAATGAAACATATTGATCTCTACATCCCTGTGAATCCATTGAAGATGCATATAGCATCTCTTAAAAGGTATGATTTGGCTGTTTAGACTGCCCATGTGATTGAGGATGAAAATAGGTACTGAAAATTAATTAAATTCCCAATAACTTCTAAATCTCTCCCCAAAATTAATAACTGAACCTTGGGTCCTGATCAGATAAAATGAATATAATCAATCTAGGTATCCTAACTATCTATTTAAGATAAAACCAACAAAGTGGATTTAAATACAATGTGTCTCGATTTTGTATAAAATTAGAAGATTTTGTTAGTCGATCAAAAATATCCAAAATCACATAGTTACCTAGATTGATATATTTTCTCATTTCCAATATGGCACTATAAAAGGATGAATCATCCCCTTTTGAAAATTTTGTTCTACTTTATCTGGCAAAAAAATCATACACTCCACAGTAAAGTCAAGAAATATACATTTTTATTCCATCCCACCAATAATAGTCTAGAAGGTCTCTGTACATCCTAGTACATACAAGTTGATCCGAAAATAGAGAACTATGAGATTCACATAAAAAATAACTCCTAAACTATGATCATAATGAACCCATAATCAATTCTGAAATCACAAAACACAATCATTACCAATGTTATATTTTTGTAACATATCCCTCTGAACCAATTATTCCTTTTTCAATAACTCACTATCATCCATTTGTGCTTATTTAATTCTTTCTAATAAAGACTATTTCAATGAATCCTGAAATTAAATAGATGACTATTTTGTACCAAAAACTTCTTAATCAAAAATAAACAAATCAATAACCAAAGGGGGATGTTCTGAATGCATCATGGTTAATGTATCATTACTTTTTTGAATCACATATTTTTCCACATTACATTGTTTTCTAGGATAATAATAAATAATGAATTTATAATAAATGAGTAGTTCCAACCATATCTTATGTTTCATTTTCAATTCCTATTGATTTAATATATACTTCAACCTTTTATGGTTAGTATATATTTCATAGTTTATTCCATACAAAGGATTCCTCAAAAATTGTAATGAAAAAATAGTAGCAGCTAATTCCATATCATGTGTAAGGTAATTTGACTCATATGGTTTCAAATAACATGAAACAAAATCAACCTAATGATTATTTTTTAGGACACAACCATGATATTTTAATGAATAATCACTGAAGATAAGAAATTATGAATTTTTAGAAGGTAGGGACAAAACAAAGGAATTTACCAATCATATTTTATGGTCCTGAAAATAATTATCACATTTTTTTCTTGATAAATAGTACTATGTTAAATGTTAATTTAGATAGAGCGTTAGATAAAAAAAATTCCCAGAAACCATCGATAATAACCCACTAATCCATGAGAACTATAAGTCATTGTGAAATTGGTCGGCCTTTTCCACACTCTAACAAAATTTGTTTTTGAATGGTAAATAATTATACCATGTTTAAAAAAAGAGTGTCATATGAATAAAATAATTTAACCAATATTCAATATTACTAAACATTATGTATAGTTTTTTTAATGATAGAAAAATAATCCTTATGTACCCTTCATGTTCCTCATGGATATTGGAATGAAAAAAAATATCATCTATAAATAGAACAAAACAATGATCAAAAAATGGTGAAAGAATACATTCATAATATTATTAAATATACAAGGTATAATAGGTAACCATAATGAAATAATAACACAATCATAATTCCCATATTTCAGTTGGAACTTTATCTTTAGAATATCATCCTCCTTCACCATCGGCTGATGGTACTCGGTCCTCAATTTAATCATTGAAAAGTAATGAGCTCCCAAGATCTGATATAAGAAATCAACTATATGATTCAATGGATACTTTTTTAATAGTGATGTTGTCCAATTCTCTATAATCAATACAATATATCATCAAACCATAATTATTTTTCATGAATAAAAAAAGGGAACCCCATGATTAAGTGCTCAATCGAATGAATCATTCACTAATAAATTTATGAAAGTAGTTTCTAAATTCAAATAATTTTAATTGATACATTATGTAAGGGGGTTTAGAAATAGGATTATCATATGGATGTAAATCAATAGTAAATTTAACTTCTTGGTTAGGAACTACATATGGAAATCATCTGAAAAAAATATTCATCAATTCATTCACAAATTAAATTACAGAAATAAAAAATCTTTCTTTATTTTCAGTAACATGATCTAGATAATATTTATTTTTTTCATTAATCAATATATCTACTTTATGGTATGATATCAAAGGTATTAAATCATTCAATAACAATTTATTCTATTTTTAAACTGTTTTTGAAGGAGACAGTGAAATCCAATCCATAAAAAAAGGATATTAGGCCCTACTATGTTGAGTTTAACCATATTTATACGAAATACCATTCCACTAATGATAATAGGATGGTCCCTATAAAATATTGTTTTATTAATACTTCCAAAAAATGATTTTTGGAAAATTTATTTATCACATTCATGAGGTGATATTTTAAATTAATATCCAAAGATCTTAAAAATGAATTAATGTAATGATCCCGAGTCAAATAGTGAATCAGAATATTTTCAGAAAACACCATATAATATACCTCTAAGAAAATTATTTGATCGGAAACATCTACCATAGTTGCAGAAAATTATTTTTACACACCCGTTTTCATTCTAAGTTGTCGGTTTCTGTCATTGGTAATCATCTTTGAACACACAAAGGAATAATTCTCTAAATCATTGTAAAATAAAACATGATACTACTGGATTTTCATTACTTGACAGATCATAAACCTTAAAATCATGATAAATATGTCATATCTTACCACATCATAAGCACTTCCAAGACATTTATATATATTATATTTGATTCTTCTAAGAGTACTTTTAAAAAATTGAAATAATGTTATCTTACTTCCAAACAACATTGATGTATTCTTTTCTGTGCTCGGCTAACTAGACCACATATTTTTCTTATTCTTATAGGATGCATGATCACAAAAAACTCCATTTATACCTTTTAAGAATATCAACCACGTTTTTTATATGTTTTAAACACATAATAATCTAATACGATTTGATATCTTCTCTTTAGTCCTGAGTAATATGGATTTATCTTATAATAAATATCCCTAATAAAATATGGGATATACCTTGGAAAAAATGTGTGATTTTTTTCATATATTTCCACCAAATATTCTTAATTTTTTCACAATTCCATTAATTTATTTTCCATCCAAATTCAATCAATTTCAAGAAAATATTCCTCTTGAAATATATTCTTAAACACATCCCATTCAATGTAATAAATCTTTTTACTTCATATGATTCAAACTATAAGGCCTCTATCTTATTACAATACATAATATTGAGTTATGTCATGAAATTTACTTTCTTTTACATTGATTATATTTTTGGGTTTTATAGTGTTATATAATTATTCCATAATTTACACATGACAAATCAAATATCACAATTTGGATACCTCTACTCAATATCCATTTTTCTCACAAAATAAAAAATTTTAATATGAATCACCATTTCTTTTCATCTTCAATAACCTCCCCAGATCTAATACCTTTTTCTATTTTCCATTGAATCCTATTCAAAACATTATAAATTTTGGTATGAACAGAAAAAAAATCAATTAGGGATTCACATAGATGAAAACTGTAAGTCTTATGAAAATAGGGAAACCAATTAATACTTTATCATGAAGCAAAACTTTTCACCCTTACGAAGTAGTTAATACATTCCCTTGAAAATAAGCTAAATTATTAATAAAAATAATACCATAAAACCACTATAATAAATATATTAAAATTTTATGTATCTTTAGATATAATTATTCATAAATGGAATTACCATGCGCTCGACTTCAATACATGTCATCCTTACAAAATAAGGAAAACTATATGGTTGACATCAATACATAATGCATTTGAGATTTTAATGTAACTAACCATCCTTAGTTTATCCTTGAACCACTAATCTCTAGTTTATCAAGTAACCTCTCCTAAAATTTTCAAGTATAATTATATATTTATTACACATATAATATTGCAATTTTCAACATTTCACTCCTAAAATTTATTTACCAATAAAAAAAAATCATTCCAAGATATTGAAATAATGATTCAATTTTCAAAATAATTTTCAATACAAAAATTACCAAAAAAAGGTAATAAGTGATTTCTCATTCTTGTTAAAACTTGATTTATTGTATATGAATCCAAATATCAAATAATGGCCACATCAAAAAAGATGTTGTTTTCACCATATACTTTAAAAAATAACACTCTTTATGTAATTTGTAAATAATTTAAAACACTAAATATAGAAATATTCCTTTTTGCAAATTTTTTTTTGAATTAAATTAAAACTAAAAGGGTTAGTTTATAAAAATCATAAAAGAAGGTGGTGTATGACATCAAAATATGATTCAATGAAAAGAAACTTAGAGGAAGTTCATTCCCTTAAGTTTTATTCATCACTTATGTTCTTTATATTAGTAAATAATAAACTTATGTAAATTATTTACATTATTAAGAACCACATTCATGTTTATTATTTATATTATATCACTTAAAATCAGGTTATAACAATTACTTAATTATTTATGATCATATTTAATTTTTTTTGAAATTTTGAACATGAGTCCATAATGGGATTGATATGATGTATATTTTAAAAATTGGTCATTAGTATATCATCTATATAATAATAATGATGACATAATAAATAAGTTTAAACATTAGTTATACTTTTAGATGAAAGAATTAATTGTGGTTATGAAAAATGAAATATGTTTCAATCATGGAGATGATAAGTCATACGCACACAAGGGTGGTTTTCCATTGTTCAATGATTATTATGGAAATAAATAATGTATTATATTGTCTTTCCAGATTTATAATAATATAATTTATATCATTTAAATATAATTATTTATATTATTCAAGTTATGAGGTGATAAAAAACGAACCACATCACTCTGTGGAGGTTATTGTTCAAACATATAGACAAACAATGTTATCATTTTGTGTGTGTGGAAATTAATAACCTAATTGATATATTATTCTCCTATAATTATAAATATGTTATTAATATCACATATTAACATTAATTCAATAATTATAACCAGTCTTGAGGGATATTTAGGGAATCTTATTATATAGGTTCCGTGAGGTGGTAGTTCTCACATACGAAGGAATAATTAATTTTTTACATATTTTATGGAAGTGAAAATTGATTTAGGTGGTGATATTGAAATAATAAATTATCCTTATATTGATTATATTTTATTTATTATTTCATCAGGTATGAATAATTTATTTACCAATGTGGAAGAGGAAATAAAATTGAAATACATGAATAAAAATGATACATATTCTTCAGGATATATCCTTAGATGAACACCCTAAAACATCTATGATGAGTATTAATCCTAAACTAAGCCTAGTAAATATGGGGAAGGATGATAGGAAGTTATTTAATTTGATATTTTTGGATCCCAAATGGTTTTAACTATTAATTATTGATAAGAAGTATTTCTCTTTTATAAGAGAGGGGATGGGAACTCATGGAATTAATCAAAATAATAAATTAAATTTTTATTTTAAATGAGAAAAACATAATTTATTTAAAATTTAGGATGAGGTTGGGATGAAATAAAATAATCCAATGAAAATTAGAAATGTTTTGAATATTTTTTAATCCTTGTTTTTTTGTTTTATCAAAGTTAACTTTTACTAGTTCATCATGTAATTTACACGTTTATGGTCAATATAATTACCATAATTAGAAAAAAGAACAACAAAAGAGTAAAATGTGAAATTTTAATAAATATACCATTTATTTTAATGAATCTAGTATTTTTTTAAATGTTATATCATTTAAAAAAATATCTTTAAAACTATCCATAGTGACAACCTTTTCACTATTCAAATATTGACTTTTTAAAAATATAATAAATCCCAGATATAATAAAAAAAATTATCACATCAATAACATTTCAAAATAATACATTAAATTATTTTATGAAATAAATTATAATAAATAATATTTTTATGATATTTTTTATTTATGTAATTTTATTCTTTAATTAATGAAACATGTACTTCATCATCATTGTGTGATCTATTAATTTAAATATTTATTTCATAAAATTATAACTAAATAACAAAGAATTAGGTAAAAATGTTATGTTTCCAAATAATACATATAGTATAACATATTTCTTATATAACCACACATTGAAAATATTATACTTATTATAAAAAATAGTGTGAAAAAATTGTTTTTCTTTTAAATAAAATAATATAATTTCCATAAAGTTAGAAAATTTGATTTCAAAGGTTATATTTAGGTCCAAATACTTTTTCATTTTCAAAAATATTACCACATGAAATGAGTAAATGTGTTATAATAATTTATAATATTAATGTTAGCCTTAATATTCTATTTACCCAAAACTGTGGTAATAAAATTAATTACTAACATTACTAATCATATTTTGGAAAAATTATGTTGATCTTATTTGATCATTAATATCATTTTGATTACAAAATTGTATGTCCCTTTTTAATAAGGAAAAAAATGAAGTGGCTAAAATTAATATTAAATTAATATCCTTTAAAAATTGAGAAAACGTGTTTTAAAAAATGATGAAAAGTTCACACTGATTTTATATTCCATTTCAATGTGAAATTGACTATAATGGACTAAATTGGAATAAATGAAAAAAACTAAATTTAACAAGATAACTAGATAAAAAAAATTATCTATATAAACAAATTTAATAAAAATGGTGATTTGAACAATTATTTTGTATTATTCCGTATTCATCAAAATATGAATGCTATCAAAAAAAAATACCAAAAGTTCACCAAAATATAATTATAAATTTTTTCAATCAAAAAATAATTTAATATGACATATATAAATTATAAAAGAGTCAATAATTATTTTTAAGGAGGGTTCTCTATTAAAATGTGGAAAAATAATATTTTAGTAATATTATAACTTTTTATACATAAAACTAGATTTATTATTATTTTATGCGTATAAAATTTATTGGATAGATATTGAAACATTTAATAAACGAGTGTAGGAAAAATAAAGTTAGTTCTATTTATTTTCACTGATTCAATGCTAAGGTGTTAAATAATACATAAAATAATAACATGAATAATATATTATTTTTTTGGTATAAATCAGTCCTATGCGCAATGTATGATTTTGAAAAAAACTAATTATTGCTTGTTAGGTATACTATCGGTTAGAGTGTCCTCCTTTATAATAAAATTACATTCTAATTTATAAATATTATATAATACTAAAAAAATCTCTTATTCTATAATTAAAAAGGATTTTACAAATCATTTATTCCATATATATGGTTCATCTTCTATTTCACAAATACAAGGTAATTATTAGATCCAAAGGTCTTATATGTTATGTGTGTATACATTACCATGTTTATTTTTAGAATGAATTAATTCATCCATGTGATAATTTACAATAAATTTATCATTTGTAAATTTCACAAGGTAACCTTCATCACATAGTTGACATATATTTATAAGAGTTATCTTAAGACATTTCACAATCAAAACATTTCAAATAAGAGTTTACCAAAGGATTATAATTTTCCCTATTATCATAATCTATCTATGAGTTTTATCTCCAAAAGTAACTCTTATAACATTCATTGTGATTATATCCATGAAGTAATAATTTTTTCCATTCATGTTCCAAGAACATACATTGTCAAAATACAATGTATTGTTATTTTTTGTACTATATTTTTTATCATAAAAACAAAAAAATATACTTTTATAACCCATTCCTTCTTGGGTCGAATAATTTCACAAAACAAAACGTTTTGAAATTGGTTTATTTAATAATTATTTTTTGATAAACTAGTTATTATAGATTTCTTATGGAAAAAAACTTTTTTTAGTGCCCACCACTTTTTCAATTTGTATAAAAAGGTTAAATAGGTGGATCCCAGAATTGTTTACTAAAAAAACCTTTTATTTATAAACCACAATCAATTATTTTTATCAAATGGTCTGATTTTTTTTTAAATTTTATCAAAAGTATCTTTAACAGTGGTAATGTTTTATATTTTATCTTAAACTATAGATTTCATATTTTATCATGACAATACAAATTTTAACTTCCCTAGTATTTTTATAAAAGTTATGTTTACCAAAAAAATTTTAAACAAAAATTATAATAAAAAACATTTTTTTTGCAAAAAATAGACTGAGTTTAAAAAAACAGAAATGATATAAATATGAGTTGGTTACACATCTAATACCATATAATTTGTTTAATAAAATGTAGAAAAAATGTTATCACATGAGGTGTAATCAATTTTCACAAACTACGAATCTAGTGATTTCAAAATGTTAATAAAAATAAAATGCAAGTCATCATCAAACGGTGTGAAACTTGCTACAACGATCCAATAGTATGAATCACAGTGACAATCCAATGTGATCTCATCTTATGCCTCTCATTTGAATGATCTGATATTTCATTTTATATATCCTTTATTATTCAACTAGGATTAAAATTGTTTTCCCTAGAATTATCTAGTTTTTTATGGATTTTAAAATTCTCATTTTAAGTGTTTTTCCGAATCCAATACATCATCATTAGTAGGGTGATAATTATCTTCTATAGAGGATGAGTTTTAATCAGAAGATGTTGAATAATTATCGTCAAGATAATTAGAATTAATAGGCATATTTTTATGGTTTTCATCTATTTAAAACATAGACATAAAAAATTGAAAAATTTTCATATATTAGAAAAAAAGACATATTTTCTTCTTTTTAGATTTTTTGTTGTCAGATATACATTCCCAAGAAAGAACTCCACTGGAACTCCATTTTAAGTTGATTTTAGAACTCTTGTTCATTTTTATTTATAATTTTAATTAGAATTATTTTATGATTTATTCGTGTTTCAATATTTCATATTATGCTTTGTATATATTTTTTGGATGGGTCTATATTTCCCACATTCATAACATATAACTTCAACATTATCATTACTTCAATCCTTATGAGTGCATGAGACTGAAAAAATATTTTTTTTTGAAAACCTAAATTCATTGTCATCATATTTTAAATTAGATGTGTAGTTATATATCTTAGTAGAGGAAACACCAACATTATTCTTTTTGGATTTCTCAGTATCTCTTTTGAGACAAAACTTATAACACACTGATTTTTTATGATTTTTTTCAAATTAATAAATTTTAATATATGGTTTTAATTTTAAGATTCAATTATTCAAACATTCTTTCTAATCTTCAATAATTTAATCTTGAGCTACAGAAAACACTGACTTCTCTTGCATTACAAACTTCACTGAGTTTTTATGAAACAATTTTTTATTATATTACAAATATAAAAGAGATAGCAATAACATAGTCCTTAGATATTGTAATATAAATATTAATAAATTATTTTAAAATATGAATTTCTTTGTATTTATATAAATAAATCATATTGGTAATATGATATAAATTTTTTAATGATGTCAACATGTTTGAAAATAATATTTTCTGGAATGAATTTTTTTTGTCCTTCTATGAGAAATAATAAAATTAATTTTTGAATATTTTTTAATTTTATTTTATAAATTAAAATATTTTTTTTAATTCATAATTTCAAAATTATCTTGTGGATGTTTTTTGAGATTTCTCTAAAAAACTTCTTCTTTGTTTGAATAGTGAAATATATTGAATTTTAATTCAAAACATTTTTTCTTATAATTTATTTATTCAATTAAATAATATTGAAATTTAGTTTTAAAGTATAATTAGACTAATTTCACATCAATTAATCAAATTTTGTCTTTTAATGACTTTCACATTGATATTTGATATAAACACATCCAAAACATTTGGAAACTTATACCTTAAAAACCCACTATCGCGACTCGTCTACCAGATTAAAATTAAATTAATTTATGACACTTTTGTGATTAGAATTTTGAAAAATGAAATTAATTTTACGAATTAACATTCATTATAATTTATAATTATTTCAACATATTTTTTGACCAATAGGTTAGTCAATGTGATAAAAATTAATTAAAGTGAGTAGGAGATATATTATCTTAACAAAAGATTAAAACATATACATAATGCCCGAAATAATCTATAAACATGGGAAAAAACATTTTAGGTTCATATTTTTACTGTATATGTCATTTTAATGGATTTTTACATTTATTGGACCCATGTGATAAAGGAAAAATGTGTGTTCAGTTACCTTGTCAATGTTAATTAAGAATGTCACTCCTCCACTATAGAATGTCACAACCCCTCCCACTTACTCAAACCAAAAAACCCATTTGGATCCAAAAACCTATATAATGATCCATCCAAAATACCTACCATAATTATAGAATCATCCCTTTGATAATTAATCCATCCAAGTAATCCCTTTGGTGAAAACCAAATAAAGTTACCCAAAGAGAAGGAAACATTTGTCCTGAAGCTCCTTTGTTTTATTTTCATTCTATAAAAACTCAACTCATATTATTCCATGATTATATAATAATTAATAATCCTCAATATATTGGTATAATTTTATTCTAAGGGTTTTTCCTACACATACCACAACTTGTATGTAATGGGTAATCAACTTATAATTCTTTTAAATAGTTAACAATAGGCTCACAAATTGATGTTGTTCATTTTTCCATTACCACCTCCAATAGATTGGAATTATGATGGAAAAAGTATTTATAAATTCTATTCACTATATTTATTATTTCATTATAATTCTGTAATTATTATATAAAACATACATTCATTATTTCCATTTTGTGTAAATATGATTTCTTCATTAGTGGGCATGTGGATTACAACCACCTCAAAGTGATTTGACGCATTCATACTGTACATGGAATGTTTTAATGATTATTTTTGTGAAATTATATGATATATATACAATATTTATTCTACTAGAACGATATTATATATATACTTATATTTCAGTTACATTATTTCATTCAATACGATAATAAAACCAATACAGTGTTCTTACGTACGTACGACCTACCACGTCCATGAAAAATGAATTCCATTTCATATTATGTCATTTTATATATTATTATAAATACATATATACTTAATATATATTATATTTCAGTAATTTTTTATATAATAAAAATAATCAAATAACGATCTTTGTAAAAGGATCTATAATAATAAGTCATAACATGTACAGAAAAACAAAGTTGATAAGACAAAAAGCATAACATTAACATAAAATTGTTAATAAATGAGTAATATAATGTCAAAATAGAATCATATATAGTATTAGATTTTTGTATATGGATATATAATATAATAATAATAATTTTTTTTAATTTATAAAGATTGTTTTATGATTATAATGAGAGTGAATAAATAAGGTAAAGGGATTTATATAATCACTTTTATTTATGTGAGCTTTATACCTTATTAACCACTAGTTTATTTTATTGGTGTACAACATACCATGGATATATTCTATGGTTAGTATACATAAATTTATGGTTATTTACATATCCATTATTTATCACTCTTTCTTGGTCTTTATGTCTCCAAAGTTACCAAAATGGTAAAGTTGTTTTGTCTCAATTTTCCTTCTTTGAGACACATTTCTTGAATTTCAAAAACCATGATCTCAAGAAAAAAAATAAAAGATGACATTTTATGGTCATTTTCCATGAAAATAAATTTTAAAATTTATTATGGTTTCAATAAATAATTTATAAACTGTCAAATCAATTATGAATAAAATGTTTTATGTTTATAAAATAATTTATCCAAGTAGAAAGAATATTTTCATCAATAAGTGTTTTTTAAAAGATCGTTTAAAATTATTTTCTATCTAAGATGAAATCCATTTCTATTACTCATGAACTTATATGGAAATTAACCAATATTTCCACTCTTATTATTTCCTTGTAGGATCATTTTTTGATGTCATGATGTTTATAAAACTTGTATCTCTTTAACAAGTTTATCGATTTTGAAACCCAATTATTTTCATTGGTTATGATTTGATGAAATGTTTATGAATCCTATATATCTTTCAATGATAATGATATGATTACATTTTCATTACCCAAATTTAATTTCATGGGTTTTTATATGACTATTTTTCTTATTTTTTAGCATTTATGGATGATTTAATTATGAGGTGGGATGGACCTATATATCTCTATAATGTGTTGGGTAAATATTTATATCTCATGAGATAGACATATAAGGAACAGGGTGTGAACTCTATTTAGTAATATAATTTTTCTTCTAATATGGTCATGGTAGGGAACCATTCTACCAAGATGGAATTGGGAGTCAACCCATACTACAAATATATCCTTGGATGTAATTCCTTTAGTACTATAAAAATCATTTTATATTCTTATGAGTCTTCCATAATTCTAGGTCTAATTACTAGGTTTTTTATTCA
This sequence comes from Viscum album, assembly GCA_963277665.1. Taxonomy (NCBI): domain Eukaryota; kingdom Viridiplantae; phylum Streptophyta; class Magnoliopsida; order Santalales; family Viscaceae; genus Viscum; species Viscum album. The sequence goes on along the minus strand of OY728160.1, from coordinate 240,937,348 downwards.
TGTATATTTCTCTTGATTCCATTATATTTGATTTTTTATGAATGTAAAATATTTATTCCATGATTCATGTTAAAGATCATTGTAATGCATGGTATGATTTAAAATGACATTATGATATTCATGTACACTTATCGTCATGTTTACACTTACATTTCTCATTTTTTACCCTTAGTGAGCATATTAACACTCCCCTTTTTATGTTTCCTTTCCTGAGATCTGAATATATATATTATTTAAGATATTTATAAGAAGGTTTATTGTCATTAAAAACCTAGTGATAGATAATGTAGCTCAATTATATAACAAAATTTAGGTTTCAATGTTTAAAAATTTAGTAGTCAAACACCGTTATATGGTGTATGTTTGTGTAATAAATTTAATGATCCACAAAAATAGATGTAATGTTAATTTATATAAGATATGTATCTTATTTTTTGTACCTTTAAAAAATATTGGTTATAATTTGGAAACTAGGATGATAAAAGCATAGTGAAAACAAGGAGGACATGTATGAGGATAAGTCTATGGATGTGGAAATGTATGTGAAAATGTAACAGAATGATTGTAAGGATAGAGTGAGTGGTTTTTTAGAAACATATATTTGTCTAGATACTACCAATGGATGTTGATATAGAATATATTTACATAGGGTTAACTACTCAGAAAATCCCATATTAATATAGACTATATTTGGAATTGGTGAAAGACAATAGACCTTGTTACACACTTGGTTTGATACTCACGATGGATATGATTTGAAAATTCACAAACTCTTCACAAATAATCATGAAGGATTTACATTGATTATTTCTATGTATAACCTAGGAGAAACCTAAATTTCCATAGATTAAATAAGGTGACCAAATTTATTCATCCTACATGCAACTTTTCATGATTTTATAGTTTCCCGCTATGATTATTGTTTCTTACTCTATGGTTTCTCATATTAGTAAATAGATAGAACATAGAAAAACCACGTCAATGATGATTCTGATGGGAAGTGAAATTATTGTTCTCTTGATAAAAAAATTATATGGGAGTTGGAATACAAAATATTGTTTCTATTATCAAGAAACATTCTCAATATATGAATCATGTTGGACTTCAAAATGAGAAAAGGGGGAACACCATTTTGTTCAGAACACCATGAGGAATTCCCACATTAATTCCGAGGGTCATTTGATCCACATTTTACTGTACAATATGTCATTTTCACTAAATATATATTCTTTGTTATCTAGTGTTTGGAACAAAAGAAATTCATTCTGGCTACTTATTAGCTAGAAGGTGAAGTATACTGGTGGTGGTCTATAATCATGTATATGAGGTATCAAGATGAAATTCAATCTTTGGACTGGGATAAGTTCAAGAACATATTTTCCAATATGTACTTTCATCATATTTTTCATATAATTTTGGATAAACAGTTTATTGTGTTAATGAAAATTGATGCTGAATCAGATGGTACAAAAGAAATTAATTTCACAAGGCTATTGAGGTGAGCATTTGAAATTATCATCCAACTAGAAATTAATGTTTAATCATTCCACAATGGCTTAAATCCATGTCTTAAAATGGAATTGGAAATTACATACATTAGTTACAATGAATATATTATACATGCTGAAATCCATGTAGAAATGATGGTTGGGGTAACGTATCAATATCATGATTTAAAAAATAGGAATATATAATTAAATGAAAAATTTTAAAACCATGAAGAAAAGAATATGATATTAACTTAATTCTTTGTATGTGGAATTAATCATGGAGTATGTTTCTTGTAAGGGTATAATATTTTTTTCAATTCATAATGGAGGGTCAGTGGGTATTTCACTTCCAATGTTATTGGAAGATGTTAGCTAAAAATATGAATGGATAGATAAATATACAAAATATAACTCTCCCAATTTAGTTCTACAAGTGTTAGGAGATTGGTAAGGATTCTAAAATATTCCACAAATCATGTATTATTTAGGAATATCCTTGTTAAAAACCTTTTTAACTGAGGGATAAGGGGAAATCACATGTGATCACTATTCCAGAAAAGAGTGAGACAATTATGTGGTGAATGGTACACATACAATCCACTCTAAAACTGCTAATTTCTTATTTTATTTTGGATCAAACCATTCATTCATATATAATTAATTTTTTATGAATATTTATATACCTCACAATAAATTAAATGATGAATTAGTAGTGGAAACCCCTAATGGTATGGTGATTTTATCTCAAGCCTATAATTTTTCTCTAGTTGAATTTTGTGGCAATGTTATTCCAGTAATTATTTACTTTCTATTATTTTTTGAATTTGATGTCATCATTGGCATTGAAAAAATTTATATTCATAAATAAAACATAAATTTATGAGGAGGGGGATATTTCTAGATATTTCAGCTATCCTATGATTTTTTATCAATGTATTGATATGTATAAACTTATTATGGAGAATAAATCTAATGTGTGTGTTTCAATTACAATTCAGAAGGAAATTGTATCTCAAATGTTGGTGGAGAAAGTTGAAATTGATGATATGCCATGTTTTTGGGACATTATTGAAGTATTTATAGAATAGTTTACTATACTTCCACAAAAATGTGACGTTGATTTCTTTATAGATACCAAACTACATTCCACACTATTTTCTAAGACTCTTTATAGAATAAACCCAACTACATTCTAGGAATTGAAGAAGAAACTCCAATAAAACCTTGATAATTGATTCATTTCGCCAATTATTTCACCTTGGATTGCATCTATTATACTTTTGCAAAACTAATATGTATCAATATGACCCTATATTATTTTTCCATAATTGAACATGTTCCTTATCACGGACAAGTATCCTCTTCCCCATATCAAGGACTTTCCTGGTCAACTGCGTAGAGATCCATACATTTCCATTATTGAACTTCATTAGGATATCATCAATTTTAGGTCATGAAAGAGGATATAACTAATAAGACATTGCATATGAGTTATTAGAATTACGAATATACAATGTTCTTTGGGGTATTATTAATTCCCCTACTATATTAATAGATATTGTGAATTGAATCTTTAGAGATTAGCTCGATTAGTTTTTGGTAGAATTTATTAATTATTTTAATATCTATTTAATGTTAAAATAAAGAGAATGAATACCTCTTTATAATTTTACTAAATACCCAGAGGAAAATAAAACTGAATGAAATTGTAAAAAAGTGTGAATAATGTATGAAAAATGATTCATATTTTTGTAACATATTCTCATGATATGTTACAGTAGTAGATCCATCCGTGGATAGGGCTATTGAATTTTATTCTAGAAAACCCACATTGATAGAAATCCATATAGTTACAAGTATATTTGGATATTATTGATGGTTTATTGATAATTTTTCATGACATTGTAATACTCTGATCATGTAAACCTACATGGGTTCAATGTTCCACTCACGAGATGAATGTGGGGAAAATTTCAAGGAAATAATGAGAAGGTTATTCAACACCCATGTTCCTATAATACATATAGTGGATAATGTGTTTTGATATAAATTGGTGCACCAAATAAGGTATTGGTATGTGTTCTTGTACAAAATATAATTTTTATAGAATATTCCTATGGAAAGTTTATGATTATCGAGAAAAATTACCCTAATCAGGATTTGAAGTGAGCTATAATAATTTGTGAATTAAAGAGATTGATGAATTATATTAATAGGTTAATGTGTGATATATATTTCAATCATAATGGTTTTAAATATATATTTACATAGAAGGTGATAAACATGCACCAAAGAATATTGTTAGAGATGATAATAGATTTTACTACTCAAATAATTACCACCCAGGGAAAGTGAACAAGGTTGTCGATGCCTTTAGTTGAAAGGATCGTGCTAGCATATCCATGATGAAGATTTAAATAGATCATATACATTAGGTTATGAAAAAAATATGAATATAGAAATTTTTAATGGAGGGTAAGGATCATATCTTTCTCAAGTCTATATTAAATCATCTATCCAAGTGAGCATTAACGAGGTGAATAAGGCAGATTTAGTGCTAAAAAATATGGATAGAGATGTTCTTGAGATTAACATTGATCTTGATAGAATGATAATGTTTAGGAACCTTGTATACATTTCATCCATACCATATTTGATGAATGGTCTAATAGAGTAATATCATATTTTAGCATTCTCTATTCACCCAATATGTAAAAATATTTATAGATATATGAAATAATAATTATATTGGTATTTAATAATGAGTTATAATATTGAGTTTTTATATTAGTGATTGGTATGCATGAAATTTATGGTTAATAAAAAAAATTATAAGGGGATGTTTCATCCATTACACATACCAGAATGGAAATGTGGGAACATCACTATGAATATTTTCATTGGACTACCCAAAACCTTAAAAGTGATTAATGTTAATGGGTGGCTTTCAATTACCATACTAAGTAAATTCATAATATTTATATCATATAGGAATTCTATATATATCCATTTAGTAGGAAATAAATTAAGTAAGTGGTAAGGTTTTTCAGATTACCACATTCCATTATGTCTGATCGGGATCCTCGGATTACCTCAATGATTTGGTAATGCCTTCATAAAGAACATTATGCATAATTTATTTTCATCACTTATTATCATCCTCATACAGATTTTTGGTTTGACCAAAAAATTAAAACCTTAGAGGATATGTTCAGATATGATTTTTGGGATTTCAGTAGTGGTAGAGATCAAAACATTTCCATAGTTGTGTAATCTTAAAATAATAGGATTTACCCTATCATTAATAGGTATCCCAATGAATCCATCCATCTGTTTAAATCTATAGATCCAACATTTTGGTATGATTATGGAGATAGAAATATACTGGTACCTGAGAAAGATGAATAAATGGGAGATAAGGATAAAACTATTTAGATGAATATCAAGGTAGCTCAAAACCTGCATAAACTTTAGGGACATAACTAATAGATTTATCAACAATTTGATGTTTGTTAGATGGTGTTTCTATAAATTTATCCTTGGACTAATGTTTTGAGGTTTTGGAAGAAAGTAAAACAATGATCTAGGTATGCTGGTACTTTTGAGATTATTTATCATATCAGGATGGTAGCCTATCACATTGAGCTTCCTCAAAATATCTCTCAATTTCATAATGTGTTCTGTGTATCTTTATTGAGGAAGTGCATACCTCACCGTTGATGTGTGCAAAACTCATAGGATATATAGAAAGATTAGGATCCTTCTTAAGAACAATAATCAGTTGATATTCTTTATCGCACAATGAAAGTTTTATGAAACAAAACCACTAACAAGGCCAATGTATTTTTTCTAAATCACCATTTAGAGGAATGTACATGGGAACTTGATGATGTTATGAGGTAAAAGTATCCTCATTTATTTTTACCAGAATGATTAATTTCAAGGGAAACATTCTTTTTAATGTAGGTAGAATGTGATACCTTAATTTTCTAGGACCCTTTAATCGAGTAAATTAATTTTCAAATATATCATTTATATTTTGACAGAATGAGTGAAACATTATTTGTACTCTATATCAATTTAATCTTATGCTCCAAACAACACTGACTGGGCTTTCTTTACACACGAAACTATGCTTATACGAAACAAAATTTTATTATGTTTATTATTTAATATTTAAAGTTATAACAAAGACAATAAAATTATTAATATGAATAGTAATTACTACTTTTAAAACATTATTTATAACGTTTTTATAAAAAAATCTCATTGAATGTAATACCTTCAATTTTTAGTAAACTATTTATATGTTTGAAAATAATATTTTCCTAAAATAACTACTTTTTATGTCATTATATGAACAATAATAAAATTAATTTTATACCATTATTGAAATTTCATTAAATAAAATAAATATCGATTTGTAATTGATAATTTTGAAATTAACTTACTGTGAATTTTTTGTGATTTTTATGAAGATGATAAAATTTTTTTAGTATTGAGAAATATTGATTTTTAATTGAAAAATGAATTTTCAGATGATTTTTTTATATAGTTAAAAAATATATATATTTTAAAGGTATTGATATTATTTTAATGTAAATTAATAAAAATTTTATTGATAGAACCAATTTTACCTTGGAATATGATATTAAACCATCCCAAACATTTGACCATTTTTTTAAATACCCATTGTTGCGACAAGTCAGTGGGAATAAATTTATAAAAAATATCTACCAAATTTTTTATTATAATTTTGAAAAATTGATTCTATATTTGTAATCATAAGAAATTATAATTTCTAATAACTTCAGATTTGTTTTTGACCAAAAATTCAAGTGAAAATTTTTAAAATAAACTATAGCTATTAAGAGAATAAAAAGCATAACAATATACTAAACCTTAAACTTAAGTACCAGAAGGACCTCTAAAATTATCAACAATACATTTTATTTTCAAAATTATTCCATATACTCCATTTTCATATATTATTACTTTTTTGGTTCCAAATTACTAGGAATACAAGGGTTGAATTCCCTTTTCAACAATTTACAAGAATGCCACTTCTCTACTAAAAAATGGAAATTGCCCCTCCCACATATTTACACCTATAAATAAATTTGGATCAGAACAATACATAATATATATCCTAAAAACAACAAAAAATTCATCCATTAATCCTACATTTTTTCCAAAATTCATCCAAGGAATCCTTTATATGAAACCAAATGGATTTACCCAAACAATAGGTAACATCATTTCTCGTGTTCTTTTATTATTTTTAGTCTTCATCACTTAAAATCATATAATTCCATGATTATATAATATAATCAGTATCCTCAATATAATATGAATTTTTTATTCTATGTTTAATACCTAAAAATACATACACTTCAATCTAATTTGTAACAAGTTTATTATTCTTGTGTATGGTGATCCACCGCCTCACGAAAAGCTGTTTTTCATTTTTTACTTTACGACTTGTCATTATTTTTAATTATGATTAAAAATAAATTTATATGATATATATATATATTATATTTATTATTTATTTATACTTATGTATTTATTATATAAAAAATAACATCATTCTTTTTCTTTTTTGTAAATACAGTCACTTAATTTGAGGATGTGTAGACTATAACCTTTTTAAAGTGATGTGATTCATTCACACATTATAAATAATGTACTAAGTATGTTATTAGTTGAAATATATTATATATATGATATAAGTAGTCTATAAAATGATATTTGAAATATACATATATTTTTTACTTTATTACTTTTAAAATAAAAATAAAATAAAAATTTCATCCATGCATACGTATGACATACCATAACCATGAATGGTGTGTCCTTTTTCATATTGGTATATTTAATATATTATAATAAATCTATATATATAAATATGTACTGAATCTCTATGATTTTTATATATTGTTTTTAATTCTAAAAATAATTAAATTATCATTGATTTAAGAGTGCAAATAATTACCAGGAAAATCAATTATGAAAAACAAAGTAGATGATACATGAAGCGTAACATTAACCTTGAATTTTTTATAAATTGTTAATATAAAGTTATAATAAAATCATATATTTTATTATATAAATGAATATGGTTTTTTAAAATATTTATAATAAAATTATATTTGCTATATAGTATTTTTGTTCGAGTGTTTTGATTATGATGAGATTCAAGACATAAGGTAAGGGGATTTGTAACCTCACTTTTATTTTGTTGAGATCTATGCTTTATTCATTAGTCGTTCATTTTGTGTGGTGTATATTTATCTCATTAATATTATATATGATTATATTACTCAAATTTATGTTTATTTACATATCAATTTTATTATCAAACTGTCTTGTAGTTTATGTTACAAAAATAAAAATTCAGTAATGTAGTTTTTTATCAATTATATATATTTGGGACATAATCCATAAATCTAATGAAGAAAATACATTTTTAAAAATTAAAATGTTATAAAATTTTCAATGAAAAATGATTATAAATTTTTTATGGTTTCAAATATTTCATTATAATTTTCAATTATATTTTTCGATAAAACATTTATCGAAAATATTTTATATTTTAAGATTTCTTTTATATAGAAAAAAGGATATTTTCCTCATGAAATGATTTTGGAAGGATCTCTATACATCATTTTTCATATAATATGAAATAAAACTATATTACTCATGACCATCTATGGAAATCAACAAAATGTTATATATATATATATATATTTAATGGTTTACATTTATTGACATGATGTTGATGAAAAAAACTTCTCATTCATGGGTTTTATGCTTTTCATAACAAATTATTTTCATTCTCATGATTATAGAAAATGATTATAAAACCTATATAATTACCATATGTAATGATATGAATAATTTTTTAAAACACCTATTTCATTTAATGTCTTATGATATACCAATTTATGTTCTTGTAGACTATATATATATGATTTCAACATGAGATGGGTGATATACATATCTCCCTACAATCAATAAGCTAAAGAGTAATATCTCATGATATAGACATTTATGACATGGGGAGTGATGTTGGTTTATTAAATTGATTTTTTCACTAATATGTTTTTGGGTGTGAACCCTGAGTAATATGATGGAAATGGGAGTGAAACATTAACACTCTACTGTTATGGGGAGTGAAACCATGCTACTAAGATGTCCTTGGAAACAATTCCTTGACTAATATAGAAATAATTTTATATGCTTATGTGCCATCTAAAATTCCATGTCTTATTCCTATGTATTTATTTCATGAAATTTTCTATTGATTTATTTATGATTCATCTCTTATAGACAATCAAGACTTACTCCATGATTCATATATATGTTTACTATAATACAGGGTATGATCTTTAAATGTCATAATCACATTACCATACCCTTATTCTCATATTTATAATTACATGTATCCTTTTTCCTTATTAAGAATTTGAGAAGACCCATTTTTATGTTCCTTTCCCCATGTTATGAAGAAATGTATTACGTATTATGTGTATAAAAAGTCTTATAGTTCTGAAGAACTTATTATAAGATAATGTGGACTACTTATGTACTAGTAATTATGTTTATGTGCTTCCAAAAGAACATGAATAATATGGTGTTTGGGTATTTTGATGTGTAATGTATCGAGAATTCCACAAAAAAATTATTTACTGTTAATGTATCTTAAGCTAGGGTCACTCTAAAACAATTATTTCATTAGGGTTCCAATAAGATCATCAAAGGTAATATTATTTATCTACCACGTCTCATGAACTATAATTGGTTTTGATTCCAACTCATTGCGAATGATGTAAATAATTATTTCAATAAGCATACAAACATCAAGACCATTCTCAGTAATGGAATGTAAAGTCTTTATAATTTTTATAAACCCATAGTGAATGATTGCAACTAATTATCTAGGAAAAAATTTAGAAGGCTTGTAGTCTACTCTATGAATAGTTCTCCTGGTTTCAACAAAATTAGATGTACCAAATCATATGATTTCAATATTATTTCCATATATTATTACAAACTTTACAAGAATATATCATACATTAAATTATTCTTATCATGGAACATAAAAATAATATTCATTATAATTTATTTTATTTGATACGATTATTCCTATTGATGTGTGAAATAATTAATTTCCATATCAAAATTTTAATAAATTACAATTAAGAAAAAAAAATATCTACTTGAGCATTAATAATAGAATATTACATCTTATCTATCCTACACTCATAAATAGAACCATCAAAGGTAGGTGGAATTTTAGGATTATGATTGTCTGTAGAACAAAAATTATGACCTCTCATATTAATAACAATTGAATTTATTATCACAAATACATGTTCCTGTAAATAAATTTTATAAACAAAGAATATTATAAATAAACTCAAAAAACACAGAATATTAATGAAATTAATAACTTATAAAGTTATTTCAGTAGTAAAATCCTTCCTTGATACCAAATTTCACATCATAACAATTGTATCATATTGATACACATAAAACATTGTGTGAATTTTAGTATTAAAAATATTTTATGTGATTTAAAATAGGGAAAACACGTGACCTATTATATTATTTTATCAATCATGGACTCATTCAGATTAATTTTTTTATAGAATTAGAATCATAGATTAGTCCTATTATATCAGTGTAAAAATCATAATCAGAATAGATCCAATTAATAAATGTATTTGAAAATTAAAAATCAAAGTTAATCTAATAAAACCAATTCAATATAATGATAAATAATATTACTATATTTCTATTATATTCACAATGGAAATAAGACATGTAAACAATATGTATACAATAGTTAACAAATGTATGAATGAATTTTAATCTATTTAAAACATAGAACACCCTTAAACATATAGTATAAGGTAGTCAACAACACTAACTAAATTTATCCACTGTTGTATACATATAGTAAAGTGTATCTTTCCAAAATAGGATATCCATTGATACAATGATCAGAATTTCTCTATCTTCCTATCCTATATATCCCTTGATACAAAGATCATCTCTATCATAATATCCATGTAATGCCTTGATCTAATAGATCATATTCTTCTTCTACCTATACCTCGAATCCATCGATCTTAGCAATGATCATATGTGAGTTACAATTAAAAATTTTCTTAAGGAGAAAACCTGACATTATTTCCTAAGAAACAAAAAATACTAAATAAAAATATTCACTAAGAATGAGTGTTCACGTAGATCTATCTTCATTCGTGACTAATAAATCATCTTAGAACCCTTTAAATGATCTTGTATTTACTGGTATCATTCCAATGATCATATTTACGTGTTTGTTTCAATGAACTTAGATAGATGGCTCTTGGAATATTATCATAATTAAATGTCCAATGTTTTATTGTTTAAAACCAACACAATGTTAATTGTTTTCCATAAAAAATGATTAAGTAATCCATATTTTGATTGTTTTATTATTCATATTGAAAAAAATCCTTAAGAATATAAATTTAATAATATTTTTGTGTATAAGTATAATTTTATCTATATCAATTTTTCTTCGATTATTAAGATATTCTCACGATGAAAGAAAGTTTAGAAAGTCTAACTTCTAGTTCTAATAAATTATTTGTCCAATTTTAATGGACACATATATATTTATAAATCTATATTGAGTAATGTAATGTTTATATTTTTAATACTTTAGAACTTATTCTATATATGGTAAAAAGTAATTTTTTCTAGAAAAACATTCTAAAACAGATAGGGCAGAAAAATTTAGCAAACATGATTTTAAGAAATGGTTTGGGATTTCCAAAACTAATGGAATAAAAAATTAATATTTATAAAATAAAATTAAATATTTCTATATTTTAATTATATCCAATGAAAATATTGTCAAAAAATCATTCAAGATTTACCACTATTATTTTTCAATTATCTCGAGATTGTGAAATTACAACATATAATATATTTACTAAAAAATAATGTAGGATTAAATAGTTGTATATCAGTGTATGAAAAAGAGTTTGAGTCAAAAAAATTATTTCCATCAATTAATGTCATGTATTTAAATTTAAATTCCAATTATAGATTTTATATTCATAAACATGACATCTGATCTCAATGACACTAACACTAAACCATTAGTAAATATTAAAAAATAATAATTATGTGATCTTTTTGACATATAAATTCATATTTTACAATATATTTGTGATAAATTTATTATAACTTAGGATATCTAGTATATTCCAGAATTTGAACAGTTTCTAATTTCATATATGGGGATAAATACAATTTTAGTTCTCAATATAGAGTGCATATAAATTGAACTACTTTCTCATAATAGATAATGAGAATAATATATAGTTATAAAAAACAAAATTGTTGTTTTGAAACTATATTTTGATTAAATTTGAGTATCCAATAAATAATCTGTTTATTTCACATTGTTAGTATAAAAATAAAAAAAATATATCCATTTTCATTTGTACTTCATTAATGGAGTTTCATTATTCTCCATGTGGTGGTATGATACCATTTTATAATTGTCTAGATGTCACTTGTTTGTCCCCAATGGTGTATCAATAACATTATAATACTCAAATACTTCTTTTAAAACCCATTAAATATACCCTAGGTCCAATAATTTTTTCTTCCTTAATAGAAAATAAATCTTTAATATTCGACATCGACATCTCAAGTGGTTACATGGAACCAATTTTTGAGTAAAATTATTGATTTAAAATTATTTTGAATTTTTATTTAACAGTGATACTAATTTGAAACTAAAATATTTTCTACACTTATTATTTCATATGTTTCTGTTCATAAAAGGATCAAATTCAATTAACTCATACACATGTCTTCCAACATAATAACACAATATTATTCTAATATATATATATATATATATATATATATTGTTTCATTACCTTAATTATGAGTAAATTAAATCAATAGTTAATTGAATTTAAATTCATGGGGAGATTCGTTACTTTGATATAATCATGCTATGAAATGTGGTCATTCATTGTAAACTAACCATTTTCCTCCCATATCATTTATATAATTAGTAGGGTTATATTATTTCATTTACAATAACAAAAAATTATTATAAATTCTCTTTCATTATTTCCTTATCATATCGGGATTTAGCGCTACATTAATTTTGAGACTAATCTGAGTTGTAAAAAATTCATCCCATTATTCCATTTTCGTGAATCAACCAAAACAATTATTTCCCTCTAAAAGGGTAATTCAACACAAAAAATTATCTTCAATTGGATTTTGATTCATGTAACCAATATGGTAATGTCTATTTTTTCACATTAATTACCATATGTGTAAATTAATTCATTATTTCATATGGTGATTCTCTCTAGAAAATATTTTTAAATTCTATCATAACAAGAGATATATCCATCTCTTTCATACACATATACTTAATTTCTCTATATGATTAATTATATAAGTGGAGATTCATTTTATATTAGTGAAAATTTTATTTAGATTCATTATTTTACTCTAATGATGTAAATACATTTTACATCTTATAATTTTTTCATTCAGTTTATGTTTTCTCCTTATTTTTCATTGGAACAAAAAATGCATTATAAAACATCTCTATCCTTTTTAAGGATAATTAATTTGAATATGTATGTCATTAAAATATATATTAAATATACCCTTAAAAACAAATATTATGATCTCATTTACGTAATGGGATGTTGATACACCATTAATTCTTTATCTATTGATTCCATGAGATTATAGGCCCACCCAAACAATTTCTGGCAATATTACACAGTAGTATCATATCATATAAACCCACTTATGAGACCCTTCTTATAGTGTCAATATCTTTTCAAATATATACATTTCATCATTTTTATAGAGAAAATCATACATTACAAAGTTAGGATCTCAAATATAATGTTGGATTAGTCCCATTGGAATATTGGAACATAAATCTTACAACTCAGAGAAATATATCCAATGTTTCCAACAAAGATATTCCCCTTTGTAATACTATATAATAAAAATTATTTATAACATGGGGAATGGAAACATACGAAATGAGAGAGATCAAATTCTTAGAATGGATAAATGAAGGAATTACATAAGCATAACATAAACAAAAAGATATTGTTGACACTCAATTTTTTTCACATAAATAAAAAGTGGAAGAAGATAATAAACAAGGGGAGATTATAAAAATTTAAATGAAGTATGAAATGTATTTAAAATACTCCAAATTCCATTGACCTCGGTATACAATAAATTCATTGGAAAGTGTATCTGAATTCCATACTGTGTGATCGGCTTGAGAAAAACCCTCCATGATTGGCCTGAGTGAGACACATGAGTGAGATAACTCATTGATAAGGACCCTTAACCTAGGTATATATATTTTCATGAAAATAGGACCTCTATTTCTTTATTGTTTTATATGGAAATTCATGAATTTCAAATGACATTATGTTAACACTAGTACATTACTCAAGCATTCTCAAACCCTCTAGGTAGATTTCTAAAACTTGATGAGGAGGGAATTAAATAGGGATAGTGATTCTATTGTCCAATAAATGGTTTAATATAAACAATAGAAACACGGTGAACATTTTAACTTCATAATAATATAATAATAGCACCATGAAAAATTCCTTAATCAGGGACCTAAACGAGTCACTTTCGAAAAAAACTGTTGAGATCCTTGATGGCTTGAGAAAATCCTCTCCCATGTTTATTTACAAAGGTATTCATTCTCCATTCAGGACACTGGTTTTCCCAAGCCTACACGCATGGATCCCCACATGAATGAGGATCCTTGTTTCTCCATAAACTCCAACCCGATTGATCCACTCATCATGAATTCTTCAAATCCTTCAATAGAAATGAATATCCTACTTTGGATATCTTGTGTGAGAGAGGGAAAGTTGAAACCTCCCCCAAAGCCTCCGAACATGCACAATCATGGAGTTTGAATGTCCAGTGTGTCCCCCATTTGGGATTGTATTCATATTTTCATAGGATTCAATCAAACTTCTAATTAGCCAGTTAAAATCCTAAGGGTGTATTTGACTGTGTATCCCTTGGTCATGATTTACCCTTCATCAAATAGATACCTACATGATTCACTTTTTCGAACACCTATGGAGACCCTAAAAGGATTTAGAAACACCTCTACCAAATATTTTTAACCATGTTTTCAATCTCCAAAGGTGCCACCAGTTTTCGCAAACCAACCTACTTAGAGCACCCCTCTATGATTATCATTACTTCACCTAAACTCTTAATTGTGTGAGCCACACATCCGGACTTCTTCATAGCAATCCATGGTAGGTAATCTCCTCATTAGACTCCCTTTTATTATCGATAACATTTTTAATCCTCTAGAAAATCATATAGCCTTGCACAACCATGGAGTGTGGAACACCAGCATGTCACCAATTTGGGATACTATTCATGTGGTTAGAGGTTTCCCAAATTTGACAAATTATCCATTAAGTTTCCTCTAGGTGCATGTGAGTTTGTATAGCTATGGTCAAAAGGATCCCTCCCCCAAGGAATGTTTCACACATTTCATGGTCATAGATACTATGTAAAAAAACACTTCCACCCTTTCACATCACGAAGACATGAAGCCTCTTGTTCCCAGTGAGGCAGGTGAGGATTACACTTTGTTCCATTAAATATTTAATAATATCATACTCTCTGAATAAATGACCAATTTTAAGTCATCTCTAATTATATAATCCCTAGGTAATTCTTGTGGGACCAATCCTTCTTCCCTCCCAACTCATTCCCCATATCCTGGATCCATTCTAGGGTCACGTGAAGAGAGGGATATGTCATAGCCTTGGCCTCTTAAATCTGTTAAAGAGGATCAGATGAGATGATAACACTAAATTCCCCATCCATATCCCTCTAGGCTATGAAACTATGTCAACATGTAGATAGATATAGATTTTGTGGTCTCTTAGATCATGTATTTCCTCTTGATTCTCAAACTGGGCACGTGTAACATGTTTTTAGTGGTTAATGTTGATCATTACATCCACATGATCTATACCATCAATATAACAATAAAGAATGTGATTCCTGTTATAACTATGGTATCTAGGATTCCTACCTAAGCCTTAATAACAATAGGAATCCTTCTTAGGAGTAAGCCCTAATTAAAACCCCCAAACCACAACCTGGAAAACTCCTCAAGAATATGACTCTATGAGACCGTCACTAAGGGACATAATATCTTATTAGATAAAACTTCTAGGACTAAATTGGCGATTTACTCATAAAAAATATATGTGGGCATTTATTACACTCCAAATTAAAGACAAAGGAAGCCCACATGATTTCTAAACCCAACACCCAAAATCAATCCTACTCTCTCTAGGAAACATTCCCAGTATGGTCTAATTCAAACTGAGAAGCAATATTAATCATAAACTACTAGAAAAGAGACCTTTCATAGAGATAGACATGGATTTTATCAGAACTAGAAATTCATTGTCAATGTGAGCTAGGTTAAAAGACCATAAAATGTATCTATACAGAAAAAGCACTTATAAAGGGTGTATTTACCTGTTCTACTTAAAGAACCTTTAAAATAATTCATTATCAGTGTTTTAGAAGTTCTGATAAGGTAGAAATTTATCACCACTTTTAGAAGCACTATTTATTATTTCTATATAACCAATTTCAAAGCCATTGATAAAAGGGAATACTTCAGTGTGTAGTTATAGCACACTGTAGCACCAGAATAATAAGAAACACACTAGATATATCAATAAAAACATGCCCCAATAAAAAATTTCTATGAAATGAAATATATATAACAAATAGTCGAAAAAACTATATCCTGGACATTTAAAACATGGTTTTGCACAATTAAATAAATTGAAATTATTACATATATTCAAAAATAATCCTAACTATTAATGTTACCATGATTTCCATTGACATTACCTGTCGAAAAACCAACAATTCATGATCATCTTTGAACAAACTGCCTAAAATTGAACAACAGAATCCAACTATTATAGAAAACAATTATTATGTTATCAATACTAAAAATAAATTAATTAAAAATTAAATTTGAACAATACATTAATTATATAGAAAATAATTTGGATGTGTAAACATAATTATTACCTCTGTGATTGATTAGAGGCATCATCAATTATCATTATACAAAAGAAGTTGAGGTAACTTGAATGAATGTGATAAATGCACAATTGTATAGATGAAAAAATTTTAATGGATAAGAAGCAATAATGTTGGAGATAAAACCCCAACTTGAACAAAAGAGTCCACCTATATAAGAAATATATTATTATGTGAGTAATAATAAAAATAAATGAATTATACATAAATATGAAACAATACTATATTTCTATGGATAATGATTTTACTATGTAAAAATAATTATTATCAATGTGATTGAGCAGAGGCATCGTTGTTTCTCTTATTTCAAAGATAGTGGAGGTAAATTGAAAGAAAATAATAAATCTACCACTGCATGGGTGGAAATATTTTAAGGTAGATGTAGCAAAAATGTTGGACATATCACCCAAACCCGAACCAAACAATCCAATTATATTATAAAACCATTTCTAAGTGAGTAATAATAAAAATAATTAATTAAACATAAAAAAACAATACATTAATTCTATGGATGATTATTTTACTATGAAAACATCAAGATTACCTCTGGGATTTTCCAGAGGTGGCATCCTTGCTATTCTTGTAAAGAAAGTGGAGGTATCATGAAAGAATGCGATAAATGAACAAATACATGGGTGATTTGATTTTAAGGAAGTAGAAGCATACATTTTAGATAGAACACCCCCACTCAGACAATAGAATACACTTGTATTAGAGAGGAATTAATAAGTGAGTAATAATAAAAATATATAAATTAAATGTAAATATGAAACAATACATTATTTCTATAAATAGTTATTTTTCTATGAAAACATAAATATTACCAAACACATCAAAATAAATTTACCATGATACTCATTATTTCCTTTTATTTGGGCTCAGGCATGCTTTACATTCTAATGTCACTTACACATCACATTTACAAACGGAGGTCATGCCAAACAAGTACACATAGTGTGCCACTAATTACAAACCCAAACCTCATTGGAAAAAGTCCACAAACAAAATCATTTCACAAATATTCCTCACACCTATTATTTATGTTAATAATTCAGTTAAAAAGTTTTCTAAAATAACCCTCAATGGAACCAGAATGGTTTACATTAATAACACAACAAAGTTCATATGAAATTCTACATTAAAATTCAAATACAGAGGATAAACACATAATTTTTTTTGAAACACATATATAATTAAATAAATCTATTACGTAATTTAAATAATGCTCCATGTTAACAAAACCATATTTCACCCAAACTCTCAACCAATTCCCTATCATGTCAAAATTTTAACAAAATTTTACACAACATGAAATTATTTTCAAATCATGTATCCCATCATTTAAAACAAATTACAATTCACTATAAAAAAGGTACAACATTTTCAACATGAAAATATATGTCAATTTCCATTAAGAACATACTTCAAAACCTATCCCCATTTATGAACCACAGAAAAAATGATTTTCACCTTTCAAATAACCCATAAAACACTTCCACTGAGCACCACATTAAAAAACACACACACTCAACATAGAAATTTTCCATTAAAAATTCAATATAAATACAAAGCGTTCCAAAACCCATTGAAAACACATTTCACATCACTCACACCATTTAATAATCCATTTACACATACAAAATATCAATTTTAAAACATATTATTCATTATTTAAACACTTCACAACTCATACTCAGAAGTGAAAAACAATGATAACTTTCCCAAAATGATCCATTTCACTTCAAAAATGTTTTTTCATCACACACGCACCTCTAGAACCCACAAAAACATATATTTCACTACTCAAACAATTTATTAAACACTTAAACTGAATTTTTCCATCATTTCCAATATATAATAATAAAAATATCTATTTAGAAAATTTATTTCCAACACAAATTCTTATCAAATCATTTTAACAACATTTTTACACCCAAAAATAAACTATAGAGATTGATAAATTTTACAATGAAATCATATTAATTTTTCTAATAATTATAGTGCATGTAACCACTAACCTCGGGCGATGAAATTGCTGGAATGTGATGTGAAACCCCATATGCATCACAGCCGCAATAAAAAAAAGTTTCCAGGCAAGATGGTTGTGCAACTGGAGCACTAACTATAATAGAGTGGTGATATTCCAGCTTCAATTCACTGAGGAGGCACACCAAAAATTGGTGGCATCCATGGAAATCTCTTAATATCACAATAATTACGAAATTTTTTATAAATTTTAAAATAGATCGTAACACTTTTATTAGCAATTAAAAATAAGAGAAGATAAATAGACCTTTTAGTAGCACTTATAACATAATCTTGGATAAAACCAATATTTATTAGCACTTAAATTAGAGAATTAATAAATCATTATATTATCAGTGCTTTATTTAGTGCTAGGAAATCCTCATCTTAATTAGTGTGAAAAATGATGATTAAGATTCATTTATTATTTCTTATTTTTGATGTATTGTAAAGGATTTATAATTATAAATATAAATAATAAAATTGTAAAATTTTATAAATACATATTACATGTATACAATTATCAATATAGTAAATATATTCCACTATAAATATAGTGATTATAAATTTGTAATTACTTTTTTCTAATTATAGATATATTTTTCAAAAAGACTATTTATATCACTATATAAATTTATATATTTATACACATATATATTTAATATATATAAATATAAATATAAATATAGAAAATATATTCATTATTTATGTAATGTTATTATAAATTTAATAATTTTTTCAATACACATAATTATTTATTTATAATTATATAAATACTTCTAAAAAATATTTATATATTTATAATAGTAAATATATTATTGTATGAATATAGTGATTGTAAATTTATTAATATATTTAGTTATAAATATTTTTTACGAATATTTTTTTAATATTTCTAATGAATATCTCTTTTTAAGTTCAGGTATCTATGTTAAAACTAAGTGAAATTGAATAAATTAATAATATGTACACATTTCCAATATTGACTAAAATAGATATGTTATGTGTTTGTGCATTGTACATATATATTCCTTAATTATGCATTAGTAAAATAAATATAAAACATATCGGATCTATGATAAATTGAAAAATTAAAGGATATTCAATTATCTGTCAAGTAGTATGAAATTATAGTCAATATTTTCAATTCGGATTAATTTTTAATTATAAACGATTATTAAACAAAAGATATGACTATTTAATGTAAAGTGCATAAATATTTTAAAATATATAAATCATATTTATATACATTAATATATATCTATATATTTAATATATAAAATTTCATACCATTAATTATCATAGTTATCCAATTAATAAAATAATTAATAACAAATAATATATAATCAATCTATAGATTTTTATCAATAATTATTTAATTAATAAAATCGTAATATTCTTTTTAATAATTTTTTTTTATTTTTTATGAACTTGATAATTTAATTTTATTTATATAAATATTAATGAACACTGAAAAGAAAGCGTTGATAAATAATTCCCTTTATAAGAGCTAAAATAAAAGTGATGATAAAGGATACCGTATATCAGTACCAAAAACAAAACACAAATACGGGATACCATTTATCAGCATTAAAAATAATGTGCTGATAAACAATGCCTTTTTCTGTGCTAAAAATAATCCACTGATAAATTTTTTCTTATATCAGCATTAAAAATGATTTATTGATAAATGGGTAAATTTATTAGTGATTTTATTTAACACTAATTACTATTCCATTTATCA
The DNA here is from genome assembly GCA_963277665.1 of Viscum album. Taxonomy (NCBI): domain Eukaryota; kingdom Viridiplantae; phylum Streptophyta; class Magnoliopsida; order Santalales; family Viscaceae; genus Viscum; species Viscum album. The sequence goes on along the minus strand of OY728160.1, from coordinate 240,916,900 downwards.
GGGTTTATTTATAGCACTAATAAATACCAGGGATGTGGAAGGCATGTTTTGTAGAAGTATTGGGTTCCTTAGGCTTGTTCAACATATGCGCCACACTAAACATTGACTAGGAACCTCCCACCTAGTTGTCTTCGACATATGATGCTAAACATTATGTTTAGGTCATTATCACATAACCTTAAATGGAATGATATTCCCATAATGTGGGTACCAAAATATGTGGGTTCTGATTAAATTCACAAGGATATGTAAAAAGCCCATTTATGGGTCTGATCTTAACATCAAAACAGCTAAATTCTCCCTATATGATGATACAATCCATATTTCTCCACTATGTGTCTAGGACACCATCCTCATCATAATAATGACCATAGAAAAACTATGTAGTACATTAGATAATACCATCAATGGAGATTGTTAGATACATATAGATATCCCCATTGATGAAGAACCCTAGATACATACAGATTATTTTGAGATCTATACATACTAATAATTGATTATTTATTGTGGTATGACCCAAATCATACATGGGAATCAGTAAAGTAATCGTGAACATTACTTAAATCTATTAGATAGTCACATGGTTGGCAATAATCCCCCCATAAAAGGGTGTGATGAGTTGGACCTACCATCAAATCGACCAATGTTAGTTCATAATAATAGTTGGCCAAAATCCATAACTAGTTCCTACCTTTGTAAACCATGTATGTCTGCATACAGAACCATTGGGAGTTTTTTTCCATGATAAAACACATTAGAATCCTTTTAGAAATAGAAATCTATTTTGAGTAGTGTATTCTAAGGAAAAAACATATAGAGAACCAGAAATGAATCTTTAACCCATATGATAGTGTCACCCACCTGTTAGGAGCCATTCAGTTAATGAAATAGGGTAGATAGGGAATTAAATAAATCTTGAATTTATCCAGACATGATGTTTCTATGAAAGGGGTTTCATGTTTGGGTTGGTCTTATATTATAGAAACATACTCTGAGACATCCCTTGATTACAATTTCATCATTCCAATGTTCACCAATGAATACAATGATTACTGGTTAGGCCAAATATACATCCTTGATAAGGACACCATCAATAACCTAGCATTTTCAATTCTAGGTCTCAAACTCATTACTCTATTAATATTGTCACAATCGTACAATCTTGACCCTAGAGGCTTCCTGAAAATCCCTACATATAATGATGTCTCCTCTATCATCCAAAAAATAATGATGAATGGTCCTAACATAGATGGAACCATACATTATCTTCAACAATTTTAGGAGCCCATCTCCATAATTCATTAACCAGTCCCTCCTATATCTGATAGAGGTGGATCAAGCGGCCATTTATAGCATCAACTTGAAGATGTCAGGTTCCTTATCATGGAATCCTACTAGAAATCTCAAACACCAATTGAACATGTTATTAAACCCTCAATATGATGACAGTGTTTTCCTCAGCTATCCGACTCTGGTCTATTAAGACTAAGAATGCCGGAAATCCCACCTGGGATGAAAACCAGCCAAGAGGGAGAATGGAAACACCTTCCCACAACCTCCAAAAAATTCCACAAACTTAATTTGTTGGAAAATTTCAGGAGGTCACACACACATATCTACCATTATTCATCCAACCAGTAGAATCGCCTAGTGGAAATAAGAGAAAACATCCTTACAAATCTAGTGGCATACTGTGAGAAGGAACTTATACCTTCCTACACCAACCATGACTACCAATTTCCTCATCTGGCAGCACCCATAGAATTCAGTATGAATGCCCCAATGACTATTAGGGGTATTCCCAACTCTCTTCCCTGAACCACGATTAGAGTTGATATCCACTACCAGGAAAGGGAGGTGATGAATAGAAATATACACCTATTATAACCAAATAATGAGAATTTATACCATTTTTGACCTCTTTGTCATGAATAATATCCTTAATTTAGTTAAAGGATGGATGAAATCCATACCTGTGTTCTAATGACTTTCTAGAATATCATAATGGGGATGTTAATAGTGACTGATGGATTGACACATAACTTTATCACTATATGTGGGGTGGCCCACCAGTATATCACCAAAGTGTAGATACACACATCTGATCTCATCAATGATAGACAGGGAGAAAAATACCCTAAATTTGATGGACTACCTAATCGGGAACATGAAACCACTCCAAAATGAGGCTATCGACCTATAACAATTTTCACTCCATGGAGGGTACAAACACCTTCCTATGACAACCACTTCTCTTATCATGTTTCCCCAATCATTCATAATAGGGGATCCAAGAAGATTACTCATAAAAATATATTGTAAAATAAATAGTTGATCTATGATTTGTATCTTCCTAATATTTGAGTTCATGGAGCCTCGTATAGTTATATGTGGAAGATCAAGATCATGCCCTCTTGTAACCAAATTACTAGAGAAGTATCAGTAATAACACATCTCTAATTTTTATACATCAATGTGATGGCTTGTTTCATTCCTATAATCCAATAAATCTCAGTAACTAATCATTAGATGATACTTATGAAATCCCTCTCATTGGATAGAAGATCAAGGAGTAAGATGGTATTCCCCTTACTGTAATCCACTATGGTGGTTCTCCCCATGACGACGTTCACTGTGAAAGTTCTATCCTTGGTAATGCTTCACATTTCCAAGAAAATTCAATAATTAGAAATGTTGGGAAGAGAAATACCTACTACCATGTGTCACTTGTGAATATAATTCTACCAATGTTTTATGCCTTATCATTAGTACATGAAATTCTTTACCATCCAAATGATATCCCATGGTGATGATGAGTCTCCAAACCACGTTAGGACTATATACCTTCCAGAATAGAGGACGTCCATACTGATCATTCATCTTGGAATAAAGTTGATTGAAATTTTACACACTAGTAAGACAAGGTAGAGTAAACTCTAAAGTAAGATAAATAATAAATGCTAAACATGAGGAAACACTGGATAAAAATGAAATAACAGACATGTTTGTTTTTCATCCACCCATCAACAAAGTAATCCAATAATATTTTTGGAAGATTGTGTATATTAGATCCACCTAAACATAATAAAAAATGTTCAATGACATAAAATAAAAGGCATTGAAAAATGGAGAGTATCAAAATCATATCAAGTTAGTAGAAGATTTTCAATGAAAAATTGACTTAGATATATTTTTTTTCACAACATCCAAGGATCACGAACCAACAATGATCTATTAAATGTGAATGACATGACAAATTAATTAGGTTGTTTCTGATGTTCCCAAATACACCACATGGTGTTTATATCAGGGGTTGGGATGCACTAGGGGCATTACATTTCACCATTATCTCAAACTAGGATATCCATCGAAAGATTGAATCATGTAAAATCTTACCCCTAGGCTGGATTAATCAAAGAGAATCTTTTCACATCTAAAGACAAGATCGGAAATATTAGGCTCAGAATTACTCTCACCATTATCAGGCTAGAAGATAGAAGTATATTAAAATAATCTTGCATTAGGAATATGTGAATTTCAATGAATCCTCCAATTTTTTTGATATTAAATGTAAAAAAATGACAATATTAGATATAGTATAGTGGTATTCAGAATTGGGTGATTCAATTGTGTTCTGAATTATACACCCTTCCCACATTCTTGCAAATAAAATATAGAATCATAAGATCTCCCATAGTAGAATCATCCACAGTGGATTGGGAGAAATCCTTTCCCACAATGCTAAGAGATTTTTTAACAGAACCCTCGAGGTCATCCAGCATGACCCGAAGGGTTGTAAAAATAAATAGGAATAATCCAATATATTTTAACTCTCGGTTTTTCACCTGAACAACCCCACACTTTGTGGGATTCAGTTTTATCCCAATTGGGGAACTTACAAAAAACGAATAATCCCAGTCATTTCTACCCTATTATCTAATTCCTTCTGTTGGAACATGCATAAAAGAACTATCATGATATTCTCTTCATGCTATTTTCCACAAAAAAGTATCATGAGAATTAGAAAAATAGAGGAAAAGGCCCTGTTTATGTTTCAAAAGGTAGTCTCTAGATGACACTAATAGAATGATTGTATAGAATTTTTTAGTAGTTTCCATCTTCAATGTTGCTCTCGTAGATCCTCTAGAACACGAGACCAATTCAAAGGAGTCAGAAGTGGATGTTTTTGTCCAAAATGGAGTCCACCAAAAATAAAAGATTTTTTAAGACATGGAAACAGAGTCTTACCCTAAATTTGATAACTCTATTGAACAATCTACATTTACCTCCTTGAATGAACGAAATAGTTAAGGGTAAAATCATATCTCAACTCCCTCAAGAAGTGTCTATGCCCATTTCACTAGAGGAAATATTTTCTTAGCAAGTGGATGGGATGAATGAATTGAGGAGACTCAATAAAAAATTATTATGAGGCATACTTATTGTTTGGTATGTTCTTCAAGATGATGCTTAACCAGAACTTTTTGTTTTCCAACCTCAACAAAGAGAGTTTTTTCTCAAAAATTGAAGAGGACCTTGAACATAAAATCAATTCAAGATACAAACCACTTATATATTTTGATCATGCCACAACAAACCAATAATTCCCTCTTTTGTATGTTCAAAAAAATATGGGACATACACATTCTTATAGCCATAGTTCTATGGGTAAAACATATAAGATACTAGTAGTTACACCATTACTATCCATACCAACCACTACACATGTTCATGATCTAGTCGTCGCACCTATTCAAACACCGGATTCCACACCTATTCAGGTTTTGGCTTAGCCATATGTTCCTAGAATAAAAATAAACACCCATTGAGTCACTAAAATCCCAATTGGAATCCATGGAATAATGAATCTTTCTTAAACATCTAGAAAACAAGAATTACCCTAAATTGTTTGATCTGATTCGTCCCTTACCAAACATTGTAAACCATGAATTTTCAATATTTAATGTCTTAGGAGACCTAGGTTAGAACTTGACACATTTCATCTCTTATTGTGATCGTGTGATAGGTACCCATGAACTGTGGGATGTGGTGAAAATCAAGATCACTATGCAATCACTGTTAGAAAAAGCCTTAATGTGGTAAATGTTTTTCGAATATACCAATTAATTGGTTAGGATAAATCCATCATAATATTATATACAAGTTAATCTGAATTCTATACAATAAAATCATCTTCAATCTAAAAAAATGAGAGAATGATAAATTATTGTATTTTAATGATTGCTAGAATGGACTAAAATACTACTTAAACCCACCAATCCCCCCAGAGAAATTATTTACCATATGTATTTAGAATCATCATGAACTGGTTCCCACATCAATAACTCATTTTAAATATACATGATGGTTTTAGTAACTTTCCACGATTTCTAAAATGGGAGAAGAATAAAATTTAGAGACTAATGAAAAATCCCGAGTAATTCAATCAACTCAGGAAATGAGAACATCAAAAGTAGAGGTTGATATAGTTACACTATAGAAGGCCCATATACCTAATAAAAAATGAAATAACACACCTTATCATATAGATCAACCTCCCAATCATAATAAAAATTACATCATCACTAGGATGATGAAATATATTGTAAGAATAAATAGTTTTAGTAGATTAAAAAAGTATCTATTCTTTTCGAAATGACCAAGTCTCTTGTCACATCGTCTCAGAGTTGGAAAAAACATATTCTGGTAGGCAAAGCCTATGAATCCCAAAAAGGAATGAGAAAAATATCTCCCAAAACATTTTCCCTTCCATCAAATTTTGGGTGACCATATCCACTATTTAATTTTTTTCAAATAACAAAGGAAAAAATAGTGGACTCATTGTTGGTGAAAATAAAATATTCACCTTCCTAGGTAGCGTGTGTTTATTTCACAAATCCAGAGGTGGAAAATTTATAGAATGAAATAAATATCACTCTAATGAATATTTTTAATATCTGGATGGTCAGAAATACAATAAAAAACTCATGACATCCTTATAACATTGTTGAGTTTTTCAAACCTTAAACTGAATTTCCTACAACTTAAACAATTCTATGGGATACTAAATCCTATAAAATATAATCCTTCAAAAAGAAAAATATCATAAAGAGTATGGATATAGAAAAAGAATATGATCTTGTACCAAAGATGAATCAATCATTGAATTTAGCGAAATTCATGCCCACACATCCTAAAGCTTGAGCACTTCCCCACCAAACAACACAACATGATTTGACATGTTAGATGAAATATTAAATATATGAGGAGTCTATCTTCAGTTCGATTAAGTTTATTCACTTAATGGGTCACTTTATAAATTATGATAATAGTTATAATGAAAATTTTTATATTATTTATTTTGGAACTATGGGAAATGGCTATTAGAGTCAAGGGTACAAGGGATTATTGGATTGTGCTAGGATCCACTTCTTCAACCACACCCAAGCTAGAACCATCTACTTGGCCAAAACTCATGGGATAGATCACCATCATGATTTTTAGTAAAAAGGGAAATACCCCATGAATGAATGGTCCTTCCCTGACATAATCATCCTATAACATCTAATATAGGGTGATCCACCACCTCACAAATATCAACAGGCAGGCAGACCTTTCCATAAAAATCCACCTAGAGCATAAGCACTTCTAACTCCTATCACAAGAGAAGGTCAATCCACATCAAGAACATTGGCTCCCAATATTCCCACAAAAGATCATACACATGATAGGAATAGAAGATGATTAAACAATAAATATTATTTCTTGACGTAATTTCCCCTTGTTCTATTTAATGTATGAATACATGATTCATTGAGTTTGTTAGAGGACCTATGGGAAGCACCTATCAAGACCTTTTCAATAACATAGGTGTTTAAAGTTGAGGCTGCTACTGGCACAGTATATTGTGTTGTGAATGACCTAGAATAATTCCTTATGGTCATCTCTCACATGTACTAAGATGAGGATGATGCCATACTAGGACAATATAGGCCCTTATATATATTTGTATTCATAATTGAAATTTTTATCTCATGACCTTCATCAACAATGGATCATGATTTAACCTCTTCCTGATATGAAGGCTTCCCCAGATGGGTTTCAATGAATCTCATTTATGATACTCTAAATTAATATTTCAGGGTTATAAAATGTATAAAAACCCATAAAACCAGATCCTTTTTTTAGAAAAATAAATCATTTACTTATATAATAACCATATATCATAATGGTTTATGGTTTTAGAGAGTTTGGATACATTGGAGAATTCTCAATACCAAACCAATAAATTAAATCCCCAAAAAATACTTCTATATTATATTGAATAAAAACCAAAAGGGCCTTAAACCAGTACCTCGATTCTATTCATCTTTTTACATTGTGAAAATAGTTTTCGAAAACATAGGGTGAGCGATAAAAATCTCAATATGTGGTTTCAAAAAACAAAATGAGAATTATAAATTTGTTTTTAATATAATATAGAATAATAAAACATATTATATAGAAAAATATTGTAGGATTAAGAAACCATGGTTATGTTTCAAAATAATTATTTTAGATAGAAGGGATAATTATATATATATATATATATAACATTTAAAAAAATCCACACCATTAATTTCTAGAATTACAAAAAATGTCACCTAAAAATTATAATCATTCAAAATTGTTTCTCAAACTCACACTGGATCATAGAATAGATTCTCATTTCACTCCCGATATTATATATATATATATTCCCCTTATTTATTATGTTTAATCCCTAATCCCACAATGTTCTGAGGATACAACTCTAATAGACCATACATGATATATCGGGAATTTAAAATATTACCCAATACATGAGATCCCTATTTTGGTGCATCCATCATTTGTTTGTACAAAATTACCATTAGGGTTTTATGGTTAGTACCCATTCCCAATGTTAATAATATCTAGGTCCAACAGATTGGAATTTAAAACATTATAACATTAAATTTTCATCATAATGACAATGAAACTTCATTTAATCATTTTCCTTCAATGTCCATTTATTAATAAAAATAACATGAATATATATGTTTCATTATAAAAAAACATTTTTCATGATATCATAGATATATATGTATATTAAATATTTACATAAATGATATATATATATATATATAATGACATTTTAACAAAACATTATTTCATACTGACATAAAATAATAAAACTTTTACATAATATTAAATATACACATACTTACATATATTAACATATATAATCAACAGGAATAATATATTTTCTCATAAATTGAAATATTTATACATACCGTGATTTACTATTATCAAAATACAAATCAAATTCCTCAAAATAATATATATTTAGATACATGTAAAAATATATTTTTATAAATCTAGTTGTTTTTAAAAAACATTAATTTGAATGGTTAATAACATCTCTTGTACGCATACAAACAAAATTAAAATTGTATAAACCTAAAATATAATTATATAATAGAGAACTCCATAGAAATATCATGCCTTCAACATGTATTTACATGCACCTTTACATATTTTTGTATGTTTATATTATAGAATCATTATTATCTAAATAATACTTCTAAAAATCTAATAACATCACTCATTTATTTAGGTTTCTATCTAACGTACATTAATTATTTTGAATAATATTAAGAACATAAGTTTTACGAACATAAGAAATAATTTTTTAAAATTTTTATACATATGAACAACATGTATCATTGTGGAAGAACCATTTTGGTAACTCAAAATAATACCCCTTTCAATTTGAAATCAATTAAAACATCATTAAACTATATCTTTGAGAAACAAATTTCATATAAAAATAACAATACTTTAAAAAGTATTTTTTATTCATTAAATAATAGTTTTAAAAAACTTCCTCTTACAATCGTAAGATTATAATTTCAAATTAGACAAAAAAATTACAAAATAAATGTTAGTAATTGAATAAAAAATATAATATTTAATACCTATACAATTACTCGAATAATTCTTGATGACTATTCATAATGAAACATATATATATATTTAGTGTTTAAATAAAATAAATAAATAGTAAAAAGTTAAAATAAATAAGTTAATGGAAAGTAATAAGTTCAAATACGTATAGTAATAATATAACTAAAAATTTATTTAGGAAATCTATAAATAAATACAACCAATTGACTAAAAGAATTTGATGCAAAACAACTGAAAAGAAGAAAACATTTTAAATATTTTAAAAATAAAATCATTTACTATAAAAAAACAATAGATGATTTATTTTAAGAGTCAATAAATAGTATAAGGAAATTTGGTATTTTTTTTTTAAATCATAAATATGATTTGATTCTCTTCAACACATTTTACATAAACAAAATATCATTCCCTATAGATGATTAAACTGCATCGCGATTGGGAAAATTAATATCTCAGTAAGGGGAATTAGTTAATACTACTAATATATTAAAAATCATTCAAAATTTCTAGATCAAATTTACTTACCAAAATAAATATTACAATAAAAAAATTATACATTCATTTTGAATCAATGTAAAATAATACTCCTCGGACTTAGATCTCAATAGTGATACAAATGATACTAGACATAGGTCATTAAAATAACAAAAAAAAAGCTAATTATTTCATCATGTATCACAAAAATTTCTCCCCCATTGTTCCAGATTTCAATCAAACATGGGTAAAATATTAATTCTTGACACCCAAAAAAATGGTAACCACAAAAATTACCATTTTGAAAGATCAAATTTTCTACTAATAGTGAATCTCCATTTCCACATAAAATATAACCTAAAAAAATCATAACCAGTATGTTTGGTAATTATAAACAGTGATTGAATAATAAAAAATACATCAACTGATCATCGGTTTCTAAAAATCCGACTCACTATAACGTATATGGATTTGTGGGTGGATGATTCTTTGAAGAGGACGATGGTTGAATGCATCACGAGTCTTTTACACTAGTTTTAGATAACCACCAAAATCATGTAGACCTAGTCAGAACATTCATGTATATTACATGATTTTAGATGAATATTTTTTAAATTACAAAAATACATTTTTAACGACCATAATAGTTTAGTGTCTAGGGAAATAGGGAAACAAAATCTTCTAACATGTGAATTATCATCAACATCACCCATATAAATGTATACATTTAGTACTTATACCTAAAATCATTATTCATTACCTGTGGAAAGGAAACATCAGAATGGGTTGAGATTAGATGCTCTAAAAGGGTAAATAATGGAAAGGTGAAATCATAATATGAAAAAAATGGTATAAAATTTTGGAATAATATTTGAAGATAATACCCTCCTTATAAGAGATCATAATAAATATTGGCAGGCATAAGACATGGATCATAATATAATTATGATCAGAAGTCATAATTTATAAACATATGAATAAGACATGGAATTTTTGGCATGCACATTGGATTATAATATTTATAAAATGTATAAGTAAAAACAGGTTCATTTGTTAAGATTAGACATGAATTCAGTCACCCACATTGACATACGAACATGAAACTAGGTCCAAGAATAATATTTGGAACATTTAATTAAAATGACATATAACCTTTATATACATGAAAAATAGTCCATGTATAACATTGTGAACATGTTATTTGGTTCATGCATAACACTGCGAACATATAATTGGGTTCACATATGATGATATGGACATGAAACCAGTTCTATGCATAATTTTTAAAACACATAATAACGTTCACTCATAACATTGTAAACATGTAATCAGTTTCACACATAACATTTTGAACATGAGATATGGTTCATGCATAACATATATACTCATGAGTTATCCATCATTATGAAATTCATAAGGGGGGATATAGGTCCCACCCATATTATAATAAATCCATTCATACCAGAGCTACACGATAATAAAACATCCTCATATCATGACCCATAAATACAGATGAGTTTTATAAATATCAAAATATAACCCCTGAAATGAACTGGGTATCATTAAATTTTCCTCCCATAATAAAATATGGAAAATAGATATGTTTTAAAATCATTTCATTAGAGAGAAACCTATGAAAATAAGTAAGTTTCAAAAGCATATAAAATGATGAATATAAATGGGTGTTATAATGGGAATACAATCAAAACATAAATCATTCAAGAGATAATACGAAAGGAACTATTTTATAATTACATAGAAGTGAATGAGTTACAAAAATAGAAGCCATCAAATATATAAAATAACCTGTAATGATATTTTGAAAACATTTCATGAGGATATTATCCATTATTATTTAGAAAGGGCTCTTTATTCATAAATTTTTTTCAAAAACAATTATGAAAGTAAACATGAAATATTATAGAGAAATATTTGAATAACATTTTGAAATATTATTTGTTTAAAAAATATAATGAGATATTGAAAATGCTTTCAAAACCATTTATTTTAAAATACTTTGGAAAAATAAAAATAATGATTAAAATCTTTTGATAACCATTTTCCTTGATACATTAATTGAAGAAATATAAATCAAAAAATAAATATGAAAACCATTTATATGAAAATAAAGTTTAAATGAAATTTTCATAAAAAATAAATTTTTAACAATGAAATTGATGCATCACTGAAATGACAGCGGGTAATACCACACATGTCATATGAGGTAAAAAGAACATTCCTTTCCCACTATAAACAGCTTATAGATATGAATTTATTTGAATGAAATTAAAATATTCCAGTGAAAAAAAATTAAAAAAAATATTGTAAAATTTATTTTAAATATTGGAGTAATATTGGGTAATATTCTTGGAAATCCGTATTTACATAGTATTATTTTGAAGGAACACAGATTTTCATCCAATGATAAGGTAATGTCGAGCTTTTGTAATAGAAAGTTTAGGAATTTATTATGTACCAATGAGTAAAATCTTTTATCAATACAAGAATATATATTGAATAACCATATTAAAAATGATTAATGATTTTTATGAGAGATGTTTCTTATGTCTCCCTTAGTGGAATCTTAAACATAAACAATCTTGAAAAGAAATGAGAATGTTTTTATAAACTATTACTAATTCGTAACATAGAAACCTACTCCCCATGTAAGAAAATAAAATTACATGAAGTATAATATATCATGAAAACATATTGATTCAGGTTATACCATTTATTTGGTAATGTATACACCTAATGTAATGATATAGGACAATAATATGGCATGCGTCTCAAAAAAAGAAAATTGGGAAAAACATAATTAACTAATTTGTTAAATTTTAATACATAATTCCCATGAAAGAATTGTGTCAAAATAGATATTTAAATAACCAAAAAATTAATTATATTAACTATATAAAACATCCAATGGAATTATAGACACCACTCAAAAGGAATGGGTGGTGAATAAATCTTGTATCTCATGAAAATAAAAATTGAGATAAAATCCACTTACCATGTGTCTTGACTCTCTTCGTAGAAATACAAGATTCTAGTATAGAAAATATATGTTTATTATAAATATTTTACAAAAACATATAATTATATCAAATAACAAAAGATATTTTTTAATAACCTTACATTACTCTCCGGTTAACAATCCTTTATTATGGTTTCTCTTCGGGTAATATTCACTTTGTTCTTATTTTGTATTTCAATTTGTAATATCATTAGTACTAATACATATATCATGAATCCATAATGTACAACATGATATAAATATCATTTATATTCATTATATTCATTATATTTGTATTATAATAATCTATATAATATTGTAGTATAAAATGGAATAGACCATTCATAAGGACGATAAGTTATATGTTCGCATGAATATTGCTTCAGTTTTTATGTTGTATTGATAGAAAGAATAAAAATGAAAAATATTTATATTTGTATATAATATTTTCATAATATGATCATAATCATATATATATATATATCATGTAATTTCACGAAACCCATATTTAATACATTTCATGTAGCGTGTGAATGAATTACATCACTTTAAGGGGATGGTAATCCAAATTTCCTCAAACAGAATCTTTATAGTTACACCAATATTAAAGAAAAAAAAGTTATGTATTGTAATTTTAATAAATAAGACTAAATAAATAATAAATAAAACATAATATATATATATATATCATCAAAATTTCCACTATGATAGTCTGTGGAGTAAAAATGAACAACTATCATTTAGTGAGGCGATAGTTCACTATACACATAAATAGTATATCCATTCCCCATTAGACTGAGGAATAAATAAGTGTAGGTAGAATACATAGAAAGAGGACATGATGGTATGTTTAGGATACTATTTTTTCATATATATTTATGGAACATAGAGAGAAAAGGGGTAGAGAAAACAATAAAAGAACGAAGGTTGATAGAAGACATTGCCTATTAATCGGGTAACTTCTTTTGGATGGTGACAAAAGGACTCTTTGGGATGATTTTTGTCAAAGGGGGTGAATATAGAGAAAAGGGTTTGATTTTGTTATATTATTTTAGCAGATATTTGGCGAGCCAATTTTTATTATATATGGGAGTAAATATGAGGATAGGGGACCTTATAATAGTGGTGGAGGAGTGGCCCTCACATAAATATTTGAAGAGATAATTCCACCAATATTATTTATGTCGCATGTAGAACCAATAATGAGACCATGTTGATTATAGGGGGTTTAAGGTATAAATATGTTTAGAAAATGTCTATTGAAAATGATTATTCATCTTTTTTCTATTAAATTTAGGGTTTAGTACTATGGTAAACTTAAATTTACCTTAATCGTTTTATTAATTTTAATTACATTCAACAATATTTTGGGTCAAAAATAATTTATAATTATTAGAGATTATAAATTATTCTGATTCCAAATATTCAACCCATTTTTTCAAAATCCAATCATATAATTGGCATGAATTAATTTAAAATTAATACCTCAGGCGGCAGGACACTATGAGGTTTTAAAGTGAAAAAAATAAAATGTTTTCTTAGTTTATATATCCAATTTCTATATTAAAATGTTTAAAATGAACTAAACTGGATTAATTGATAAAAGTGTTATCTAAATAAACATCTAAACCAATTTATAATGAAATTTTGCATAATTAATAATTTTAATGAATTTTTTTCCATTATAATCTAGTATTTATAACTATTAATTGAAAATTTAAAACTTACTAAAAAATGAATAATATTTTTCCTAACCTAAATTTTTTGGTAACATTGCCAATATAATGTTTAATTTGACATATTATTTCAATAAAATTTCTCTAAATTTAATTTAAAATGGGTTTTCCCTAAAAAGGTTGTAAAACTACCATCAGAAAAAATATTCTTGTTCATAAAAATTGGTTTGTACTTATCTTATGTCTATAAAATATAATGGGTGAATATAAAAAATATTTTATTTAATATATAACATATATATTACATTAATATAACATAATATTAGTAATAAATTATGTTTATTATGTTTACATAGCTTGATGACTTTAAAAATAATAATATTTTCTTTTACATTAATTTGGTTTTCATTCTGTTTTTGAATTAATTCATGACCTATGAATTTGTCATATATTTTTATAACCTGTATATATTCATAACTTAGTTAATATTATTCATAATATATAATTTAATTGTGAGTCTATATCTTACTAATTTAAATAATAAAATATTAATGGTATAGTATTATTAGAAAGAAATCAGTCAATCATGTTACAAAAGCCATTGAAGAAAATAATTCTAACATGTAATGAAATCTAAGATCAATGTTCCATGTAGAGACATCTAAAATTAATGTTTCATAGAGAAAATTATTTCAGTGGTTTTTCATATATCACAAGCTGAATATTAGGATTTAATGTAAAATAAACTATTTTTGGCGTTGCATGAAATATAAAATATCAAAAAGGATAGATAAATTTGAAAAAACTATTTCACAACATCTAATGGTGTTACATTTTCCTCCCTATAAATTGAATTTACCCTTTAAATTTACTTGCATTGTAAATTGTTTAATAATTGAATTTTATATTCATATATACCCACATCCTAAGAATGAATACTTAATCATCCCGTAAAAAGTAGATGTTAGAACCATAACAAAACCCTATATTAACATATAACTATGTATCCTAAGAGGAGAACATAGGTTGGGAGTGAAAATAGTACATGGAGGAAAATCATAAATATTTATAGGATTTAATTTATGTCACCAATAAAAATAATTAATTATCAATGAAATGATGATAGCCTCAAAGTCAAAAATCATTGATGATTTGAAGTCCAGAAACACAACAAAAATTGAGGTATTAGGAAAAAACATTTTCTCATCCTTATCAATGTGTAATTATTTTTATTGAACAAGAACATAAAAAAGTACTTTCATTATGTAGTTAAATTTATTATTTATATTCCCAACATTTGTTTAAACATTGAATGATTTTCAATTTAAATCTTACCCTAAAAAATGAATGAGATTAATTATTATTTTTTATTATAGATATACTAACAGATTATGTAATCCATTTTATGATAACCCATCTATCATCAGTTACAATCAACATAAATAGTTTATCCATTATGCATGAGTCCTCGTGTGTTGAGATAATACAAAAATCACAAACACATTGTTTTATTATTTCCTTAATAATTTCTCTAAATTTTTAACATTATAACCCTTCTATAACATAATTCACCCTTTCATCAATAAATATGTTCTTATCTTATGCCAAAAATCATTTTTATTGGATATGTGGGTTATTCCATGCACCGATAAAACATTAGATGAGATTTCATTGTTCAAAAAAACATCTATAAGGATAAAATCTCATGAAACATCACTAAAGGATGAACATTAATATTGTCATAGGCATATTCATAAAAAATCATACATGAACATCCCAACTAGGGTGTGGGGACAGATAAGTGTTCCCTTAATTTTCATTATTCACTTTATCCATTTTGAGTTAATAAGACTTCCAGTTTTCCATTTTCTTTTGATGTTTTTGTGTCTTTTTATCCACATTATCACTTTTATTGGAGAATTGATTTACATAATTCCAAAACTCCATTCACTTGAAACACTTATGTTTTGGTGGTTCATTCTATTATGATTTCTCTCAACTCATTTCATTATATTTATTCTTCTCATCACTTTTACATTCTATTTCTCATTGGATAGTTTTACCACAATTGAATCACCATTTTTTCTTTTCATTCACTCTTCGACATGCTCTTTCCCATAGTTTTTGAAATTAAGGGTTTGAAAAATTTTCTTATCTATTTGGATTTTAGATTCCCATTTTAACACCATCTTCCTCTCCAGGTTAAAACCATGATATTGATATGTAAATCCATCCTCTATTTCATCATTGATTGCATTACACAGAATATATTAATAGGCACTAAATTATCTTTTAGAAAATGACCATTCAATATATTTCATTAAGACATAAAAGGTCTAATATAATTCACATTTGGGTTAGTTGACAACACCAAAAGTTTACATCACATGTCTTCTAAAAATTGCCTCATTGGTACCTATAGATTCATCATTTTTTTCAACATAAGGAACTCATTTTCCATATTCATATGATGATAATCAGGAATGTAATTATTAAATAATAAGTTCTTAATATAATACAAATCCATGGATTCAATTTCATCTTGGTTCCTCATATTTTTTTATTAGAGTCTACCACTTGTCTATATCTTCTTATTATAAATAAATAGCGGGAATAAATTTCTCATTATATAAACAATTTAGAATGGATAATATATTTTTACTGGTATTGATACAGTGTTTATCAACAATGGGATCAGATGACCCACTGAAAGAAGGTGGGAAATGACTCCTAAATGACTCAACAGAATGTTGTTACCTCTTTTTCTTATTAGGAAACTTAGCACAATTCATAGAATTATAATGTTATGAGAGTATAAGAGAAATATTTTTTATTCTAGACCCCACATATTTTAGATATTCATGAGAAAATGCATCAAATTTTTCATAACAATTAGCATCAAAGTAGTTCATACATGTTCTAGATATTGACTATAAATGAAATAAAAGTGTAATAAACTATTATCATAATGAGGAAACACATAATAAAAAAAATCACTTATTGGATGTCTAAATTATGAAACATTATTTAATATATGACAATATAGGTTTATAGTAGGTAATTTATAGCCAACCACATTTTAATCATTCATGATGGTTTGTGAAGAGTTTGTGAATTCCCAAAGCATACCGCAGGGAGTGTCAAACCTGGTGTGTAGTATGGCCTGCTATCGTGTACTAAATTACACTAAGTCATGCTCGGAATATCTTAACATATTTGTTTACCCCAAGGTAAATCTATTATATAACTACATCCAATTTTAGTATCTATATTTTTTTGTGTTTCTAGAAAACCATCCACCATATCCTTTACCAAAATTCATGAATATTTTTCCTAAATTATAAATCATCTTTAAACTTTTCCTTAGATACATCCCAAGACATATCATTAGTAATATACATAGGGATCACATTTATGTTTTCTCATCCTACTTTAAAAATGTTGACTAATACATTCTTTTTTTAAAAACTCTAGAAACTGATTCATAGTATACATGAATATTACATCATTGTATTTGATTACTCTATATGTTATAGAAATAAATTCCTAGTGACCATAATAGATTAGTTCCATTGGATGTAAGAAAAAAATATTTTATCCTAGTGAATGATCTTCAGTATCTCTGATGAATATATCCACTTTTAGTGCATCTACTTCAAACTATTCTTCATAACATGTGTAAAAGAATCAAAGTAAAAAATAATGATCCAAATTTCTGTGTAGGGTTAAATAAATGAAATTTGTATGTATAACATGAACAAAAGGGTATGGAACATGATAACATCAATTTAAGATCATACACTATATGTTAGATGTTTTAATAAATATTTGACTTTTATAATATATGCATCATAATAGAATAATGATAAAATGTATTGAAATCCTAACATAGGTATAACACATGAAATTTGAGGCATGCACATTGGTTTATAACATTGTAAAAATGTACATGTAGAAATAGGATGACTCACTAAGTGAAGGACAAGAACCAAGTCCCCCTCATAAAATTATAGACATGAAACCAAGTCCATTTATAACATTTTTAATGGGTAATTAGGTTCAAGCATAACTAATTAACTTGAAACTAGGTCCAAGTGTAACACTATGAACATATAATCAGGTTCATTATTAATATTGTGAACATTTCATTGTATTCATTCTCAAAAAAGGGGCATGGAAGCATGTACATGTATAATATTTTGAACATGTAATAAGGATCACTCATAACATTTTGTAAATGTAATCAGGTTCATGTATAAACATATGGATATGCATTCAGGTCTATAAATGACATTGTGACCATGTAATTAGGTTCATGCATAACATTGTAAACATGAAATTAGGTTCATGCATAAAAAATATAATCATGGGTCTTCCATCATCATCCAATTTATTGGAGGAAGGAATAGGTACCACCTATCTCACAAAAAATCATTCATACATGTTCCATGAGATAATAAAACATCATCATTTCATGACACGTAAAAAGTGATGGGATTTATAAACATCCAATCATAACCAAAGAAATGAAATGGATATCATTAACATTTACTCACATCATAACCTATCTAATGGTTATATGTTTCATAATCATTTATTCATATCATAACCCATGAAAAGAAGTAGGGTTCAATAGTATATTATGTGTGAAATAGAAATGGGTGTCATAAGCATCATTCCATGAAGACATGAACAATTCACTAAAGTATTTGAATGGAATCAATGTATAAGTTTCTATAAGATAATGATTAGAATCATTGTATGTCATCTTATGTAGAAAATAACATAGAAATATATATTGAAAACATTTCCTAAGGAAATTATCCTTTGTAATTTGAAAAAGGATCATTAAATAAACATATTGAAAACCATTTTAAAAAATAATAATTGTGAACGAATATAATGAAATTTTTGAGGATATTCATGAAAACATTTTCATTGAAACCAAATAATGACATCATCAAAATTTCAATAAAACCTTTTATTTGAAAATTGATTGTAATCACATAAATATGGCTTGAAAATATTCAGAAACCAATTCAAATTTAAATATACTTTGAAAATATTTAAATATTCAAAATAATTTTTAATTCATTTCATTTAAAATTACATTTATGAAAAATTTCATAAAAATTATCCTTTTAAATAGGAATATAAATCTTCATAGAAATAATAGTGGGTAAATATGTACATGTTGTATGACATAAAAACTACATTTTTTTATCATAGTAAAAAAGATAGAAAAATTTCGTGATTATGAAGAAGAAAAAGGATACCATAGAAGAAATTTCTAAAAGTAAAAAAATTATAATTATAGTATAATATTAAAATATTTTTTAAAACCCTATTTTTTGAAATCATGATTTTTATGGGAGAAAAATTTTCGACCGAAGAGATTGTAATGTTGTGATTGCTTAAAAGCACATTCTTAACTGTCTTATGTACCAAAGAGGAGAAAAATGGTACCAATACATGAATAAATCATCAATAAACATAGGATAATAACATTCAAAAAAATCTATCTTGTAAGGAATATATGAATTCATCTAAGAAATCATAATTATAAACAATCTTGCAAAGCAATGAGATTGATTCAATAAACTCTTACCACTTGGTAAAATTGATCCATAATCAAAAAGTTAGAAAATGAATTTACATGATGCATAAAATATAATTAAAATAATTATATTCATGACATAAAATTTCAATGGAATTATATACACATAAAAAAAAATATATAGGTGCATAATATGGCATGTGTCTCAATGAAGAAAACTTGAGACCCAAATATTTTTATGATTTTGTATATTTTGAAACATATTTACCATGAATGGAATTTCATAAAATGGTTTTATAAATACCCATAAATTAAATTATATTAATAATATAATACATCCATTAATGTATACACACCACCCAAAAAATGGATGGTGAATAAAAAATGTACCTCATAGAAAACAATTTTGAGATAAAATCACCTTGAATTTTATCTTAAATAAATTAATACTCATACAAGATTCATGTATAATAAATTTAAGATTATTTCATATAATTTATATATAAATATTCATATATCTAATACTATATATATTTATATTATTACCTTATACTACAAATTTCTTAACAATCCTATGTTAAGGTTTCACTTTGAGTAATATTCAGTTTATATTTATCTTTCTTTCCTAATTTCTTATATCATTAGCACTTATACATATTTCTTTATTCCATAATTGATATAATTTTATAAATAAAATTTATATGCATTAAATGTTTAATATAAAAAATAATATAGTATAAATATATGAAATGAAATACATCATTCATCGACACGGTAAGTTGTACTTACGTATGAACATAGTTTCAATTTTTATTAGTGTATTGAAAGAAATAATGAAAATAAAATATGTTTATATATGTATATAATATAATTATTGTATCAATATATGTTATATATAAGCTATATGTTTACTATATCCATCCTTAATACATTCCATGCTGAGTGTGAATGATTCACAACACATTGAGGGTGCAATAATCCTCACTTCCCCAAATAAAATTATCATATTTACACCAAATGGAAAGTAAAAATATATGTATTAATAGATTAATTAATAATATTAAGGACATAGTAAATCTAATATATTAAATATATAAAAATATTTTATATCATAATTTCCACCATGATAGGTAGTAGATGAAAATGCACAATCATCATTTACTGAGGAGGTAGTTCACTGTAGAGGTAAATTGTTTGTCCATTACCCATTTATTGAGGTGGGTGTAATTGTAAGTATAATCCTTATAAAAAGATTCATAATATATGTATTATATTTATTTTTCAAAAATTTCAAGGAGTAATGAGATTTTTGGTGGTGGAGAACAGAAACGGAAGAAAGGATATTAAGAGAATAGGTTACTGCTTAATCAGGTAACTCTTTTGGGATTGTGGAAAATGTATTATTTGGGTTAATTTATGTCAAAGGGAATGTTAATTGGTAGAATATAGTGTTTTTAGGATTTTATTTAATCTTATTTGGTGTTATCCAATGAACCTTATAGGTGTGAGGAAGTGGGGGGGGGGGAGGAGGCCTTTTTATATTGGAGGAGGAGTGCCACTCATGTAAATATTTGAAGAGAGAAATACACCAACGGTTTTCATGTTCCATGTGAGTAAAATAATGATAAAAATTTGATAACATGGAGGATAGGATAGATATATGGATATTAAATTTCTCTTGTAAATGTTTATATTTTTTGTTTATTCTTATATTTAATGTTTAGTCAATAGTTATGCTTAATTTTACCTTAACTGAGGTAATTAATTTTAAATATATTCACTAATATTTGTTTCTAAAAATATGTTTAAAATATTAGAAATTATAATTGAGGATGATTAAAAATATTGAATCCATTTTTTAAAAATTATAATCAATGATTTTGGGGAAAATAATTTAAAATAAATCATACTGGTGGGACGACAGTAATGGTTATTAATGTAAAAATAGTAAAATATTTTCTATCTTTTAAAATCCAATTTTAACATGAAATTGTATACAATGAACTAAATTGGGATAATTAATATTATTATTATATAATTAAACTATTATTCTAGTTAAAAATATAACATAACCATATAAATAAATTAAATTAAAATGATGTTTTGAATTAAAATACAGTATTTTGAACTGTAAATTAAAAAAAGAAACCATACAAAAACACCTAAAAAATGTTAATATAATACTTATGTTTTTATAATAAATATAATGTTTATTTTTTAAATATCAAATCTATAAATTTTCCAAAAATTTCATTTAATATGGATTCCTTATTAAAAGAAAGTAAAACTATATTGATAAAAAATTATTTTATAAAATTTGATTTGTTATTATCTTATGTCTATAGAATCTATTAGATGAATAGAAAAATTATTGGATTGAATATATTACATATATATTACATTAATATCATTTACAATTTCTAATTAATTTCATTTATTATGTTAAACGTCATTTTTGACCATAACAATAATAAGATTTTCCATTATATTTAATCGATGTTCATATTCAATTATTATTAATTTGTAAACTATGAATTCATTATATATTTGTGTAAAGAATATAGTTTAATTAATTTTTTAATTAAAATCATAGTTGATAATTTAAATCCTAAGTTATATGTTATTACTTTAAGTAATAACAATTTAATGATTTAATATTAATTGGTAAAAATCAAGAATGTGTGTTAGGAAATCCATCAAGGAAATTCATTGTAGCTTGTAGCACAATATAACCTCAATACACTATGTGGAGAAATATAAAATTAATGTTACATGTAGTTCATGATAAACATTGTACTGTGTAAAATTCAAGACAGACATAAGGATTTTATATAAAATAAACTATTTCCAGTGTTTCCTGAAATGGAAAATATTGAAAAGGGTAGATATATTCCAACAAAATAAGTCCAAATTTTGTGAGGTCTTACAGGAAGGGGGTGGTCAGCTTCGTCCAGACATGACCATCCTCAAGTGATGGGATTCCAAAATTAAAAGTGTTGTATTCCTAAAAAAATATTAGAGGAGTGTCTCTGGCTGTGTCTACTAGTCACCAGTTCGGTTGGGGAAAATGAAGTCATAAGGGATGGGATATGCTTCATCTTCCAAAAGAAGGAACCTTCATTCCCCTCTTTAAATATTTTTAGTTTTTTTACCATTTTAATAATTATTAAAACAATTAATTGGTGTTTCAACTTGTTAATATATATATTTATTATATCATAGATTGATTAATTTTAAATATTATTATTAATATATGTGCATAATTTTTTAGTATACTAATTCATTTAACTTGTATTTGACGACTAAAATAAAGAAAAATTCATTTATTATTATTAATTTTATAATGATATTATATATAATTATATATTTTATCTAATCACTTTTATTACGGAAAATAACTAATTTATAAAATACATGAAGTATCATTTAATATGTTCTATATATTTTCTCCCAAAAAATATTATTAATATATATTATATTTTATCTTGAGAAGTATAAAATACTCTTTCATTTAATATACCATTATTGTTACGGAATTTTGGTTACCATAAACTCAAATGAGTATTCATTATTTTTATATTATCATTGTTTTTATTATATTAGTCAAGACTATGGTAGTATTAAATGAAAAATGTGATTTACATAAAAACGAATATATTTTTCATAAAATAAACTGGAATTATATTTTCTCAATGAAAACCTCCATTATTATAAGAAATTATATATCTTTTTAATCAAATATAGATCTTAAAAAAATTTTATAAATCCACTTAATATATAGAAGTATTTAAATAAATTATTATTATTAACATTATTATTATTATTATTTGGGTTAGTTATTCACAAAATATACATATTTAAATTTTAAATAATTTTGTACAAACTAATATTTTATTATATGTAAAAACAATATATTAATTAACTGATTCATGGTACATTTTAATTGATTATGTGTTTTCTATAAGATAATTGTTATATTTATTAAATCAAAAATAAATTAATTGAAATCCCTAGTTATACATATATATATATTAATTTTAATAATTTCTATTATTGTTAAAACATATATTTATCCCCAAAGACGTTAAATTAAGTAATATTACACATTAAAACATAAATTTTGCTATGAAAATAGTTACAACAATTATAGATGTTACATTCTACCACCATAACAGAATTTCATCCTCACAATTCTATCAACACTCTATTGAAATTTCCAAATTTCACTATTAATAATTAGGAAAACTATGATTCGAAGACAATATTTATGAAGTAAAACCCTATAAAATTAATAGAAGGCATCTAAAGGTTTAATGGGTTTCTCAGTATTCTAGCCTATAACGATTACTAAACCTCGACTCTGATATCAACTATAATGACCCATAAAATCTAATACAATTTTTTAAATAATCCATTTATATATAACAAATCCTAATATTAAAAGGGTTTTGAGATTTAGAGAGTGCATATAAATTTTAGAATTCTCCATAAATAACCTATAAAAAGAAAATACCAAAACTATACTTCCTTTTAATACATGTCTGAAACAAAAATAAATAACATAAACAAAGAGTTTTGCAAATCAAAATAAATAAAAAAAACATATAATTTAGGCTTAAAAACCCTGAGTACATTTAAAAGTAAATAATTTAGCTAATATGATTTCTATATATATATATGTGTTCATATCATTTGAAAAATATAAACATCATTCTTACAGAAATGTATATAATGTTCTATTGAAAACATATAGGCATTCATAATTAATCCTCAAAGGCACCTTGTATTATTGAATGGATTCTCGATTCTCTCTCGAGACATGGTGGGAGAAGTCCAATTATTGATTTTCTATACTACATAATTCTATAATGTTCTTAGGATAAACCTCATGTGCACCATTCATGACATCTCATGAGATTAATACAGTACCCAATGTATTTGAGAACAATATTGGCGAACCCATCATGCGAATAGACAAAAGTCTCATTAGGGTTTTGTGTTCAATCCCAATAACCTATCATCATAATATCGAGGTGTGATTATTATGAATTAAAAACATTATAAATTTCAATTTTATCATAAAGACTATCATGTTTCTTTAAATATTTGATCTTTGAAGTGCAATTTATAAAAATAATTACCTGGCCAAATATGTGTCATGAAAAAAATAGTTTATAACAAAATCATACTTATATATGTATATACCGGTTTTAAAAATTTATATATATATGTGTGTGTGTGTGTGTGTGTGTGTATTTTTAGAAAAATATTTACATTGGAATAAAACAATGTTTCATACTCATATAAAATAATAACAGTTTTACATAAAATTAAATATATGCATACATACATATATTTACATATATAATCATCAACAATAAAATCATTTATTAGAAATTGAATTATTAATAAAAAATTTAATTTTGTATCATCCAACTAAAAATCCATTTCATCAAAATAATATGTATGTAGATAAATGTTTGTGTATATATATATATTTTTATACATCTTCATGTATAATAAAACATTAATTCTAATTAAATAAAACCATTATTGTACTCATAGAGAACTAATAGAAATTTTAATTAATTGCACGCGAATTTACATATACGTATAAGTATATATTCATGAAGAATTTTTTTCAAAATAGTACTTATGAAAATTTAATAACATCACGTTCTTATATATGAGTCTAACAGAGGTACTTCATATACTCAAAATAATTTTCAAAAAATGAGTCTCACGAACCCAGGATATATTTTTTAAAATAGTTAAACGTAAGAAAAATAAGTCTCAATGTGTCGGAACCATTTTATTAACTCACAATGATACCCCATGCCAATGAAAAAAATGTTAAAATACCTTTAAAAAATATTGGTGAACTAAAAAAAATTTCATTTAAAAATCATAATAGTTCCAAAAAAAATTTAAATATTTATTCATAGTTTTATCAAAATCATCTTACTATCATTGGTGTATAATTCAACATTATACAAAATATTCAAGAATATAATGTTAGTAATCAGATAAAACATAAAATATTTATAACTCATAAAACTAGTCATATCGTTTGAGTATATCAATCACAAAGAAACATATATATATATATATATATTATTGAAATAAACTAACTTTATAGTAATATTTTTCTAATAAATAAGTGTATGAAAAAAAACTAGTTCAACTGAATATTCAATTAATATAAATAATAAATATTATAGAAATCCAAAAATAAATACTAACAATTGACTAAGAAAATTTAATATAGAACAACTGAAAAGAAGAAACAATTTGAATTATTTTTTAAAAAAATTCTTTATATCATAATAATATAATATAGTAATTATTTATATAGTTAATAAATCAAAAATAGAAATTTTAAATATAATTTTACAAAAGTCATAAACCATTTGATTCAATTGAACACATTTTATTGATACATAATCACATACTCTACAGATGATTCTACTACACCAGAATAGGGAAAAAATTTCAAAAAAAGAGGATTAAATAGTACAACAAATATATTGGAAATAATTCATAATTGGAATAGAAATTGGATTTTCTAAATTATTTTTCCAAAATTAACAAAATCCTATTACACTATGAAATAAATAATAATAATTATCCATAGTCTCTATTCACAATAGAGTTACAAAAAAAACTATACATTATACTTTGTCCTAGAAAAAATAAGTTAATTATTATAGGATCACAAAATCCCCCCCCCAATTCAACAAAAAACTATTTAAACAGTGATACTAGACACCGAAATAAATAGTATTAAAAATATAACCTCCATGAAATATCTAATTTACTACTTATAGGGAAGCATGATTTTAACAAAAAATAATACCCTAAGTAGAGCATAACCAGAATATGTGTGAACCCAGAACTCAAGAATAAAAATTAATATATACCTCAAATGAACTTCGGTTTCCCAAACCTAACTATCCATTTCCATGATGGATCCATTAATGGATTATTCTAAGATAAAGATGATAGTTAACGGTGTCACGGGTGTCTGATGCTAGTTGCAGGTCGATCAACTGACAATAGTTTGTGGTTCAGCTTCCTCCAGACATGACTATTCTTATGTGATAGGATTCCCTAATTAAACACATGACATGCCCCTGATAAACATCAAAAGAGTGTATCTGGCAACGTTCACTTGTCATCACTTCATTTGGGATAACGACAACATATGGGAGGGGGTATGATTTGAATTCATATAGAAGGAACTAGATTTCCCCTCATTTAATTTTTTTAATTGTTTTATATTTTTAATCATTATTAAAGAAATTAATTAGTGTTTTAACTTGTTAATATTTATATTTATTATATCCTTATAACATTATTTTTCAATATTATTATTAAAATATATTAATATTTATTATTATAAAAACTCATCAAACATGTAATTATATAATAAAATAAATACACACATTTATTATTAATAAAATTTTTATTATCGTATATATAATTATATATCCTCTATAATAACTTTTATTATGGAAAATCAAAAAATTACTAAACCCATGTAGTGTCATTTAATAATACTTATATATAATCTTGTTTTCATCTAATATTGTTAATATATTTTATATTTTAGCATAAGTAGTATAAAATTATATTATAATTATTATAATTTGTTTATGTAATTACGTATAACATAAAATCATGTGATTATTTTTATTATTATTATCATTATCACTATTTTTTATATTATTTCCTCTAAGACTAGAATATTATATTAAGATAAATTTGATTTAATTAAAAATTATTATATTTTTTACAAAATAAACTAGATTAGTATTTTAGCGGATTTAATACCCATCTCACTTAGAAATTATATAAAATTATAAATAAAAAATAGATCATAAATTAATATTAACAATCCAGTTAATATGTACATGTATTTAAATAAATTATTATTATTGTTATTATTATTTGATTTATGTCAATTAGTTATAAAATACATGTACATAGGTATTAAATAATTATTTATTTAATAATCCCGAATAAAATGTAAAATCGATATATTTATTAACTGATTCATGGTATATTTTAATTTAGTATGTGTTCATATAAGAAATTATTTATATGATTACGCAAAAAATGATAATATCATTCAAAAAATATTTATACACACACAGATATATATAATTATTCATATTATTATCAAAATTAAAATTTATCCTCAAATAAATGGAATTAATTAATAATATAGATAAAAAATTAATTTTAAAGAGAAAATATTAGCTAAAACTCAGGATGTTACAACAAGAAAAAGATAAGGCCTCTTAGAGAAATCAAACATATGCCTCAATTTGGAGATCCATTATATGATTCATAATTCATGGTTATTAAATATTATATAGGATTCAATGTTCCATTGGGGTGATCATTACTACATCATCTTTTAGTTATTCCTTCTTCGTATCACTAAGGCCTCAAATACTTTTTCAATGGTAAAATAGAGAAATTATATGGTTGAAATATATCTCTCTATTGATTGAGCCAAAAATTATCGCTTCATCTTTTGGATTCCCAAATGAAAATTGATCACCTAACCTGCATATTTTTTCATCATACCCATCCACCGAAGAAGAATAAAAAAAATAATGCATGGGGAAGAAGAAGAATAAAAAGTACATAAAGATGCCCCTTAACAATTTCAAGATTGTCTCTCTAACACAATGGATGAAATCAGGGTGATAAATTTCGGCATAAAAAGGATCCACAACCCGCATTGATTATTGGATCCAAGAAAACCAGTGAACAAGATGTATATACATATTTCAAGAAGTGGTATTGGGACTTATTCACCAATAATTACAAAGAGATTCCTAGCCTTGATGTTGAGGTGGCTACCCATAACATGGTTTTTCCAAAAGATAGTTGATGATACAAACAGGAAGCCAGAAGGACTCACCCGAATCATGCCTCAAAAATTATGGGCAAATAGGAAAAGATCATCAAATATGACATCAATATAGAGGTACTATATCCAAAATGGATTTCAAAAATAGTCCCAGTAATGAATAAGAATTGGTAAATTATATTTCTTATCCATTTAAGAGATATCACCTAGATGTTTCCAAGATATATCTTCATGGATCCTATTATAGAACACCTTATTGATGTAACAAATTGTTATTAATCCCTCACTTTCATGTATGTAGATAGAGGGTACAACTAAATTCCAATGGATATAGAAGATTAGGAAGCCATAGCTTTCATAGCACCCCAGAGAGTATTTTTATTTCAGTTCAAGCCATTCAGCTTAAAGAATGTCAACTCACAGTACCAAAATGCTAGGAATCATATCTTTAAACCCTTGTTAGGTTTTATTATTGAATTATATATGGTCAATCTAGTCATAAATCTGGAAAACGTTCTGATCACTTAAATGATTTATAAATTGTCATCAAAAATTTGTGACAACACATCATAATGATAAAACCCTTGAATTGTGCATTCAGTGTGACCTCATGAATGCTTCTTAGATTCATCGATTTCCATCATGACATTGAAGGTGATCCAGAGATAACTAAATAATTCTTTAACGTGTCACCTCCTCAAAAACATAATGAGTATATATGACATTAAAGAAACTAGGTCTACATCTAAATCATCATAGAAAACATTATAGGTAAGTGATTTTACTTTTCCAAATTGATAAATAGGGGAGTTACATATCAATGTACTAGTGACTATGAGGAAGAATTTGAACCCCTAAAGAAATATCTCTTGATTTCTATGTTATTAATGACACCTATTGATGGGAAAATACTCATTCAATATATGACAGACTTATAGAAATCACTAGTTACCTTACTCGTAGAGAAGAAATATATTGGGAATAGAAATATCGCTGATTATCTTAATCAAATAATTCATGACATGGTATGTGTTGTTATGATATAGTGATGTGCTACCTGAAATTAATAATTTTTTTCAATAATCGATACACAACATGAAACATCATGATATCCAGTTTTTATCCAAAAATAACCTGATAAAATTTATCCATAACCTTCATATGATAATAATAAAATTGAAATAGAGGGTGGTTGTTATAAAGTAGTTTTATAAACAATTGTTCCCTCATAAATTAGTGAAATTCCATGCTTTGGAAGACTTCCTTACAGAGCACCCATCTCCAAAAGAAAAATCATTAAAAATATAATTATTAGATGAGGAGATAATCACTATTCGTGATAAAAAAACAATTGTGGAAAATTTATTTTGATGGTGTGTCCAGGTTCAAAAAAATAAGTCGAATAGATGAACATAAAATCATCAATGAAGGATTAGGAATCATGTTTATCTTTTGAAAAAATTGTGTTGCTATTCTCCTTACTATTATTAGATGGTTGTACCAATAATTTGGTAGAGTATCAGGCCCTCATTCCATGTCTAGAATTGGTATGTCAAAAACTAGTAAACCTACTATATTTTCAAGGAAACTCAGAGTTTATAGCGAAGTCAATAAAATGGAACACACCATCATAAAGGAAGAGGTAATTACCCTCTTATACAATGACCAAGGGTTAATATATAATTGCCATTAAAACCAGCATTGAATCATATCCCATGATCAAAGAACACCTATAAAGATGCATTGTCAAATGTATCTATGGATTGGGAGGATCCAAATAAGGATGAAACAGTCAGTAGCATCTACCCTCGATTGATGGTCACTCCATTTAATCAATTAAAAAAAGGAGATCACTAAATTCATCCACATCATAGTTTTATATGGGACTACCATTGTTTAGATCATGTCAATCACAGACTACCTTCTTCATGGGGTTATCTTTGTAGATAGAGATAGATGGGAGAAGAACTAGTTCTGAGAAGTCACCATTTATGATGAACTAAAACAGTAGAATGTCCTCTAAAAACATGGATTTGATGGAGTCTTTCTCATATGTGTCGATGGATAAGTGACTGCGCCTATTATGGAAATAGTACACATGGAAATTAATGGTTCCAACAATTTAGGGTACAATATATCCAATCAAATATGAAATCTTGTATTCTTTTGTACTTTTAGGAAATAGGATTTTATAGAATTCACAACGAAATGTCATTCTATCTAAGTACATGAAATATTCATCCACAAACCCCGTGATTTCTTAGATAGAGATTGAATCTCATGTCCATTTTATAAATAGGAAATGGATGCTTTGGGACCAAACCCCCAAGCTGCATCCACGAAGTTCAAATATATCATGAATACTACTGATTTCATCTCAAAATAGACAAATGAAATACCCATCAATGTAGTGGGGTCTAAAATATGCATTAGTATCTTCGATGATATCATTATTATAATATTTCCTTATCCCTTATATGATATTTATGGACACATAATCTATTTTCTATTTCACTAATGTGGAAATGTTTTCCAGGAATACAATATCATTTACAATTATTCATCTCGCTATCATGCATCAGCAAATGGATCGATCAATCTTTTCAATAAGACCATGTCGAACATACTCCAAAGGATTGTGAAAATGATACAATTTATTGGTATAAATAGCTATTACATGGCTTATGAACATACAAGAATACCACCAGTACTACCATACAGGAGACCCCATACTCATTGGTATAAGAAAAAGATACAGTACATTCCATTTTGGTTTAGCTTGCTTCAATCCATGTTTCCATCTGTGAACAACTATCTATTGATCAATAATCATCGAAATTACATTAAAATTTATAGATACTGGATGAAAAAAATATTTTGTACGATTCATAACATGGAAGTTTATCAAAACCAGATTGAACAAACATTAACAAGATGGTCTCCCTCTATTCATTCTTCCATGGAGAATATGTTTTGGTCCTTGGGGAACTAATGATACAAGGAAGGAATTATCCAAATATTGAGCCAAGATCAGAGGGACATTAATCTATACACAAGGTACATTATAATGAGTTGTACTCCCTGATATCAATGGATGGAAAAGTAATTATAACTCCAACAAATGCAAGGTTCCTGTATAAATATTTCATGTAATCATTTGACATATGTCCAAGCTATAGGACATTAATATACATATCACCACATGACTTCAAGCTATATGATGTCAAAATGCATAACACCTCATGTGTCCTAGCTGATGGATGATAAACTACATATCAACACATGTTTCCTAGAAGTAGGGCATTAAATTGAATATCACCTCATACATCTTAGTTATAGGATGTTTAACTACATATAACTAAATACATCCCTGATGTTAGAAGTTAAGTTGCATTGCAGTTCTTTACCATGTATCCTTAAAAATAATGAGATAACATTTGTTCCAAATGACATTATAATTTGTGGCATTACTGGCCATAGAAAATGACAATGAACTACATGACATATGGTCCTATTCATATGACTTATATCTACATGAAAAAAAATTCATCATTGTACGACATTAATATTCATAGTAACAGTCCCTCTAAATTATTGATAACAAACCCCTCAAGTACCATGAGTTCAAACACATTTCATAGACTCTAAAATAAGTGACTCCATCTTTTGTGTGAGTATCAACCATATCCCTCTAAAATTTATGTAGGTCTAGATGCCCTCTTGGATAGACAGGGAGATGAAAAGTTGTAAATCTCTCATATATAATCTCCACTAACGTCATCATGACTACATAATTTCATTTAGGCCTCCTTTATATGTATAAGCTCAATAATTTCCAATACTTACCGTAATATGATAAATTAAACAACCATGTCATCATTGTATGATGATGAATTATACAATCTATTTATGAACTATTTTTTTGTTTCTCATTTCTGATGGGATTCAATGTGACATCGGGATTTCTATCTTCCAGCCCAACCACAATAAAAGGAATATAATTCCTCTTTTCCTTGGGTATAAACCAAATCAAAACAAGGAACTTTTCCAAAAAATATATCTTGGTTATCATTTTGAAGAGATCCATTGTAACATATATAATTTATTGTTTTTTCCCATACATGAATCCAGAAAATCATTATGCACCTTTCTCCACATGAAACCATATTGGTGTGGGAAAAATTTTTCAAGAACTATATGTGACCTCTTTATTACTTCCACAAGGTATGTATTGATGCCCATATCACTATTAATTATTTCATTAGTAATAAATAAATTCCCCCACTCCCTGTATACAGTTCATACCTGCACATGTAACTATTTAATGAACTACATGTTGTGTGATTCTTGTTTGAACAAGATACGTAGTGACACCCATATATACAATATTGGGTGCATCCATAATTAAACCATTAAATCCACTTTACACCATTTGTAAAAATTTAAACCTATATATAGATTCTTTTTTATGAAAAACATGCATCTTGATTCTTTTTCAAAGTGGAAACATAATGGCACCTGGGTCTTAGACCCTATACGAGCCTCAAAATTTTATTTCTTTCACATTTGTTCATCTATGTAACAACCAAATGATGTTAAAATTAATTGTATATCAATACCTATATATGCAATTATTATCATAATATTGTGATACATAGTGTCAACTAGTTTATATATCCTATCCCAATCAAAATATAATCTATATACCAATATCCTTTACTTTTTCCCTTTTTTTATAAAAGAATCATTTATGACTCATTTTTTATCACAGTGAGAAAAGATCATGTGGGACTATGATTTTGGTAGGGGATATCTCTGCATAAATTATGTATATCAATTCTCATTGGTGTTATCTAGGTTATGGATGTAAGACCCTAAAAGGGACAATTGATGTCCTCATCACATTACAGTAATCAACATGATCTATCTAATAAAAATATGTGTCTCGATTCCTTCCATATCAAGAAACATGGTGTCATCTAGGTCTTACTCTCTGGTCCATCCATAAAATTCCTTTTCATGTTGGAGTCACTCACATCCTTACAACATGATTATAAACATAATGGTTCTGTAATAATTATGTACGGATTGATTCTCCCCCCAATGAGATATTTAGGGATATCTAGATCTTCAATCATGGGACTAACTACAAAATAATATTGTAAATTCATATACTCTACCATGTATGGGTAATATTTTCAGGAGGAGATCCAATACGAGTTCCCACCCTACAGGTGACCATGTGTCCACAATATCCCCATGTCCTCCACACAAGAATTTAATCTACGTGGGGGACTCTTTTTATCGGAACTGCATCTAGAATGATTCTCATCATATTGAGATACGTTGTTATTAATATTCCTTAGTTCATTGTCCCATCCATGGGGTAAATAAAAAATTTCAATATCCCAAATTCAATCAATGATCTGTGTAGGATAATATCATTTGGGTCTGCTCATTCTGGGATCCAGCAAGGAAACAAAGATTTCCCCTTAAACATATATGTTAGACCTATAAAAATGTATTTCATCTCGTGGAAAATATTTCTCAAAGGCCATACTTTTTTTCCAGAAAAATCCCTTCTACACATCATAATTCTCATCTTAACCACTATTAGATCGTCATAATCATTCAACAGTTCAAATGGGATAACGTGTGATACATGAAATCTATTTTGTATAACTCTGATGTAGAACTCCCATGTTAGATTTTCACAAAACATATAACATAATGGGTTAGTTATCCAAATGAATCCACTATTAAATATGTATTATTTTCACTAATTGGCCTTAGAAAAAAAAATTATGCTTTTGAAATAGTGGTAACTTCACACATGGTAGAAACCTCTTCTATCCCTATAATCTTTGACAATAATACAATGAAACCCATGATTAAATGTTAATAGTAATACCTTGAAAATTTACCCCCTTTACTCTATCCTAATATGAAATCTTCTGAGATGTAGTTTATAATTTCATCTATCATTTCCTCTGTATGAAGGAGAATTTTTGGTTTGGTAGGTCAGATTCCACATGTAATTTCTAAGGTATTTTGGTCATAGTCATATGACTTAAAAACTACATGAACCATACATATTTTTCTTAAGTCAGACATATTTACAGAACCTATACCCTGGATTATTTCTAAAAATTGGGCTAGAATTCCAATTCGGTATTCAGATACATTCCTTTTGCAAAAAAATCTAGGCCTTGGAAAATTGAAGTCTCTACAAACATCCAATCAGCTTTCAGCAATATTATTTTGGAACTATTGAGGAAATATATGACTATATATGATGTAATACACCCCAGTTATCTTTGAATTAGGTTCTCAAAAATTTTAGAGCATGTCATCTAATGAATACCAATGCTGAAAATTAAGTATGTTCCTACATCGTAGTTGTATAAAACAACCCATAAATGGGGTTTTCAATTAACGATAACTTCGTTATTGGGAGACTCCTCCTCTAAATCCATAATACCATTCACCTGTAGCACTATTTAGATCCGGGTATCCATAAATGGAAAATTAAAACCTTATCCTCTCACTATTAAATATTTCAGGTACATTTATGGAATGATTACCAAGAATGGGAGAATCATCAACATTTTAGTCCAATGTTTAAGACTGTAAATTATATCTGCCTAATGACCTTATGATATGAATTTTAAAGACATATAATAAATTCCTCACAGAAAATATTTATACTTTTTGAATAACTTTATCACTAAAGATGGCCTTGCATGAGTTTCACACAAATTTTATAGTTTTTCAGCCAAAAGATTTCACAATTTACAATGTAGTGTGAGCCCTAGTTTTCCATGCATAATAAATCCCTCAAAACAGGTTTCATAATTTTTGGTAACATTATCCTAAGGAGATAACTCATTGATTTTCTAATATTGTGTTTTAGATATTAGAACCACAAAATAGTGGCTCAAGATTCCCTTATTGGATGGATGAATAATGTTAGAACATTCTTTTCCAATAAGACCTATTTGGGCCATCATTTCAAAATTTGTTATCAATGTTGTTTGACTTAAAACACCAGTCTCAATAGACTGACTTTCATAGCATTAAACTAAACCTAAAAAGAGACATAATACTCGATAAATTGAAACCCCCAAAAGTGAACTCTGAAAAAAAAATTGTTTCTCAACTCTCTAGAACTACACTCTATGTGGTTTAGTTAGAATTGAGAAATAAATTGATAAAATGGTAAAAAAAAAGTTAGATAAAAAACCTTGACATGTTTATCTAAGAAAAATCCATATCCCTGCTAATGTGTCTCCTTAATATTGATCTTATAAACAAAATTATGGCAATGTAAAAAAAAGAACAATTTTTCTAGAGTTGTCCATATGACTCTATAAATAGTGAAACCACAGTCTTCAAGTCCCATGTTATAGGAATAAATTAGAGAATTGTAGCAAAATATCGAAATCTCCAATGTCAACCTAATGATTTTGGATTGCCTCAAACTGTAGAACAATATTATTTTTGTTCTGAATGATTAAAATTATATATAGGGGGGTCTTTCTTTGACAAACCATTTTCTCACACAGATAAAAAGGGGTCTTATATAAAATATTTACGGTGAAGATACAAAGGAAAATGATGTGGGACATCAATTGAAAAATCGTCTAATATCTATTCACCAAGGTACCCAAATGTACCACCATCCCATAGGGTACATGTGCACCTTCCTATGTGCTAGGCATGAGCACAAGCACGTATGATCATCCTGAGTGAGACACCTAATCGAGATAACTGAGAAATAAGGAACCTAAACCTAGGGTTCTATATTTGATTGTAAATTGGACCTTGGTGTATTCATTTATAGAAATTATAATTACCCTCCTCATTATTACACACTTAAACATGATTAACTACATAAAATGCCACATAAGAAAACTAAGATGATCGATAGGTCCAGTGTCTTGAAAAATTAAGAACATTACATGAAAATATAGAACATAAAACACCACTTTTTTATTAAAACTTCTTTTACATGACCACAACATTCATTCATACTTATCATTGTATTTGATAACCTGAGGACATGAACAACAAATAGGTGAACTACAAATCCCAGTAAGGTAGTAAACAAGAAATAAAATAAATAATATAGTAAATCATTAGAAATAATAACATCAACAGAGCATAAATGAAAAATGAACATAAAGGCATGGTATAACATGATTATCATCACATTGAAATGTGGAAATGACATTTTACATGATATTAGCATGAGATCAGGATCATTGCACATGGATCATGAGTTGTAACATCACAATAAGATTTCATATACTTCTGATGATTCTAAGTACCTCTGTTTTGGAGTAGTGACTTGGGAGAGTCAGATGAACAATAAATGATGTTTTGAGGAAAAGGGGAAGTCACACGAGTGGTGCACAAGTTGTATAATCTGTGAGACAAAATCGTGTGTAGTTAGTCTTGGAGGTAGTAGCTTCCGCTTGGGTGGCACATAGTTTGTCTAACCGTGCGACCAAAACATGCATGGAGTGTCTACCGAGGAAGTAACTGATGCACAGTTAGTGCACAGTTTGTCTAACCATACGGGAAAACAATGCGACCACTGAAATGATATCCTATAAAAGTGGATCTCACTCGTTTTGCCTCCATGGACCTATTTTTTCTCCTAAGCGGCCCTAACTTTTGATTTTGCTTCTCCTATAGTCATAGAAGGTTCTCCCATTGTTTCGGAGGTGATCTAAACCCTTATCTTTGTGAATCAAAGATGAATTCTAGAGGTATGTGAACATTCTTATTCAGTTCTGTAGATATACATCGATATGCTTCTCCTCTCCTCTCGGTTTCTAAGATCTCTGCCTGTTATGGGTAGATCTAAGTGTGTTGATGCCAAATTTTATGAGATTTGGTCTTGGCCTTACTAGAAGAATAGATCTAAGGTAGGTTTTTAAGGATTTAGATCTATAGATCGATCAACAACGTTGTGCCGCTCGGTTTTTGGGGTTTTTCGTTGGGCTAACTCCCGTTATTAAATCGAGGTAGGTAGTTCCTTCCCATCATGCCAAATTGATTATCATTGTATTTACCTGATTTATTTAAATTGATGATTTGAATTCAATTGCTCAATTTTTCATTAAATTTAATTGATATAAATCATATTCTAGTGAATTGAGATATTTTAAATGGTTTTTGCATAGAAATTTGAGAAAAACCACAATTTCATTGAATTGGGCATGTTTATGGAAATTGTCCGATTTACAATTTTCAATTTAAATTGTTGATTTGATTGAAATTATTTCAATTAAATTGTTGAATTTAATTGGGAAAATAAATTATGGAATTATGGAATTGTTTTCAAATGGATTTCAAACTCATGAAAATGGCTTAAAATGAATTGATAGAAACCCATTGGTTTTATCTTGTGAAAAAAGCATGTCTTGAATAAAACCAATTTTGGTTTTAAATGGAATGAAATTGGCACTTTTGAAATGGAATAATGGGATTGATCGTATTTTAAGAATTCTTAAAATAGTACACACATCATGTAAGAGCGCATGCAAGCCTTAGGTAGTTAGTGAGTAATTTAGATACACTTTACACTACGACAATATTCTAAAAAATACTTGTGGTGGGTCACATCCCTGACAGGTTAGTAGTGAGTCTCCTTTGGCTAATGTCATAGGGACGTGTGTATACACATTTTTCTGAGTTCACATAGACAGTGTGGAATCCTATAACTGGTTAATACTGTTGTACCTTTTGGCAGATGACCATGTTTCTTGCTTGTTTATTTATATTTGAGATATAAATGTAGCCAATTCTTATGAACTGCTTTTCATTCCTGC
This sequence comes from Viscum album, assembly GCA_963277665.1. Taxonomy (NCBI): domain Eukaryota; kingdom Viridiplantae; phylum Streptophyta; class Magnoliopsida; order Santalales; family Viscaceae; genus Viscum; species Viscum album. The sequence goes on along the minus strand of OY728160.1, from coordinate 240,878,484 downwards.
TGAATTTATATAAACTGTTTTATATAAATGTTTTATTTAAGCCATTGTTTTAGAAATATTCCATCATTTGTAAACCCTTTTCTTAAAATATTTATTTCCATCCTTTGAAAATGTATATAATATTTTGTTAGAATATACTTTTGAATTTCAAAACCTGTTTATTTGAAAATTAACTGATTTTCTCTGAATAATATTTATTTGGCATCTGTTATGGTGTTTTTTGTGGTATCCTACTAGGCTTAGACTCACACCTGACTTTTGCCTTCGGGTGTTTGTATATTTCCTTCTTCCAGGCTCAAATAAAGGGAAGGAATCTCTTGGAGGAGGATCCATCTACTAATCTTATCTTGGTGATTTGTGTCCTTATGGATATTGGGACTGTTTTTCCATTTTTAGTACTTGGGTTGTAGTAATTTGTGATTTTAATGTGTCTTTGTATTATGGAACATTATTTCCAGGGGAGTTTCTTTTTGTTATACATACTGTCTTGTTTCTTTTTCTTCAACATTCTTGAGGCAAAAATCATTCCAACTTGTATGTTTTACGATGCCTGGTGCTAGTCGTCAACCCGTGGGGATCGGGAATTCCCTTTGGACTTTGTAAGGGCCGACTCGGTTATCGGGTTACCAGGGTAACTGAGATGGTTTGTGACAAAATGGTATCATAGGGAGCTTAAGAATCTTGCCTTAATGACATTATGCATTTGAGTATTATTTTCAGGACTTAGGAGGTTGTTGTGATTGAATGTCTGGCCAACTCTCACCACAATGAAACTTAAGTCACCAGTGTTGGTGAGGTAAATACGGCTTGTGGATTAGTTCTAGTATTTTCCCTGTTTTGATTTGGATAGAGTGGATTCCAAATCATGTTAATCCCTTGTATTAAGAATGTTTTTTCTTTGTTACTCTATTTGAGTGTTAATAAAATTCATTTTTATGTTGTGTAGAAACATGCCTTCGAGAAGATGTGAGAATAGGATCCAAAAATATGCTGCTGCTGAATCATAGCAAGAGAGACCTATTGTGGAACCGAGTCTAGTTTCGGTGATAGTTTGCACTGTCCAAGCTCTAGGATATGCACCACCTCTAGTTCATATTCAGACTCCAACTATAGATCCTCATAGTGATATTCCCTGAAGTCATTCTCAAGAGTTCTTATGCCAGTAGCCACCAGTTTTCAAATGCTCCACTGACCCTCAAAATTATGAGGAAAGTTTGAGTAAGATTGAATGTCTGTTTGGGTTCATGGAGACACCTGATGTGATCAAAGTGAAGTGTGCCACCTTTGTGTTGGAGGGACCAAGTAGGAGAAAGTAGGACATGATGGTGATGGATGGGAAACACGAGGGTTTGGAGTGGAAATACTTTAGGGTTCTTTTCACTAACCAGTTCTATCCAGAATCAATGTTTATGGCCAAGGCTATAAAGATTTTCAAGCTTGAGCACGCCAACAAAACCGTGACTGAGTACTCAAATAACTTTTTCGAGTTGGTACAGTTTGCTCCTGAGATGGTATCAAATGAGAAGATGAAGGCTCGACTATTCGGGTTGGGACTTCGATTAGATATCTGTTCTTAGGTTTTCTTACTGAAGCTACCCACTTATGCAGATTTCGTAGAGAGGGACATGATGGTTGTGATGGACCTAGAAGGGTAGTCAGGGTTAAATGAGGTTCTTTTCCCTCATAGTGGCAGTGTTGGTTCCTTTCAAGAAAAATGGAAGGGTGATATCTCTCCTGTCATTTCTCAACAAAAAATTCATTCCAGACCTCTGGTAGATCCAGGTGGGGCTTTATTGACTTTATATCAGTGTGTAAGGACATGACATTCTAATAGGGTTTGAATTGAGGCACCCAAGAACTATATCTCCTGTGGACGTTTCGGGCACTTATAAAGATTCTTCCATCACTTCTCTACTCCACGTAGTAGAGCAGGATCATCAGAACCTTTAGAAACTTCGGGGAAATCAAATGCTTCACGTACAAAAGGGTTCCAGCCATAGGCATCCGGAACGAAGCTTCTTCACAAAGTGGAAGAGTCACTAGAGGTAGCTAATGCAGGTCCTGAAACTATGAGAGGTACCATTACTATATCTTTATCTTTAGTGACATCTCTTTCTCATACTGGTGCATCATACTCATTTATTTCAATCCATATTGTTAATTTTATTAATCTACCTATGGAGATTTTTTCTTGTGTGATGGATATTACTACACCTCTTGGTATAATGAGAGATAAGGGTTTCCATAGTCCTTATTGTGTCTTCTCTCTATGATATGTTGATCATGTATAGAGTTTCATGGTTCTTGACATTAAATCTTTTGACTTTATATTTGGGATGGATTGGCTCATTTCTAATAAAGCTTGGATTGATTGTTATCTTCGATGGGTATACCTTACTACACCTAGTGGTGTGCCTCTTGTTTTTCAAGGAGAATGGGACCCAATGTCAAGCAGAGATGGACCCTCTTATCTAGGGTTGGGGAAAATTATATTAGTGTTTTATTTTGATCTGGAGAGAGATTTAATGTGTGGTGATCTCCCTCCAAGCCTTGCTGAGTTTCCCGACGTTTTTCCTTCTGACTTCTCTGGTTTTCCACCAATAAGAGAGGTTGATTTTTCTATTGTCTTAATGTATAGTAATCAACCGGTTTCTATTCCCTCTTACCTAATGGCACTAGATGAACTAAAAGAACTAAAGTTTCAGTTATACGATCTTCTTGAGAATGGTTTTATACACCCGAGTGGGTCACCTTCGGCAGCACTAGTTCTCTTCTCCAAGAAGGCTATTGTTTCTCTTCACTTATGTGTTAATTATCAAGTGCTCAATCGATTCATGATTAAGAACAAATATATGTTTCCAAGTATTGATGATTTGTTTGATAAATTGAAAGGGGAAAAGTGGTTTTTGAAAATTGATCTTCGATCTGGTTACCATCAGTTGGGGATAAAAGAATGTGAAATTCATAGGACATCTTTTCAGAGTAGGTATGGACATTATGAGTACATTGTTATGCCCTTCTGCCTAACAAATGCTTCTATAGTTTTCATGGCTTTGATGAAAAAGGTTTTCTGTGAGTATCCAGATAATTTTGTGGTAGTGTTTTTGGATCAAATTCTTGTATACCCCAAGTATGAGGAGGATCATGTGCATCATTTGAGAACAGTTTTGAGTCTCCTAAGGAATCGCCGACATTATTCTAATATTTCAAAGTGACATTTCTGGATTTGGAAAGTGAAATTCTTGGGACATTTGGTGTCATCACAAGGAATATAAGTTTATCCTAAGATGGTGAGGGCTGTTATGACTTGATAACAACAATGAAATGTTTTCGTGATTCGGAGCTTCTTGGGCTTGGTAGGATATTATCACCAGTTTGTTAGAGACTTCTCAATGTTAGCTTCTCCAATGACTACTATGACTCGAAAGGGATTGATGTTTTCCTAGAATGGTAAATTTAAAAATTATTTTGTTAAGGTAAAGAGACTTTTGACTACTATGTCGATGTTAACTCTTCCTGAGGCTGGGATAGGTTATGTGGTATTCTGTTATGCGTCGGGTTCAGGATTGGGATGTGTCCTCATGTAGGGTAATCATGATGTTTCCTATGGGTCTCGTCAGCATAATATTAATGAGAAGAACTATCCTACCCATGACCTTGAACGTCGAGCTGTAACGCGCACACTTATGTGTTGGAGGAATTACCTTTATAGAGAAACTTTTACTATATATTCAGACCCCAAGATCTTGAGTTATATCTTCTCTAAAAAATATTTGAATCTCCACCAAATGTGTTGGGTGGAGTACCTGAAATCTTTCGACATTGAGATTTCCTATACCCCGGGGAAAGGAAATGTAGTTGCAGATGTGTTAAGTAAGAAACTTCAATAACAGGTTGTGAAAGAATCTTCAGAAGAGTGGAGTTTGATGGCTCTTTTGTCTCAGTTTCATATTGGAATTCAGTGGAAGGAGAAGGATGTTTCTATAGCCAGTGTCTAGTTGACATCTACCCTTCTCGAGTTAATTCTTTAGGAACAACAACTGGATGATGAATTCAATAGCATTCGGGACTCTCTTTATAGTGGGGAGACCGACACTCAGTGGACATTCTACAAAGAGGGTGTTCTCTGTTATCGAAATCGTCATGTTGTACCATTGTCGGTAAGGAAGGATGCAATGGGGGATTACCATAACTCTCAGTGGGATGTGCACCCAATAACCACAAAAATGTTCTATGACATGTGGCTTCAGTTCTAGTGTCCAGGTATGAGATGAGACATTTTTGAGTATGCATCTCATTGCTATACATTCCAGCAGGTGAATGTCAAGCACCAGAAACCTTCGGTTTTTCTTCAACCACTTCTAGTCCCTACATGGAAGTTGGATGAAATATCTATGGACATTGTGGTTGGGTTACCTCAAACCCAGATGAAGAAGAACACGATATGGGTTTTGAACAACAGCATGACCAAGTCATCTCACTTTATACCTATTCGGGATACAACCAAAGATGAGGAGTTGGGAAATATCTATGTGAGAGAAATTTTTTGTTTGCATGGAGTTCCGTCTACTATAGTCTCTGATAGGGATCATCGGCTCACTTCTTGCTTTTGGAGAGGCCTTCAGAAGGAACTGGGATCTCCGGCCCGTTTAAGCACGACCTACCATCCACATTCATATTTCCAGACATATAGAGCTATTCGAATCCTTGAGGATATGCTCTGCGCATGTGTTCTCGACTATGGTGGGTTTTCAGATGATCATCTAGGGCTGGTTGGGTTTTATTATAACAAAAGCTACAATTATGTGATAAAAATGGATCCTTTTTAGGTATTTTATGGTCATCCTTGTAAATCACCTTTATGTTGGTTAGAGATTGGTGAATGTTCCTGGGTAGGACCGAGTTTGGACAAGAGACGACAGCTAAAATCCAGTTGATTTGTCAGAGGATGTTGATAGCATAGAGTAGGTACAAGTCTTATTCTATTTGTCACAGTAAACCATTAGAGTTATTAGTTAGTGAGCATGTTTTCTTGAAAGTTTCACCCCGATTAGGTCATCGATATCTTGGGAGGAAAGGGAAGTTTGCTCCTCATTTTTTGGGAACATTCAAGGTTGTTGGTCTTGCAGGGAAAGTTTCTTACCTTCTAGCTCTACCACTACAACTGATGTTGATACATAACATGTTCCATGTATCGCAGCTGTGAAAATATCTCTCTGATCTATATAATGTTTTGAGCTGGAGTGATCTTGAGATTGAACCAGATTTATATATGACTGAATGACCAGTCTGGGTTGTTGATTCTGAGACCAAGGTACTTCATGGGAGAACGATAACTCTCGTCCATATACTATAGGATCATGGTTCTGATTCTCATGAGACGTGGGAAAGGTAGGAACTAATGATATTGCAGTGGCCTCATCTTTTTGATATGGATGTTTCTTCATAGGCTTTCTGGGGGCAGAAATATCTTATGGTGGGAAGGTTGTAGCATCACATTATGTTTTCAGGAACTTTTGATGTTTCTATATACCTCTATTTTGGAGTAGTGATTTGGAAGAGTCAGGAGAACATTAAATGATGTTTCGTGGAAAATGGGAAGTCGCATGGGCGATGCATAGGTTGTCTAAACCGTGCGACCAAATTGTGCGTAGTTGGTCTTGGTGGCAGTAGCTTCCACACGGGCGGCACACGGATTGTCTAACCATGCAGCCAAACCCTGCATGTAGTTTATACTGAGGCAATGGCTAATGCACGGTTAGCGCACAATTTTTCTAACCATTCGTTCAATTAAATGAGATCCTATAAAAGTGGATATCACATGTTTTTGCCTTTAAGTGCCCTGTTTTTCCTCCTAAGAATCCCCAATTCGGGATTTTGATTCTCCTAAGGTCAGAAAGGGTTCTCCCATCATTCCAGAGGTGATCTAGAAGCTTCTCTTGGTGAATTGAAGATGGATTTTTGAGGTATGTGATCGTTCATGTTTGGTTCCTTAGATCTACTTTGATATGCTTCTCCTCACCTTTCAGTTTCTTATATCTACTCCTGTTATGGGTAAATCTATGTGTGTTGATGCCAAATTTGATGAGATTTGGTCTTTGTCTTTCTAGAAGAAGGGATCTAAGGCTGGTTTTTAAGGACTTAGATCCAGATCTCGATCGACAACGTTGTGTTGCTCAGTTTTTCGGGTTTCTCATTGGGATAACTCCTGTTATTAAATCGATGTAGGTGGTTCTATCCCAACATTCCAAATTGATTATCATTTTATTTTCATGAATTATTTCAATTGTTTATTTATGTTCAATTGAAAAAATTTTCTTTCATTTAAATTGATAAAAGTCGATTTTGATGAATTGAGATATTTGAAATTGTTTTGACATTGAAATTTTGGAAAAACCCCAATTCCATTGAATTGAGAGTGTTTATAGAAATTGGTGGATTTAAATTGTTCAATTTAATTTGTGGATTTGATGCAAATGATTTCAATTAAATTGTTGAATTTAATTGTGAAAATTAATTGTGTAATGATGGAGTTGGTTTTGAATGGATTTAAAACTCATGAATATGGCTTAAAATGATTTCATAGAAACCCATTGGTTTTATCTTGTGAAAAAAGGAATGTTTTAAAGAAATCCTGTTTTGGATTCAAATTGAATGAAATTGGCACTCCCAAAATGGAATAATGAGATTGATCGTATTTTAAGCATTCTTAAAATAGTTCACCCATCATGTAAGAGGGCATGAAAGCCTTAGATAGTTAGTCAGTTATTTGGATACACTCTATGCTACGAAAATGTTCTAAAACATACATGCGGCGGGTCACATCCCAAATAGGTTGGTGATAAGTCTCCTTTGGCCAGTTTTATAGGGATGTGTGTATATACATTTTTCTAAGTTCACATAGAGAGTGAGGAATCCTATAACTGGTTAATAATATCGTACCTTTTGGCAGATGAACATGTTGCTCTCTTATTAATTTATATTTGAGATATAAATGTATGCCAATTCTTATGAACTGCTTTTCATGCCTGCTGAATTTATATAAACAATTTTATAAAAATATATTCTTTAATACTTTGTTTTAGAAATATTGCATAAATTGTAATGCCTTTGTTTGAAAATTTTATTTCCATCCTTTGAAAATGTATAGCATAATTTGTTAGAATATGCTTTTGATTTTCTAAACCTGTTTATTTAAAAATTGAGAGCTTTTCTTTGGGCAATATATATTTGGCATCGGTTACAAAATTTTTGGTGGTATCGTACTGGGCCTAGGATCACGACCTACTTTTGCCTTTGGGTGTTTGTATATTTCATTCTTCCGGGCTTGAGCAAAGGGAATGAATCTCTTGGAGGAGGATCCAGTTGTTGATCTTATGTTGGTGATTATTTTCCGTAGGGACTTTGGGACTGTTTTCCCTTTTTGTACTTGGGATTTAGTACTTTGGGATTTTTTATGTCTCTTTTTATTCAGTTACATTACTCCCAGTGGAGTTTCTTTTTTCTATGCATATTGTCTTGTTTCTTTTGCTTCCACATTCTTGTGGAAAAAATCATTCCCACATGAATGTTGTACGATGATAGGTGCTAGTCGTCAACCTGTGGGGATCAGGAATGCCCTTCGGGCTATGTCAGGGCCAGCTCGGTTATCGGGTTAACAGGGTTACCGGGATGGTTCGTGACATGAGTAAATCCTCATTACACATTAATTATCATGATTAAACCCTCATTTCACTTGATGTATCATGATACTAATCATTACCCAATGCATTGGATTGCTATGAGGGGACACCCTTCTTAGTCATTTAATTTCACGCATAAGTGTGCCACATAGATCATACATCATAGATTCAACCAACATAATAATTTATTCCATGATAAATTCATGTTGAATTCATACATGAAAATAAATAATCATTATGTAAATGTGAATAACGTTGAATACCCTTGATAGATAAATGGTCTTTATATTCACTACACAATGACTTTGGCTTTCAGAATCGTAGTGCAATTCTATCATCATAGTAGCACGACATAAGAATTCATAAAAATTGTTGATGAGAAAGAAAGGGGTATATAATCTTATGTACATGTAATGGATAGTAAGGGTGTCATATAGATACATTTTGGAACATATGTAATGGAATTTTGATGCATGATATAAAATAATTTCTTGAATGTAAATGAGGATAGAGAAGTCCCTTATGGAATTTCGGCAAGGTAACATGTGTCCATGGGAGGAATTAATGAGATAGAAAGGGGTATCTCATTATTAAAAAATACGGAGGGAAGTATATTAGAGGTGAAAAAAATACCACCAGTGTTTTTAATTGTAAATAAATGTTCATAAAAACATAAATAAATTTGGATAAAAAAGAGAATGGAAGAAATACAATACAAAATTTCGGCATGGTAACAGGTTTAAATGGGGTGAATTAATGAGAGAGAAAAAATTATATCTTCATTAAAATATATGTAGGGAATTATATGACAGTTTGAAAATCATATCCCTAAATTTTTTGTTAAAAATAATTGGGAATGACAATTTAAGGAAGCATTGACATAAATAAGGATAGAAGAAATCCCTTACATGGATGTTAGATCCCAAAGGCTTGTGAGAGTCTTGAGAGAGGCTTATTGGGAGTATCAGCACCTTGAAAGGATTATAGAGAGATGAGGGCATGGTTTGGTAGAGCTCTATATGGTTTGAGTTAAATAGAATGGGAGATTGAGTGGGTTTATATAGTAAAGGAGATGAATTCCTTTATTATTTAGTTTTTTGGACACCACACACTAAACTAATCAAAACCACAGACCATACCATGGTTTTTTCAAATGGTTTTTTCCAAAGTGGATTGTAATGAAATATTTTATAATTACAATTGTAGAGCTAATTATATTATTAGGTATTCTTATGTAGAGGTGAGTCACAATTTCAAGGGAATCATATTAAAAAGTTATAATGTTTTATTAGTCTTGGAGGGTCCAGTAAGGCCTTGTAAAATTAATCAAACTAACCTTAAATCACATTATTTTAAATTTAAACCATATATTGGATGATAAACAATTTATATCATTTTATTACATCACATTTTGATTTTTATGATGTCATAAAAAATTATATATTTAAACCATATTTAATTTGTACCCAAATATTTTACAGTCTCAGAAAATTATGAAAAATACCCCTTTGGATAATTTTGGTGACTTGATCCCAACAATAATATAAATTGTATCAAAATACTTTTCTAAATATTTAAATATAGATTTTTAAAAATAAAAACTGACATTTATTGAAAATTCATGGGTTTTGATATAACAACTTTCAAACCTAAATAAAAATTTCAATTGTATTGATAAAAATTATTGGATAATTTATATGTAATAAAATGTAATTTTGTAATAATATTTTAATAAAATATTTTTTAATATAGAAATCCATCAATTTATCAAAATAGATATGTTAAGTGAATATTAACAAAAAATTCTATATGTTCTTTCAAAACTATTTACGAAGTGACAATAATAAAAATGAATGTATGTTCTTTTATTATATACAAAAATAATGAACATATTCATTGTGCTATGGTATTGTTACATAACATGTTATAACACCCACACATGACCCAAGGGTAAGGTGTAACGCCCCGACCCTAGTTACCTAGAGTCGGTGCATTATTACATAACATTGGCATGATCACAAGAAAGATCAATTCTCGAAAGACCGATTGGTTTAGTAGCCTTGGAAACAGTAGATATATTCATAAAGTTTTACATTACATCATAAAGTGAAAAACTACTAGAAGAACATATTTTCTCCATATCCCACACTATTAACCCCTCATAATATCCCTACAGGTCATTCATAATTTACTTCTTCACATCCTGGTAAAATAAAACATAGAAAAGTGGTGAACTCAAATGCCTAGAAGGATAATAAAATAGCGGAAACATTCATAAATAAGAATAAACATTTAAGGCAGTGTATAACTAAAACAAAAGCCTTTTAAACATTAACTTCAACATAGTATGGAAAAAATAAAATGAAATAATTCAATTTACTTATTCACATGGATATTCTACTAATCGAATAATCACATGCAATATCAATAACCACTTTCATAATGATGGAATGCATAATGCCAGACTATCATAACCACATAGCCAAGGCCTCGTGCCAATACTTCAAATAATATTTTTCCAACTCCTTATGCCAAGACAGTAGTCTGTCTCAAGAGCCCTACCGATGCATCGAGGAGCTATAGTGGGCTCCACCCGTCACATATTATGTCAAATGCATTCCCATGTGAAAAGGTTTAAACATAACATAAACATTGGTATTAAAACTAGCATACGAAATTTCAATACTTTCACCATAAACCATGAATGGTATAAAAATAGCACATCCACAGTCAAACATATCACAAAACCTTCAATACAATATAGAAGTTTTGTATCATAATAAATCAACTTCAAATAAGCGTAAAATTCATCAAAGGATGTTGACATAGATGAAATAAAAACTCTTTTTAGAGAAATATCTCTTTCTATTTTGAAATCATTTAAGAGTCATATATTTATAAAATAAAACATTTTCATTGAAAATATTCTTATAAGATTTTATGGGAAGCTTCGACGATTTTATAATGGCGGAAAATAGCTGCACCAGCCGTATAAGTTAAAAAAACATTTTTAACTTAATTTTGTCGAAAAGGTTAAAAAACAACTTGTTCGGAAAATAACGGAAAGATTCCTTTATAAACCCCTTATAAAAAGTCAAAAAAGGGTATAAATTACTTTAACCCGTATTCTTGTAAATAGTAAAAATGTTTTGAAATACATTTTTAAGAAACATGGATGTGGATGATAAAGAGATCCCAGTAGATTATTACGTATAAACAACCTCGGATAATGAATAGATTGTGAAATAACCCTTACCTTGTAATTTTCCTTGGTTGAGGGTAGGTTAACCTCCTGTATAATGGTGAAATAATTGCTATTAAATTATATAGGAATCATATATATTAATATGATATCATATATGATCTTTTAACATTGCTTTGTTAATAATATCTTAGAATTATCGTTGTTTCGGGTGTTAACTTACTCATTTTATTTTATATGTTTTGTTAAGTAAGCCATGTTTGTCATGTATATGTTGTATCTTATTCATATCCAGAATGATATCAAGTCCTTAAACATTATTTTTAAATTATCAAGTGATAATTATACATGAATGGATACGATGGAGAATAAATCTTATCGTGTTCATGGAGAGGGTAGTCCGTACGTATGCATGAGAAATAATATCATTGTTTTGACATTAAAATAATATATAATTAGATGGTATATCATATATACAGAATCATTATAATTTTATATTTATTATTTTCATGAGTTACACATCATTATTATACCCATCCAAATAATAATTTATTGAATAACAATTACACCATGACATGGAGACGGTAAGCCGTACGTACGCACGTATGGTGACATGTTACTCAAAGGATGGATAGAAAAGTGAATATGGTTGTACCATATTTATAATAACATCACATTATATATATGATACTGGAGTTATTATTTTAGAATGCTAAAAACAAAGGAAGAAGTGGAAGAAGAAAGGAACTTGGAAAAGGGTGGTGAAATCATTATCTCTTCATTGGGTTCTTCCTTTTGATTTGATCAAAAGGGATCCTTAGGTTGGCTTTCTAATCAATATAAGGCCTCTAGGTTGTAGTTAGGGATGTCAGGAGAGTATTTGGGTAGAGTTTGGCAAAACCAAAAGGCTTTGAAGGTGTGAAGAAATGAGAAGGATGAGTTCCCTTTTATAAGAGGGGTGAGGGGCACCTTTGGAAAAGATATAAATATTAGTTTATAATAAATTCATATTCGGTTTCTAATGGCTCCAAAGTTTATTATTCAAAGTTTATGGTGGGGATAGGTCGAAAAAAATTCAACAAATAGAATTTAGACAGGTTTGGGTTACTATATTAACCTTATCTTTTAGTATTAACTCTAAGTTAATTAGTTTCACTTTTACAATGTCTCTTTGTATTTTTATATTATATGGTTAATAAACATACCATTTACATCCAAGAGACCCCCAAGTGGTCCACTAATGAGGCACCTATCATGATATAAGTCTCTTGGCCGAACCTTAGATTTTTAGGAATTTAATACCAATTAATAATATAATATTTGTTTTAAAAACTCTTTTTTGTCAATTTTGACACTATTCAATAGTTGATTTTTTTGAAACTCATAACAGATTGATTACTTAGAATAAAGTCAATTAAATCAATAATAATATGTCATATTATCCTAGAAAATTATTTTAATTCATTAAAAGTTTAAAATTATATTTATTTGGTTATTTATAATATGAATTATTTAATTTTTCACTATTATTGTAATTACTTCATCATCATTGTGTCATACATAAATTAAATTATTTCATGTCTAAAAATTATAAATAAAATATCATTATTTATGAAATCATTTTAGCTTTATAATTAATATTTATAGTCGAAAACCAACATATATAACCCTATGTAAAAATTGTTTTTCAAAATGATATATGCTTGTGTCATTTTTTATATTCATTTTAACTTAATTAAAATAAAGTGTCCCTATCACCTACGAGTGGATCCATGGGGTCTCAAAATCAAACAAAATATGCCCATGGTCGGACATGTATCTACCCATAAGGTTAGGACACGTTTGAGGGTAATTTATTATTATATTATTATTATTTTTAACCCTTATTTACTGGATTTACCCTTTAACCATGGTAAATATAATATTTACAGCAGTAATTATTCAAAATGTCTAAAAATAAAATTTACCTATTTACACAATTTGAACATCCTGATTCCAAATATAGAATCCATTTTTCCAAATTCAAAACATAGAAGTTGCAGAAATTAATTTAAAATTAATTGCCGTTGTTAAAACAAAAAGCGTGTTTTTAAGAGATAATAAATATCAAAAGATTGACACTTGATTATGTCCGGTTTAATTGTAAAATTATGTCCAATGACAAAAATTGAATTAAATGGTAAAAATATATTCTAAATATACTTTAAAACCACTCAAATTCATAATTTATCAATATTAATTATTTTGATTAAAAAAGTTGTTTTTAATTAAAAATTTAGCAATTTTCACTATTCATCAAAATATGAAAGTTATCCGAAAAGTACCAAAATTTCACCCTAGGTTAATTTCGATATTCCGAATCCAAAAATGAAGTCCATTTTGAGATATATAATTTATAAAATTTCAAAAATTAGGTATTACTATTCATAACGGCTAGTTTGATTGGTTATGGTGTGTTAGAACTCGGTGTTGCGTACAACGCACGTTATCACATTATTCAAAGAGAAGCGTACCATAGAAGCTTGGGGTGTTACATTCTACCCTCCTTCAAATAATTTTGTCCTCGAAATTTCTAGAATACTACCGCATGAAAAGGCTCGGGTGGTTCTTCATCATAAGTTCCTCAGGTTCCCACGTTGCCTCTTCCATCTTATGGTTTCTCCACAAGACTTTTACCAGACACGTCGTCCGGTTTCTTAGCACTTGTTCTCTCGTATCAAGAATCCTGACGGGCTCTTCACAATAAGACAAATCAGGTTCCAGTTCTAACTCCTCATAGGTGAGTACATGCGTTGGGTCAGACATGTATTTCGTCAACAGAGATACGTGGAACACATCGTGAACTTTGGAGAGACTTGGCGGCATTGCCAATCGGTAAGCTACAACCCCAATTCGTTCTAGAATTTCGAAAGGTCCAATGTACCTAGGACTCTATTTACCTTTCATACCAAAACGTATGACTCCCTTCCATGGTGATTCCTTCTGGAAAACAAGATCACCGACTTTAAATTCCAAATCCTTCCTTCGATTATTGGCATAGCTCTTTTTCCGACTTTGAGCTGCTTTGATGTGATTTTGGATTTCCTTCACCTTTTCCATCGTTTCCTCCACTAGTTCTGGACCTACAAGTTTTCTTTCACCAACGTCATCCCAACAGGTTGGTGTACGACATCTCTTTCCGTATAACGCTTCATATGGTGCCATCTGAATACTCGAATGGAAGCTATTGTTATAGGAAAATTCTATTAGAGGTAAATATTGATCCCACATACCCTGAAAGTCAAGTGAGCAGGATCTCAACATGTCTTCTAAGGTTTGAATAGTTCGTTCTGATTGTCCATCCATCTGAGGGTGGTAAGCAGTGCTCAAATTAAGTTCAGTATCTAGGGATTTCAGAAGACTTTTCCGGAATCTTGAAGTAAAACGGGGATCACGATCAGAAACAATCGATAGGGGTACTCCATGAAGTCTCACAACTTCATTAATATATAGTCTTGCTAGAAGTTCCAGGGGTAGATCTTCTCTTATAGAAAGAAAATGTGCTGACTTGGTAAGACGATCAACAATAACCCATTTTGCATCCTTCCTTCTAGGTGTCTTTGGTAGCCCCATGACAAAGTCCATCGTAATATTGTCCCATTTCCACTCTGGTATGGGAAGAGGTTTCATGACTCCTCCAGGCTATTGCCTTCCAGCTTTCACTTGTTGAAAAACCATACATCTTGACACAAAATCAGCAATATCCCTCTTCATGTTGTCCCACCAAAAATGTTCCTTCAAATCTCTATACATTTTGGTGCTCCCAGGGTGTATAGAGAAATTGGAACTATGAGCATCATCCAGAAATTCCCTTTTTAGATTAGGTATATCGGGAACCCAAAGTCTCTTCCCAAATTTCAAAATTCCATTTTCATACACAAAGTCTCTCAGTCTCCCATCATTCATAGATTTAATCTTCTTTTGAAATTCTTCATCATCGGTCTGAGAACTCTTAATCCTTTATAGTAAAGATGGTTTGGCAACCATTTGAAAATGCATTGATGTTTCACCTTCCCTGGTTATTCCCATGTCCATCTTCACTAGATCCATCAAAATTGGATCCCATTCAATTCTCATCATGTTCAAAACTACATGGTCTTTTCTGCTCAAAGCATCATCCACCTTGTTTGCTTTCCCCAGGTGGTAGTGTATCGTACAATCATAATCCTTGAGTAATTAAAGGCATCTCCTTTGCCTCATGTTGAGTTATTTTTGTGAGAAAACACAATTCAATCTCTTGTGATCAGTATAAATCTCACATTTTCACCATAGAGGTAGTGCCTCCATATCATCAAATCAATGATCACAGCTGCTAACTCTAGATCATGAGTAGGATAGTTTTTTCATGAATTTTCAACTGTCGTGATGCATAGGCAATAACTGTATCATTCTGCATAAGGACACAACAAAGTCCTTTCTTCGATGCATCACTATAAATAACGAACCCATCATTCCCCGATGGTAGAGTCAATATAGGAGCATTTAATAATCTTCTCTTCAGTTCTTTGAAACATTCTTCACACTCTTTTGTCCAAACAAATTTAACCCCTTTACGTGTGAGCTTCGTTAATGGGTTATCCAATCGGGAAAAATTCTGGATGAAACGTTGATAATAACATGCCAAACCAATAAAACTGCGTACCTCAGTTATACTCGTAGGTGCTGTCCATTCTTGGATCGCCTTGGTCTTAGAAGGATCAATAGAGATTCCATCTTTAGAGACAATATTGCCAAGAAAAGAAATCTCATGAATCCAGAATTCACACTTGCTAAACTTCCCATATAATTCATGTCTTCTCAGAGTCTTCAGGATAATGTGCAAGTGATTTTCATGATCTTCGTAGCATTTGGAGTATACCAAGATATCATCAATAAATACCACCACAAATTCATCAAGATAATTCTTGAAAACTATATTCATCAGATCCATGAATACAGAGGATGCATTAGTCAATCCAAAAGGCATTACAGTAAACTCGTAATGCCCGTACCTGGTTTGAAATGCTGTCTTCGGAATGTCTTCTTTCCTCACACACAGCTGATGGTATCCAGATCGAAGGTCAATCTTTGAAAAGTATTTAGCTCCATGCAGTTGGTCAAATAAATCATCATTGCGTGGTAGGGGATACTTGTTCTTTATTGTTATAGCATTGATCTCCCTGTAGTCGATACATAACCTCATAGATTCGTCTTTCTTTTTAACAAAAAGAACAGGGGCTCCCCATGGAGAAACACTAGGGAGAATAAATCCCTTATTACTCAATTCCACTAGTTGTTTATTTATTTCAACTAATTCTATAGTGTCCATTATATAAGGGGTCTTTGATATAGGCCTTGATCCAGGAATTAAATCAATGGAATACTCAACTTCTCATTCTGGAGGATGTCCAGGTAAATCATCTGGAAATACATCTACAAATTCTTTCACAAAAGGTACATCCTCTATTTGAACATTCGTTTCCTCACACAGAGTTATTTAATTCTCTTCCTCCCCAATAATTGAATTTAGTTGAGCTACTGGGGGTAGATCTAAATAAGAATTAGGTGGTGACGATTCTGCTCTAAAGATAAGGTGTTCCTTATCATTATCATAAACAATCATAACCTCATTATTTTACAATAAATCTTCGCATCACAGTCCGAAAGCCAGTCCATAACGAGGATTATATCAAACTCAATCATAGGTATGACGATGAGGTCAGCAGATAAAGAACATTTGTGTGATCTAATGGGGACTGATTCACAAAACTTTGTTGCAATGATACTTCCCTTCAGAGTTTTAACAGAAAACTCCCTTGTTAAATAAAATTTCAAATATCTAATTTTCTTAGAAAACTGGGAAGATATGAAACAATGCGATGATCCAGAATCAAATAATGCATTTTCTAAACTTGAGGAAACCATTAAATTACCTGCCACCGCGTCTTTCAGCGCTTCTACCTCAGCAGTAGTGATAGCATAAGCCTGGCCTTGATCCCATGGCCTTTTCTGAGGTAAGTTCTCCTGACTCTTAGGACATTCATTTTAATAATTCCCCATCTCCCTGCAATTGTAGCACGGAACATTGGTGTCTTCCTTCTTCCCCTTGCAATCACAAGCTTGGTGGATTTTTTCACCACTCTTGTAACAGACTCCCGTTCCCTTCAAGCAAGTACCAGGGTGTTTCTTCCCCCATTTACCACAGGATGGATATTCAAACTTTCCCTTCTTCCCCTTATTTCCATTACCAGATTGATCAGCAGGTCTCTTCTTCTCTTGCTTTGCTTTAAAGTCATAAGACTTAGAGAATTCTTTTTCGGTCTTGAGAGCACATGATACAATGTCTTCGTACGATGAGAAGGATTGTGAGACTAATGCTCGATGGAGAAAAGGTTTTAACCCATCAATGAAACGATAAATAATACTTCTTGGGTTATGTATATAATATCCAGCATACCTTGCTAACCTTGTAAAGTTAGCCTCATACTTTGCGACATTCTCATCCTCCTTTTGTCTCAGAATCAGAAATTGCCTTTCCATATCTGCTCGATGGTCGCGAGAAAGTGTTTTTCTAAAAACAGATATTTGAACTCCCTCCATTACATATTTGATACTTCATCATCTTCCTTTTTATTTTGAATCAATGACCACCATTGATCAGCATCTCCAGGGAAGCGGTAAACAGTCATGATAACTTTTTATTTTTCACTACTCCCCAAAGCCTGAAATATTTTCTCTAGGGAAAATATCCATTGCTCAGATACTAAGGGATTTTTACTCCCATTGAATGTTGGTGGTTGTTTCCTCATGAATCGATCTAACATTGATCCTCCACGTTGCGGATCAGGGTGCTCCATACGGGTAAGGTTATTATTCATAACCTGAGTGAGTTGTCCCAGTATGGTGATTAGCTGATCGGCACCAGTTGCATCACCAGCTCCACTATAATTATCTTGACTAGGAGGGAAATCCCTACATCGAGTGCGTGCATTGATACAGTTTCTATTTCTTCCACTATGCGCCATTTCTAAACAATGGCATATACTAGATCAGTTTATGAATCAAAATACATAATCCCATACTTATAAAACACTGAACATAAATTGAACTATTTATGGATATAATCCATAATCATGAAAATGTTTTCATTGAGGAATTATATACTCATAAACCCTTCATAATGATTTTTAAAGAAAATGAGATTTATCCTAAGCATATCCCCCAGGAGTGTGGTATCCAAGAGTGCAGCAAGGCCCGTTATCGTGCACCAGTTCCCGTTCGAGTCTAGCTCAAAGTGGTTTTTTCAGGTTTTACCCCTAGGTACATCTGTGCCAGAGCTGCCTCTACCTGCTCGTATCCAGACAGGGATGTATTTCTTGGAAAACTCACAAAATCTCTACAATACCAAAATTCTAGGAAGTTCTTCTATACTAATCCTCAAAGTTCATCTTAGGTCTACGTGCTCTAATCAGAGTTTATCTAAATCTAGGTTCCAAGGTTTGTACTAAACTTCTCTGATACCACCTGTAATGCCCCGACCCAAGTTACCTAGAGTTGGTGAATTATTACATAACATTGGTATGATCACAAGAAAGATCAATTCTCGAAAGACCAATTGGTTTAGTAGCCTTGGAAACACTAGATATATTCATAAAGTTTTACATTACATCATAAAGTGAAAAACTACTATAAGAACATATTGTCTCCATATCCCACACTATTAACCCCTCATAATATCTATGCCGGTCATTCATAATTTACTTCTTAACATCCTGGGAAAATAAAACATAGAAAAGGCCTCGTGCCAAGACTACAAATAAGTCCATTTACTTATTAACATGGATATTCTACTAATTGAATAATCACATGCAATATCAATAACCACTTTCATAATGATGGAATGCATAATGCCATACTATCATAACCACATAGCCAAGGCCTCGTGCCAAGACTACAAATAAGATTTTTCCAAGGCCTTGTGCCAAGACACTAGTTTGTCTCATGAGACCTACAGATGCATCGAGGAGCTATAGTGGGCTCCACCCGTCACATATTAAGTTCGATGCATTCCCATATGAAACGGTTTAAACATAACATAAACATTCGAATTAAAACTAGCATACGAAATGTCAATACTTTCACCATAAACCATGAATGGTATAAAAATAGCACATCCATAGTCAAAAATATCACAAAACCTTCAATACAATATAGAAGTTTTGTATTATAATAAATCAACTTCAAATACGCGTAAAATCCATCAAAGGATGTTGACGTAGATGAAATCAAAACTCTTTTTAGAGAAATATATCTTTCTATTTTGAAATCATTTAAGAGTCATATATTTATAAAATAAAACATTTTATTTGAAAATATTCTTATAAGCTTGTAAAGGAAGCTTCGACTATTTTCTAATGGCAGAAAATAGCCGCACGCACCGTATAAGTTAAAAAAACATTCTTACCTTAATTTTGTCGAAAAGGTTAAAAAACAACTTGTTTGGAAAACGATGGAAATATTCCTTTATAAACCTCTTATAAAAAGTCAAAAAAGGGTATAAATGACTTTAACACATATTCTTGTAAATATTAAAAAAAATTGAAATACATTTTTAAGAAACATGGATGTGGATGATATAGAGATCCCAGTAGATTATTACATATAAACAACCTCGGATAATGAAGAGATTGTGAAATAACCCTTACCTTGTACTTTTCCTTGGTTGAGGGTAGGTTAACCTCCTGTATAATGGTGAAATAATTGTTATTAAATTATACAAGAATCATATATATTAATATGATATCATATATGACCTTTTAACATTGCATTGTTAATAATATCTTAGAATTATCGTTGTTTCGGATGTTAACTTACTCGTTTTCTTTTATATGTTTTGTTAAGTAAGCCATGTTTGGAATGTATATTATGTATCTTATTGATATCCAGAATGATATCAAGTTCTTAAATATTATTTTTAAATCATCAAGTTATAATTATACTTGAATGGATACGATGGAAAATGAATCTTATCGTGTTCGTGGAGACGGTAGTCCGTACGCACGCACGAGCAATAATATCATTCTTTTGACATTAAAATAATATATAATTGAATGGTATATCATATATACAGAATCTTTATCTGTTATATTTATTATTTTCATGAGTTACACATCATTATTATACCCATCCATATAATAATTTATTCAATAACAATTACACAGTGACGTGGAGACGGTAAGCCGTACGTACGCACGCATGGTGACATGTTACTCAAAGGATGTATAGAAAAGTGAATATGGTTGTACCATATTTATAATAACATCACATTATATATATGATACTGGAGTTATTATTTTATAATGGTAACAACAATGGAAGAAGAAGTGGAAGAAGAATGGAACTTGGAAAAGGTTGGTGAAATCATTACCTCTTCTTCGGGTTCTTCCTTTTGATTTGATCAAAAGGGCTCCATAGGTTGGCTTTCGGATCCAAATAAGGCCTCTAGGGTGTAGTGAAGGAAGTTGGGAGAGTATTTGGGCAGAGTTTGGACGAACCAAAAGGATTTGAAGGTGTGAAGAAATGAGAAGGAGGAGTGCCCTTTTATAAGAGGGGTGAGGGGCACCTTTGGAAAAGCTAGAAATATTAGTTTATAATAAATTCATATTTGGTTTCTAATGGCTCCAAAGTTGATTATTCAAAGTTTAAGGTGGTGATAGGTCGAAAAAAATTCAACCAATATAATTTATACATGTTTGGGTTACTATATTAACCTTATCTTTTAATATTAACTCTAAGTTAATTAGTTTCACTTTTACAATGTCTCTTTGTATTTTTATATTATATGGTTAATAAACTTACCATATACATACAAGCGACCCCCAAGTGGTCCATTAAGGAGACACCTATCATTATATAAGTCTCTTGGCCGAACCTTAGATTTTTAGGAATTAAATACCAATTAATAATATAATATTTGTTTTAAAAACGCTTTTATGTCAATTTTGACACTATTCAATAGTTGATTTTTTTGAAACTCATAACAGATTGATTACTTAGAAAAAAGTTAATTAAATCAATAATAATATGTCCTATTATCCTATAAAAATAGTTTAATTCATTAAAAGTTTCAAATTATATTTATTTGGGTATTTATAATATCAATTATTTAATGTTTCACTATTATTGTAATTATTGCATCATTATTGTGTCATAAATAAATTAATTTATTTAATCTCTAAAAATTATAAATAAAATATCATTATGTAGTAAATCGTTTTATGGTTCTAATAAATATTTATAGTCGAAAATCCAACATATATAACCCTATGTAAAAATTGTTTTTCTAAATGATATATGCTTGTGTCATTTTTGTATTCATTTTAACTTAATTAAAATAAAGTGTCCCTATCACCTAAAAGTGGCTCCATTGGGTCCCAAAATCGACCCAAAGATGCCCATGGTCGGACATGCATCTACCAATAAGGTTAGGATAAGTTTTAGGGTAATTTATTATTATTATATTATTATTTTTTTCCCTTATTTACTGGATTTACCCTTTAACCATTGTAAAAAAAATATTTGCCGCAGTAATTATTCAAAATGTCTAAAAATAAAAGATACCTATTTAAACAATTTGAACATCCAGATTCCAAATATGGAATCCATTTTTCCAAATTCAAAACACAGAAGTGGCAGAAATTAATTTAAAATTAATTCCCATTGTTAAAACAAAAAGCGTGTTTTTAAGAGATAATAACTATCAAAAGATTGACACTTGTTTATGTCCGGTTTAATTGTTAAATTATGTTCAATGACAAACATTGAATTAAATGGTAAAAATATATTATAAATATACATTAAAACCACTCAAATTCATAATTTTTCAATATTAATTATTTTGATTAAAAAAGTTGTTTTTAATTAAAAATTTAGTAATTTTCACTATTCATCAAAATATGAAAGTTATCCGAAAAGTACCAAAATTTCACCCTAGGCTAATTTCGATATTCCGAATCCAAAAATGAAGTCCATTTTGAGATACAGAATTTATAAAATTTGAAAAAGTAGGTATTACTATTCATAACGGCTAGTTTGATTGGTTATGGTGTGTTAGAACTCGGTGTTGCGTACAACGCACGCTATCACATTATTCAAATAGAAGCGTACCGTAGAAGCTTGGAGTGTTACATTCTCCCCTCCTTCAAATAATTTCAACCTCAAAATTTCTAGAATACTATGGCATGAAAAGACTCGGTTGGTTCTTCATCATATGTTCCTCGGGTTCCCACGTTGCCTCTTCCATCTTATGGTTTCTCCACAAGACTTTTACCAGACGCGTCGTCCGGTTTCTCAGCACGTGTTCTCTCGTATCAAGAATCCTAACGGGCTCTTCACAATAAGACAGATCGGGTTCCAGTTCTAACTCCTCATAGGTGAGTACATGCATTGGGTCAGGCATGTATTTCCTCAATAGAGATATGTGGAACACATCGTGAACTTTAGAGAGACTTGGCGGCATTTCCAACCAGTAAGCTACAGCCCAAATTCATTCTAGAATTTCGAAAGTTCCAATGTACCTAGGACTCAATTTACCTTTCTTACCAAAACGTATGACTCCCTTCCATGGATATACCTTCAGGAAAACATGATCACCGACTTGAAATTCCAAATCCTTCCTTCGATTATCGGCATAGCTCTTTTGCCTACTTTGAGCTGCTTTGATGTGATTTTGGATTACCTTCAACTTTCCATCGTTTCCTCCACCAGTTCTGGACCTATAAGTTTTCTTTCACCAACGTCATCCCAACAGGTTGGTGTACGACATCTCTTTCCATATAACGCTTCATATAGTGCCATTTGAATAATAGAATGGAAGCTATTGTTATAGGAAAATTCTACTAGAGGTAAATAATGATCCCACATACCCTGAAAGTCAAGTGAGCAGGATCTCAACATGTCTTCTAAGGTTTGAATAGTTCGTTCTGATTGACCATCCGTCTCAGGGTGGTAAGCAGTGCTCAAATGAAGTTCAGTATCCAGGGTTTTCTGAAGACTTTTCTAGAATCTTGATGTAAAACGGGGATCACGATCAGAAACAATCGATAGGGGTACTCCATGAAGTCTCACAGATTCATTAATATATAGTCTTGCTAGAAGTTCCAGGGGATGATCTTCTCTTATAGCAATAAAATGTTCTGACTTGGTAAGACGATAAAAAATAACCCATATTGCAATGTTTCTTCTATGAGTCTTTGGTAGCCCCATGACAAAGTACATCGTAATATTGTCCCATTTCCACTCCGGTATGGGAAGAGGTTGCATGACTCTTCCAGGCTGTTGCCTTCCAGCTTTCACTTGTTGAAAAACCATACATCTTGACACAAAATCAGCAATCTCCCTCTTCATGTTGTCCCACCAAAAATGTTCCTTCAAATATCTATACATTTTGGTGCTCCCATGGTGTATAGAGAAATTGGAACTATGAGCATCATCCAACAATTCCCTTTTTAGATCAGGTATATCGGGAAAACAAAGTCTCTTCACAAATTTCAAAATTCCATCTTCATACACAAAGTCTCTCAGTCTCCCATCATTCACAGCTTTAATCTTCATTTAAAATTATTCATCATCGGTCTGAGAACTCTTAATCCTTTCTAGTAAAGATGGTTTGGAAACCATTTGAAAAAGCATTGATGGTGCACCTTCCCTGGTTATTCCCATGTCCATATTCAATAGATCCATCAAAATTGGATCCCTTTCAATTATCATCATGTTTAAAACTCCATGGTCTTTTCTTCTCAAAGTATCTGCCACCTTGTTTGCTTTCCCCGGGTGGTAGTGTATCGTACAATCATAATCCTTGAGTAATTCAAGCCATCTCATTTGCCTCCTGTTGAGTTCTTTTTGTGAGAAAATATACTTCAAACTCTTGTGATCAATATAAATTTCACATTTTTCACCATAGAGGTAGTGCCTCCATATCTTCAAAGCAAAGATCACAGCTACTAACTCGAGATCATTAGTAGGATAGTTTTGTTCATGAATTTTCAACTGTCGTGATGCATAGGCAATAACTCTATCATTCTGCATAAGGACACAACCAAGTCCTTTCTTCGATGCATCACTATAAATAACGATCCCATCTTTCCCCGATGGTAGAGTCAATATAGGAGCATTGACTAATATTATCTTCAGTTCTTCGAAACATTCTTCACACTCTTTTGTCCAAAAAAATTTAACCCCTTTATGTGTGAGCTTCATTAATGGGTTAGCCAATCAGGCAAAATTCTGGATGAAACGTCGATAATAACCTGCCAAACCAATAAAACTACGTACCATAGTTATACTCGTAGGTGCTGGCCATTCTTGGATTGCCTTGGTCTTAGAAGGATCAACAGAGATTCCATATTTAGAGACAATATGGCCAAGAAAAGAAATCTAATGAAGCCAGAATTCACACTTGCTAAACTTCCCATATAATTCATGTCTTCTCAGATTCTTCAGGATAATGTTCAAGTGATTTTCATGATCTTCGTAGCTTTCGGAGTATACCAAGATATCATAAATAAATACCACAAAAAATTCATCAAGATACTCCTTGAAAACTCTATTCATCAGATCCATGAATACAGAGGGTGCATCAGTCAATCCAAAAGGCATTACAGTAAACTCGTAATGCTCGTACCTGGTTCGAAATGCTGTTTTCAGAATGACTTCCTTCCTCACACACAACTGATGGTATCCAGATCGAAGGTCAATCTTTGAAAAGTATTGAGCTCCATCCAGTTGGTCAAATAAATCATCAATGTGTGGTAGGGGATACTTCTTCTTTATTTTTATAGCATTGATCTCCCTGTAGTCGATACATAACCTCATAGATCCGTCTTTCTTTTTAACAAAAAGAATAGGGGCTCCCCATGGAGAAACACTAGGGCGAATAAATACCTTATTACTCAATTCCTCTAGTTGTTTCTTTCGTTAAACTAATTCTATAGTGGCCATTCTATAAGGGTTTTTGATATAGGCCTTGATCCAGGAATTAAATCAATGGAAAACTCAACTTCTCGTTCTGGAGGATGTCCAGGTAAATCATCCGGAAATACATCTACAAATTCTTTTACAACAGATACATCCTATATTTGAACATTCCATTCCTCACCCATAGTTATTTCATTCTCTTCCTCCCCAATAATTGAATTTAGTTGACCTACTGTGGGTGGATCTAAATAAGAATTAGGTGGTGACGATTCTGCTCTAAAGATAAGGCGTTCCTTATCATTATCATCAATAATTGTAACCTCTTTCTTCATACAATAAATCTTCGCATCACAGTCTGAAATCTAGTCCGTATCGAGGATTATATCAAACTCAATCATAGGTATGACGTTGAGATCGGCAGATAAAGAACATTTATGTGCTGTAATGGGAACTGATTCACAAAACTTTGTTGCAATGATACTTCCCTTAGGAGTTTTAACTGACAAATCCCTTGTTAAATCAAATTAGAAATATCTAATTTTCTTATAAAACTGGGAAGATATGAAACAATGCGATGATCCAGAATCAAATAATGAATTTTCTAAACTTGAGGAAACCATTAAATTACCTGCCACCACGTCTTTAGGAGCTTATACCTCAGCAGTAGTGATAGCATAAGCCTGGCCTTGATCCCATGGCCTTTTCTGAGGTAAGTTCTCTTGACTCTTAGGACATTCATTTGCATAATGCCCCATCTCCCAGCAATTGTAGCACTGAACGTTGGTGGCTTCCTTCTTCCCCTTGAAATCATGAGATTGGTGGCCTTTTTCACCACACATGTAACAGACTCTCATTCCCTTCAAGCAAGTACCAGGGAGTTTCTTCCCACATTTACCATAGGATGGATATTCAACCTTTCCCTCCATCCCCTTATTTCCATTCCCAGATTGATCAGTAGGTCTCTTCTTCTCTTGCTTTTCTTTAAATTCATAAGACTTAGAGAATTCCTTTTCGGTCTTGATAGAACATGAGACAATGTCTTCGTACGATGAGAAGGATTGTGAGACTAATGCTCGATGTAGAAATGGTTTTAACCCATAAAAGAAACGATCAATCTTACTTCCTGGGTTACGTATATAATCTCCAGCATACCTTGCTAACCTTGTAATGTTAGCCTTATACTTTGCGACATTCTCATCCTCCTTTTGTCTCAGAATCAGAAATTGCCTTTCCATATCTGCTTGATGGTCGCGAGGAATGTATTTTTCTAAAAATAGATCTTTGAACTCCCTCCATTCCATATTTGATACTTCATCATATTCCTTTGTATTTTGAATCAATGACCACCATTGATCAGCATCTCCAGTGAGGCAGTAAACTTCCATGATAACTTTTTCCCTTTCACTACTCCGCAAATCCTGAAATATTTTCTCAAGGGAAAATATCCATTGCTAAGATACTAAGGGATTTGTACTCCCATTGAATGTTTGTGGTTGTTTCCTCATGAATCGATATAACATTGATCCTCCACGCTGCGGATCAGGGTGCTCCATACGGGTAAGGTTATTATTCATAACCTGAGTGAGTTTTCCCAGTATGGTGATTAGCTGATCGGCATCAGTTTCATCACCAGCTCCACTATAATTATCATTAGTAGGAGGGAAATACCTACATGGAGTGCATGCATTGATACAGTTTCCATTTCTTCCACTAGGCACCATTTCTAAACAATGGCATAAACTAGATCAGTTTATGAATCAAAATACATAATCCCATACTTATAAAACACTTAACATAAATTGAACTATTTATTGATATAATCCATAATCCTAAGAATGTTTTCTTTGAGGAAGTATATACTCATAAACCCATCATAATGATTTGTAAATAAAATGAGAGTTATCCTATGAATATCCCCCGGGAGTGTCGTAACCAAGAGTGCGGTAATGCCCGTTGTCGTGCACCAGTTCCCGTTCGAGTCTAGCTCAAAGCGGTGTTTTCAGGTATTACCCCTAGGTATATCTATGCTAGAGCCTCCTCCACCTTCTCGTATCCAGACAGGGATGTATTTCTCAGAAAACTCACAAAATATCTACAATACCAAAATTCTAGGAAGTTCTTCTATACTAATCCTCAAAGTTCATCTTAGGTCTACGTGCTCTAATCAGAGTTTATCTAAATCTAGGTTCCAAGGTTTGTACTAAACTTCCTCTGATACCAACTGTAACGCCCCGACCCTAGTTACCTAGAGTCGGTGCATTATTACATAACATTGGTATGATCACATGAAAGATCAATTCTCGAAAGACCGATTGGTTTAGTAGCCTTGGAAACACTAGATATATTCATAAAGTTTTACATTACATCATAAACTGAAAAACTACAACAAGAACATATTTTCTCCATATCCCACACTATTAACCCCTCATAATATCCCTGCAGGTCATTCATAATTTACCTCTTCACATCCTGAGAAAATAAAACATAGAAAAGGGGTGAGCTCAAATTCTCAGTAAGGATAACAAAATAGCGGAAACTTTTATAAATTAGAATAAACATTTAAGGCTGTGTATAACTAAAACAAAATCCTTTTAAACTTGAACTTCAACATAGTATGGCAAAAATAAAATGAAATAATTCCATTTACTTATTCACATGGATATTCTACTAATCGAATAATCACATGCAATATCAATAACCACTTTCATAATGATGGAATGCATAATGCCAGACTATCATAACCACATAGCCAAGGCCTCGTGACAAGACTAAAAATAAGATTATTCCAAGGCCTTGTGCAAAGACACTAGTTTGTCTCATGAGACCTACCGATTCATCGAGGAGCTATAGCGGCCTCCACTCGTCACATATTAAGTCCAATGCTTTCCCATATGAAACGGTTTAAACATAACATAAACATTCGTATTAAAACTAGCATACGAAATGTCAATACTTTCACCATAAACCATGAATGGTATAAAAATAGCATATCCACAGTCAAACATATCACAAAACCATAAATACAATATAGATGTTTTTTATCATAATAAATCAACTTCAAATACACGTAAAATCCATCAATGGATGTTGATGTAGATGAAATCAAAACTCTTTTTAGAGAAATATCTCTTTCTATTTTCAAATCATTTAAGAGTCATATATTTATAAAATAAAACATTTTCTTTGAAAATATTCTTATAATCTTGTAAGGGAAGCTTCGACTATTTTATAATGGCAAAAAATAGCTGCATCCGCCGTATAAGTTAAAAAAACATTCTTACCTTAATTTTTTCAAAAAGGTTAAAAAACACCTTGTTTGGAAAACGACCGAAAGATTCCTTTATAAACCTCTTATAAAAAGTCAAACAAGGGTATAAATGACTTTAAACTATATTCTTGTAAATAGTAAAACTGTTTTGAAATACATTTTTAAGAAACATGGATGTGGATGATAAAGAGATCCCAGTAGATTATTACGTATAAAGAACCTCGGATAATGAAGAGATTGTGAAATAACCCTTACCTTGTACTTTTCCTTGGTTTATGGTAGGTTAACCTCCTGTATAATGGTGAAATAATTGTTAATAAATTATACATGAATCATATATATTAATATGATATCATATATGATCTTTTAACATTGCTTTGTTAATAATATATTAGAATTATCGTTGTTTCAGGTGTTAACTTACTCATTTTCTTTTATATGTTTTGTTAATTAAGCCATGTTTTTCATGTATATGTTGTATATTATTCATATCCAGAATGATATCATGTCCTTAAAAATTATTTTTAAATCATCAAATGATAATTATACTTTAATGGATACGATGGATAATGAATCTTATCGTGTTCGTGGAGACGGTAGTCCGTACGTACGCACGAGCAATAATATCATTCTTTTGATATTAAAATAATATATAATTGGATGGTATATCATATATAAAGAATCATTATCATGTTATATTTATTATTTTTATGAGTGACACATCATTATTACACCCATCCAAATAATAATTTATTGAATATCAATTACAGCATGACGTGGAGACGGTAAGCCGTGCGTACGCACATATGGTGACATGTTACTCAAAGGATGGATAGAAAAGTGAATATGGTTGTACCATATTCATAATAATATAAAAGTATATATATGATACTGGAGTTATTATTTTAGAATGGTATCAAAAAAGCAAGAAGAAGTGGAAGAAGAAAGGAACTTGGAAAATGGTGGGGAAATCATTACCTCTTCTTCGGGTTCTTCCTTTTGATTTGATCAAAATGGCTCCATAGGTTGGCTTTCTGATCAAACTAAGGCCTCTAAGTTGTAGTGAAGGAATCTGGGAGAGTATTTGGGCAGATTTTTGCCGAGCCAAAAGTATTTTAAGATGTAATGAAATGAGAAGGAGGAGTTCCCTTTTATAAGAGGGGTGAGGGGCACCTTTGGAAAAGCTAGAAATACTAGTTTATAATAAATTCATATTCAGTTTATAATGGCTCCAAAGTTGATTATTAAAAGGTTATGGTGGTTATAGGATGAAAAACATTCATCCAATAGAATTTATACAGGTTTGGGTTACTATATTAACCTTATATTTTAGTATTAACTCTAAGTTAATTAGTTTCACTTTTAAAATGTCTCTTTGTATTTTTATATTATATGGTTAATAAACATACAATATACATCCAAGAATTCCCCAAGTGGTCCATTAATGTGACACCTATCATGATATAAGTCTCTTGGCCGAACCTTAGATATTTAGGAATTTAATACCAATTAATTATATAATATTTGTTTTAAAAACTCTTTTATTTCAATTTTGACACTATTCAATAGTTGATTTTTTTGAAACTCATAACAGATTTATTACTTCGATAAAATTCAATTAAATCAATACTAATATGTCATATTATCCTAGAAAATTAGTTTAATTCATTAAAAGATTCAAATTATATTTATTAGGGTATTTATAATATCAATTATTTAATGTTTCACTATTATTGTAATTAATGCATCATCATTGTGTCATAAATAAATTAAATTATTTAATGTATAAAAATTATAAATAAAATATCATTATGTAGGAAATCGTTTTATCTTTCTAAATGATATTTATAGTTGAAAATCCAACATATATAACCCTATGTAAAAATTTGTTTTCTAAATGATATATGCTTGTGTCATTTTTGTATTCATTTTAACTTAATTAAATTAAAGTGTCCCTATCACCTACATGTGGCTCCATGGGGTCCCAAAATCGACCCAAAGATGCCCATGGTCGGACATGTATCTACCAATAAGGTTAGGACACGTTTTAGGGTAATTTCGTATTATTATATTATTATTGTTTAACCATTATTTACTGGATTTACCCTTTAACCCTGGTAAATAAAATATTTACCGCAGTAATTATTCAAAATGTCTAAAACTAAAATTTACCTATTTACACAATTTGAACATCCTGATTACAAATATGGAATCCATTTTTCCAATTTCAAAACACAAAAGTGGCATAAATTAATTTAAAATTATTTCTCGTTGTTAAAACCAAAAGCGTGTTTTTAAGAGACAATAACTATCAAAAGATTGACACTTGTTTATGTCTTGTTTGATTGTAAAACTATGTCCAATAACAAACATTGAATTAAATGGTAAAAATATATTCTAAATATACTTTAAAACCACTCAAATTCATAATTTATCAATATTAATTATTTTGATTAAAAAAGTTGTTTTTAATTAAAAATTTAGTAAATTTCACTATTCATCAAAATATGAATGTTATCCGAAAATGACCAAAATTTCACCCTAGGCTAATTTTGATATTCCGAATCCAAAAATGAAGTCCATTTTGAGATATAGAATTTATAAAATTTCAAAAAGAAGGTATTACTATTCATAACGGCTAGTTTGATTGGTTATGGTGTGTTATAACTCGGTGTTGCATACAACGCACGCTATCACATTATTTAAAGAGAAGCGTACCGTTGAAGCTTGGGGTGTTAAATAAGGTGTGAGATGGTGAAGGACTCATGGGGTGGCTCATATAACATCACTCAGGTGGTAATCACTATCAACTTCCACTTCTCTCGTAGTCAGTTCTGTTCAAACATAAAATGTTGAATCTAAACATGGTCTTGGTTAACAGAGAATTCCATTAATTCCACGTCCTTTTTGAACTCTGATAAATGGGTTTTGTATGGTGGAATTCTACTGGACAAATCCATCACTATCGTTTTCAATGTAAATTGGATTTTTGAAAGCCCTATATTTATACTAATCATGTGATCACTATTCAAAAACTACATTATAAATGATAACAATTATAAATGATAATTTAATATCCAAAATCAAAAAACCAAATAATTTTATATGTTTTATATAACCATTTTACATAATAATACATTTAATCAGATCAAGAGAAATTTCCTTTAGTAAAAGTTTGGGTTGTTAAAATCTTACCCCCATATGAAATTTTTCCATCGAAATGTTCTTTTCCCATGCTAAAAGTGTTGAGGGTAACTCTGCTTCATCACTTCCTATGATTCCCATTTTTCTTCATCTAACATGTGGTTTCAACACAACACCATGACTAGGGGCACTGTCTAATTTTGAGAAATTTTCCCTTATGATCTAAGATTTTCATTGGATCCTCTTCCAAGGAGAGGTCATTCTCCAATGGAACCACCTCTAGATTGAGTACATGTGATGGGTCAGGTATGTACTTTCTCAAGAGTGATACATGGAATATATCATTTATTTGAGATATGTTCGGTGGGAGTTCTAGTTGATTGGAAACTACTCCAATGAGATTGGGGATCTCATAAGGGCTGATGTACCTTGGAAAAAGATTTACCATATTACCAAATCTCATAACTCACATCCATGGGGATATGCAGAGGAATACCATGTCTCCAATATCAAACTCTTGGTCTCATCGATGATTATCAGCAAAGCTCTTATGTCAACATTGAGCATCTTTAATGTGAAACCGGATGGTCTTAACCTTCTCCACCATTTTGTCGAACATTTCTAGACCTAAATGTTTTCCCTTCCCAACTACATCCCAACATGCCAGTGTTTTTCACCTTTTCTAATTAATTACTTTATAAGGATCCATTTGTATACATGTGTGGAAAATATATTTGTATGATAAATCAACCAAATGAAGTTATCGATCCCATCATCATTTGATGATCATTGAGCATGCTCTCACTATTATATCAACTGTTTGGATGGTCCGCTTATATTTTCCATTAGATTAAGGATGATAAGTTGTAATGATGATCCTTTCCATATAAATAGCATTTTGATGACTCTTCCAGAATATAGAGGTGAATATTGGATCTCAATCAGATAAATAGAAAGTGGTACTCCATGTAATATTACCATTTCCTTGACATATATATGTGCGAGATGATCCAATGGTAAATACTCCCTAATTGCAATGATGTGTGAAATATTTGTAAAATGATCCATAAAAACACATATATAATTGTTTCCTTTGGATGTCTTCAGATGTTTAGTGACAAATTCCATGGTGATGTTCTCCCATTTCCATGATGGTATGGGTAATGTTTGCATCATCCCATTAGACTTCTTCCTCTCAGTATTCACATGATGACATACCCGTAACATTAATGTATACTCATAAATCTTCTTATTAATTTTATCCCACAAATAATTATCATGGAGATCTTGATACATCTTTTTGTTTCCTGGTTGAATAGAGAAATTCGACCTATTAGCATCATCCAAAAGGTCATTCTTTATCATCGGATTTGATGGATTGCATTGTCGTGAAAAAATATAAAAATTACTTATTCATTAATATTAAAGTACAAGGATTTACCTTTTATAATAGTTTCCACGTTCTTATAAATTCCCACATCATCCTTTTGAGTATCCATTAAACACTTCAAAATAGACGGTTGAACAATCATTTGTGAAATGATTGATGATGTTTTCTTCTTTATGATTCCCATGTCCGTCTTCATCTAATCTATGAAGATTAGATCCTTTTAAATTATAATTAGTTATATAATCAAAGGGTACTTTCTATATAAGGAATCATCGACCAAGTTACATTCCTAGGGTGGTAATGGATTGAGTAGTGATATTCTTTGATCCGCTCTAACCATATTTGTTAGCTAAAGTTCAACTCTTTTTCTTTGAATATGTACTTGAGGCTTTTCTGATCTTTGTCAATTACACAATTCTCCCCAAAGAGGTAATGTTACTAAATTTTCAATGTGACGATTACATCAGCCAACTATAGATCATGTGTCAGATATTTTTTATTAGGAACATTCAATTTCCTTGTTGCATAGGCAATGACATTGTGAGTTTTCATTAACACATAGCCCATAACCTTCTCTGAAACATCACTAAATATCACAAACATTTCATCACTTGTGGGTATTTTTGGAATGATAATAATGATAATCCTCTTTTTCAACTCCTTGAACCCCTCTTAACATTTACCACTTCAAGAAAACATTACTCCCTTCTGAGATAGCTTGTTATGAGGGTTTGAAAATTTTGATACATTTCTCACAAATCGGCAATAATATTTAGTTAACCCCAATAAGCTACGGATATTCGTCACCGATGATATCATTTTCCATACCTATATTGTTGGTATCTTGGAGGGATCCACATATATCCCATTGCTAGTGATGATATGATCCAATAATGAGACTTCCTTCAACCAAAACTCACACTTGTTTTACTTTTCCTAGAGCTTCTCCTTTCAGAAAGATTCTATTACAGTGCTTTGATTCTCTTCATGCTCCTCCTTGGTTTTGGATTATATTATAATGTAAAATATAAAGACAACCAAAAAAATTTCTATGTAATCCCATCAGATTTTATTCATCCTATCCAGTGATATTGTTGGAGCATTAGTGAGTCTGAAAGACATTAATGTGAATTAATAATTTTTTTACCTCGTAAAAATTGTTGTCTTGGGTATTTACTCCTTCTTCACCATTACTTAATAATGTCTTGACCTCAAATCCACTATTGAAAAGTATTGTTCTCTATGTAGATGATCGAACAAGTCATCATTTCATTGAATATGATACTTGGTCTTTATCATGGTTTTTTGAGATCACACTAATCAATACAAAGGCGCATTGACCCATTCTTCTTTTTGATGAAGAGGGCTGTTGAACCCCTTTGGTGAAGCACTTTGGCTTATAATCCATTTATCTAGGTTCTCCTATAGTTGTGTCTTCAACTCTTCAAGCTCCACAATATCAATTGTATACGTAGCCTTGAATATTTTCAATGCCCAGATATAAGACCAATTGAGAATTGAACATCTCTTATAGGAGGGAGACCTGGAAATTCTTTTAAAAACACTTCATCAAATTCCTTCACAATAGTATTGTAATCAAGGATGGTTGCTTCATTAGAATAAATCATCTGATCAGGATACACATGATCATAGTACCTTAATATCCATGCTTGAGATGATGGTTCTAAAGAAGAATATCCTCCTCCCTTAACTTGTACAAAATTAGTGGTTTGATTCACAATATGAAGTGTGATTTCTCTATCACGGTAATTTATGTTTTCTGTATATAGGGAAAGATAGTAAAAGGAAACAATTACATCAAATTATACCATAGGGAGTATGACATGGTTCACCAGGAAGTTCAAAACACAAATAGTGACAAAGGATGAGTTATATTCATTGGATGAACTGATTTTTCCCATTTGTCTATATCACCGATATCTTTACATCCATGATTTGTGGTGGTATTGTTATTGTTATATTAAATTTCGAGATATAAAATAATGTGTAAAACCATATATAATAACCCTAACATTCACTTTTTGATTCTAGTTCTACTATATCAATTGTTTACTAAGTGATGAGGATTTTTATACTAATAAAAAATAAAGGGGAATCCAATTACATTAATGGGTAAACATATAATTTAAATTTATCTCCTTGACTTATGAATTTATAGGCTTTAATCTATGTCATCCATGATCTACTTCCCAACATATATTCTTATGAGCATTTTTTTATTCCCATAACAATGATTCATAATAAGCTTTTTAATTTACCAAGTCATATCTCTTGGGAGTGTCATATCCAAGTGTGCATCAAGGCCCATTTTTGTGCACCGGTTCTTGTTCGAGTACTGAAAAAAGTAGTGTTTTCCGGTTATACCTCTAGATAAATCTGTTCTAGTGCCTCCACTACCTGGTCGTATCTAGAAAATTATTTATTTTCATGATAAACCACTTACTTAATGCTCAAAAAAATAGTGTTTTTTTATTATTCTTAGTCTTATCCCTAAATATTTTTACTAGGTTATTCTAATACTAATCCCAAAAGTTACTAAACCTATCCTCTCATACCAACTATAACAACCATGCACTTTATTACACATTAAAGAATGATTTATTAAATAAAAATAAATGTAATACAACCATGATGAATGAGTGGTCAATTGTTTTGGTAAATTAGAAACATTACATGACAACATATATCATAAAACACAACATCTTTATTGAAGACTTCTTTTACATGACAGTAACATTCCTTCATACATATAATTACATGGGATTACCTGAGGACAATCATAAAAAAGAGTGATCTAAAAATCCCAGTAAGGGAGTAAGAAAAGCATTCCATGAAGAATATAGTAAATTTACAACAATAAGAATATCAACGGATCATAGGAGAAACTTGAACATAAATTCCTTATATAGAATGATTATCAAAACATGGGAATGTGGAATCAACATTTAATATGATATTATCACGATCCAATGATCAATACACATGGAGAATGAGTAGACTCTCATTGAATATGAATTAGCGAGAGTAAACCCTCAATGCACTTGAAGTATAATGATATTGATCTTAACCCAATTCTTTGGAGTGTTAACATGACTCACCCTTCTTAATCAATTCATATCATGTATATGTGTCCCACATAGATCATACAATATATATTCATTAAACATCATCATTTTATTTCATGATAATGGAATGTAAAACTCACATGAAAATGGATAATCAATATGTAAAATTTCATAAATGTGAATACCCTTGGTAGAAAAAATGACATGGCATTCACATCAAAATGAATTTTGCTTGGATAATCCTAGTACAATTTCTCCTAAAAAACGGTGTGACACAAGAATTCATAAATGTGGTTAAGTAGAGTGAATAATGTTTCTCGTAATATGTGTAGGAAATGGATAGTAAGTGGTTCATAAAGATTAATGTACCAATGTATGTAATTTAATTAATATGCTTGAAATAAAATAATTCCTTGAATGTAAATGAGTAGAGATAAAACCCATACGGATTTTCAGCACGATAATAGGTGTACATGGGAGTCATTAATGATAGAGAAAGGGGTATATAATCACTAAATCAAAATTAGGTAAGTATAAGGGGGTGAGAAATCATTTCTAAACCTTCTTAATTGAAAATAAAATCATATAACAACATAATGACATTAGGAAATAAATTAAAAAAGAAGAATTCCCTTATGAAATTTATGGATGGTAACCTGTGTAAATGAGAGGCATTAATGATAGAGAAAGGGGTATCTCATAACTAAAAAATAGGTGGAATGTCTAGGGGAGATGAGAAATCAGACCCCAATATATGTAATTTAAAATATAATGGAATAACTATATAAGGAAACAAGGGCATAAATAAAGAAGGATGAAATCCCTTACTTGGAAGTGTGACCCCAATGTCTTGGGAGAGGCTTTGGAGAGGCTTCATGGGAGCTTGTGGCGCCTTGGGAGGATTATAGAGAGATTAGGGTGTGGTTTGGTCGATCTTCAAATGGTGTGAGTGAATAGGAATGGGAGATTGAGTGGGTTTATATAGTAAAGGAAAGAAAATTAATTATTATATATGTTTTCGTTACCACACATTAAAATAATATTAACCAAAAACCATCCCCTGGATTTTGCACATGGTTTTTTCCTAAGTGTAGTGGAAAAAATTATTTTATATAGCCAATTTCCTAACATATTGTAATATTAGGATTTCTTATATAGAGGTGAGTCACACACTCATGGAAATCAATTTGAAATGTTAAAATGTTTTATAAGTCTTGGATGATCCACTAAGGCTTTGAAAAATAAATAAATCAAACCTAAAATAACATTATTTTAAAGGTAAAACATATATTGGCTAGATATCCCATTTTTATTATTGTAATACATAACTATTGTTTCATTATGATTTCATAAAACACATGATATATTTAAATGAAATTTATTTATACCCAAAAATTTGACAGCCTCAAAATATTAAGAAAAATTTACTCTTGCATAATTATGAAATCTTGATTCAAAAAATAATATTCTTTTTATCTAAATAAATTTATGAATATGTGAATTTTTACATTCAAAATAAAAGACATCATTTATAAAAAATTCATCGGTTTTGACAAAAACAACTTTCAATCCATAATAAAAATTACAATTGTATTAATAAAAATTATACGATCATTTATATTTAATAAAAATTAATTTAGTAATAATGATTTATGTAAATATTATTTAATTTAAAATTCCATAAATTATTAAAAATATATCAATTAATTGAATATTAACTAAAAATGTTATTTGGGCTTCAATAAACTATTTAAAAAGTAATTATAATAAAATGAATGTATATTCATTATTATATAAAAAAACAATTCACATAATCATAGTCTAGGGTATTGAAACATAATCCATTATAATACCTACATATGACTTAAAGGTAAGGTGTATAATGGTGACAAACTCTTGGGATGGCTCCAATAATATTGCTTTGGGGGTAATCTCTATCAACTTACAGTTTTCTCGTAGGTGGTTCCCATCAAGCTTATCATGTTGAAGCTTGACTTGGGATGGTTCAAGAGTAAAGCCCAGTGATTGAACCTTTTTTACGAGCTACAAAAAATGGGATTCATATAGATCCATTCTATTGGATGAGGCTATCACTTCCTTTCTATGACTAATTTGAATATGATAAATCATTATTTTTATACCATTTATGTGATCAGTATTCAATGAATATACTATAAATGTTAACAATTCGTAACATTATTTTTAATTTAAAAAACTAATGAAGTGAATATATGTTACATAACCATTTTACATAATAATACATTTTATCAAATCAAGAGGTATTATCATTAGTAAATGTTTGGGTCACTACACAAATGAAAATTCATGAAGGCCAACTGATGTATTGTTCACCCAAGTGCTTTTATCAAGACTTTTGAAACCATACATGTAGCATTATAAATTCCAATGAATTGTGACTTAAAGGATGATGGTTATACTAATGTTATGAAAATGTTTTGAAATATCTAATACCCATATTAGGAACCTGATCATGCCATGGTAATCGAAGAAAATCTTGACAAACCCTTCCTAAATTAGGGACCTATGAATTCCACTTCCATGAACTACTGTTAAGACCCATTGTTTCATGAGAAAATCC
Source organism: Viscum album (assembly GCA_963277665.1). Taxonomy (NCBI): domain Eukaryota; kingdom Viridiplantae; phylum Streptophyta; class Magnoliopsida; order Santalales; family Viscaceae; genus Viscum; species Viscum album. Next base: position 240,840,118 of record OY728160.1, on the reverse strand, counting down.
TCTCTCATGTTTAGTTACCTAGGTAGTCCATCTCCAATGCTGACACTAGTTTTCCAAGGCCTGCCTAAATGAAGCAACCCTCCATGAGGTTCCTTTGTTATCCCTTATCTCTAACATGTGTGATCCTTTCATCATGCCTTCTTAAAATCCATCTAGGGTAGGGCGCCTCCACCTTTGGATATCATGTCTTAGAGATGCCATGTTGAAATCTCCACCAATCCGTTGAACTTGCACAACCATGGAGAGTGTAACACTAACCAGTCCCTCATTTGGGACTTTTTCATATGGTCATAGGACTCCTACACATGACTGATTGGTCATCTAGGGTAATAAGAGTACATGTGAGTATATATCCCTATGGTCATGGGTATCCCTACCCCAGGGATAGTGTAAGGGAGTTCCCAGTCTCAAATACCAGGTTTGGGATAATGTCCTCCCCACCTAATCTATAAATCTAATATCTTCTAGTTCTCTTTGGATAGGGTAAGGATTAAACTTTTTCATCCAATTTACATGGAATGTGATCATTCTCCCTCACTACAGGACCAATTTTAGGTCATCCGTCCTAGAGAAATTCTTTATATTTTCTGGAAATACTACTCCACATTCAATCCCTCCACATTTTCCATAAAGTATACCCCTTCCTGGGTAATATAAAGAGATGGATTTTATGTACCCATGAATTATACTTTTAGTATATTATGGTAAAGATGTGATGAGAATAATCAAGTCCCCATTTATCTCCCATTAATATTTTTCAACATGTAAACCTACGGAAAGAAGAATATGGTGTGGTTTCTCCAATCATCTGTTCCAAATTTGTTCTCACATAGAGTGAGGTTCATGTGGGATTTTACGTCAATAGTTTTCATGATATCGACACTATACTTATTTTCAATTGAACTATGAGAAATACAAAACCTACTATAACCAGGATATGTTGGATGCCTACCTAAGGACCAGATCAATGGAAATCCTTCTTAGGAGTAATCCCCAACTAAAACCCCAAAATCACCATATGGAAACATCCTCATAAATAATCCCCAACATAATCATATCAAAGCGCTATACTCCCATGTGAGATAAACCTACATGGCATCTATTGGAACACATCTTCAAAACCGAACTATGTGGTCTACGATTCCCCTCTAAAAGAGATATGTTAGAAGCCTCCACAAGGTCCAAAACCAACACCCCAAATCAACAAAGTTCTCTCAATGACTGATTTATTGTATGGTCTAATTGATCGTGGAAAACAATATTCCACCCATGTTCCGTGGGATGCATTGGCATAACTCCCACACAAAACATTGACTAGACACCTTCCACTTAGATGTCCTTTCCACAAAATGATAAACGATATGATTTTTTCTTTATCATATGACCTCAAAAGGTATGATGTTCTCGATTATTCACCACAAAACTATGTGGTATTTGATTCCATTGAAAAGGATATGTCAGAATCCCACTTATAGGTTCGATACCAATATAAAAAAATTCTCACATCTCCTTAGATAATGATACACTCATGTGTTCCCCACTGAGTGGAAAGGAAACTATAATCAAAATAATAATTACAAAAGAATATCAATGCATTTGATAAGATAATACCATCAATGTAGAACTTTGAATACATATAGATAACTCTATTGATGAATAACCCTAGAATCATACAAAGGACTCAAAAATCTGTACCATATAATAATTTATTATTAACTATGGGAGAAACGAAATCATAATTGGGAATAAAAAAAGGATTGATTAGCAATGTTTAAACATATAAGATAGTCCCAATGTAATTGATAATTACCTCAAAAGGGTGTGATCATCCTGACCTCCTATCCTCTCGACTAGTGTAATTGCATGAGTATCATTGGCCAAAATAACTAATCAGAACCACCTTTGGAATTTACGTCCCTTTGAATAAAAACCCATTGGGTGTTTCCAGTTCCACAAACTGACCAGTTTCAAAACATTTGGAAATAGAAGACCATAATGAGGTGTGTATTCTGAGGGAAATAAGGAAGATGAGCATAAAATTTAAAGAAAAAAAACTCTACATATCAAAGATCATAAATATGGATGATGGGATTATTTTTTGTATTTTTATAATAAATATCATATGTTATTTAAGAGAATATTCCATAAAAGAATAATAGGGGATGAAGACTTGGAATTTGATGCACACACGTAAAAAATAGAAAATATTATGTCATGGGATCCTAACAAAACCTGTATAACCTGTCAGGATTGATCTATAGCCCATGTACCTACTTCTTTTAATTATTTGGACACAAACTATGTACCATTTAATTTTTGATCATGGGATATAATTCATATATCCTGATAAATTCTAGTTTGGGCTAAAAGCTATTTCCCGCGTTAGTTTTTGATTCCATTACAACTCGTGTAACCTCTTAATTTTCGGATGGGACTATAAACCATGTATCCTATTATATCAAATACAACTTATCAATACTCAATAAATTGGATAGATATATAGGTCCCACCCATATCATAATAAAACCATTCATTCTTGTTTGAAAACATAATAAATTTTTTATCATATCATGACACATAACATTGATGGGGTTTATAAACCCCAAACCATAATCCATGAAATGAAATGGGAACCATTAAAATTTCATCACATCATATCCAATGGAAAATATATTGGTTTTCTAATCATTTCATTAAATAATTAATTTTTAATAAATACAGGTTTAAAAAGTATATAACCCACAGAAGAGAAATTAGTGTACAAATAATCCATTTATCAAAATGTAAACCATTCATGAAATAATATGAATGAATCCATTGGATCATTTCATAGAAAATAATGAGTAACATAAATTTATATTTTATTAGATGGAAAATATTTTCCAAATATATTTAAAAAACATTTCTTGTGGAATCTGTCATTTATTATTTGAAAAAAATCATTAAAGCATAAATACTTTTGAAAAAATATTCAAAAAAATTACATTGGAAACATAAAAATAATTCTTGAAATAATTTTGAAAACATTTTTCCATGAAAATTTATAATATAATATTGAATACATATTGAAAAACATTTTGTTTGAAAATTATATTAAAACAATAAAATTCATGAATATTTGGGAAATGTTTTCCATACAAAACAACATTATAATCCTTTAAAATAACTTTCAAGTTAATTATGGTAATGAAGGTGGGTAAATACATATATGTCGAAAATTTCTTCTGCAGTGTAAAAAGTATATAAAAGTTCCACGAAATAAAAATTAAAAAAATATTTCTTTTTTAAAAACAATTTTGACCAAAAAGAAAAAATCATGTAAAAATTTATTTCAGGGACCATTGGATAATATAAGAATATTTCTGAAAATTTATATAAAATTGGTTTTTGAAGGAACACAAATTTCCAACTGAAGAGAGTGGTAAATGATACTTTCTAAAAACAAATTCTTAAACATATTTATGTACCATTGAGTGAAAAATCATATTGTTGATTAGATATAAAATATATAAATTCAGGGTGAGAAACATCATCAGTGATCTTGGGGGTGGATCCTAATATTTAATCAATGAAAAAACAATTGAAAACAGTCTCTACAAACAATGAGATTATTTTAATAAAATATTCCCACATGGTAACTATGACTCATACTACCAACGAAATAAAATAAAAAAACATTGACCTCAAAAATATCATGAAAATAATAATGGAAATCATATAACATTTATAAGGTTATATATACTCCACATGAAAAAATATAGCGGCATAACATGTCATGTGGCTCAAAGAAAGAAAATTGAGACAAAATTAGTTTAACAATTTGGTATCTTTTAAAAAATCCCCTAACAGAAATATCCAAAAATTGATATATAAATAACCCTAAATATATTCATAGGTGTTATATAATACTATTTTGGAATTTATATATACCACATAAATTAAAAGAGTGTTGTATATGGCATGTATCTCACAGAAATAAAAAGTAAAATCTGAATCCTTTACCTTATGTCTTGTCTCCCTTCATGCATATACATAAATCATATATAGTAAATATAAGTTGGTTATAAATATTTTAATAAACCATATTATTATATATAAATCCATATATTACTTGATTAGGACATAATATTACCCTCTTATTAACCAGAATATGTTAAGGATTCCCTTCGAGTAATATCTGATTTGTTCTTAGTAAATGTTTTGACGTTTTATTCTTGATCTTCTTAAATAGATCAGGATTAAATTAATTTAATACTGTAAAAGATTATTAAAATAATAAATATATTTATTATATATTTATTTATAATAATTTATGAAAATATAAAGGGGAAATGGTTGATACCTTTCATAGAGACGGTACGACGTATGTAGTCATGACCACTATTTTCTTTTTGTTGTGGTACGGAAGAAAGTAATTAAATTATACATATGTATATGTATATAATATAATTATACTATCACTATTGTAATATATATATCATATATTCTTTATTAAAACCAAACATAACACATTCCATGTAATGTGTGAATTAATGACATCTTTTTGAGGAGGTGTTTATCTGCACATCCACACGACGTTATCATATTTTACACAAGATTAAAAGTATAGAGGAATGAATTATAAAATAATCACTGAATCATAATGGAATAATGAATATAATATATATAATATATAAATTTTTTGGATCATGATTTGTAACCAGAAAATTTGTCAAAGGAAAAAATGTACAATCATCATATTGTTAGGTTGAAGTTCATCGAACAGAGAAACAAAATGTTTGTTACACATTAGATTGAATTTTGATTAATTTTAGGTCTAAAAATTATGATGAAAAAAATATAATTATATTTATTACGGTTTTTTATAATCTTGGAATTTTCAAATATTAGGGGTTTTGGAAGAGAAATAAGACTAAATATCTTAAGAAATAATGTTATCTCGTATTTGGGTAACTCCTTTTAGTTTTCACCAAAGGGGTACCTTGGATGGATTTCTATCCAATGAGAGGATTATAAGATTAGTGGATGTTTTTTAGAAGTTATTGGGTCAAATTGGTTTGATCTAATGTGGAATGAGAGGTGTGAGAAAGTGGTAGGGGATGAGTGGTTTTTTATAGTGGAGGAGGAGTGGCACTCTTGTAAATTTTGGAAAGGGGAATTCCACCAATGTTTTTCCCATTAAAATTAACTATACTAATAGATATAATTATATAAGTGGGATTATAGGGATTAATTAATTCCATAAAATATATTTTGAACAAGTTTCTAGGTCATTTGTGCCCTTATGTTTAAGGTTTAGTCCGTTATTAAAGAATAATGTACCATAATCGTTGTAATTAATTTTAATTGCATTTACTAATTTTTTGGGTAAAAAAATATGTTTCAATAAAAATAAATAATAAATAGTTTTTATTAAAAAAAATATAATTTATTTTGAAAAATTCCTATCACATAATTGGAAAAAATAATTAATATTTAATCCCACAGAAGGGACGAGACTGTGGGTTTTTATTGTAGCAATATTCAAAATTTTGAATGTTTTTATATCCATTTTTAATGTGAAATTTTTTTCAATGACCTAAATTGGAATTATTTTTAAAAAAATTATCTATTTAAACTATTAAACTATTTAAAAATTTAATTTAACCTTATAAATAAATTATAAAAACTTTTAATTAAAATTCATTATTTTCTACTCATAAAAAAATAAAACATCATAAAAAATTCAAAAAATTCAACCAAAATTAATTTTTAGGTTTTTATTTAGAATGTGAAATTTAGTTTGTTATATAATATTTATAGATATTCAAAAATTTAAAAGTTAAATCTTTTCTCCATTAAAAAGTGATGAAATTTCATTTATTAAGATATAGATGTTTATGTTTAATATTGGATATGTTCTTATCTTATAACTATAAAATAAATTTGATGAATATTAAAAATATTGGAGAGAATATATATTCTATAAATTTAATTAAATAAAATATACTAATTTAAATTAATTTTCCTTATAAAGAAAAATGAACTTTTGTATATAAAAATTGTTTTTTATAAAATCATTTCATTTATATCCATTTAGTTTCTATATTCATTTCTAATTAAAAGTTATCCAATGGATTTAAATATAAATTCTTATTATTTATTTAATCCTAAAATCATAAATATTACTACTAGGTTATATATTTTTATATTAAATAATAGTATTATGAGTAATATATCACAGTTTGGTAAAAATGTGTCTTTCCTGTTACACAAGCCACCGGGGAAAGATAGTTTTTCATGTAACAAAAGCTAACTTCAGTATTCCATTAAGAGAAAGCTAATATTTATGTTCTATATAGTTCATTAGTAATATGATGTTTAATATAAATAAATCTAAGCATATAAAAAATACTATTTTAAGTGTAGTGTGAAATAAAAATTATAAAAATTAATAAATTAATTCAAATAAAAATCACAAAATCTTAAGTTGTTACATTATACCCCTTAAGATAAATTTCCCCATAAAATTTCATCTAGATTGTCAAAGGTTTAATACATTAATTTAACTTCCATTGAAACACACATCATAAAAATGAATACTAATATATCATTGAAAAGGGTAAAGATGTAACTTAAATGCTACCCAATGTAACTAATGACGAGATTCCAAGATAAAATAATATAAGTATGCAGTGTATGTAATGACATGAAAGTGATATCGAACCATAATTTTTTATGTAGAGTTATAGTGATAAAGGTTAGGAGAATGTTATGCATCAGAAATATAGCCATTTAATTCATTATAAATTATGTTATTAGGATAATTTTTTTGGTTTCAAGATACATTTCTCTGAGGTTTAATAATTTTAAGGAAATGATATACTTTTATGGTTTTAGGACATTCCTACCGTTCATTAAACATTGATAAAATTTCAATTTATCTATCAATAAATGAAATGATGTTGCATTTATCATTCCTAAAGCATTAACAGATCAGGATAACCATGATAAGTGATCCCTTCTATTTTCATCTAATATCAAGGAAACATTGTAAGAAGTGGCCACCCAATATATATTAATCCTCATATTGTGAGATAATAATTTAATCTCAAAATCTTCATTCGATTATTAAAATATAAATTCCATAAATGGTAAGCCTTCTAACCCTTCAAAAGTATAAAATCCAAAACATTAGAAAAATGGAAACATAATTAGCTTAAATTTTATGCACTATATATAATAAATTATATCATGGTTTTCACATTCTATACATGTGAATACCCTGATCGTGTATTCTATGGAAAAATTTTAATAACATAAATTAATATCAATACATTTAGAAAAAATTATTTTTCCTTATGCCAATGATTAATGGATATATCCTTAAATATGAGATATTATAAACTCTATCTGTGATGACATAGAGAACTATTTCAACAAATCTGTAATTTTTTCTAAGTATATTGATACTATCCAATTAACATTATCCAAAAATAATTATCAATTTGTCTAAGTGATAATTAATTTTCTCTATATCATATACACATTAAGGGTTTTTTCCTGTAGTTAATATATCACCTTCCAATTAAATCACTTTGCCATTCCATACATAACATCCAACATAATATTTTAAATTCATAGTGAAAAATAAAAACTGGAAAATTCATTTATATTTTACCAATTATGTGACATAATTTTTGAATTAAAATAAATGAAAATAAGTATTATTCCTTTTATCCATATTCCATGTGAAGGATATATCATCATATTACTTAATATCTATTTCATTTCACATTTCATATGTTTTTTTATCATCATTAAGAATATAACAAATTCATGTACAACCTCGATGATTATATTTGGGAACATTCAACATTGGAAATAAATTTACATAAAGACCATCCATTACAAAAAAAATTATAACATTCATAATTCAGAATAGAGGAAAATACTCCCATTCATTTCATTAACTGAATCCTTTTTTTCTTTTTTAGTTACATTTTTGTGTTCTTATTTTCCACTGTCAAAATGTCATCGTTTTCCTCGAATACATTTACGTTATTTATAATTTCCAAATTCTTCACAGTAATGAAATTTAATCTTATTTACGCTATATTCCTTACCATATAAACATTTATAATAGTATTTGTTCCCTTTTTCAGTGTGTTGATAATGTCTCCAAAGTTAACATTGTTAATCACATGTTATGATAGATTATTATAAATAATCTAATTATCCTTATCTCAAGTGATCATCCCATTTTCTTGATCATCATAAAATTTTCAATCATATTAAATGTTAACCATGTTCCTTATAGTTCCCTCCCTTGACTAAAACCAGAAAACCAAATGTGAGAATCACTTATCATAGAGGAAAACCATATAATAATGAATATTCACATATAGTATATCAAATTATTGACACCCACTTTGTTAATATATGGAAAAATAATATTTTATTATGTTATTCATATCCATATTCTCTTTAAAATATTCATTTTGGTTCTAAAAGAGTTTGTGAATTTTCAATTTATATTCCCTAAAATTTTCAAACGTAGTGTGTAGCAATGCACGTTGTCTTTTAGTGTAATACACTAAGTCAAGCCCAACTCCCCTTATATGAGTTGCTGCACCTAGTTTTATTTTTACGAGATACCCATACAGTTTTTGTATCCATATAATGATATATTTATGGGGTATAAATATCTATCTCCTTTACCAAGATTCTTGGACATTTTCTTATAAATTCCATTATATATAAAATTATCCTTGGAAATTTCCTTATAGTTCTCACAATGGTTATCTCATACAATCTTCTAAATAGTAATTATGAATTTTCTCTTATACAAACTATATTAAACCTAACTTTTCGTACATATTCATTACATCATTTTACTGGAATACAAAAGAAATTATGATGAAAGATGCCCAAAGACCATTTTAGCTTAGTGGGTTTGGAGGCTTGGAAAAAATATCTTTTTCACATAGTCTAGTATATTAAATTATTACCAAAAATATCTTCCCCTTAGTAATTATACTTAAAACCCATACTTCATAACATCAAAAAAGGAAACCTAATAAATAGTTGAGCTTGAATACATAGTAAGGGTAGATAAAGGAAATACATGATCATAACATGATCATAATATTTGAAGATAAAAACCTATATATCAAAGATCATAAACATGAATCAAGAAATTCTGTTTGGCTATTCATAATACATTAATCATAAGTGACTTAGAATCACATGATATGAAATCATAACTAAGAAATATGATATGGAATTGTTGGCATATTTATAAAAATAGAAAATCGTGCATCAAGTATTCCTACGAAAATAATTCTAACATATTTGGCTTGGGATAGAACCCATGTACCAACATATTTTTAAGCACAGGATACAAACCATGTACCTTTTTATTTTTATCCTGTACAATAACCTATTTACCCTCTTAATTTCAAACATCATCTACAACCTGTGGGAACTCTTACATTCATTCTTGGGAGATAACTTACATACCCACATAATTTTATTCATTGTATACATCCCATGTACCCTTTTATGTAATATAAAACGTATCATTACATTTTCAATTTTAGGGAGATATTAGTCCTAACCATCTCATAAAAAAATATTTCATACATGTAACACAATGTTATAAAAATTTCATCATATCATATCCCAAAAAATAGATGGTTTCTAAAAAGATCAAATAATAACCAATGAAATTAAATGAGTGTCATTAACATTTCATCCCATCATAACCCAAAGAAACTATATAGGTTTCCAAATCATTTTATTATATAATAACCCATGAAAATAAGTGTGTTTCAAATAATATAAACCATCAAAGAGAAACGGGTTTCATAATAATCCTTAAATTAAAACAATATCCATTTAATAAAGAATATGGATGTAACAATTAGATCATTTCCTTAAAGGGAATTAGTAAAATAAAAATCATGTCATAATAGATGGAAAATATTTTTAAAAATATATTTTAAATACATTTCTTGAGGGAAATATCATTTCATATTTGAAAAAATGTATTTGGATCATAAAATATTTTGAAACCCATTATAATTGAATTTAAATTGTAAATATAAAAAGAATTATTGAAATCATTTTGAAAACCATTTTTCCATGAGACCATAAAAAATAATTCTAGAAAAAATTTGTAAACCATATAATTGGAATATTACTATAAAACAATAAATGTCTAGAATATTAAGTAAAAGTTTTCCTTACAAAATATTTTTTCAATCTTATAAAATAACAAAAATGTTAATGATGGTCATGATAGTTGGTAAATCCTTTTAGGTCGAACATTCCATTTTCACAATAAAAATGTTAAAGAGGAGCCTCAATCGGAAAATGACCATAATAATCCTTTTAAAAAACAAATTTTTAATGGAAAAACATGTGTAAAAATTTCTTTTGAATACCACATTAGAATAATATCATATTTATTAATTCCTTTTATAAAACATCATTTTTATCAAACATGGATTTTTTACATAAGAGAGAGGTAATATAATACTAAAAAACACTTTCTTGATAATCATAGGTAACATTGTGTGGGAAAATGGTACCATTACAAGTATATAACATGAATAAAAAAACTCATGATATTTACTGAGATATGTATCATATGAAATAATCAATGAAACTCAATCATAAAAAATCTCAGAAAACGATTAGAATATTTCATTAAACTTTTATTACACAGTATCCATAAATCACCATCATTATATATGGAAATGAAATTAAATGGATCCTAAAATTATCAGGAAAATAAGAATTTTCATTATATAAAATGTCGAATTCCTTATATACACCTCATATAAAAATAAAGGGGCATGACATGTTATGTGTCTCATAGATGTAAAATTGAGATGAAATTATATTATTGAATAAGAAACATTTAAAACATAACCACCCTGAGAGAAAGTTCATAAAATCACAATTTCAATAAAAAAAAAATTTATTTATATGTTCCATAGAATACATTAATGGGTAGTGTATATAACCCAAAAAATAAATTAGTGGTGTATAAGGCATTTATCTTTAAATTAAAAGTGATAAGAGATTACCTTACCATATGTCATGACCCTCATAGTATTTATATATTACTCATATATAATAAATACATGTTTGTTAAACATAATTTTAAAAAATACGATATTTTATATAATTCCATATTTCATTTTATTATGAATTTTTTTTACCCACTTATTAACTATTCTATGTTAAGGTTTTTCTTTAGGTAATATCCTAATTGTTCTTCATTCATGTTTTGAATTATTATTTTTGATCATCTAACTTATATAATGATGTAATTACTTCGATAGTGAAAAAAATTATATAAAAATCATATATATTCCTTATATATTTATTTATAATACTATATAAAATATGTAATGATGAAATGGAATATATTTTTAATGGGAACATTGGTCGTACGTACGCATGAACACTGTTTTTTTCTGTCATATTGAATGACTATATGTAAACCAAATATAAGTATATATGTATATAATATAATTAAATTAGAATTATTATATAATATATATAGCATATATTTTCACTAAAACCATCCTTAACACATTCTATGTAATCTGTGAATGAATCGCATCCATTGGGGCGGCAGTATTCCACATGTCTACACATGATGTTATCGTATTAAATAAGATGTAAAGTATAAATTTTTGTGTTATATAAGAATTATAAAATAATAAAATAATAATATATATCATATATATAGTGTATCTATTTTTGTTCCCAACCATGAATTGTGGTAATGTAATAAATGAACAATCATCATTTCATGAAGTTGTAGTTCACCAAACACATAAACAATATTTTCATTACCCATTAATTGCATGTGTGTGTAAGTGTACATATAAATAGAAGCATAAAAACACCCCATTATATTTATGATACTAGTGTTTTTGTGTAAACCCCAAATAAGGATAACTTATGTGGTGGAGAATAGAGATAAAACTAAAGAGCTTGACAAAATATTTTACCTCTTCATTAAGCTACTCTATTTGGTTTGCACCAATGAGATTCCATGATGTATTTATTCTAATGGTAAGGCCTCTTGGACGAGGATACGTATTTTTTTGAGATATTTTAGAAGAGATTGGTAGATCTATTGTTAATTGATAGGTTTGATGATGTGAGGAGGATGTGAGGCCTTTTTATAATGGAGGAATGACACTTTTATAAATTTTGGAAAAGGGAATTCCTCCCATTTGTGTCCCATTTTAAGTGTAACAAATAATAGACCCAATATGATTAAATGGGTGATACACTCCAAATTTTTCCCTAAAATGTAATTTTGAATAGTTTATAGGTTATTTTTTCCCTTAATTTCATATTTTAGTTCCTTTTTATGCTTCATTTCACCTTAATCGATGTAATTAATTTTAATTATTTTCACTTATACTGTTTATAAAAAATAAGTTAGGCATATAAAAAATTATTTATTTATATTATTCAAAAAACTGAATCAATTTTTAAAAATTCCAATCATAGAAGTGTTAGAAATTAATATAAGTTTAACCACACATACAGAACGACAATACATGTTTTTAAATTAACAATGTTCAAAATTTTGATAAGTTTTTTATATCTAATTTGAATGTGAAATTTTTTCCAATGACTTACATTATATTAGGAGATAAAGTAAATACTATTAGACATTAATACCATTTAAAAATATTATATATCCTTAAAAATAAATTAGATGAAAAAAGATGATTTGAATTAAAAATTATTATTTTTAACTATTAATTAAAAATTAAACATCACAAACAATTACCAAATAATTACCCTAACATAATTTTTATGATTATATTTAATAAAATGATTATTTTCACACATAAAATTAATAAAATTTCCAAAAATTAGATTTATAATAGGTTCACCATTAAAGGTGGTAGTACTACTTTTATAAATGTATATGTTTGTTTGTGTAACATTGGGTATGCTATGATATAATTCCTATAAAATAATTGTTATCAATATTAAAAATATTTGAGTGAATATAAAACATTATAAATTTAATTAAAATCTTTCACCAATGGTAATTAATTTATCTTATTAAGTTATATATCCTTTTTCACAAAAACATAACCTATTGTAAAATCATTCCCTTTATATTTATTTTGATTCTATATTCATTTATAATTAATATATATCCAAGGAATTACAATATATATTTTCATAACATAGTTAATCCTGTTATTGTATATTTAATATCTATGATATATGTAATTAAATAAAATATTAGTGTTTTTAATAATATATTATTGTTTGTTAAAACTTAGTGTTTTGTTTTACATAACCCAATGAGGAATGTTATTCTTCCATGTAACGTAAGCAAACCTCATTGTTCCATGTAAGTGAAGATAAGAATTTTATTTCATTTAGTGTATTATTGCCATGTTGTTTCCTATAATACAAGAAAAACATATAAATAAACTATTTTAAGTGATTCATTAAATGAAAAATTTGAAAATGAATAAATTAATTCAAAAAATAAATCACCAAATATATAGGTGTTACACTTCTCTTCTAGGTTTAATTAATATTTTTGTTCTATCCTCTAATTTAAAAGCATTAACATTATATGTTTCACCTTATAAAACATCAATTATTGGTAAATTATAATATTCATTATAGGTTTTTCTCCTCTTTTAAATCTCTATGATATTCTAATCCAACTCATTTAACCTTGAAAAAAACAACTTATTATTCAAGTAATCTTAAACAATATAATTTAATAACTATTCATGTTGTGTATATAGAGGAACATTATTCACATTTAACACCATCATTATTTCAACATTTAATAAAAATTATTATTATATTTCTTTATTTATGTATGTCTAAGAATTCTATTTCTCACACATATTTATTATGTGAAAAATAAATGATTCCAATTATCTCGTAAGATTTACTACATATGTTTAATTTATAGTTAATACAACATCAAATATTGGGATTGAATTTTTATTAATAAATATAAGATCATTATATAGACCAATGAAATGTTATAATGACCAAGACATTAGTTGAATCCACAATTCTATCAATTTTAATGTTGAAAAATGAATTAATAGATTCTAAATAATATTTGAAACATTTTATAAATTATTATATAGTAATAAAGATATAATTTTAACCATAAATTGAGTTATTGTCTCCCAATGAATCATAATATTATTATCTTTCTTATTTATTTCATCATAATATAGTCTCTATCAATTTTTATTATATTTCCACCATCTCCTTTACATTTATAATTTTCAAATAAATAATTTTGATATTTTTCGATATATTAAAATGTAATGTATATATAAAATATTTCATGCACAACTCAACAAATAATTATCTTTACATTATCTTCCCTATCCTTCAACGTTCGATTCATTAGCAACTTCTATCAAATAAAAATCCCAGAAAAAACCCCATGACATAATCACCAAAACAAAACAAATAACATAATCATTTAGAACTTCTAACTATAAAATGAAATTCCTATAAAAACAAAGGCCATAAAATTTCTTAAATGTTGTCATAAAATCCAAAAAATCAATATAGAACATGATTTGATATCCTATTATAACTGATACATAATTTTGGTACTATGTTAACCTGAACCACCAAGAGAGGTGGTGAACCTTGGTTTATACATATTATAACATTCTACTATTCATTAATACCTATAAGTCATTTCAATTTTTATCCCATGTTAACAAGTACAAATTCAATCTTGATTTCTCATTCACTACATATCACACCAAATTTGAAAAGAAAATGTAAAAACTGAATCACAAAAAAAAAATCAATTTTTCTTGGTTCCACTATAATGACTAATATATAGATTATACATAATGTGATTTGATGGGGTAATAGAATTTTATATAACCTTGTTTAATGGTTTCAAGTAATTTGGTCACCATTAGTCTTTACTAAGATGTAAAACCCTTACATGGTTGAATAAAACCTCAATATATATCTATGGGTGTGTTACTCTTCACTATCTTAATTAATTGTTTTGATGAAGGCTATAATTATTTTATAGAGGTGAGGGCCTATCCATATTCATTGTGATGTTTTTCTTGGGTTATGGTTCTAGGTTTGATAGTCCATCAAACATAAAATTATATTTCCCTAACACTTATACAACGAATAATATAATCATATCATTTTGGAATTTATGTTTTTTCTACAAAAGATATTAGTATCATTTATGTTTTGGATAATGTTAATAAAAATATTGAAATATCTGAATTCTAAAATTTTTGTTCTTTAGCTATGTAATATATTGACATCCTTCTTATTCATCTCATGAACCTCCTATTATTATTGTAAACAATATATAGTAGTGGAATTATTCTATTGATCTGATATGGAATTGATTTTAATTTATGAAATTTTTTATATTCTCTTACTCCATAATTTATCCCAGGAATTAAAGCGATAATTTTTATAAAAATTTCCTAAAACCGAGATAATTTTTTGCTTTTTTGATTGATTCTTATATTTTGATTCCACTATGACCATTATAAGTGTACCTCATAATTTACAAACTATAAATTCATATCATAGCCCAATCCATCCTAACATGAAATTATGGACTCTTGTAATTTAATTATGTCATATTATTCAACATTACATGGTATGAGTCAAAAATTATATCCCATATTATCATCTAATTTTCTTCTTTAATATACATTGAATATAAATTCCTTTAACTTCCCAGTTCATCCTTATTTATAAACCTTTTATGGGATGTCTTTTGCATCATATTGTGTACACCTGGTCTAATGATAAATAACCATCAGAAAAACATTAGTGACTCGTGATTATTTTATAAGTATGTGAATGATAGGGTGATCTTTTTAATTAAATTATAAAATATCAAAGTCTTGTATATTATGTGAATTGATCTATGGGTCTTAACAATGGGTTCACCAAAATTAATTGAACTCAAATACTACTATGTAATAAAAATTTCATGTTGAATAATTCCCAAAAAATCAACAGAACCACTGAAATACACCTAACTATAATGATAATATAAAAGATGTTTTACTAAATGTAAATTAAATTATCCAAAGTGTTCCCATTAATAAATATTATGAAATTCTTAATTGACCAATAATTATTATTTTATCCACTCTTATGTTCCATTATGTTCTCAAACACATGGCTACGTTCCCAATTATTTTATGATTAACTTTTAAATAAGACATTTTTATTTCCATTCTACTTATTCTCAATCCATTTACTATATTTTATTACTTTTTTGAAAATATATATAATATTTGTACCCAGATGATGATGTTTGACATTATCATTTATTCAATATCTATAATTTATTATCATTTTGTTTTACTAATATCTATGTATAAATAAAATTACTTTTTCAGAATTACAATGTTAGATCCATACTATTTATCATGTTGTGATTTAATTTTATATTTTTCAGAATATAACTCAGCCTTATCATTTCTGTAAAAATATTCTTCAACCCACTACACAACAATTAGAATTCTTTAAATGTGTTATGTTGGGATATCAATAAATATTTTTTAATGTATCATATAGTAATACAATGTTCATCGATTTTCCATATCATAATGGATATCCTTACAGTGGAAAAAAGTTTTCTAAATTAGACTTCTATTCTTATAATTGTATCTTATTGTATAAATCAAATACATCATATGAAGATCCCAATAAAATCATTATCCTTATAAATGATTAATGATACACTAGTTATAAAAAACCAATAATAGTGCCCAATATTATAGTGGAAAATTAAATAAAAAATTGATAATAGGAATAGGAATATTAGAATATACTAAATCCACTAGAATGACATCACTCACAACCAAAATATAAAAATAAAAAATAATGTTAATAATAAAAATTCATTTAAATGATGAATTTATATTTAACATTTGGATAATAAATAAGAGGCTGATGAATAGAATAATAGGTATTTATAAGAATAAAGAAACCCTAATCCCCATTATATATCCGATTGTTAGAATAGTAACCTAACTATTGGAATAGTAATCGGAAAATTTGGAATAGTAATATTTCTATTAAAATATTACCCATTCATATACAAGAATAATTAGAATTTATGTATCTTATAGACTAATATATGATATTTATATAATAGAATATGTAAATAAATGTTTTAAAATGAAAAAATTGCTGTTGAATTTTTTTTTAAACATAAATGTTTTTTATATTTATGTAAATAATATGATGATTTAAAATAACTTTTTATATTAATTAGATTTGTAATTTATTTTTTTTAAAATTGAATAATTATATAACTCATTGTGAACATAATTAATTGTTAAATGTGTCATAAAATCAATTATAATATTTAAATTATTTTATTTCTAATAATAGAATCTTTTAATTATAAAAAATATCAAATATTTATAATATTGATTTTAAAAAATGGAAGAATATTTTTAAATATATATTTTGAATAAAAATTGGGGTAATTATTTGAAATTTTATAAAATATACAATTTTTATGAATAATGAAATATGCTAATTTACTGTATTTAACAATATAAGTATATAAATATAATTCTGAGTCATGTTTTAGTCATAGAAGATTTATGTTCCCATTATCTCATACTCACATAGTATAGGTAACATATATATTTATTGGAATCAACACTAATGATTGACTTGATCTAAAATAATATATAAATGAGTATAATAATAAAAACACCCCATCTTCTACTAATAAATACTACCCCACACCACCCCTTATCCTCCCACCTCCAAACTATTTATGTTGTATACATTTTTCTCAATTAGCTTCCCAAGTCTATTTTTCTTTTCATTGTGCTTATAGACTCAATAGTAGAGAAAACCCTTGTTCCTTAAATAGGTTGTCAATGAGACAATATTCAAGAGGTCAAATCCTCTTTCTGTCACTTTTAAATTCTTTATTTTTTCTGCACTATCATCAAATCCCATATAAAAAATTTAAAGATAACAACAATATCATATATATATATATTATAACTTTATTCTATTAATTGAATTTCAGTAATCATATATATTAATATTCCCCTTTTATCTTAAAAATGAAAAGATCATCCATTATATTTCAATTCATCATCTTCGTTGATGACAATTTTTTCCATTACCATCTTCAATGCAAGTTATAGAACCATTAGAATAGTTATTTTTTAAAATTTACACTATAATTAGATTCAGGTTTTTTAACTAATATGTATACATCATGTAAAATAATAAAACCAAAAAAACATGGTGATTGGAAATTTTTCATAATAAATTAACCACTTATCATTAACATTTTATCATGTTAATAATCATCGTATAAAAAATAATGACATATAAAAATTTTTACTGTTAATTATTTATATTGATACTATTTTAAAAAAAATATTGTTTTTTCATCCATTTTAAAAGAAATACATAAATTATTCTCAAGATAACTGACCAGAATAAAATGAAACAAGTCCACCATAAATAAGGAAATTAAACATTACATATAATTGAATTTTAGATAAATAGACATAAAAAAATAATTAATAAAATATATATTGAAGAGGTTCTGAATTAGATTAATAATTAATATAATATCTATATACCAGGCATTAAGTGAAAGTGTAGAATATATTGAGATGTAAGGAAATAGATCTTTCTAAACCTCCCAATTTACCATTGGGTTAATCTTTTCTAAATATACCATAATTTATTTATTCATTAATCATGTATAAATCTCTTATATTCTATCTTCATGTACCAAAAACATATTTACGTAGATAAATTGATTTTTTGTTTATAGAAATTACAATTTTCAATGGTTTCCTTCTCAATTCCTCAAAATATGTAGGCCTAATTAAATAGAACTTCTCCATTTCCTTCTGATTTTGAAGTACACTGAACAAACTATTTTGGTCCTAAATGTTTTTTCTGTAATCAATAATTTTATCAGGAAAATATATATCAGTTAATTTATTTATTAACAAAAAACTTTATTTTGTTATCCCCTTTATAGACTCTTTAAACATTTCCCTCAAACGACACTAAAGTAGATTAATTCTAATGTTTCTTAAATCTTATTTTCTATTTAATCACTTATATTATACCTAAGTATTCATGAAAAATTATTATTTTTCAATTATTAATGACCATGAATGATTTTAATGACATATTTTAGTGATAAAAGTTTTATGTGTACCTTGTTTATGCCCTAGGACATGATTTTGAAAACCATTTCCTATAATGGGTAACCATAACTTGTATTATTTATGTTTGATTCTTTATGTGCCACACATTTTTATGAAGATGTTTTTATAATTACACCTACATAGTTATATAATTAAATAGTTAATATTTAATCTCATGAGACATCCGGAATATGGTTATTTATTAAACCTCACAAAATATGGGACTATTTCTACGATTGGATATTATAATAGAAGATAGCCTCGACTCATGTTTATGTCATGTAATATATTACTAACACATTCCTATGTTTCTATAATAACATGATACCATGCTCTATGTTATATTCTCCCATATTTCCATTCAGTAATCATGACTTTTTATTTCATTATTTTATATATTTTAACTTATATGCAATGATTTTTTATTTTTTTATTCCCTTATTAGGATTCTATCTCAACCATTTAATATATGTATTTCACATGTTATCCTCCAAATGCGTATGAGATAAAAGGATGTTTGGAAAAAAAATTATGAAGAATATAATTAGGCTTATTATATTTCCATGTTTTCAAATTTAGGCACCATGTCTTCCAAATACACTAGGAATTATGATCCTTGGATTGTTTTTGATGAATAATTATGAAAAAAAATCCTTTAATAATATGTGTTGATGGCCAGGGATTCTATTGTTGGAATCATAGGATGGACTAGTTATTTTTTGAATAATATTATAAAATTTAATTATGAACCCTATGGATAATTCTATAACTTTTGATAATGTAGATTAATTCATAGGGAATGACATGTTATGATAAACATTTCAATTACAAGTTTATAATTAGATTTTAAATGATTCAATTTTATTTTATTATTATCTATGTAATCCATTCCCAATAATAGTAGTTTATTTTCCTTAGTTAATTGAAGGAAATATGAGAACTAAGGAAAATAATTATTGTGATAGGAAATGTAACTCCCCGACCACAGTTAACCAGAGTTGGTGCGTTATTTTAATACATTGGCATGATTACCAATAATCATGTCTGGAAAGACCAATCCGTTTAGTAGTCTTGGAAAATAAATTCCATATATGAATGTTACATTACACCTTAGAAAATAAAACAAAACATAAATTATCCTTTGATAATTCCATTAATCCCATAGCTAAAACCCTTCGTAGTAATCATAATACACTTTTTCGAATCCTGGGAAGATAAAACATAAGAAAGGGGTGAGCTCAGACGCTCAGTAAGGGTAAGAAATACAATAGAATATAACATAAACTTTAGGCATGGATAATAATTAAAAACACATGCCTTTATATATAATAAACATGAACACTTTATAGTAGGAATATGAGATGAGGAAATAATTCCATAATAAAACATACTCATGGGTATTCTACTAGTCGAATAACCTCATGATCCATCATTATTATTTTCCTAATGACAGAATTTATAATGTCAGACAGTCTAAAACATCTTGTCAAGGCCTCGAAAAGGACGTCTAAAAAGGATTTAGGCCTCAACCAGAACTATATATAAAATTGGGAAAGGCCTTGGCCAATTCCATGTATAATTGTCTCATGATACCTACCGATCCATCTAGGAGCTATAGCGGGATCCACCTGTCACATACTAAGTAAAATACATTACTCATATGAAAAGGTCAAAACATAACATAATCATTCGTACTAAATCTATCATAAAAAATTTCAATACATTAACTATAATCCATGAATGGTATAAATATTACTCATCCACAATCAGACATTTCACAAAACCTTAAATATAATATGGAATATTTTTATCATAATAAATCAACTTCTAACAAGTGTCAAATTTATCAAGGAATGTTGAAATAAATGAAATCAAAACTATTTGATAGAAATATCTATTTCTATTTTGAAATTTTTTAAGAGTCACATAATAATAAAATAAAAAATTTATTCTTAAAATATTATTATAATCTTCTAAGGGAAGTTTCGATGATGTTATACAGGTAGAAAATAGCCGCACCATTCGTTTTAGTTAAAAAAACATGTTTACCTTATTTTTTTTTGAAAAGGCCATAAAGTACATTGTTTTAAAAATGGTTGAAACATTCCTTTAAAAATATATAAGGTCAAATAAGGGTATAAATGACTTTAACCCATAGTCTAGTAAATTGTAAAAATGTTTTCAAATACATTTTTAAGAAAACAAGGATGTTGATAACAAAGAGGTCCTAATATATACTTACGTAAAACAACCTCGGATAAAAAAGAGATTGTGAAATTAACCCTTACATTTCATATTAACCTATATAATTAGTGGAATTCATCAGAAGTATCAATTTACATTTATTTGGATATTTATAATACCAATTGTTTTATTATTTCATTAATAATGTAATTACTACATCATCATTGTTTCATAAATAAATTAAATTATTTAAGGTATAAAAATAATAAATAAAATACTATTATGTAGAAAATATTTTTATCTTTCTAATTAATATTTATAATCAAATATATATTGTTTGTAACCGTATATAAAAAATGGTTTAGTTATTCTACTTTGAATTTATCACTTTTAACTATTCTGTAAATAAAATAATAATAAATGTCCTAATCTAATCCAAGTGGACCAAATAGGATCATATTTCATTCTTAAGCTGGTTTTTGGTTGAATTACACTTATCCAATAGAATTAGGACATGTTTTAGGTAATTATAATATCATTTTTACACTTAATTACTCTATTTACTTTTAACTGTGGTAAATGAAAGTCAAAATTTACTATTCAAGGAAAATTATTTTAATCTTATTGAAACACATTATACTTACTGATTTCAACCATGTCTCTCAGATTTTAGAAATTCAACTCACAAAAGCAGTAAAATTACATTTTATGAAAATTTGCAAATTCCTCTAGAAGGTGGGTAAAAATGTTAAAAAGTTCAATAAAATTTTATACATATAATTTTATACTAAAATTACTCCATGTAATTAAATTGAAATTATATTGGTATTATATATATATTTTGACTTAAATTAAATTTATATAAAATAAATAACTATTTAAAAAAATTAATTATAACTTATTTTTTTCACTATGCATAAAAAATTTAATTTTTCCAGGAATACAAAAAAACAAAAACATAGAAGTAGCAAAAATTAATTTAAAATTAATTCCAGTTATCAAAACCCCAAAGCGGGTTTTTTTTAAAGTAAAAACTATCAAAATATTGACATGTGTTTATATCAAATTTAGATGTGAAATTACTTATAATGACCTACATTTTATTAAATGATAAAAATATAATCTAATTATACTACAAAACCATTCAAATGAATAATTTTACAATATAAATAATTTCGATTAAAAAATTTGTGTTCATATAAAACATAGTAATATTCAATATTCGTCAAAATATTAATGTTGTTAGAAAATTAAAAAAAATTATCCAAACGAAATTTTTATGTCACAATTCTAAATAGAAATTTAATTTAATTAAATTAAAAATATTGAAGTGTCAAATATTGGTTTTAAAAATGGTTCAACATTAAAAGGCAGTAAAATTGCATTTTTTGAAAAATACTTTTTTATCTGAAAAATTGAATTTGTTTTTATATTATGTATATGAAACACATAATATGGATGTTAAATTTATATAGAGTATATTAGATTCAAAATGCATCTAGTTCTATTCATAACCGCTTTTTGAACAGCTGGTGTGGTAAGATGTGGTATGCTTGAACTCGGTATTTTGTGTAGCTCAAGCTGTTGAATTATTTTAATATGATAATATATTATGAAATATTGGGGTTTTACATTATCCAATACTTAAATAAATTTCATATTCGCAATTTGAAATTTTTCTTCAAAAATAAATGGTTAAAATAGAAAAAATTCTTTTTTGGAAAAACCAATCAAAAATTAGGTTAATAAAATTTAGACATAATAAGAGGGAATGGAAAATGAAAACATCAACCCCAAATTATGATCACTATTAGGAGAAAATTGGTGGAAATTAGAGCCACATAATTAAAGGGAAAATGTAAAAATTTATTGGGTTTGATTGACTTCATCCATCACAAACATGTGTAAAATTGAGGTCCTCAAAGCCATCAATTTATGATGATGTAATATATCATTGGTTCAACAAAACATATTGTATTAGGGTACCAAAATTTTGGTTTTAATATTCCTTCCCTAATGTTTAAAAATTAAGTTTTTCATAGAATAATAGGATATATATATATATATACATTACTATTAGTGTTTCATCATTCAACTAATTACTACCCGAAACTCATCTTTCACTCTAAAAGATAATAGAATTCAAAAATATTCCATTAATCAGAATATTATAGGGTTCCAAAAAGAAGAATTTATAATTTATCTTTCAGACCATTTAAAATACTACATTATGCAAACCAGGACATCTCGTAGGCCAGTGGTAGGTGATTCACCCTTGTGGCTCTTCGGTTGTAGGTTCAAGTCTCGCGCCCTTGCCGGAAGAGACGGGTTATCGTCAGACCTCCAGGTTGTCCTTTTTATAAGTATCCAAAAATAATCATACAAAATTCTTTAACCTTAATAATAGTATCCAACAACAAAAATAATCCATTACAACCTTTAGACTTATCCAAAATACTTCTTTCCAAACTCACAGTACAAAATTTATATGGAAGGTAAAGAAAATAAAGATCTCTTTTTCCACATAATAACATATTAATAGCTTCAGCTTGTATTATTTTAAAACATGATTACACCCTATATTACCATAAAACATTATTGATTACATTCATTCTCCCTTATTCCTTATAGAAAACAAGAGAAATTCCTTATATCAATAAATATGGAATATTCCAACAATGATGGAATAAACAAACCCTTAATCAATTCTAAGGTAGTCAATAATATATTATATAATTTATCCAAATCAAACATCTGTTATTCCAAAATCACTACCTCAGTATCCGGACCATGATATTTTTTACCTTTCCATCAACCCTATATTTTTTAAAAAGATTATCCTGAAACTGTGTCACATTACATGGTACCATACAATTTCAAATCACTAGTCAAATAGTACAGGAGTACATTCCTTATTTATTTCCATAATTATTTTAACCAGTACATCATTTATAAAACACGAAAATGAAATAAATATTTCATAACAAAACAATAACATTAGTCATTCCTCTTCTTCGATTATTGTATCATAACTTTATTATTATCCAATAACATCATTGGGGGCATACTCTGATGATTTGTACATTGATTCTCGTAGTGTCCCAACATCTTGAAGATGAAGCATAGTACATTTGAAACCTTTTTCATACCCTTAAAATCACGTACATGGTGTCCTTTTTATCCACACTTATAACAAAATCCCATTACCTTCAACCATTTACCAAGGTGATTATTTCCACCGATATCACATCTGGGAAAATCCTTCTTTCCACTCTTCCCTTTATCCATCCTTCTCACTTCCATCCTTTTCTTCTCCCACTTCCCTTCAAAGCCATAGGACATAAATAATTATTTATTTACCTTATTAAAAAATGGTATTATTTATTCATATGATGAGAATATGCGGGAGACTATTTCACTTTTAAATTTTTTCTTAATATCATGAAATATATGATCCTTCTTAATCTTTCGATCATGCGTATTGCTGGAATTTTCATTTCTTCTACTAGGCGCCATTTCTAAAAAATGGAATACACTAGGTCAGTTTATTAATCACAATCCGTAATTCCAAACTTGTAAAAAACATAACGTAAATTGAATAGATTATTCATATAATCAATAATCATAAAATTTTTTCTTTGAGGAAGTATTTAACCTTAAATCCTTATTAATGGATTATAATAAAAATGTGAATTATCCTAAGAATATCCCCTGGGAGGGTTGTAACCAAGAGTTCCGCAAGGCCAATTGTCATGTACTAGGATACCTCATGTCAATCCCAAAACTCTTTGTTATAGTTTTTACTCCCAGGTAAATCTGTGCCAGATCTGCCTCTACCTGATCGTATGCAGATAGGGATATATTTTCATGGAAAATACACTAAATCTCAACATTACCAAAATTCTAGGAAGTTCATCTACAGTAATCATCAAAGCTATCTCAGGGTAATGTTCTATAATAAGAATTTTTCTAAATTTAGTTTCCATGGTATGTACTAAACTTCATGTGATACCAATTGTAACACCCTGACCATAGTTAGCAAGAGTCAGTTCATTATTTTAATACATTGGCATGATTACAAGGAATCAATTCTTGAATGACTAATCAGTTTAGTAGTCTTGTAAAATAGATTACATATATGAATGTTACATTACACCATATAAAATAAAACATAAGATAAATTATCCTTTGAGAACGCCATTAATCTATTACCTTAACCCTGCTTATCAATCATAATACACTTCTTCAAATCCAAGGAAAATAAAACATAAGAAAGGTGTGAGCTCAAATGCTCAGAATGGGTAAGAAATATAGCTGAATATATCATAAACATTAGGCATGATGAATAATTAAAAAACACATGCCTTTACAAATAATAAACATGAACACTTTATAGAAGTGATATGAGATGAGTAAATAATTCCATAATAAAAGATAGTCATGGGTATTATACTAGTTGAATAACCACTTGAACCATCATTATTATTTTTATACTAAGGGAATGTATAATTCGAGAAATTTTGAAACATTTAGTAAATGCCTTATCCAAGATGTCTAAAAATGATTTAGGCCTCAGCCAAAACCATATATCAAATTGGTAAAGGCCTAATACAATTCCACATGTAATTGTCTCATTAGACCCACTGATCCATCAAGGAGCTATAGAGGGATCCACCCGTCACATACTATGTCCAATACATTCATCATATGAAAAGGATGAAAAATAACATAAATATTAATATTAAGACTACCATACGAAAAATCAATAATTTAACTATAAACCATGAATTTTATGAAAATAACTCATCCATAGGCAATCATATCTCAAAACCTTAAATAAAATATGGTATATTTGTATCGTAATAAATCAACTTCAAATAAGTGAAAAATTTATTAAAGGATGTTGAACTAAATGAAATCCAAAAAAATTGAGAGAAATATCTCTTTCTATTATAAAATCATTTAAGAGTCAAATAATTATAATAGATAACATTTATTTTGAAAATATTCTTATAAACTTGTAAGGTAAGCTTCAATGACGTTATCATGTCGGAAAATAGTTTCACCCGCCTTATATGTTTTAAAAATATTACCATAATTTTTTCAAAAAGGTCGTAAAGCACCTTGTTACGAAAATGACAGAAATATTGCATTCAAAACAAATATGGTCAAATAAGGGTATAAATAAATTTATCCCAAATTCTAGTAAATAGTAAAAATGTTTTGTGATATATTTTTAAGAAAACACTGTTGTGGATGATAAATATGTCCTAGTAGATACATACCTAAAAACAACCAAGGATAATAAAGTGATTGTGAAATTAACCCTTCAAATTCACATTAACCTAGGAAATTAGTGTAATTTATCAAAAGTCTCAATTTACTTTTATTTGGATATTTATAATACCAATTATTTTAATATTTCATTAATACGGTAATTAATGCATCATCATTGAGTCATAAATAAATTAAATTATTTAATGTCTAAATGTTATAAATAAAATACCATTATGTAGGAAATATTTTAGCTTTCAAGTGAATATTTATAGTAAAATTTATATTGTGTGTAACACTATATAAAAAATGTATTACTTATAAAACCTTGAATTTAACACTTTTAAGTCTTCTTTAAATAATACAATAATAAGTGTCATAATCTAATCCATGTGCACCA
This sequence comes from Viscum album, assembly GCA_963277665.1. Classification (NCBI taxonomy): domain Eukaryota; kingdom Viridiplantae; phylum Streptophyta; class Magnoliopsida; order Santalales; family Viscaceae; genus Viscum; species Viscum album. The sequence continues at coordinate 240,813,025 of OY728160.1, read as the reverse complement.
AAGAGGATCATATTTTATTCCTAAGGTTTTTTTGGTCGAATTACACTTATCCAATAGAATTAGGACATGTGTTACGATAATTACAATATCATTTTTACCATTAATTACACTATTTAATATTAACTGTGGTAAATAAAAGCCAAAAGTTACTATTCGCCAAAAATTATTTTCATCTTATTAAACCACATTTTACTTACTGATTTCAAAAGTGACTCTTATATTTTTTAAATTCAACTCACTGAAGTAGTAAAATTATGTTTTATTCAAATTTTCAAATGCCCCTAGAAGGTGGATAAAACCCGTAAAAAAGTTCAATAAAATTTTATACATATAATTTTATTTTTATATGACTCAACTGAATTACATTCAACTCATATAGATATTATATATCTATTTTGACTTAGAATATGTAAAAATGAAATAAATAATTATTTAAATAAAATGTTTGTTTTAAATAATAACGCAATGTTTTCCACTATTCATAAAAAATTGATAGTTTTCAGAAAATTACCAAAAATTCACCCAAAGATAATTTTAAATTCAAAAATAAAAATTGAAGTATATTTTACAAAATTCAAAATATATAACTAGAATTTATTTATTTAAAAATAATTCATGTTCTCAAAACTCAAAAGCCGGTTTTTTAAAAAGTAAAAAATATCAAAAGATAGACACGTTTTAATCTTAAAGTTAAATGTATAATTAATTATAATTTCATAAATTATATTAAATTATAATAATATAATATAATTATACTAAAAAACCATTCAAATACATTATTTAACAGTATAAATTATTTCGATTAAAAAATATGTTTTCAATTAAAATATAGTATTTTTTAATATTTTTCAAAATATGAATGTTATTAGAAAAGTACCAAAATTTTATCCAAACATAATTTTTATGTCCCCTTCTAAAAAATAATTTAATTTCATTTTATTTAATATATAAAATTGTAAATTATTGGTTTTAAAAAGGGATTTCCATTAAAAGAAGGTAAAATTGCATTTTTTGAAAAATAATTCTTTTTTCTGAAAAAATGAATTTATTCTTATATTATATCTAATAAACACATATTATGGATGTTAAAATTATATATAGTATATAATATTCAAAATTTATTTATTACTATTCATAACTACTTTTTGAATGGATGGTGTGGTATGTTGCGGTGTGCTCGAACTCTATGTTGCGTGTAACTCAAGATATTGAATTACTTTAAGGAGAGAACATACTATGAAATATAGGGGTGTTATAAGAAATGTGAATATTTCACTAATGGAATGCCAAATATTATGGGAATGGAATCTCAAATCGTTCTGACGATACTAGGACAACTCAAACAAATTATGAATAATAACATGAATCATGCGAAACACACTAATTATCATTATAAAGAGAAATTTTTCATTAAATTATTTATATGAAAAAATGCCCCTATCTTTAGATGCTGTTATAATCCACTAATTACAGAATAATGGATTAACTCCCTTGATATTATACATTATGTCTTCCAATTATCATAATAATATAAAGTTGTGATGGTAGTCTATCATTTTTATGGGAAGCTAAACAGTGGTGGAAAATGATATATAACACAATGTCTAATGTGGAAATGGAATCAATTGAATTGGATGCATTCATGATTATATTTCTCAATAAATATTTTCCTTGGAATCTCGGTATTTACATGGATTGGGTGTTTCACGACCTAAATCAAAACAAAGATGTGTCTATCAGATAATATAAGGAAAACAAACACAAGGATTTCATGATATGGTTTTGGAATTGTCAACATAAATAAAAGTAATGTGGTCTTGTTTTTAGTTGATTGAAATTGAGTCTATACATATCCGTAGAAATTTTCTACTATAATCGTTATTAAGAGAATGTTTATTATACTATAAATGTTTACATAGAGATCAGTGATTCCTAGTGATCTCATGGAATTGGAGAAAAAACATATGATGGAATTAATTTTAGGAGTTCCACATAGAAACATATTTTAGGGGACAGAAAACCCAATATCCCACTTTTCAAATGTGATGGAAGAATCATTCATAAAACTTTTTAATGGGAATAATAAATTCTTTTATGTGTAGAAAAGTGGAGAACTGAGATAATCAAGGTCAAAGTAACATGATGAAACCCACTAATGATGATATAGAAAATAATTTCTAGGCAAACACTTTTATTGTAGTGTAGTTCATTAATTATAAGGAAAAGGTTAATTATAAGATCCTATTCTCTAAGACAAGAATTTTCAAAGGAAATCAACAACAACAACCTACAAGGAATCAAGGAAGGAAAATGAAATCATTACTACTGAGTTGGAGAAATAAATAGATTTGGTGGTCAGTACATTGGAAATCAATTAAATAATATTGAACATACTATTTAATTCAAGGTAAAAAAAAATTAATTACCTATATGTGTAATAGAACAATTCAAACATCACTTCAAAATAAATAGGTTGCGCTATTTTTAAAAATATAAAATGGAGAAATTATCTCATTTAGGTATATAACACCCCCAGTTAAATTTTGTAAACTAAATCTCTGAGAAAATATCTTCTTACCTGTTTTACTAGAGTATTATTCTATATTAGGAATGTATTGGATATTTTTATATAAATCTAATATAAATTTTCAATAATGGGGGATCACTTTTCACATCTCGATTCATCCTCAAATTTTTTACATGTGTAAGGAGGACGGTGAAACTCCATTAGAATCGTCATCACTACAATGTATAATATTTCCTTATAAGAATGAATAATTATATCCTCTTATTGATTCGATGCAGAAGATTATGGTTGAAGACATGCACACTAAGGGGGGTTATAATGTTGTGTTCCATGAAGAATTTTAAAATCTTCCACTTGAGTGAGTGGTTTTGTTCCCAATTGATCATATACATGGTTCTATACCAATATCAAATAATCCATTCATGATTAATACCATTGAGGTGGAGGAAGTGATGAAGTAGTTAATCGAGTATATAGAAATAGATTTTATATACTAGAGTGCTTCACTATGGGGTATTTTAGTATTCTTTTCAAGAAGGATGGATCAATGATGGTATGTATCGACTGTCATGAACTTTTTCACGACCCTTCCCTAGGGGCTTGTGCCTTGACTACCCTAAGCCCGCTATCCATAGGCCAGGGGCTAGAGACTAGCACCAAAGGTGTAAATCTCTAAAACTTGGAAGGATTTTCCCTTATAAAGAGTAAACAGACACAATAGAGTACAAGATGGAAGAAAAAGACTAAGTAAAACTGTATAACAAAGTAAACTGAATGAAAAGGGGGCCAAAATATAGGCCCAACAAGAAATTACAGGTACAACTGAAGAAATGTAAAGTATCTAATGGGTCGTCCTACGGGGATTCCTACCTGAAGGGTAGGTATAGATAGCCTCATCAGCCCTCCACGTCTGTCGGTCTCCTCTATGTACCGACTCATCGTAAGGTCCTACTCTGATTATCGCCCAGTCCCGCTACTCTGATCCTCAGTCCGAGAGATCTGTCGTCCGCAACCAACACAATGAGGTGTGGGCATATCCCGTGCAGGGGTGAGTATAATGATACTCATTAGGGACCCTGAGATACTCAAGGTCTCACAAATCCAACAAGGATAAACCAAAAAGTATGAATTCAACATATAACTTCATTTAGGTATGTACCCATACATATACCTATGTTATCATGTAATCCATCCTAATAATGAGTAAAATAAAAAAGATACTGACTCAGCTCAAACCATGATTTTATTCTTGGGGTAGTATCAAATTAAATCTCCTGTCATATTGTCAAAGCCTCAGATATTGGAGAACTCCTCCTCTATCTAGTATAGTGGGCCTGCCACGAAACCAAGGCGATTCCAACTAAGATTGGCTACTGAGGTCCTCCACATGTTGAGTATCGTGGGTCTGCCACGTCACACAGAGGCGCTCCGCCCTTGGGTCTTCCGCGTCACACAGAGGCACTCCCCCTCGTATCATGTTGATGTACCTATCTTTTCGGGTACCGGGGGTCTGCCGCGTCACACAGAGGTGCTCCCCACTGTGGGTCTGCCGCGACACCAAGGCGCTCACCACTGGGCAAGTCGAGTCACTCCGAGTCGAACTGGTCAGCAGTCGTGATGTCTCAGCCTGCTACTAGGTCTGTTTTCTACTCATGCTCATCTCCGGGAGGATCCACTCCATGAGCTACTATTCGATACTCCAACTTTCACAATGTACCATGAAGAAGAATATCAAGGGTCCACCATGTCATAGGGGTATCAACGCAATAGACGGCCCGTCAATCGGACGCGTGGTCTGTGAGTTATTAGCCATTTAGTCTCAGGGGCCTGGTTGGATTCATGCGCGATCGGAACTGATAGTATCTCAACTCTACCCCCAAACTCTAGTGGCGTATACTCAAAGAAACCATCATGATCCAAGAATACCAGCGTTGATGACAGTTCGTCAAATGAACATAAAATGCCAACAGTATGGCCAATGAAAGTAAAGGGGTTGGTAGTGGGCCCTGGTATGGTCTTACCCGGTCGGACCAACCAGGCCCAGCCCAGTCTGGGCTGACCCGGTCTGGGTCGACCCGGTCAGACCTGTTGCGTCTGGCCCGGCCCGACCCACTGGGCCCAACCCAGTGGGTCTCTTGGGTGGTTCTGCCTGGGCTCGGGGCCAGTTTGGCCTTGAGTTTCGTGAGGGCGCGACCCGAAGGGAATGGCTGGGCCAGTTTGGCTAGGGCTCTGCAAGGGGGTCGCAGGCCGGCTCGGGAGGCTGGCTCGGCCTGGGCGCCATTTTGGTCGGGTGGCGACCGGGCAGGCCGAAAGGTGACCAGAAGGCATCCAAGTAGGGTGCCAGGCGGTCCAGCGAGCGGCCGGGCAGGGTACCAGGCAGGCAATGGGGCGGTATGGCAGGGCGTAGCCAGGTGGGTGGGTGGGCGGTAGGGCAGGGTGATTCCAGTGTGGGCTGGAGGGTTCGGCTGGAATACACAAGAGGCCAGTGACTGTCGGGAGCCGAGGTGCGCGGGCTAGTGGCAGGGAAACCAGGGGTGGTCGTCCAGAGTGCCACAGTTAGGTCAAGATCACCGGAGCACCACAGGGGCGGCGTGGTTTGTGGAGGTCGCAGAAAGCAGGACATTTGTCGTCGCTTCCTTTCTCGTTCTGTTGCCTCATCACCATGGTGAAGATCGTCACAATCAAGAACGATAGAGGGGTCGGGCCATGTTTTTTGTGGCATGCACCCTCCGCGTTTAGGGTGGTTTCAATTGGCTCATCAAGAAGTATGAACATGAACAACAACTCATCTGCAAAAAATTCCTTTCCTACCATTAAAGAAGAATCAAGGAAAGCATCAACATGTAAAACCTCCTACCTTTGATCGATGTTCGACAATGAAGTCACTGAAAAGAAGATGTTGTCATCGATGTTCATCACCTCTGCCGTACAATTCCAATCCCACGCTGTGTCGGCTATGGAAGATGCTCCATGTCGGTAGGTTCCCGCGGAATAAGTTCGAAGAGGATCATTGCCTGTGTTTTTCGTAGGAAGAACGTGTTCTTAATTCTTGTTTCTTAACTGGTAGATGGGGTTCATCATTGGAGAATTATAATCTTCCCAAGCTCTCCTCTCCCCAATATTCCACCCAAAAGAAAAATTGAATAGAAATCCCCCCTCCAAATAATAGTTTGTCTATTATTTTAAATTTTCAGGTTTAAAATTAAAAATGATGAATTAATTAACTTAGATCCCCCTTAGTTAATTCATGAGTGTTGGCACAAATTAATTATAGGAGTTGGCTCCATTAAAATGGAGAGGCGGTGGCACCATTAATTGGGGAGTAGAGGATGTTTTAACCCCAGGTGGTCCCCACCACATTAAACATGTAGAAGAGGTTTAGAGGTTGGGTGGTCCCCACCTCCATAACCTCTCATGAGAGGTTATTGTGTGGTGGTCTAACCTCCAACTTCCAACCTCCACAAGGCAGTTATATATCCAGAAGGACACACCTTCAAACTCCCACATGGAAGCTCAAATAAAAATAAAGTGAAGCTCATTTTTTTTATTATTCTCCACGAAAACCCAAAGACTAACTTATCTTCTCGACTCACTGTCATCGATGTGAAATTCTCCTTAAGAGAATATCGGCGCTGCAAGTTCAACGGTGCCCTCAGATTTCAATTCCACGCACTGGTTCAAATGTTATAAAAAACATTCTCATACATTTACTGAAAGTACATGAACAAAACTTCAAAAATTTATTCTAGGAACACAGGGCCACGGAATCACACACCATCAAAATTCACAGACTCGTTAAACTATTATTTATTTAAAAAAATCCATGGAAATTATGGTTCTTTACATTCTCCCCACCTTAGGGCTTCACGTCCTCGTAATCTAAACTCGAACTATTGGAACAAGTGAAGGTACTGACCACGCATCTGAGCCTCCTGCTCCCATGTTCTCTCCTCGAAGTTCTCGTGCTGCCAGTGAATGCACAAGGGAGGTATCAAACATCCACATAGGACCCGCTCCTATTGATCCTCAATCTCAACTGGAAGCTCCGTAAAATGTCACCCCTTCGTCTACGTCCAGATCTCCATGGTAGATGATGTGAGAAGGGTTGTGAACGTATCTCCTCATCTATGATATGTGGAAGTCATTGTGAACCCGGTGTAGCTAAGGTAGAAGAGCTATGCGGTAAGACACCTCGCCTACTCTACTGAGGACCTGGAATGGTCTGATGAACCTTAGAGATAACTTTCCACCTTGGGAAAATCTCTGTAGACCTCATCGAGGTGAGACACATAGAATGACATGGTCACCATTCTAGAACACCAAAGGTCTTTGTATCATGTCATCATACGACTTATGTATGCTCTGTGTAGTATTCATCTGCTCCTGGACGATTTTCACCATCTCCATGGTAGCTCGTACTATCTCTGGTCCCACTAGTGCTGACTCCCCAGGGTTAATCCAGCACAAGGGTGATCTGCAAGGTTGCCCGTACAACGCCTCTAAAGGTTCCATCCCTATGGTGGAGTGATATCTGTTTTTATATGAAAACTCCACCAAAGGTAGTTGATCCTCCCAGCTATGACTAAAGTTGAGGACACAATCATAGAGCATTTCCTAGGGGGTATGAATGGTTCGCTCAGTCTAACTATCCATCTAAAGATGGACGACGATGCTCAAACGAAGAAGCACCCCAAAAGCCTCCTGAAACCCCTTCTATATCCATGAAGTAAACCATGTGTCACGATCAGAGACAATAAAATAAGGTACTCCATGTAGCGACACAATATCTTTCATGTAGAGGCCTCCCAGGATCTCTACTGAACCCTGATATCTGATTGGTAGGAAGTGGGCCGACATGGTGAGTCGATCAACGATCATCCAAATCGAGTCATGACCCCTAGATGTTCATGGAATACCCGTCACGAAGTCCATGAATATCCCATCCCACTTCCACTATGGGACCTCTAAAGGATGAACCAACCCTTCTGGTACCGAGAGCTCTACCTTCATTTGCTAACAAGTGAGGAATCAAAAGACAAACTCTGCTATTACCTTCATCATACCTGGTCACCAGTGTTGTCATCGAAGGTCTCGGTACATCATCGCCACTCATGGATATTCCTCTAGAGGGGATGGGTGGACCTCCCTCAACACTTTCTTCTTATGTGACACTGATACCATAGTGCATCCTTTGAAGAGGATGATGTTCTCCCCACCTTCACAAAAACCATCAGGTGCTTACCCTATAGATATTTGAGCATATCGTGTCTCGCAGTCAGTGTCCCCTTGTTGTGCCTCTCTGACTCATTGAAGAAGTGGGGGAGTGACTGTATGAGACTGAAGGAAGGCTTCCCCATCTCAATCCACAAAGGATATCTGTAAAGTAGCCAGCTGCTCTGTCGCATCGCCTAACACTTGTATACCAGACCTCCTACTGAGTGCATCTACATCAACAATCCCCTTCCTAAAAGTATAGACGATCTCGAAATCGTAGCCTTGGAGGAACTCAAGACAACATCGTTTTCTCAGGTTCAATTCCTTCTAAGAGAAGATATAACTGAGACTCTTGTGATCAGAGTACACTATAAAACACTCACCCATCAGATAGTGTCACCACATCTTCAAGGAGAAGACCACTGCTACTAATTCCAGGTCATGGGAACTGTGTTCTTCTTGTGATGTCTCAACTACTGAGAACCATACATGATAATTGAATGCTCCTACATCAGGACACACCCGAGTCTGGTCCCTGATGCGTCTTAGTAAACTATGTACCCTATGATTTCCTCCAGAAGCCTCATGATGGGGGAAATATTCAGCCTCTTTCTCAGCTTCTGAAAGCTCTGTTGGCATCTCTCTGACCACACGAATGTTTTCCCCTTAATCTTTAAGGCTGATAGTGGTGCTGCAACTCTGGAGAAGTCTAAAACGAACCTCCAGTAGTAACCATCCAAACCCAAGAAACTTCGTACCTCCTTCAAACTCTTGGATGGCTCCCAAGAAATTACTGCCTCATTCATCACTCGATCCACTGCAACTCTAGCCTCAGAAATGACATGTCCCAAAAAATGAACCTCTCAGATTTAGAACTGGCACTTTGAGAGCTTATCATAAAGCTGGTGCTCTCGGAGTGTGTCTAAAAATACCTGAAAATTGTAGGCATGCTCCTCCTCAGTAGTCGAGTAGATCATAATGTCATTAATGAAGACAATGATAAAGAGATCGAGGTATAACTGGAAAATCCTATTCATGAGTCCCATGAACACTTCTGGAGCATTGGTTATGCCGAATGGTATAACCAATAACTTGTAGTGGTTGTACTGACATCTGAAATCTGTCTTCTGTACATCCTCATCTCAAACTCTCAACTAGTTATAGCATGATCTAAGGTCTATCTTCAAGAACCACCGAGATCCCTTCAACTAATCAAAGTTGTCGTCAATCATCGGGAGTGGTTACTTGTTCTTCACGATCACCTAGTTTAGGCGATGGTAGTCGACACAATGCCTCAAGCTCCCATATGCGTTTTTGGATAATAGAATCCAGGCTTCCCAGGGAGAAACACTAGGCTGGATGAATACCTGCTCCTACAAGTCCTCTAGCTGTACACGCAGCTCGTGAAGCTCTGAAGGAGCCATCTGATATGCTGGTGTAGATATTGGTGTCATCCCGGGTTATAGGTCAATGTAGAAGTCCACATATCTACATGGAGGTAGACATGGGACATCATTAGGGAGAACACCCGTGTACTGGTCCACCACTACTGGATAGTTCGGTCTCTCCACATCAACTACTCTGAGGGTAAGGTGGGACAACTGATGAGTGATTGGCTGCACCCTCCTCCGAGTAAGTCTGTCATGTGCTGCAATGGCTCCCTTCTCACTGGTGAGGGTAAACTTGGTCCCATCAGTGCTAACACACCGCACTTTGCACCTAATACGGTGGATCTGAACATGGTTTATAGATAACTAGTCTATAATCAAGATGACATCGTAAGGCCTTGAAGCTTCTATGAGGAGATCACAGTTCAAGCTCCTACCTCCTAGATTAATCCCACACTGCCGACACCAGTGTGTAATCGTCAAGTCATCTCTAGTAGGAGTATCTAGCCGTATGGATCGAGCCAATGACTCTATCGAAATCTCCGATATTTGAATGAGGGCAGTGGAAATGAAAGAGTGACTGGTACCTGTGTCTATAAGAACTACAGGTAAGGTGTAGTAGACATAGATCATACCTCAAATTATCTTCGAAGCACTATGGTCGTATGCTTCGACTACCTGATGTTGCGATCTTGCTTTTCCACTTGCTACCTGCAGTCGGGGTGGACGTCCTTGTGGTGGTGGAGGTAATAAATCGAAACATTGCGCACTCTCAGATGCTCGACCAAAACCTCGGCCACATCCACCTGCTCCATGTAGACCACCTCGATCAAATATACGTCTCCACCTGGAAGGTCCTTCAACCATCTACGGATTCTCCAAATAGTGGGTCAGACAGTCACGAGCCTGGTGACCCAGGCCTCCACATGAGTAACACCATACTCTCCTGGAATGTATGCCTCTTCCCCTGGTTCCCTGCACAACTGATTCTAAGTCATGCGGTCATCCACCCGTGGGTCTGGTCCTCTTGGACTGTTGCGACATATGTCTACTGTCAGCTGCATAAGACTCCGCTGCATGTTGACTTGTGGTGGGTCTCGCTGCTAGAGACTGATCAAAAAGGAAACTCTCCACTATGATGGATCACTCCAACAACCATGTTTGTGTCGGGATACTAAGGGAGGTCATCGAATCCCTAATATCTCTCCTGAGCCCCTTATCGATGGTTCAGGCCTTGAAGAAAGGGTCTTGCACCATATTTGTTGAGTAGTGTGAGAGGTCGGTGAACCTCGCTGAGTACTGTGACACCATCATGCTACCTTGCTGCTGATGAAGTAGCTCATGTATCCGTACTACACGTAAGGTGGCTGGGACAAACTCCTCGTGAAACAGGCTCTCGATGTTTTCTAATATTAGTTCCTCCTCGTCATGCACCTGGAGAATCCGGCACCACTATCTACCTGCTACTTCTTGTAAATGTATGTCTGCAAGAATCACCATGAAGTCAGCTGGTGTCCCTACATGTCGGAAAAATCTCACCACAGCCTCCTGCCAATCCTCAAATGTATGTGGGTCTGTCTCTCCTCTAAACCTGAGTGGCCTCTGTCACTGAAACTCATGCTATGAGTTTAAGCGGCATGCATCATCTACTACTGGGGCTGGTGGCATTGGTGGTCCAACAGAATGTGGTGTTGCTGGTGTTTATTCTTGTAAAGGGTCCTGATCCAAAGTCTCGTTGATTAGTGGGCTATCTGTGTGAACAAATCTTGGGACTCTCGCTGTTCGTCTATGGGGTCATCCTAAAAAAAGAAGATGTGACACGATCAAAAGATTATACATGTTGAGCTGACCTGGTTGAGATGACATAATGAAAAGGTTTGAAAACACACACCCAATCAGTGTTTTCGTGCACTGATTCGGAAATCAGAAGTCAGGGCCCTGGTGTATGGATATGTCGGCTGCCGCACCAACACTGGTCTCCCTAAACTGGAAACCACAGCAATTACCCTAAACACTATTGCATCACAGAAAATATCATAGTCTTATGTTCTGTGGTAGAACTGACTCCTCTGATGCCAATTTGTCACGACCCATCTCTCGGGGCCCAGGTCGTGACTACCCCATGCCCGCCCTCCATAGGCCCGGGGCTGGTGACTAGCACCGAAGGTGTAAATCCCTAAAACTGGGAAGAAATTACCTTTATAATGAGTAAAACACACACAACCAAGTACAAGCTAAAATAAAAACACTATGTAAAACTGTATAAAAATGTGTACTGAAAAAAATGGGCTGGAATACAAGCCAAAAACAAAAGTAGAAGTACAACATAAAAAATGTAAAACAGCTACTGGGTCATCCTCTAGGGATTCCTACCTGAAGGTTAGGTACATATAACATCCTCACCACTCCACGTTTGTCCATCTTCTCCATATACCAACTCGTCATACGGTCCTCCTTCGTGTATCATCCAATCCCGCCACTCTGATCCTCAGTCAGCATTGTCCGTCCTCTGCAACCAACACAAAGAGGTTCTGGCATAACCTGTGTAGGTGTGAGTATAATGATATTCAGTAGGGACCCTAAGACCCTCAATGTCTCACAAATACAACAAGGATAAACCACAAAGTATGAATTCAAAAGATAACCTCGCTTAGGTATATTCCCATACATATACCTATGTTATCAAGTAATCCATCTCAATCATGAGGAAAACACAAAAGTTACTAACTCAACTCAAACCAAGGTTTTATTCTAGGGATAGTATTAAATAACATCCACAGTCATATTTTTGAAACCTTGGCTTTTGGAGAACTCCTCCTCTATCGAGTATAGTGGGTCTGCCACAACACCAAGGTGCTTCCCACTAACCTTGCCTGCTGAGGTAGTCCTCCTGTTCAGTATCGTGGGTCTTCTGCATCACACAGAGGCACTCTCCACCATGGGTTAGCTGCGTCACACAGAGGCACCCCCGGCTCATAGCCTACGGATGTACTCCTCTTGTCAAGTACCATGGGTCTGCTACGTCACACAGAGGCACTCCCCACTCTGGGTCTTCCACGTCACCAAGGTGCTCCACACTGGGATAGTCGAGTCACTCCAAGTCGAATCGGTCATCATTTGTCAGGTCTCAGCCAGCTACTAGGTCTCTGCCCTAGGAATGCTCGTCTCCAGGAGTATTCGCTCGACGAACTACTATTTGATACTCCAACTATCATGAAGTACCATGAATAAGTATTCCAAAGGTACGCCACGTCATAGGGGTCTCAATACAACAAACAGTGCGTCAATCGGACACCTGGTCTGTGAGTTATTAGACTTTTAGACCTAGGGCCCGGTTGGATTCGTGCAGGATCCAACATGACCTTATCTCAACATTACCTTGAACTCTAGTTGTGTATACTAAAAGGGACCGTCACAATATAAGAATACCAGCGACGCTGACGGTTCTTCAAATGGATGTCTGGTTCCAATGGTAAGTCCAAAGAATGTAAAGTGGTCGGTAGTGGGCCTGGGTCCTGTCCGACCCGGTCGGATCAATTCGACCCAACCAAGTATGTGATGAACCGTCCTGGGTCAACCCTGTCATACCTGTTGGGTCAGGGCTGGCCCATTGGGTGGGCCATCATGTTAGTTTCGGCCCGGCCCACTCGGCCCAGCCTAGTAGGCCGCATGTGTTGTTTGGCCCGGGCTCGGTGCGAGTTCGGCCCAAAGCGTCGCGAGGGAACGACCTGAAACAGCTTGGTCTGAAGGGAATGGATGATATGGTTCGGCCCTAGAACTGCGAGGGGGACACGAGCCGGATCAAGAGGTCGGTGCAGCCAGTGTGCCAGTTCTGTCGGTTGGCGACCGGTCAAGCCGGCAGGCATCCAGGCAGGGCACCAGGCGGGCCGATGGGTGGCCTTGCAGGGCGCGACACGGCGGGTGGTCGGGAAGGGTGCAGCCAGTGTGGGCCGGTGGGTTCGGCTGGGGTGCATGAGAGGCCGATGGAGGTCGAGTGCCGGGTGGCACGGGCTAGCGGCGGTGCGGCCGGGGTGGTCGGTCGGTGGGCCGTGATTCATCCTGGAGCACCATAGCACCATAGGGGTGGCACGGTTTGTGGAGGCCGCAGGTAGCGTGACCTTTGTCGTCGTTGCCTTCGTCGTTCTGTCGCCTCATCACCATGCCGAAGATCGTCAAAGACAAGAATGACGGAGGGTTCCTCCCATGTTGGTTTGGCCCGCACCCTCCGCGTTTAGGGTGGTATCATTTGGCTCATCAAGAAGTAAGAAGATGAACAACAACTCACCCGCAAACAATTCCTTCCCAACCGTTTATGAAGATTCAAGGAATGAATCAACATGTAACAACCCCCTAACATTGATTGATGTTTGATGATGAAGTAACAAAAAGAAGACTGTGTTTTCTCCGTTCATCACATCCCGGACATTTCAAATCCCATGTTGCGTCGGCTAGGGGAGACGCCCCACGTCGGTAGGTGCCCGAGGAAGATGTTCGAAGAGGATCGTTGTCGACCTTGTTCATAGGAAGAATGCATTCTTCATTCATCGTAAATCATTTAGAGATGAGGTTCTCCGTTGGATAATTCTAATCCTCCCAATCTCTCCTCTCCCCAATATTCCACCCATAATCAAAAGGTAATAGAAATCCCCCCACCAAATAATATTTTGTCTGCTATTTTAGATTATTGGGTTTAAATTTTAAAATGATGATTTAGTTTACCTGGCTCCCCCTTAATTAATTCGTGAGTGTTAGCACAAATTAATTAGGGGAGTTGTCTCCATTAAGGTGGAGGGGTGGTGGCACCATTAAGTGGGGAGTTGAGGAGGTTTTAACCTTGGGTTTTCCCCACAACATTAAACAAATAGATGACGTTTAGACCTCAAGTGGGCCCCACCATCATAACGTCTCATGAGAGGTTATGGTGTGGTGGTCCACCTCCATCTTCCAACCTCCACAAGGAGGTTATAGTTCTAATGGGTCCCACATCCAAACTCACACATGGTGGCTGAAATGAAAATAAATTGATGGTCACACTATTTTATTATTCTCCACAAAAACTCAGAAACTAACTTATCTTCTCGACTCACTGTCGTTGAAGTGAAAGTCTCTTTAAGCGAATACCGGTGTTGCGAGTTCAACAGTTCCCTCAGATTTTAATTCCGATCACATGGTCAAATATTAATAAAACACACTCGTACATTTACTAAACGTACCTGAACAAAACATCTGAAATTGATTTCGGGCACACCGAGCCTCAGAATCATGTTCCATCAAAATTCGAGGACTTGTAAAATTCTTATGTGTTTAAAAAAATATCCACGGAAATTCTGGGACATTACAAAGTTACCGAAATAATGATAATGGAAATGTATCCACTATATAAATATATTTCTCATACAATAAACGATGTGGAAAATTATTTCTCTATGGTGGACATTCAGTCGAGATATAATCAATTCAAGTTGAGGAAGGTTGATATTCTGTAGAATAGATTTTCACTGAGGGTCAAACTCTACGAGTTCATAGTGATGCACTTTGGACTCACTAGTGAACCAAAAATATTCATAGACTTAATGAATATAGTCATTAGATATTACCTAAAAAAATATTATGGTGGTATTTTTCTATGATATTATGATATACTTCAAGAGTATGGAGGAACACAAAGAGAATTTGATTATTATACTAAATACATTTTGTTGAGAAAAACTATATGAAATGTACATTATATGCGTGTTCTAGATGAATGATGTATTATTATTGGGGTATGTTAACACAAGAAAATGAATATATATGGACACTTCTTAATCAAGGGAAATGTATGAGTGGCCAAGACTAGTATATATAAAGCCAATATGTAGTTTCTTTGATCATGTTAGTTATTAATGCAAATTTTTGATGAACTCATCTTGATTGACAAAACACAATAACCAAGAAAACTCATATATTATTAATGTTTATATGGACTTGTGACTATGAATTCTTCTTCAATGTGTTGAAAAAGTTTCTAATCACTTCACCAGTACTCACCATACTAGTATGTGGAAAACTATTTTCAGTATAAAATTTTGTTTCATATAATGGATTAGGTTTGGTAGTAATTTATAATAATAATGTGATAGTATACTCCTCAAGGAGGATGAATTTTGATGAGAAAAATCATCTCACTCATTTGGAAGCATTATACCTATGGGAAGATGTGTGAGATATACAATGATCCTAATAGCCTCAAATATATATTCATATTGAAGGAACATAATTTAAACAAGTGAATATGGTTACAGTTCATCATGTATAATGACTGATAAATATACTAAAATCAGGTTAAGGATATTAAATTGGTATATTTTATTAGGGGAAATGATCCTATAAATTATAAAATTATGTGGATTAAAAAGATTTAAATCTTATTAGGCATCCATAGGATGGACATGTGAATCTTTAATGACCAACCATCATCAATCCTTTCACAAAATGTTATACATCAATCAGTTTAAAAAAAATAACGGTTCATTAATTTATAATGAAGGCGGAAAAAAACAAAAAAGTGAAATATACATAGTTTAAAATTGATGTGGATGGAGTCCTATGTTGGTGTAATGTCTATTTGTACCATTAAATCTGGCGATAATCTATATGGTTCTGAATGATGTGCATATCTCAACCCTCTATATTCACCTGGTGATCAAAAAGATATATCAAGATCCAAAAGAGCATTATTTTTTAGACAATATGAAGATGGATATCACTAAATATAAATCATAGGGTGTGATATGACATCAAGTGATGAATAAAAGAAAAAAGTATAAGGCAATGATACAACCATTAACCACAATAACAAGGAATGGGAATGCGTCAACTTATACATTATCATTGGAATTCCAAATACATCAAGAGAAAGTAATTATATATTGGATGTTTAGGTCATCTTTTAATGATAGTTCACCTTATCAAAAATTTAGATGACTTCTCACAAGTTCATCTTACAAGGATATACATCAGAGAAGTTATGACCCTTCATAGAGTACCATTATCAATTATATTCGAATGATATCTTGGATTTATATCCATGTTATAGAAAAGACATTATCATGATCAAAACACTAAGCTGGGCATCAGAACAAATTATCAACCTCATGATGATGGATAATATGAGAGAACTATTCAGACACTGGCATAAATGCTGAGACAATGTTGTATATAAATACATTGGTGGATGGAATCACCATCTTCTAAAAGTCATGCACTCTTATAATAATTTCTTTCACTCACACACCTAGAAGGCTACATCTGAATCCATTTATATTAAAAATGTATGAAAAATACTTGAAGGGATGAATTAAATGAACATAAATAGCTGAGAACTGAAATGATCGAAGAAATTGTATGAAATATGAAAACCACTATGCAGAACATCTGTGTATCCCAAATTTTATAGAAGATCTATGGAGATAATAATTGACATAAATTAGTCATTGAGTTTGTTTAAAAGAAATTTCTACACATATCATCGTCAAATAAAGTCATTGGATTTGGTAAGAAAGTAAACATAATTACAAGGTACGTCATCCCTTTTGAAAATCATGATCATGTCGTAACTATGACCTATCAACTAGAACTTCCACCAAACATGTCTAAATTACATGATTTATTCCATGTAACAATCCTAAGGAATTACATTCCAAATTTCTCAAATGTATTGAATTATAAGGAGAAGCTGGTGAAGATATTGTACCATTTAGGTAATGTCTGAAAAAACAAGACGACCGACATTGTCAGAGTACTATGAATAAAACATAAATATGAGGAGGAAACATGGGAAGATGAGGAATAATTTAAGGAGAGATACCCTCACATATTTTAATCTGATTTAGTAAAATGTATTTTCTACAGTGTGATTTCAAAGGGGGAATAATATAATAGACTATAATTTTATCAATTAAATTTCTTATCTTATAATTTTATCAGGTTGTATAATGAACATAAATCCCATATTGAACCCAATAAAGACAGAACCCTCTTAAATGAATAATGATATCGATATCCACAAACACACCAATATGAATTCCAAATATTAAAAGAGTATAATAAAAAAAGATAATATTATAATAGCGGGACAAGTTTTGTCTTCTTGATCAGCTAGAATTAACACACTCACTAACAAAGATGTAGAAATAAGACACAATTTTGATAATAAAATATTTACCCAAATGATTATTGTATTATTAATATTGGTAGAAAATATAAATGATTGATGATTCAAAAAAAGGTATTTATAGGATGTAGTAAAACCTTACAACCCTATGAAATCTGATATTTTGAATAGTAATCTGACCATGGGAATAGTAATGTGTCCATTAGGAATATTAATCTAGCAGTTAGAGTAGTAACCTTACCTATGAATGTGTAAATAAAATATTGTTATATTATAAATGAAAATATTTTATATTAATATCATGGAATATGTAAATAAATGTTTTAGAAATGATAAATTAAGTGTCAAAATTTTTATGAAAAATAATTGTTTATTTACATTTTTATAATATATATAAATATTTATAGGAAAATTTATTTTCAAAAAATAGATCCGTAAGTTAAAAATTTTTTATAATAATTATATGAAAATTTTATGTTACAAGAAATTATTTTTCAATTTTCTAGAATATGAGATAAAATACTAAAATTTGAATGTTTCAAAAAATGAATTTTTTAATTAAAAATTTAATTTCTCATATTAATTATTTTTTCCATAAAATAGAAAAAAAATTAAAATATATAAATCAAAAATTATTAGGTTTTTTATTTTATTTTTATACATCTAAAATAGTTGAATTTTCTATGAATTTGGAAAAACATTATTTTACAGTAATTTGTATTAAAAGTAAATGAATCAAAAAAAATTCCTGGTTGATTCTTGGATGATTTATGTACCTATTATATAGAACTATGATTCTCTATTTAAAACTTTTATTCATTGTAATCATCACTATGGACATCTCTAATCGAAAATTACTATCATAATATTAAAATAATAAAGGACACCCCTCTCTTACCCCTTTAAATACCACCCAACACTACCCCTTCTCCACCCACCTATAATGATTTGTAGATTTCCTAAATTATTCCCAATTTCATTATTAAAACTATTACCCATGTCCAATATATATTTGTCTCACCATATGACCAAACCCTTGTTAATTAATAAAGTTGACAAGGAGACAATATTCAAGACGTAAAATCCCCCTTCTTCCTCGTTAAAATTCGTTCTTTGTTCTATCGTTTCCTCACATTACCTATCTAGAATAACATGATAAATATAGTATCATATATATATAATCATGAATTATAATTTTTTCATATTATATACAAAATCATGTATCTTCTCTTTTGCTTTTATCATAAAAAGGAATTCATCATCCCTCATATTAACATTCACTACCTTCATATATGACAATTTTTTGTTTTCCATTACAAACTTAAATGATTATAATAAAACCTTTATAAATATAAAAAATGTTTTAAAAATATGTATTATAAATAGTTTCATGTTTATAAATTAACATTTATCCATAATATTAATATAATAAAATAATAATATTTTGTGATGATTGAAAAATAGCCAATGTAAACAAAAGGTTTATAATTAACATTTTATTAAGTGAATCATGCTCATATCAGAAAAATATGATACATGGGAAAATTTAGAATTTTTTATCTATAATAGTACCATTAAATTATTCTTTTTTATTTTTTCTTCCACTGCATAAGAGCACCCATTTCTAAAATCATAAGAACCGGCCATAAAACCATGAAACAAATTCTCTTAAAATAACGAAATAGGTCATTATATATATCATTTAAATGGAAATAATTGAGCTTAATAAAATTATAATAAATAAAATATATTTTATATGGACTATAAATTAAACTATTAATGAATATAATTATATTATCAATGAAATTATGTGCTAGTGAACAATACATTAAAACATAAGATAAGGGATATCTCCAAGACTCCAATTTTACCATTTGGTTATTATTTCTCTATTTCTTTACCCAAATTTATTTATTAATTTATAATATATATTTCTAATCTATATTTTGTTAATTTGGAGAAAAATTTATGTATTTGAATTAATCATTCTTTTATGAATAATTAAATGTTATAAGTGGATACCATCTCAATTCCACTAGATGAGAAAGCCCAAAAAAGGGAAATTATCAATTTATTTCCAATTTTCATGTATAATCTATAATATATATTAAGACACCATTGTTTAAATAAAATAACTCATTTTATCATGAAAAACTGTCTCAATTCAATTATGGTTATATACATAAAATTATTCCTCTGTCCTCATAGATGAATCCTCAATTTTTTCCTTCAAATCAAATTAATGATTCCCCTTACTAATGTTTATCAATAAACCTTTTCATGTTTTAACATTTCTTATACATCAATAATCAGGACCTATTATTATGTTTTGTTTATAAATGACCAATAAATATTTAAATCCCATATTTCATAGATACCATTTTTATACACCGATAGGTTATGCCTTATGGCATGATTACAAAACCCATTTCCTTCTATAGGTACCACTTATGGGTATTTATTATGTTTGGTTATTTATTTGGAACAAATATTAATGATAATTGGATGATGGTTTTTACTCTGATATCACCCCAATTCATTGGATATTGTTTAGTCTCTTAAGACAACATGTATAGGAATAGGGATTAAACCTCATCCATTATGGTAATTTTTCCACCATGTGATATATTTTTATAATTTATATCCCACTCTTGTTTATGTCATGTTATATATTGATACCAAATTCCAATGTTTCCATGATCATATGGTACCATGATTTATATGTTATTATCCCATATATTTATTCATGTTCTATTCCTTTTTATGTCATCATGTTATCCCATCTATCTCTTATGTGATGTTTTTTTCATATGCTTATTTCCTTGGAAGTATTTTTATCTCAACCCATTATTATATGTTTTTTTTAGTTAACCCTTGAAGATGTATGATCATAATGGATGTTAGGATGTCATTATGAAATATTAATATAAATATGATTTATTCTATTTCCATGTTTTTAATTTTATGTACCTACTCTTCCAAAGCCACATGCGTTATGATCCTTAGTTTGTATTATATGTATAATTATTATTTAATCAATTTAATTATATGTGTCAAAGTCAAGGGATGGTATTATTATCATATCAAAAAATATTAAAATTTATCTACATTCTATACATTTATTCATATTATATTTTTTAAAAAATTAATCCTACACAAAACTCACTGTTGGTTAAAATAGGTACTTAGGAAGGAATCATGCTGACATCGAGATCATTTTACATTCTTATGAATGATTTTTCAATATTATACCAGACCATGAATATTCATAAATTAATGATTTCATTTTTATATACTATTGTTAATAAAATCTCTTCGATATAAATTTCTTGTACCTACAAAAAAATTATTATATGAGTATCATTTTCTCATTCAAATAGTAAGGAATTTTATTTAATATGAACCCAATAAAATGATATATAAAATTACATTTATCATTCTTATTAGTGAATAAATCTAACCAAGATTGAAATACCTGGAAATTACAGTATATTTTAATAATATATAATAAATGAAAAAAAAATATTCCTAAAGACTGTATTAATTTAGTGTATTTGGAAGCATGGAAGAAAATTTCTAACTTTGTGAATGATATTCAACATGTCCCATAATTATATTCCCCTTTTTTCTATCTAAAACATTTCTTTATATCTTAGGGACATAAAAACACAAAAAGTTTGAGCTCAAATGCTCATTAAGGATAATCATGATGAAAATAAATCAAACCATAAACATAAGAATGAAAAAGCATGAACATAAATTTTATTCATCAGAATATTGAGTCATGAAATAAATCTTGGTAGTACATAAGGAATAGATCATAAAATAATTTGAACTATAATAGAATATAATTAGCACAAAACATGTAACTATAGATAAATAATAAGCCCCTAATATGATTTCCATTGTAGCTAAGTTATTGTTACTAAGACCATCATAGTGGACAAAGTCTATTATTGAACTGGGATTACTTTTCGTTCCAGCCATGTATTACTGAACATGATTTTATAACTATTCATTCATTTCTATATCATGACATATAAATTATTACCCAATTCATTGGAGGGAGATATTGGTCTCACTCATCTCATAATTAAATACTTATTACATGTTCCACCAAATCATAAACCATTCATCATTAGAGAACCCTTAAAATAAAATGAGCTTCTTAAACATCATACCATCATAACATAATACATATAAATTATCATTCCATCCTTAACACAATCATATTGTACTAATAAAATGGATAGAAGTAGAACCATAATCAAATAGAATTTTCTTATATTGAAAAATATTTTTATATACTCCATGAACATAATTCCTGAAAAAAATATCATATCTTCTTCAAAAACATTTTATTTTCTCAAAATGAAAATAAAATTTAAATGAAAATAAATTTGTTGAAATTAATCATGAAATTGTGTAGAAGAAGCTTAATGGAAATAATAAGGTAGAAAACCCTAAAAATCCATTCATGACGTATAGGAAAAAAATCATTCTCCACACACATTACTAGAAAAATAAAAAATTACATTATATGGTAATCCAATGAAAGATTCCATCCATTCAATGTAGTATAAGTAAAAAATATGAAAAATTGAATTTAAAATGACATATTAGTATAGTAAAAATTTTATGATTCTTTTTAGAAATCACAGAAATGGATGATAATTATACCCTAGTAAATACTTACGTATAAACCATCCCATTAAAAAATGAGATTTCAAAATTATCCCTTACCTTGTACTTTTTGTTGGTCGAGGGTGTGGTCACCTCCTCTTCTTTGTTTGACTTGAGTTGGATCTCTTGTTATAGATACTAGGTATAGGCTTTTGAAAAACTATAATATAAAGAAGCTAACTAATAATGTTTATAGATGAATTGGGTAGGGGATGGTCATTCTAGAATGCTCAAGGAGGTGTGAAGAAATGTGGGAGGAGATTCCTTTATATAAGAGAGAGCACTACTAACAAAATGGTCTTTATCAGCGCTGATAAAAGGTGGTCCCCTTTATGAATTTTCAAAAAGCGCTGATAAATGCACTGTCTGCAGCAAAAAAAAATCTGCAGTAGCACACCCAAACAGAACCTGCAAATAATTCAACATCTCAATAAGTATACCCATAAAAAATTATCACATAAATCATAATCTAAATACACCAACTATACCCATACACCATTAACACATAATTCTTATGTTAATTAAATACATAAATAATTCTTTTCCGAATTCAAGGGGTTAGGGAGGTTGTTCAGGGGTTTTGGGTGGTTGTCCAAGGCAGGGTAGGGGGTGTCCGGGGGGGATGTGGGTATCTAGGGGGTGGGGTGGTCCAGGAGGTTGGGGGATGTCCATGGAGGGTGGTCGTGTCCAGGGGGTGGGGGTGTCTAGCTGGTGGGGTGGTGTCTAGGAGGGGGTGTCTAGGTGAGGGGGAGGGGCTGTCCAGTGGGGGTGGGCTGCTATCAAGGGTGTCGAGGGGGGGGGGGGGTTCCCGGGGTTGGGTGGGGTGTCTGGGGGTGGGGGCGGTTTGGGGGGTTGGTGGGGCTATCCAAGGGGGGTGGGTGGTGTCTAAGAGGGTGGGATGGGGGAGTCTGGGGTGGTCGGGGTGTCCAGGGGGTGGGGTTGCCCAGGGGGTGGGGGAGGTCCAGGATTTTTGTAGGGCTGTCCAATGGGGGTGGGGTGGTGTCCAAGGAGGGGGGTGTCTAGGTGGGGGGGGGGGGTGTCTATGGGGTGTCCATGGGGGTGGGCTGGTGTCTAGGGTGTCAGGGGGGGATTTCTAGGGGTTGGGGGGATGTCTGGGGGGGGTCTAAGGGATTGGTGGGGTTGTCCAAAGGGGGTGCGATGGTGTTTGGGAGGGTGGTGGTGTTCGTCCATGGGTGGGGGGTGTTCAGGGGGGTTGGGGGTATGCAAGTGGTGGGATGGTGTCAATGAGGGGTGGGGGTGTCATCTAGGGGGGTTGTGGTTGTCCAAGAGGGGTGGGGGTGTCCGGGGGGGGGGGTGGTGGGGATGTCAAAGGTGGGGGGGTGTCCATGGGCATGTCCATGGGGTGGGGAGTCCTAGGGGTTGAGGGGGCTTTCCAGGGGGTGGGGGTGTCCTGAGGGGTGGGGGTGTACAAGGGGTGGGTTGGTGTCCAGGGGGTGGGATGGTGTCCAGGGGGGTGGGGCGGTCCATGGGGTTGGTGGGGTTGACTTATACACGTCACAAAGGACCCATGGATCATTATCATAAACGATCAAGATAATCCGAATGCCTTTGGTCGGATTTCCATAGGTCAGTAGTTTTTTTCACATAAAATTGTGTCCAATTTAAACAAAAGAGAGACCCTTTCAGTTGTACCGGCCACACCGTGCCTTGTATTGAGGTGTGGATGACTTTTACATGTCACAAAGTACCCATGGATCGTTCTCCAAAATGATCAAGACAATCCGAATGTGTTTGGTCTAATTTCTGAAGGTCACTTCAAGTTCTCACAAAAAAATTTGTCCATTTTTTTTTAAAAAAGTGAGATCCTTTGAGTGGTAACAGCCGCATCGTGACATAGATTGTGGTGTGTTTGACTCTAGAACTTTAAAAAGGACCCGTTCATTGTTCTCATAAAGTATCAAGACAATTCTGAATGAGTTTGATCAAATTTCCGTGCGTCAGTTGTTGTTTTCACTTAAAACTTTGTCCATTTTCAACAAAATAGAGACCCTTTGAATGGTACCAGCCACACCATGGCTCAGATTGAGGTGGGGATGAATCTTCCACGTCACAAAGGTCCCATGGATCGTTCTCCTAAAAGATTAAGACAATCTGAATGCGTTTGGTCGAATTTTCGTAGGCCATTTGTTGTTTTCACTTAAAAATGTTTCTATTTTAAACAGAAGAGAGACCCTTTGAGTGGTACCGGCCACACCGTGCCTTGGATTCTGGTGAGGATTACTCGTACATGTCCCCAATGCAAACCTTGGATAATTCTAATAATGTATCATTACAATCCGAATGCATTTTTTTAGATTTCCGTAGGTCAGTTTTTTTTTCACTTAAAACTGTGTCCATTTTAAAGAAAAGAGAGGCCCTTTGAGTCGTACCGGAAACACCATGCCTTGGATTGAGGGAGATATGACTCAAGAACGTCAAAAATGACAATTGGATCGTTCTACTAAAGTTTCAAGACAATACAAATGTTTTTAGTTGGATTTACGTAGGTCATTTGTTGTTTTCACTTAAATATTAGTCCATTTTAAACAGAAGAGAGACCATTTGAGTGGTACCGGCCACACTGTGACTCGTATTTATGAGAGGATGAGTCATACATCTCCCAATGGAACTTTTTATTATTCTACTAATTGATCAAGATCATTTTAATGTGTTTGGTGGAATTTCCGAAGGCCAGTTGTTGTTTTCACTTAAAAATTTGTCCATTATAAACAAAAGTGAGACCCTTTGAGTGGTACTGGCCACACCATGACTTTGATTGAGGTAGGGATGAATCTCTCATGTCAAAAAGGACCCTTGTATCGTTATCGTAAATGATCAAGACAATACAAATGCGTTTGTTTGGATTTCCGTAGGTTAGTTGTTGTTTTCACTTAAAAATTTGTCCATTTTAAACAAAAGAGAGACCCTTTGAGTGGTACCAGCCACACTGTGACTCAAATTGAGGCGGGTATCACTCGTAAACATCACAAAAGACCCATTTATTGTTCTACTAAAATATCAAGACAATCCGAACGCGTTTGTTCAAATTTTCGTAGGAAATTTTTTGTTTTCACTTAAAAAATTGTCCATTTTAAACAAAAGAGAGACCCTTTGAGTGGTACCGGCCACATTGTTCCTCTGATTGAGGTGGGGAATACTCTTACACATCCCCAATGCACCCGTGGATCATTATCGCTAAATATAAAGACAATCCTAATGCGTTTGGGCATATTTCAACTGGTCATTTGTTGTTTTCAATTAAATTTGTATTCATTTTAAATAATAGAGAGACACTTTGAGGGGTACCAGCCAGACTATGCCTCAGATTGAGGTAGGGATGAAGTGTGCATGTCACAAAGGACCCATGGATCGTTCTCCTAATGGATCAACACAATCCGAATGCATTTGTCCATATTTCTTTTGGTCAGTTTTTGTTTTCACTTAATAATTTGTCCATTTTAAACAGAAGAGAGAGCCTTTGAGTGGTACCGGCCACACTGTGCCTTATATTGAGTTGGGTATGACTTGTACACATCAGAAAAGTCATGTGGATTGTTCTCCTAAATAATCAAGACAATATGAATGCGTTTCGTCGAATTTCTGTAGGTCACTTGTTGTTTTCACTTAAAAATTTGTCCATTTTAAACAGAAGAGAGACCGTTTGAGTGGTACCAGCCACATTGTGCCTATAATTGTGAATGGGATGACTCATGCATATCAAAACGGACCTTTTTATTTTTTTCCCTAATTTATAAAGATAACTTGAATGTTTTTGGTCTGATTTCTGTGGGTGAGTTGTTGTTTTCACATAAAAATTTGTCTATTTTAAACAAAATAGAGACATTTTGAGTGGTACTGGCCACATTGTTCCTCGGATTGAGGAGGGGATGACTATTACACATCCCAAAAGATTCTTTTATTGTTCTTCTAAAATATCAAGACAAACCAAATTCATTTGGTCGAATTTTTGTAGGTTAGTTGCTGTTTTCACTTAAAAATAAGTCCATTTTAAATAGAAGGGAGACCCTTTGAGTGGTACTAGCCACACCGTGCCTCATATTGAGGTGGGGATTACTCTTAAACATTCCCAACACACTAGTGGATTGTTATCTTAAATGATTAAGACAATGAAAATGTGTTTGGCCATATTTCCATAGGTCAGTTGTTGTTTTTACTTAAAATTGTGTCCATTTTAAAGAAAAGAGAGACCCTTTGAGTGGTATTGGCCACACCGTGCCTCGGATTGAGTCGGGGATGACTTGGGCATGTCACAAAGGAAATTTGGATCATTCTCTTAAGGATCAAGGAAATCCTAATGCGTTTGGTCAGATTTCTGTAGGTCAGTTGTGGTTTTCAATTTAAAATATGTCCATTTTAAACAGAAGAGAGACCCTTTGGGTGGAATCGGCCACACCGTGCCTCGGATTGAGGCCGGGATGATTTGTACACATCACAATGGACTTGTGGATTATTATCCTAAAATATAAAAACAATCCGACTGCGTTTGGTCAAATTTTCATAGGTGAGTTGTTGTTTTCACTAAAAAATATGTCCATTTTAAACAGAAGAGAGACCATTTGAGTGGTACCAGCCACACCGTGCTTCTGATTGAGGCGATTATTACTCGTACACATTTCAGACACACCCTTGGATCGTTCTCTTAATAGATAAAGAAAATAAGAATGTGTTTGTTCAGATTTATGTGGTCAGTTTTTGTTTTTACTTAAAAATGTGTCCATTTTAAAGAAAAGAGAGACCCTTTGAGTTATACTTGCCACACCGTGCCTTGGATTGAGGTGGGGATGACTCTACCAAGTCAAAAAGGACTCATGGATTTTTATCTTATGGTATCAACACAATCCTAATGTGTTTGGTCAGATTTCCGTAGGTTAGTCGTTGTTTTCACTTAAACATTTATCCATTTTAAACATAAGAGAGACCCTTTGAGTGGTACCGGCCACACTGAGCTTCATATTGATGCAGGGATGACTCTTACACATCAAAAAAAACCCTTGTAACTTTCTCCTAAATGATCAAGACAATCCAAATGCGTTTGGTCAAATTTCTATACGTCAGTTTGTCTTTTCACTTAAAAATTTGTCCATTTTAAATTGAAGAGACGCCCTTTGGGTTGTATCAGCCACACTATGCCATGGATTGAGGTAGGTATGACTTTTTCACGTCACAAAGGACCTTTTGATCGTTATCCCAAAGGATCAAGACAATATGAAAGTATTTGGTCGGATTTCCGTAGGTCAGTTGTTGTTTTTACTTAAAAATTTGTCCATTTTAATGAAAAGAGATATCCTTTGAGTGGTACCGGTCACACCGTGCCTCAGATAGAGGTAGGGATTACTCATACACATCCTCAGTGCAGCCTTGGATCATTCTCTTAAAGGATCAACTCAATACAAATGAGTTTGGTCAGATTTCCGTAGGTGAGTTGTTGTTTTTACTTAAAATTGTGTCCATTTTAATGAATGGAGAGACCCTTTGAGTGGTACTGGCCACACCGTACCATGGATTGAGGCGGGGATGACTGGTACATGTCACAATGGACGCTTGGATTGTTTTCCTAAAGGATGAACATAATTCGAATTCTTTTTTTCAGATTTTCTTAGGTTAGTTGTGGTTTTCACTTAAAAATTTGTCCATTTTAAAGAAAAGGGAGACCCTTTGAGTGGTATCGGCCACACCGTGCCTCAGATTGAGGTGGGGATGACTCGTACATGTCCCCAATGAACTTGTGGATTGTTCTATTAACATATAAATACAATATGAATGTTTTTTATTGGATTTCTATAGCATAGTTGTAGTTTTCATTTAAAATTGTGTCCATTTTAAACAAAATAGAGACCCATTTAGTGGTACTAGTCACACCGTGCCTCAGAATGAGGCGGGGAAGACTCGTTCATGTCCCCAATGCACACTTGGATTGTTCTCTTAAATGATCAACACAATATGAATCTGTTTGGTTTGATTTCCATAGGTAAGTTGTTGTTTTCACTTAAAAATATGTCCATTTTAAAGAAAAGATAGACCCTTTGAGTGGTACCGGCCACACCGTGCCATGTATTGAGGTAGGGATGACTTGTACACATCCCCAACACACCCTTGGATCATTATCTTAAAGTATCAACACAATTAGAATGCGTTTGGTCGAATTTTTGTTGGTCATTTGTTGTTTTCACTTAAAAATATATCCATTTTTAACAAAAGAGAACCCGTTTGAGTGGTTTATCATTGTTGCATGTTGTTGATGATTATCATCTGTTAAAATGGGAAATTGACTCATTGGAGAAAAGACTTTTTATTTAATAGCAATTAAAATATTCATATTAACATTAACATACAACAATGTGTCATCTTTTGATCCCCTAAACCCCTGTAAAAAATGAACGCCAATTGTACACGTCCCCAAGTCATATCCTCATGCTTTTTGTGTAAAATCCATAATCAGGTATGCGCCCACTCGTTTATGAACATATCTATATCATATTGTGAGTATGAGGCTTTTTGGTAGTCAGAGTAGTACTGCAAAATTTAAAAATAATGAATTAATAAATAAAACAAATGAACTAGTTTTTGTTTTTGAAAATACTTCTTTAGGGATGCTTGTTTCTTAATGAAAAACAATCTCCTTCATAAATTTACAAACATTATAACTATAATAATTATCTTTTGTTTGTTTTGGACACTACAAAAAAATTGATTATTAGGAGAGCAAGTAACTTGTGTTGAGATGTGTTTGGATAGTGAAATTTTATTATATATACCCTGATATTTGTCTAGATGTAGTACTTGCTCACCTCCTTATGCCTAACCCCTATCCTCATTTCTTTTTTAGAAGATATTGATACACCGCCCAATCATAACATAATCCTTAGTAAAATATAATATAAATTATATTACTTGATATTTAGACATAAAATGTAGGATGTAGTGTCTTACAGATTCACAAACTCCACCATGTGTTGTCAGTTTGATGGATATCCTTACTTAGAATCCAAAAAATAAATCTTTGGAGTATCCAAGTTCACCGTAATTAGCATCCAATGTATCCTAAAAACAATAAAAGGAATAAATAATAAAATAAGTCAAAATATAATTTATATTATTTAATCGTAGAGTTTTACCCCTGCATGGTTGGTATTAAGAAGGGTCGGTCATCTATAATCTTTCTTTCAAATGTTTTCCTCAAGTTGTTCACTATTTCATTGTTTTTTGATGGCTCTAATTTCATTAGATGTGATGATGTTGTATGAGGAATAACGAGTCCAAATTTTGGCTCATTGGAAAATTCCTTCAACTGTTTTTCATATATACATCTATAAACAATATAAAATGAATTTAGTCATAATTTTTACATTAGATCAGCTTTTATAAAATCAATTCATGGAAATGTACCTCATATATATATTTAAAACTATGAAACCTAGCCAACCATTTTCAAGGATCTCATTTACATTTTTAGCTGCAATGAAATCTTGACTTTCCACGCCGAATATATTCTCTTCGAAAACCACTATTTGACTACTACCAACTCATAGCTTCATATCCACATGAGTCTTCAATGCTAGTAAATGTGGATAGAGAACAGGTGGTGTTATTGTGCTTTCAGTACCTCCTTGGGATTGGTTGTTTGATCCTTTAGATGGTTTTCAGATGACGTTTTTCACCCACTTCCCTTTCTCCATCTATAATAACATTCATTAGTTTAGACCATTTTTTCATTTATTGTTAATGGTTTAGCTCAAAAAAGGAAATAAATACCTCTTTGGCCGTATGTACTCTTACTAGTTGTGACGACCATGCAATGAATGTACCAATATCCTTTTCAACCATATAAATATCATAGTCATCAAATGGAATAGGTATCTCTACATTTGTCTCATGAGCTATAGTAATCGTCACTTTCATATGATCTTTTGGAAGTGGTCTATTATGCAGCATGTCATCTGGGATGTCGAAACCTATAGCCCTCACTAAAATGTGATAGGTGGGTGTTGACATATATAAATTACAATCATTATCACCATTTAGAAGATCAATAATGGAAAAGTATCAGTGTTTTTCAGATTAACATTTCATGGGAACAATTATTTGAATATTGATTACCACGGCTAAGATAGCTCTTTGAGGGGAATGTCTCGACTCAATGTAAGTGGGGGTGTGGAGGGATCTTCGCGAGCTGGCTGTTCCTGAGTTGTTTCTTCTCCTTAATTCCCACCGATAAAAGTTTCTATCAACTCTCCCTGCCATTTCAATCATTCTCCAAGGTTTGCTAGTTTTTCACTCATTTGTTTCAATGTTTCATCTCTATCATCCGTTTTTCTCTTCTCAAAATATACTCCGGGTGTCACCCCAAACCCCGCACCCCTAACACAACCGTATTTTTCTGGCTGTTTCAAAGCCATCGATAGTAGGTCTACGTCCACTATAGGAGTAGCTGATTCTTATGACTGTCTAATATAGAAAAATAACCAATAATTTTTGTGTAATAGCAATTTAAAAAAAATATTTTTATCATCGTGTCATACTTACACAAATTTCCCACACTTTTTTTGTGTTCTCATTTACTAGATTCCCTTACTTAGTCACATGTGCCTCCTTTCAAAGCACATGTCATGGGATGGAAGTGTATTTGGTTTTATACTCATCAATCTACATATATACATATAAATATAATTATGATGTTGTTTGTTGGCACCTAACAATATTACTATAAATATAAAATATGTACCATTTTATTTTCTAGTGATGTGTACCCCATCCTTAATTAAGGATAGGGGTATGTTGGTTTTGATGCACGTTCCTTATTTTATTTACAGAGTTTCTATTTCATAAATGAAATATTGACAATCAAAGTGATGAATACATGTATCCTCAAACAACATATTATCACACACAATGTACCAGAAACTTCTCATCCCCACAACGGCCAATAAATACATCCCATGCTTCTTGGGATATCAGGTGAGCGTAGACAATGGGTGGGTGTAGGTTTATTTTATCATTGAAATCTTTCAGATGACATCTTGTTAAAATAGTGTGAAAACCTCGATGAATCCTTCCTGCAAGCTTTAGTACATAATCCCTGTGTCAATCATCTACTATAAATTTATTCTTCAAGAGATTGAGAAGAGTAAGACATTGTTTCATTATTTTATTTTCTAGTAAATTAATGAAATAAATTCATAATGTTACTGTAATTTCTTCCTAGATCCCAGCCTTCAGCCTGGACACAACATGGTTCCATGAATCTATGTCAATCGGCACACATTGCAGAGTGACAACTCCAATGTAACTACTAAACATAACCTTGTTGGGATTCACATGTTGGCCTCATGCATTCCATCCTATGTCAAATTTGATGTTGTTTCTTTTCTCCTTAAGAACATTGGCTAACACCGTCAAACTACAACACACCTGTGTTTTCTGCGACTTCAATCCTTCATTCCCGACCATTTATCGATATCAAAATCATCTATATATTTTTCTAAAATGGTAGAAATGACATGTGATGATGGTTTTTGGACCACAACACTATGATCCACAGGAACCGCAGCAGCAGGAGCAGCATGAGAATTAGGAGAAGCAGTAGGAGTAGCAATAGGAGTAGCAGCAGCCGCAGCAGCCACAACAGCAGCTTGAGAGACTTGTTCAGCCTCAAGGATAGGAGAACTATAATGTGAAGAATTCATTATCTGCAAAAGTGGTTGAACTGTTAATTTAGATTACATACATTCAGTAATGATAAGATAATAACATGAGATAACAAGATCTATATTACAAAAAAAAATATAACTTGTTTATTGAACTCTTTTTATTTTTTCAAAGGCTGAATTGAGTTGACACCACTATATATTATCCAAATACCTTCATTTTGGTCTTCTATAACATAAAAAACATCATCTACATTGGGACAACGCTAAAATGATTGCGACATACCATGGAAAGGATCGTACTCAACTGAATTTTCATCGGAACCTTTAGTATTTTTGGACCCTAACAGAACAATCGACAACTTCTGGTCTGCGGGATATGGAACATAAAAAACTCGTACCTCTTGTGATGCCATTATAAACTGTTAGTCTTTGTACCCTTATTTATTAATATCCACTTTCACAAATCCCCATTCATCTCTTTTAACAACACTGTTGTTATCAACCCATTTTCATTGAAAAATCGTCAATCGGAATGTCATACAATAAAACTCCCATATTAGAATGTTAATGACAAAGTATGAAATATTTTCATAAATTGGATTTCTGTCCTTATAAAAAGAATCATGCATCACTTCATCCACAGGTGTAACTCCACTATTTTGCATCGTACTATCTTTATCATGTTCATTTGTATAGGATATATAACCATTAATTACATAACCACTTTAATATAATACATACACACATGGTCCAGCGACTAGCCATCAAAGTCGTTCTGAAATTGAATTTGGATTATCATCCAACTACTTAAATATATGGTCCTGAAACCATCCTACAGACTGGTGATTATGTGTATTTGATAACCATTTTTCAGCCCTTGATGGATTCAACTGCCTAAGAATTTTTTTTGTGAGTTTCAATATATGGAGCAACATACCAACTGTTATGCAAAACATTAAGGTGGGCCTGCTCCCGATCGGTAATTCTGGTTGTCACAACATCTCTACCAAAAATTCCCTCACCCTCAATGCGTCCAGTGTAATGAGAATTCGGGAGACCAATTTCTTCCACATCAGATAGTTATGCGGTACAAAATTAAATGACATCCTCAAAAAAAATATCACTCCACTATACAACCATCTTGCCGACTTCAATTTTTGAAATAGCCTTTCAAAATATTTATATACCGTTCAACAGGATACATCCATCTATAGTGCACAGGACCACAAAGTCGAATCTCTCTCATCATGTGAATCGTCAAATGAACCATCATATCTAAGAATGTTGGCATGAAGAAAATTTCTAATTCACATAATATGATGACAATTTCTTTTTCCATAGATGTAAATTTCACTGGGTCTAAAACTTTGCTACATATTGATTTAAATAAGAAACAATGTTTGGTTAATGTATGATGAACAATCTTTGAAAAATGCAACATAAATCTATAAGAAATAGATCATGCATCAAAACATGGCCCTCATGTGATTTCAAACCTTTTAACATCAAATAATTCATTGAAACAATGTTCTTGATATTCGATGAATACCCCAACAAATGATTTACAACATTGACGAAATTGCAAAACTTGTATCTCTCCTCCCTAGAAAGAGTATAAAATGTTGGAGGAAGAAACATTCAATTTTCACCCTTCACGGGAGCCAACTCTTTTCATATTCCCTT
The DNA here is from genome assembly GCA_963277665.1 of Viscum album. Taxonomy (NCBI): domain Eukaryota; kingdom Viridiplantae; phylum Streptophyta; class Magnoliopsida; order Santalales; family Viscaceae; genus Viscum; species Viscum album. The sequence goes on along the minus strand of OY728160.1, from coordinate 240,779,707 downwards.
GTCAAACATGTCCAACCTTGCCTTAATTCCATCCTTTGTTTTTCCTAGGGCATTTATCAACCTTCCGATAACACTATCACATTCATTTTTTTCCACATGCATCACATCAAGAAAATGTCTGACGTACAAATAATTCCAGTATGGAAATTCAAAAAAAAACTGATCACTTTTTTCAACCAATTTTTGTAAGGTTTTTTGAAACTGTTTTACTAAAAATAGTGATCACATCTTTTACTTTCTCAAACAGCTGATCACTTGTTAGTGGAGAAGGTGATGCGCGTTGTTCTGAATGTCCATTTAATGATGTCGTCCAAGATCGGTACTTAATACAACGAGGTAGAAATGTACGATGTCCTAGAAACATAGATTTTGATGAATGTTTCAACCTAATTGATTCTGTATCTTCTTTACACATGGGACACCCTTGAGTTCCTATAATGATATAGCCTAAAAATTTTCCATAAGCAGGGAAATCATTTATTGTCCCATACAACATCACTCTCAACGTGAAGTATTCACTTTTATAAACATCATACAACATAACACTTGAATCCCACAATAACTTAAAATCCATGATATAAGGAGAAAAATAAACATCAATATCATTTCCTGGTTGTTTTGGTCCTGATATATGCATAAATAACATGATGAATTTCCGCTTCATGCATAACCAGGATGGAAAGTTATGATTTACCAACACAACAGTCCATGTACTATGAGTGCTGGTTTGAAAACCAAAAGGATTTACTCCATCTATATATAATGCAAGACCAAGTTTTCCCGGATCTTTTCGAAATCCAGGATACTCAAGATCAATTTTCGTCCATTGAGGAGAGTCAGTCGGATGACGTAATTTCCCATCATTATTTCTTTTATCTACATGCCACGAAAAATGTCTTGTAGTTTCTTCACTACCATATAGATGACTAAACCTTGGAATGGTTGGAAATTACCATACAACTTTCATAGGATTGGATTCATCATTCTTGTAACGAGAATCACCACACTTTGTGAATTCTATAAGTGATTTTTCTCCTTGAAAAACAATATGTAGTATTTCAGGTAGGCATGTATTCTTTCAGAAATCATATCCATCGTGTGTAGCATTCGTTTAGCTACATATGTTCGGCTTGGGTGCTCATTATCTTCAAGGAGCATGTCATTCAAGAGATCAAGTAGTTTCGTAAAACTGACATCACTCCATCCATTGCCTGCTTTCAATTTATACAACTTCAGTACAGCTGACAATGTTGTATACTTGGTGCAACCTGCATACAATTATGTCTTTGCACAACACTTTAACTTCTCAAACAATTTTGAGCAATCACGGAGTTCATATTCAATTTATTTGTCTTTTCCTCAATATGATCTTCATCATCATTGACATTTGTAATCACATCCTCCATACGGTCTTCTGCATTATCCATATTGTTATTCATATATGATGATCCATAAAACGCAGTTTTATCCCCGCCAGTAGCTACATTCTCTTTTTCTCTGTGTTTATTCCAACATTTATAACTCCGATCTATTCCGTGACATATCAAATGTTCTCCCAACTCCTCTGGAGTAAGAAGTCTAGAATAACAACAATGTAAACACGAACGAAGGATTTTATAAGGAGTATTTGCATGATACTTTGCAAATTTGATGAACTCTTTCACTCCGTTCTCGTACTCTATTGTCAAAAGATTAACATCAATCATATATTTATTCATCTTTATCCTATTTGAATCTCAAATATTAGTATTTATGGGTCATGTACACGAAACAAGACTTCCAAATATAGTAGAAGAGAACCACTTACTTATAAAAATAGAGATTAATAGAGCGTAACCATTAGTATTTATTCATATTCATTAAATATAATTAATTTAGATACATTATAGTTTCCTCAAATCACCACAGTCCAAACACAAGAATAATCAATAATGATACCTCTACCACTCCTAGGTCTCTTCCCTACATTAAATATCATCAGGCCTAAATACCCATATATCCACACATATACATGTCACAAACACATAAAAAACTATATCCACATCAGAACCAAAGTACAAATATGGATTTCAATCAGGTTACACTACTCAAGTGGTGGTTTGTAATAAATAATAAGAAAATATAATAAGTATATAGTCACACATAAATCTCAATCTGGTGTTAATAATCCAATAAACCCAAGGTATCATTCCATCTCTTAGAATACTCTTACAGAGCCCATATGCAATAGTAGTCCTAGGTGGTGAAGGTTCCTGAGAAGGAAGGGGCGAACACGCACCTATTGGGGTTCGAGGTCAGGTCATTGATGTTGAAGGTGGACTGATACTCTTATAAGGGTTCATTCTATATTTCAAAAACCATGTCCTTGTAGCCTATGATGTTAACCCACTGCTGGTGGAAGTGAAAACGTTCTTGATGATCATTCCAAGAAGAAATGGAAACCAAGAGGGGGTAGTGGTTCAAAAAACCTCACGTAATATGAAAAAACATGGTATTTGAGAATTGGTTAGTGGCTTTCATGTTGGATAGACACCTATCCAATAGACTCCACAAGTGGTGATGGCCCCTGCAGTTGTTTCACCAGGTGAAACTATCACCGGAGAAGCTGAGATCAATGAGGCCCTTCCCAACCAGGAAATGAACAAACTCTACGATGGAATTCCTCTGGAATGGGCCACTAACATTCCTTCCCTTTGTGTTGGAAATGAAATTAAAGCCACCCCTAACAGACAATGGATGGTAGCTGAGATAGATGGTATTTTTTCACTCTATAGAGATTCCCATTGAAGAGGGTCGTAGCTTCCAAAAACAAAAGTCATATGGAAGGAGGTGTCACCGTTGGACACCTTGGTAGTGATGACTTGTGTAGATACCCGAAGCTTGACGTACATGGACATTACATTACATTTGTGGAATACTTAGTACATAACAAAAACACACACAAGGATCGTAATAGTTTAGTGTCTTTGGAAACTCAGAATATAATCTTCTAATCGTGGTGAAAGATCTTCAACATCTCCCATAAAGATCTTCCTTTTTTTAAACTAAAACCTTTCATTATATCCTGGGGAAAGGAAAACATAAAAGGGTGAGCTCAGATGCTCAGTAAGGGTAAACAAAAGAAATATCAATCACATCATATTCATAAGAACATAACATTTTGGAAATCTTAACCCGCAAAAGAGAGCATAATTTAATAACATGGGATAAATAATAGTAGTGAAATGAAATCCCAATAATCATAACATAAAACATGAAACTTTGTGGAATACACACATAATCATAGAGAATCATATCTTATTAGTCAAGAATCATTTCCAAGACTATCTTAGTGGACAAATTTCATTTCTGAACCGAGTCACCCTCGTTTCAGTCCTGTTTCACTGAACCGGTATAACCTACCATTCCAGCCATGTCTATCTCATGAGATATAAAATCTTTACCCAATGCATTAGAGGGAGATGTAGGTCCCACCCATCTCATAATGATACCATTCTTATGTGTTCCACAAAATCATAAATCATACATCATTGCATAACCCATGTTATAAAAATGGGATTCTTAAACAACATGACATCATAAATCAATTCATATAAGATAATGGGATTCATAAAAATAATTCCATCACAACATAATCAAATCAATGTAATAATAGAGATAGAAACAGAATCCTTTATTATCTTAGATGGAAAATAATTTTGATAAAACACTTGAACTTCTTTCTTGAGGAAAATATCCTTTCTACTTCAAAAACACTTTTCCTTTCTTAAAATGTCATACAATTTTAAACTAAAAGAAGTTGATTAAAAATAAACTTGAAAACTTGTAAAGGAATCTTTTTGGAAATAATGATTTAAAAAAATCTATGCATGCTGTATAAGTTAAAAAAACATTCTTCATACTTTTTTGGAAAAGTCAAAAAGTACCTCGTACGAAAAACGACAAAAGACTCCTTTCATATCCTTTACTAAAAACTCACCGAAGGGTAAAATTGGATTTAAAAAATTTTAGGTGGATGGAAATAATATTATATATTGAGGAAACATGGATGTGGATGATAAAATACACCCCAGTAAATGCCAAAGTATAAACAATCTCAGATAAAAATGAGATTGTGATATTTCCCTTACCTTATGTACGATATGATTTGTACGTATCTGAACCTCCTATATAATGATTTAAATAATGTCATTAACATATTACAGAATCATATTAATTGTTATGATATCATATATGGTTCACTTATGACTTTATATTACCCATTTTTTTGTAAATTCCATGTTAAAGAAGCGTTTTGGGTAAAATCGTTTCATTTATCGTAGGTGTTTGGACTTGTTGTTCTTGACATTATTATTACTTATATCATGATTTACTTACTTCCAGAATATAAAATATGATTTATATATCATATATATTCAGTATATATATATATATATATAATAGATAGATAAATCAAATGAAACACACCGTTCATGGAGACGGTAGTCCGTACGTACGCATGAACGTTGTTTGCCTTTCCTTATTGTCTTGAATGGAAGTAAGTAGATGACATATATATATACATAAATACAGTAGATTTAACATGTCATATATTTCATTATTATTCATTATATATACTTTATAATAATTCTAGAATGGTTAACATGGATAATGAATCTCATCGCGTCGTGGAGACGGTTGTCCGTATGTACGCACGAGTGATTATATCATACCCATGGTCGTGGAATTGTGTTGAATTGTATGTATAATATTTCAGTATCAATATCAATCTATAATAATAATATATAGTTACTCATTACACCATTATACCCATCCAATTAATGTGGTGGCGGAAAATAGATTACACCACGGCGTGGAGACGGTATTCCGTACGTACGCACGCGCGGTGATTTCCTTTTTCCGTAGGATGGATAGAACGTTAATTAGAGTTGTTTCATATTTATAATAACATATCAGTATATAAGAAATACTTATTTTATTACTTTATCATGAAACAACTAAATAAGAATATGTTGAAGAAGAAAGAAATTGAAAAAGATCGGTAATGAATATTTCCTCTTTTTGACGCGCCTTCACTTAACCTCCACTTAAAGAACTAAGGATGGTCTTTGAAGAAGACCAGGACCTCTAGGATGATACCAGGGAAGTGTAGAAGTGATTTTTTCATGGGTTTTACGTGCTTGAATTCTCAAATTGGTGTGAGAAGGAGAGGGATGAGGTGCCCTTTTATAAGGGAGGAGAGGGGCACCTTTGGGAAAACTAAAAATATTATTTTATTATAAAGTCAAGTTCGGTTTTAAATAGCTCCAAATTGATATATTTAGAAGCTAAGGTGGGGATGGGTCGAAATAATCTCATCAAATAGAATTTAGAAAAGTTTAGTTATCAATTATAATGTTATCATTTAGATTTAACTTTAAGTTAGATAATTTAACTTTTACTGTGTCTTCTTGTTTTCTTAAACTATATGGTTAATAAACATAATATATCAAGACAAACGAACCCAAAGTTGTTTATTATTAATATATATAATCTTATATAAGTAATTTGGCAGAACGTTATATTTTTAGGAATAAAATAACAATTAATAATATAATATTTGTTTTAAAAACTAATTTATGTCAATTTTGACACTATTTGGTACATGTTTTTTATGAAATTCATAACAGAATGATAAGTTCTAAACAAGTTACTTAAATCAACAATAAAATATCATATTAACCTAGAAAATTAGTTTAAGTCATAAAAAGTCTCAAATTACATTTATTTGGGAATTTATTACATCAATTATGTCAATATTTCATTAGTGAGACAATTACTGCATCATCATTGTGTCATAATAAATGATAATTATTTAATCCCTAAAAATTCTAAATAAATTCCAATGATGTAAATAATTGTATTAGATTTCTGGAGACAATTAATTTTCTATGTTTCATGAAGTTTATCACTATATTAAAATAATTATACTTATAAGATTTAAGAAAGTGACATGTTGTCACATTCTTTGGTTTTAATAATAATTAAATTATTTTCATGGACAAAAGACCATAAAATGAATATAATCCAACCCATAGGTTATATGGGTATACTTTTAGCCATCCAATAGGATTTTTCCAAGTGTTAGCGTAATTTTATAATCTTATATTTACCCTTAATTACCTGATTTACCTTTAACTATAGTAAATAAAATTATCGTAGTTACTATTCACAATGCCCAAAAATAAAAAGTAGCTAATTAACATAATTTGGACACACTGATTCAAAATATGGAATTCATTTTTCCAAATTCAATACACAAAAGATGCAGAAATTAAATTAAAATTAATCCCATTGTCGAAAGAAAACGGGTTTTTCTTTAAAACATTGCAAAAGATTGAATTGTTTTAACCTACTAATTCAAGGTAAAATAAATGCTAATGACATAAATTATATTAAATGGTAAAAATATATTCTATTTATACTTTAAAACCATTGAATATTACAATTTATCCACATAAGATATTACGATGAAAAAAGTTGTTTTTAATTAAAATATAGCGTGTTTTTACTATTCATTAAAATATGAATGTTATCGGAAAAATATCAAAATTTTATCTAATGTAAATTTTTATATCCTGATTCAAAAGAAGAATTTTATTTTGTCAAATTGAACATATAAACAAGTCAAAAACTAGTTTTAATGTGGGTGCGCCATCAAAAGGCGGCAAAACTGCATTTTTTTAAAAATACTTATTTTACCCGAAAAAATTATTTTGTTCATATACCATGTTCTAGAAAATGTGTAAGATGAATAATAATGTTATAAAATTCAATATTTAGTTAATAATATTCATAACGGCTAGTTCATGACAATATTATAATAATATATCGTTGTTTATTAAAACCTGGTATTGCGTACAACACACGCTATCGAGGAAGGTCGTGATTGCGTGTAATGCAAGTCACGTCAGGGTTGCGTGTTGTGAAAGAATCCTTCGTTGTTTCGTATAACAGAATCCAACCATATTTCATTTATACATTTAATATATATATATATATATATATACTCAATGTTGCGTAGAATAACTATTATCAAAATTGTGTGTAACACGATCCAAGAATAGTGTTGCGTATACTGCAAGCTAATACGGTATTGCGTATAGCGCAAGGTAATCTTGGTGCTGAATACAACACAAGAAATTAATGAAACTAAAAGAATATTTTTCATAAAATCTCAGGGTGTTACATTCTACCCCCCTTAAAATCAATTTCGCCCTCGAAATTCATCGGGGTTATAAATGGTTTACTACTCGAATGTTTGTTTAATAGAAACCCACATCATAAAAAGGAATAACAAAATATGGCTTTAAAAAACTAATGTATGAAATGTAACGGTTACCCAAATTAACTCATCACTGGGTTTCCACGTAGGAGAACATAGGTGAAAATGTGGATATGGAATAAAAATCTAACCATCACATTCTGATGGAGAGTGGTAGAGAACATGGCTTTGAAGAAGCCAACAATCGCAAAGACATAAATTTGTGATGATCTAGGGTACCATCTGATTCATCAGATATAAGATCACTAGGGCAATATTTTTGGTTTTCAATATCATTTCCCTAAAGTTGAAAAATTTGAATTAGAAGAAATATTTACTTGATTTTGGTACAATCTCACTGTTTTTCATGCTTTGAACAATTCCCACTTCATCTCTTAAAGAAATGAAGTTGAATTTGTTATTCATGAAGTGTTAACAGATCATGTAATAGAATAATGGGACTTTCCATCGGTTTCAAACAAAAGTTTAGCAATACTTATCGAATATACATAAGTCCATCATTGGTGAGGTTAATCATATACGATTCCAAAAATGAACTTATACTTCATATATCATACTGGTTAATAAAATAAAACTAGTTTCTACTAACTAGGGACTTTCTGTAGGCCAGTGGTATGCGATAAAGGCCCGTCGCACTTTAGTTGTGGGTTCGATTCCCACATCCTTGGCCGACGCGATGGGTTGTCGCACATCCTGCAGGTTGTCCTTTTTTAAAACTACATTATTATAACATCCCATCAACAATATCAAAAAACGGTTTGTCCTTAAAAATACTAACTTATGTCCAACATAATCCATTCCAATCATTAGGATTATCTAAAATACATCGGTCCAAGCTCATAGTATAGAGAAAATGATCACGTGAATGCCATCATTTATCCCTCATATATTTTGTTCGTCACATTCCAGTCATGTGAATTCCATAATCATGTAATCTAATGAAAAATGAATACCCATTGAATATTAGTGAAAACATGAGTGCTGTCAAAAGATAACTCATTCCACATACCAAAATCCTAAAAATTCTATATACTTAGTCCTTATATCAATCATGAGCTCATGAATACTGTCAAACATTTCATTTTTTCCTTATCCCTTCATTATGCGCATATCATCTTTTTTTCTAAAAATATCTCAATCACGTTCTATGGTTTCCTGTACCATAAAATTATTGAAAACCATAATATACTAATACAAAAATATTCTAATAATCCATAAAATTACCTCAACAACATTATTCTTGAATAAAAATACATAAACACTTCAATCCATCCTCTTCAATGATTGTCTTGGAATAATTCCTTCCTTGATTTAGAAGTAACTTTTTAGGTCAGGTCATTGAGTTGGGTAATGCCCATGTTCTCCACAAATAAGACATTGAACTCCATAATAGTCTATCACTCTATGAACCTTTTCTCCACACAGATAACATATGTCCCTCTATTTGATGTATTCCTCGAGGTTCTTCTACCCTTCTTTAGAAATCTCAATCTTCCTTTCTTTATGATCCTCCACATGAGAACATGTATAAAAGTCTATCTTCCTCTTAATTGATGAATTAAGAATACCACTAAATTTCTCCTTGTTAATCATATTTCGCGATGAATGATTCGGTATAATCACAATATCTTTCTCTCTAGGCATTACACAATTTTGTTGCTCATAATCACCAATTTGTCCATTGGATTCAATGTTAAACGAATTCCTTCTGGTTCCCTCCATTAACTAAAACACAAAATTAATTCTGTGAGAGTAAAAAATCATGCTAGAGAAAACAACATAGTAAAGGGGGAGTACCCTCAATATCTAAAATCTTAGGTTAAATTCTAAGATCGTTACCATAGTTCGTATACTTATCCTTAGGGACATCCCTAGACATACCTTAGAAATATCTCTAGGGATCTCAATAACATTTTTGCATCCTAGTTTCCAAAGGTTGACTAAACCATTCCTCTGATACCAACTGTAGATACCTGAAGCTTGACGTACATGGACATTACATTACTTTTTCGGAATACTTAGTACATAACAAAAACACACACAAGGATCGTAATAGTTTAGTGTCTTTGGAAACTCGAAATATAATCTTCTAATCGTGGTGAATGATAATCAACTTCTCCCATAAAGATCTTTTTTTTTATACCTAAAACATTTATTTATATACCGGGGAAAAGAAAACATAAAAGGGTGATCTTAAATGCTCATTAAGGGTAAACAAAAGAAATATCAACCACATCATATTCATAAGAACATAACATTTTGGAAATATTAACCTGCAAAAGAGAACATAATTTCATAACATGGGATAAATCATAGTAGTGAAATTAAATCCCAATAATCATAAATTAAAACATGAAACTTTGTGGCATAAAAACATAATCATATAGAATCATATCTTATTAGTCAAGACTCATTTCCAAGACTACCTTAGTGGAAAAAGTCCATTTCTGAACTGAGTCACCCTCATTTCAGTCCTGTTTCACTGAACCGGTATAACCTACCATTCTAGCCATTTCTATCTCATGGGATATAAAATCTTTACCCAATGCATTGTAGGGAGATATAGGTCCCACCCATCTCATAATGATACCATTCTTATGTGTGCCACAAAATCATAAATCATAAATCATTGCATAACCCATGTAATAAAAATGGGATTCTTAAACAACATGACATCATAAAACAATTCATATAAAATAAAGGGATTCATAAAAATAATTCCATCACAACATAATCAAATAAATGTAATAATAGGGATAGAAACATAACCCTTTAATATCTTAGATGGAAAATAATTTCGATAAAACACTTGAACTTCATTCTTGAGGAAAATGTCCTTTCTACTTCAAAAACACTTTTCATTTCTTAACATGTCATACAATTTTAAAATTAAAGAAGTTGATTAAAAATAAACATGAAAACTTGTAAAGGAATCGTTTTGGAAATAATGTTTTAAAAAAAATCCAATCATGCCGTATAAGTTAAAAAAACATTCTTTGTACTTTTGTCGGAAAAGTCAAAAAGTACCTCGTATGAAAAACGACAAAAGATTCCTTTCGTATCCTTTACTAAAAACTCACCGAAGGGTAAAATTGGATTTAAAAATTTTTATGTGGATGGAAATAATATTACATATTGAGTAAACATGGATTTGGATGATAAAATACACCCCCGTAAATGCCAAAGTATAAACAATCTCGGATAAAAATGAGATTGTGATATTTCCCTTACCTTTTGTATGATATGCTTTGTACGTATCCAAACCTCCTGTATAATGATTTAAATAATGTAATTAACTTATTACAGAATCATATTCATTGTTATGATATCATATATGGTTCACTTAATACTTTATATTACCCATTCTTTTGTAAATTCCATGTTAAAGAAGCGTTTTGGGTAAAATCGTTTCATTTATCGTAGGTGTTTGGACTTGTTGTTCTTGACATTATTATTACTTATATCATGATTTAATTACTTCCAGAATATAAAATATGATTTATAGATCATATATATTCAGTATATATATATATAATAGATAGATAAATGAAATTAAACACACCGTTCATGGAGACGGTAGTCCGTACGTACGCATGAACGTTGTTTTCCTTTCCTTATTGTCTTGAATGGAAGTAAGTAGATGAAATATATATATACATACATCCAGTAGATTTACCATGTCATATATTTCATTATTATTCATTATATATACTTTATAATCATTCTGGAATGGTTAACATGGATAATGAATATCATCGCGTCGTGGAGACAGTAGTCCGTACGTACGCACGAGCGATGATATCGTTCCCATGGTCGTGGAATTGTGTTGAAGTGTATATATAATATTTCAGTATCAATATCACTCTATAATAATTATATATAGTTACTCATTACACCATTATACCCATCCAATTAATGTGGTGGCGGAAAATAGATTACACCACGGTGTGGAGACGGTATTCCGTACGTACGCACGCGCGGTGATTTCCTTTTTACGTAGGATGGATAGAAGGTTCTTTAGAGTTGTTTCATATTTATGATAACATATCAGTATATAAGAAAAAATGATGTTATTACTTTATCATGAAACAACTAAATAAGAAGATGTTGAAGAAGAAAGAAATTGAAAAAGATCGGTAATGGATATTACCTCTTTTTGACGCGCTTTCACTTAACCTCCACTTAAAGAACTAAGGATGGTCTTTGAAGAAGACCAGGACCTCTAGGATGATACTAGGAAAGTGGAGAAGATATTTTTTCAGGGGTTTCCCGAGCTTTAATGCTCAAATTGGTGTGAGGAGGAGAGGGAGGAGGTGCACTTTTATAAGAGAGGAGAGGGGAACCTTTGGGAAAACTAAAAATATTATTTTATTATAAAGTCAAGTTCAGTTTTAAATAGCTCCAAATTGATAAATTTCTAAGCTAAGGTGGGTATGGGTCGAAATCCTCTCATAAAATATAATTTATACAAGTTTAGGTATCAATTTTAACCTTATCATTTAGATTTAACTTTAAGTTAGATAATTTTACTTTTACCGTGTCTTCTTGTTTTCTTACACTATAAGGTTAATAAACTTACTATATCAAGACAAACGAACCCCAAGTTGTTTATTATTAATATATATAATCTTATCTAAGTCATTTGGTGGAACCATTGATTTTTAGGAATAAAATAACAATTAATAATATAATATTTGTTTTAAAACTAATTTATGTAAATTTTGACACTATTTGGTACATGATTTTTATGAACTTCATAACAGAATGATAAGTTCGAACCAAGTTACTTAAATCAACAATAACCTGTCATATTAACCTAGAAAATTAGTTTAAGTCATAAAAAGTCTCAAATTACATTTATTTGGGCATTTATAACATCAATTATGTCAATATTTCATTAATAAGACAATTACTGCATCATCTTTATGTCATAATAAATGATAATTATTTAATCCCTAAAAATTCTAAATAAATTCTTATGATGTAGATATTTGTATTATATTTCTGGATAATATTTATGTTCGAAGTTTCATAAAGTTTATCACTAGATTAAAATTATTATACTTATACGATTTAAGAAAGTGACATGTTGTCACATTCTTTGGTTTTAATAATAATTAAATTATTTTCATGGAAAAAAGTCCATAAAATGAATCTAATCCGACCCATAGGTTATATGAGTATAATTTTATCCATCCAATAGGATTTTTCCAAGTGTTAGGGTAATTTTATATTCTTATATTTACCCTTAATTACCTGATTTATCTTTAACTATAGTAAATAAAATTTACCGTAGTTACTATTCACAATGCCCAAAAATAAAAAGTAGCTTATTAACATAATTTTGACCCACTGATTCCAAATATGGAATCCATTTTTCCAAATTCAATACAAAAAAGACGCAGAAATTAAATTAAAATTAATCCAGTTGTCGAAAGAAAATGGGTTTTTCTTTAAAATATTGCAAAAGATCGAATTGTTTTAACCTACGAATTCAAGGTAAAATCAATGCTAATGACAAAAATTATATTAAATGGTAAAAATATATTCTATTTATACTTTAAAACCATTAAATATTATAATTTAGCCACATAAGATATTACGATGAAAAAAGTTGTTTTTAATTAACATATAACATGTTTTTACTATTCATTAAAATATGAATGTTATCGGAAAAATATCAAAAATTTATCTAATGTAAATTTTTATATCCTGTTTCAAAATAAGAATTTTATTTTGTCAAATTGAACATATAAACAAGTCAAAAACTAGTTTTAATGTGGGTGCGCCATCAAAAGGCGGCAAAACTGCATTTTTTGGAAAATACTTATTTTACCCGAAAAATTTATTTTGTTCTTATACAATGTTCTAGAAAATGTTTAAGATGAATAATAATGTTATAAAAATAAAAATTTAGTCAATACTGTTCATAACAGCTAGTTCATGAACATATTATAATAATATATCGTTGTTTATTAAAACTCGGTATTCCATACAACACACGCTATCGAGGAAGGTCGTGATTGTGTGTAATGCAAGCCAAGTCAGGGTTGTGTGTTGTGAAAGAATCCTTAGTTGTTCCGTATAACAGAATCCAAACATATTTCATTTATACATTGAATATATATATATATATACTCAATGTTGCGTAGAATAACTATTATCAAAATTGTGTGTAACACGATCCAAGAATAGTGTTGTGTATACTGCAAGCTAATACGGTGTTGCGTATAGCGCAAGGTAATCTGGGTGTAGAATACAACACAAGACATTAATGAAATTAAAAGAATATTTTTCATAAAATCTCGGGGTGTTACAAAATGTTCGCAATCTTGAACAGTCTCAACACTGTATTTATTGTGCCAAAATAACCATTTGTGTCTGTTGGAGGGGTCAGAGTGTAGAAATCCATGAAACATAATCTTCTATGAGAATTCTATGATTATTTTTGTGGTTTTTGTGTTATTTTAAAACAAAAAAAATGACATTTTGCCTTTGATTTCGATGATGTGGAAGACTGATTTAACATTGGCACTAAGACCATGAGAATTACATATGAAGATAATAATGATGGGTAGGACAACGCTCTGACATTGGATCTAGAGCTAGTAGCATTATTGAAGTGGGAGGATGATCTCTCATTAAGGTCCCTTGATTTTGAATATGTTCATAATCACTTCTGTTTGGTATGCTTCATATGAGTGGGAGATGAGAATACAAAGGGGCAGGGGAAGGATGGGTAATGAAACTTGGTGTCTGGTGAGGGAGTTATCTTAGGATCAATATGTATTTGGAGTTGGATGACAGGCTCAGAGCCAAGGGAGAGAGAACAAACCCTGCTAGGAAGGGGCCAGACCACTATAGAGAAGCTGTCAGTAACCTCAGCGAGGGAGAAGGACGGAGATGGAGGTAGGGGTGGCATGTCTAGAAATCTTGGTGGACTGGGCATCGTGCCATACAAGTGCACTGCCAGACAATGTCACTTAGATAGCATGAAGGAACGATGGGGGGAACCCCTTGAAGAAAATAGGGTTCAAGCATTGGATGACCTAGAAATGCATCAGAACCGGGTGGTGTTGTCCTTAAAGAAAAGTATATCCTTCATTCCTTACATTACGGTGAAATTCTGATGGATCTAATGGAATCGATGATACCGAGGAGGGATCTAGTGAAACTGGAATCCATGTGGGAAGGACCTTAAATTTTTCCTAAACTTCACTCTGATAGTGTAAACTCATTGATTGCCATTGATGATGAGCATATCAATCTTTCCACCAATACTAGGTTTCTCATGAAATATTTTACATGAATAAACCATCCCTTTAGACTATGATATATGGATTTGAACTAAAAATCCAACATCCTAGTTATATGTTGTTTCATGAGGTGTTGAGCCGCCATAATCCCCTTCTCACATCAGGTCGTTATTCTAGCATGACACACACAAAATTCTGTGACACGCCCCCTTTGGTCCAAGAATAATTAACATAAACTTTTTTTTCATCTTCTACCTATATATCACATGGTGTAGGGACTCTATGGATGGAAAATTCACCTCACCCTCACTATATGTTCTAGTTTCATTATATGAAACCCTGTGACATTTTGGTAAAATATATTCCACCTTAAAATACATTATCACAATCCTAATCACAAGATATTAAATTTTATGTCCAATGTTCTCATTGCATGAAGTTAAAAAACATGGTTCAAGTCCCTATTGTATGATATAAAACATTGAAATGAATCTATCCTTAACCAAGAGGGCACCCTCTTTCTGATGCCGATCACTTACCTCACCATGTTGAAGAACTAAATAAGGATTGATTCCCATTTAATATAATGGGATATCAAGAGACTAAAAAATTATAAATAATTGGCTCATCTCACTCATTGAACTACCTCATCACTTCCATCAATGAAAACATGTTTTTCTCTCACTCGCAGACGCACTCCATCTATTAAAAAATTGCATTTAATCTATTAAAAAACAAAACATTGTGGTCAACCATATTTAAAAATATATATTTCATTTTTTATAAATGAAATATATAAAAAGTAATTCTATATTCCTAACTTAATATACTATTATAAAAAGAACAACACACATATTAAGAAATCAATTTTAAATAAAATCAACCCATGTCATACATTCCCCAAAGATTCCACATTTTATTTAGATTAAAAAAACTATACTAATAGAAAATTTTAAAATAATGGTGTAATGATAAAATAAAAAATAAATAATCAATGTTAGATAAACACTAAATTGTAGAAAAAGTAAATAATAATGGTAATCAGTGGGAGTAACACATAATCACAAAATCATCCATTAAAATAATTATGGGAGAGAAACTATTTTTAATTAGAGAAACAAAGGATGATATCTGACCTATAGGTTCTAAGGTAAATTTACTCAATCACGAAACACCACCTGGTTATGTGACCAGACAATAAATATAAACGAGGCCTCTTGGGGACATCAAAAATAGACTCAAGTGATCACCTCGAGGCTAACTAGAGTAGAACCCATTTGATTACACACAAATCTAATGTCTCCTATGTATCAACTACCAAACATAAAGCAAAGTATTCATCATAATCATCAACAGTAAAATCCCAAAATAAAAAAATGATTTGGGAAACATTCCATAAACATATCATTAACTTATTTCAGGTATAACTAGAAACTTGTTTTTAGATTGACAATGTGAAGATCGAGGGTGGTGGAGGTCCGGAAATGCGAAGATCGAGGGCAGCGGAGGTCTGACACCCGAAGCTCAGTGGGCAGTGGAGGACCGGCAACGCGAAGCTCGAAGGCGGAGGAGGTCCATAGAAATGAAGCTTGAGGGTGGCGGAGGTCTGGCAATGCAATGCTCAGCGGGCAGCGGAGGTCCGACAACGAGAACCGCGAGGGAAGCGGAGGTACGACAACGCGAAGCTCAGCGGGCAGCTGAGGGGAGTCACAGGGTTCCAGTACCGTGAGATATTTAGGTTACGATACAAGGAGGGCACTTTTCGACCGAATTTATAAAAAAATTTACTACGGTTTTGTCAGCGCTAACAAAGTGCTGATAATGGTCATCTTTATCAGCACTTTTTAGCACTGATAAAGGATACCCTGTATCAGCGCAAAAAAATTATAACTGATACAAAGTTTCTTTGTCAGTTTTTTTGCTTAGCGCTGATATAAGGTGGAGCATCCCTTGCCCATTTTTGTAGTAGTGGATGTATGTGCACATAAGAAATGTATTAAAATATTAGTTTATTATAAAATTATTTTTGGTATCAAAAGTTCCACTACTCATTTAACAAGAATATAATGTGATGATTGTCCAAAATCCTCACATCCAATTAGTTTTAGACATGTTTAGGTTTCAAATTTAACCGTATCTTTAAACATTAACCCTTACTAAACTAATTTAACTCTTACCATGTCATTTGGTATATTTATACTATATGTTTAATATAGTAACAATACAATTCCAATCGAACCTAAAGTGGTTAATTAATGAAAATTTCAACATTATCTAATTCATTTAGAAAAATGAATGATTTTTAGGACTATTATATCAATAAATAAAATATTATTTGTTTTACAAACAAAGTTATGATGATTTTATACTAACCATATCATGACATTTTAAAAAATCCATAAAAACATTTCTTTCCAAATAACATATTTATTTCAATCCTAATAAGTCATAATCATCCATTAATTTTTTTAATTACATATAATGTTTCTAAATAAATCTCTTTTAATATTTATAATATCATTTATTTAAATCATTCATTAAAAAGGTAATCACATTATCAGCATTGTGCCATAAATATATTTATTCATTTTTCTTCTAAAAATTATAAATAAAATACCATGATGTTGGAAATATTTTTATCTTTCCAATTACTATTTATAGCAGAATTTATCTTTTGTATAGCCCCGCCTTAATTTTTGTATCAAGAAGAATAATTTTTATGAAATATTTCCTTTTACATTAATATAATTCCAATAAATTGTCAGTTTCACACCCAAGTGGTTCCATGGCGTCCCAAAATAGACCTAATGATGTTCATGGATAGAAGTATATCATCCAATATGATTAGAGCATGTGTTAGGGTTGTTTTATATTATTATAATAATATTTTTTACCCTTATTTACAATATTTATCCTTTAATAATGGTAAATAAAATAATTACAGAAGTTACTATTCATAATGTTCAGATATAAAAAGTACCAATTTACCAAATTTGAACATTATGATTCCAAATATGGAATCTAGTTTTCCAAATTCATAACAAATAAGTCATAGTAATTAATTTAAAATTAATTTCCATTATCAAAATGAAAAAAACTAGTTTTAAGAAATAATAACTGTTAAAAGATTGACATGTGTTTATGTCCAATTTAAAAGTGGAATTAATTCCATTGAAAAAAATTGGATTCAATATTAAATCCAATTAAACATTAAAACAAATTAAAATCACAATATAACAATATAAATAAATAAGATGAAAAAGATGTTTTGAATTAAGATGCAGCATTTTTTTCACTATTCATCAAAATATGAATTTCATTAGGAAAATAAAAAAATTTCAAAAAAATATTTTAAATTATTTCCTACATCCAAATAATATGTTTATTTTTTCAAATATAATACAAAAAATTTTAAACTCTAGATTTAATATTGGTGCACCATCAAAAGATAGAAAAAATGTAACACCCCGAGATTTTATGAAAAATATTCTTTTAATTTCATTAATTTCTTGTGTTGTATTCTACACCAATATTACCTTGCGCTATACTCAACACAGTATTAGCTTGCAGTATACGCAACACTATTCTTGGATCGTGTTACACAAAATTTTGATAATAGTTATTCTACGCAACATTGAGTATATATATATATATATTCAATTTATAAATGAAATATGGTTGGATTATGATATACAAAACAACGAAGGAATCTTTCAAAAAATGCAACCCTGACTTGGCTTGCATTACACGCAATCGCGACCTTCCTTGATAGCGTGTGTTGTACGCAATACCGGGTTTTACTAAACAATGATATATTATTATAATATTGTTATGAACTAGCCGTTATAAATAGTGTTAACTAAATTTTTAATTTTATAACATTATTATTCATCTTACAAATTTCTCGAACATGGTATAATAACAAAATAAATTTTTCGGGTAAAATAAGTATTTTTTAAAAAAATGCAGTTTTCCCGCCTTTTGATGGTGCACCCACTTTAAATATAGTTTTAGACATGTTCATAAGTTCAAATTTACAAAATAAAATTCTTCTATTGAATCAGGATATAAAAATTTACATTAGATAAAGTTTTGATATTTTTCCGATAACTTTAATATTTTAATGAATAGTAAAAACACGCTATATTTTAATTAAAAACAACTTTTTTCATCGTAATATCTTATGTGGTTAAATTATAATATTTAAGGGTTTTAAAGTATAAATAGAATATATTTTTACCATTTAATATAATGTATGTCATTAGCATTGATTTTACCTTGAATCCGTAGGTTAAAACAATTCAATCTTTTGCAATGTTTTAAAGAAAAACCCGTTTTCTTTCGACAATGGGATTAATTTTAATTTAATTTCTGAATCTTTTGTGTATTGAATTTTGAAAAATGGATTCCATATTTGGAATCAGTTGGTCCAAATTAAGTTAATAAGCTACTTTTTATTTTTGGGCATTGTGAATAGTAACTAAGGTAAATTTTATTTACTATAGTTAAAGGTAAATCAGGTAATTAAGGGTAAATATAAGATTATAAAATTACCCTAAAACTTGGAGAAATCATATTGGATGGATAAAAGTAGACCCATATAACCTAAGGGTCAGATTAGATTCATTTTATAGACTTTTTCCTTGAAAATAATATAATTATTATTAAAACCAAAGAATGTGACAACATGTCACTTTCTTAAATCTTATAAGTATAATAATTTTAATTTAGTAATAAACTTCATGAAACTTAGAACATGAATAGTCTCCAGAAAGATAATACAATTATCTACATCATAAGAATTTATTTAGTATTTTTAGGGATTAAATATTAATCATTTAGTATGACACAATGATGATGCAGTAATTGTCTTATTAATGAAATATTGACATAAATGATGTTATAAATGCCCAAATAAATTTAACATGAGACTTATTATGACTTAAAGTAATTTTATAGTTTAATATGACATGTTATTGTTGATATAAGTAACTTTTTATGAACTTATAATTCTTTTATTAATTTCATAAAAATCATGTACCAAATAGTGTCAAAATTGACATAAATTAGTTTTTAAAACAAATATTATATTATTAATTATTATTTAATTCCTAAAAATCTAAGGTTCGGCCAAAGGACTTAGATAAGTATATATATATCAATAATAAACAACTCGGGGTTCGTTTGCCTTGATATTGTAAGTTTATTAACCTTATAGTGTAAGAAAACAAGAAGACACGGTAAAAGTTACATTATCAAACTTAAAGTTAAATCTAAATGATAAGGTTAAAATTGATACCTAAACTTGTCTAAATTCTATTGGATGAGAGGATTTCGACCCATAACCACCTTATCTTCTAAATATATAAATTTGGAGCTATTTAAAACCGAAAATTACTTTATAATAAAATAATATTTGTAGTTTTCCCAAAGGTGCCCCTCTCCTCCCTTATAAAAGGGCACCTCCTCCCTCTCCTACTCACACCAATTTGAGCATTCAAGCTCGGCCAAACCCTGAAAAAATCTCTTCTACACTTCCCTAGTATCATCCTAGAGGTCCTGGTTTTCTTCAAAGACCATCCTTAGTTCTTTAAGTGGAGGTTATGTGAAGGTGCGTCAAAAAGAGGAAATATTCATTACCGATCTTTTTCAATTTCTTTCTTCTTAAACTTCTTCTTCTTTAGTTGTTTCATGATAAAATCAGTATTTATTTTATACTGATATGTTATTATAAATATGAAAAAACTCTAATTATCCTTCTATCCATCCTATAGAAAAAGGAAATCACCGCGCCTGCGTACGTACGGAATACCGTCTCCACGCCGTGGTGTAATCTATTTTCCGCCACCACCTTAATTGGATGGGTATAATGGTGTAATGAGTAACTATATAGGATTATTATAAAGTGATATTGATACTGTAATAGTATACATACACTTCACCACAAGTTCACGATCATGAGAATGATATCATTGCTCGTGCGTACGTACGGACTACCGTCTCCACGACTCGATGAGATTCATTATCCATGTTAACCATTTAAGAATGATTATAAAGTATATATAAGAAATAATAATGAAATATATGACATTATAAAGCTACTGGATTTATGTATATATTTATGTCATCTACTTACTTCCATTCAAGACAATAAGGAAAGGAAAACAACGTTCATGCGTACGTACAGACTACCGTCTCCATGAACGGTGTGTTTAATTTCATTTATCTATCTATTATATATATATATATATACTGAATATATATGATAAATAAATCATGTTTTATATTCTGGAATTAATTAAATCACGATATAAGTAATAATAATGTCATGAACAACAAGTCCAAACACGTACGATAAATGAAACTATTTTACCCAAAACGCTTCTTTAACATGGAATTTACAAAAGAACGGGTAATATAAAGTCATAAGTGAACCATATATGATATCATAATAATGAGTAAGACTTTGGAATAAGTCAATGACATTATTTAAACCATTATACAGGAGGTTTGGACACTTACGAAGCAAATCGGACCTAAGGTAAGGGAAATATCACATTCTCATTTTTTATCTGAGATTGTTTGTACATTGGTATTTACTGGGGTGTATTTTATCATCCACATCCATGTTTCCCCAATATGTAATATTTATATCCTTCTACAATAGTTTATATCCAATTATACCCTTCTGTGATTTTTTAGTAAAAGATATGAAAGGAATCTTTTGTCCTTTTTCGTACGAGGTACTTTTGACTTTTCCGACAAAAGTACGAGAAGAATGTTTTTTTAATTTATACGTCATGAATGGATTTTTAAAACATTATTTCCAAGAATCTTCCTTTACAAGTTTTCAAGTTTATTTTTAATCAACTTCTTTTAGATTAAAAATTGTATGACATGTTAAGAAAGGAAATTTTTTTTTAATTTGAAAGGATATTTTCCTCAAAAATGGACTTCAAGTGTTTTATCAAAATTATTTTCCATCTAAGATAATATAGGGTTCTGTTTATTTCACTATTATTACATAGATTTTATTATGTTGTGATGGAATTATTTTTATGAATTCCTTTATCTAATATGAATTTTTTGATGATGTCACGATGTTTAAGATTCCCATTTTTATTACATGGGTTATGTAATGATGTATGATTTATGATTTTGTGGCACACATAAGAATGGTATCTTTATGAGATGGGTGGGACCTATATCTCCATCCAATGAATTGGGTAAAGATTTTATATCTCATGAGATAGAAATGGCTGGAATGGTAGGTTATACCGGTTCAGTGAAACAGGACTGAAACGAGGGTGAGTCGGTTCAGAAATGGACTTTGTCCACTAAGATAGTCTTGGAAATGAGTCTTGACTAATAAGATATGATTCTATATGATTATGTGTGTATGCCACAAAGTTTCATGTTTTAAGTTATGATTATTGGGATTTCAGTTCACTACTATGATTTATCCCATGTTATGAAATTATGCTCTCTTTTGCAGGTTAAGATTTCCAAAATGTTATGTTCTTATGATGTGATTGATATTTCTTTTGTTTACCCTTACTGAGAATTTGAGCTCACCATTTTATGTTTTCTTTTCCCCAGGATATAAAGAATGGTTTTAGGTAAAAAAAAGAAGATCTTTATGGGAGATGTTGATGAACTTTATGGGAGATTTTGAAGATCTTTCACCACGATTAGAAGATTATATTCCGAGTTTCCAAAGACACTAATCTATTACGATCCTTTTGTGTGTTTTTTTGTTATGTACTAAGTATTCCACATAAGTAATGTAATTTCCATGTACGTCAGGCTTCGGGTCTCTACAGTTGGTATCAGAGGAAATTTTTAGTCAACCTTTGGAAACTAGGATGTAAGAATGTTAGTGAGATCCCTAGAGATATTTCTAAGGTATGTCTAGGGATGTCCCTAAGGATAAGTATACGTATAGGATATGGTCCTAGAACTACTGTAACGATATTAGAATTTAACCTAAGATATTAGATATTAAGGGTACTCCCCCTTTACTATGTTGTTTTCCATAGCATTATTTTTTCCTCTCACACTATTCTTTTTGGGTTTTAGACGATGGATGGAACCCGAAGGAACCGTGTTGATCACTGTAATGGATAATGCAATGATTATCCTCCTAAACAAACAAGTGTTATGGGAGATGGAGTGCAAAATCTTATTTCTATACTTACACAAGCTATGAATCATTCTGTATTTCCAAATGAGCAGAGAAGGGAAAAATATTCTATTGAGTCCTTTATGAAGAAACGTCCACCTTCTTTTAGTGGGTCTTCTGATCCACTTGTTGCTGAACAATGGATCAGTAACACTGAAAATATATTTTCAGTTCTTCAATGTTTTGAACATGATAAAGTCATCTTAGCAGTAAATTGTTTGGAAGGTGAAGCTGATAAATGGTGGAATCTTATCAAGAATACGAGGCCATGAGATGAAATTGAGTCCATGGAATGGGACGAGTTCAAGAACTTGTTTTTCAGTAAGTACTTCTCTCGTATTTTTCAAACAAAGATGGAAAATGAGTTTCTTGAGCTGAAGCAGAAGGATGATGAATCTGTTGGTATATACAAAGCGAATTTTACAAGGCTTTAAAGGTATGCATCTGGATTTATCATCCAACCTGAAAGTAAAGTTGATCGATTCTTCAGTGGCATAAAAGAAAGTCTTCGAAGGGCATTAGCTATAAGAGACTTCGGTAGATATGAAGAAAATGTGCGCTGTGGTATCAAGGTTGAAATGGAAGTTGGTGTTACTTGTCCATCTCATGGTTTTGACAAGAAACAAAAGATGGAGTTCAAAGAGAAATCGTATAATAATGGTGAAAAGAAGATGAATGTTTCATTATTCTCAAAGTGTGGAAAGAAGCATGGTAGAGATTGTCTTAAAGGGACAAGTAAATGTTTCAAATGTGGAAAGGAAGGTCATTGGGCATTTGAATGCCAATATGATGGGAAGAAGATGTCTAATGACGCAATCAAAGGAAGGGATACACAGAATGAACCTACTACACTTCAATGCTTCAAGTGCAAGGAGATGGGACATAATGCCAATAAATTCCCTAATCCAAGGGTTAGTGATGATCGACGTGAGAAACCACTTACAGAAAAGGACAAAGGAAAGTCACATGCGATCACCATTGGCGATGTTGAATATGACAACGATGTGGTGGAATGATTAAGTGTTTATGTAATGGGATTCCAGAATAATGTTGTATATAGTATCGTGGAATATTAAAATATTTATGTATTGGTCTATTGTGGTTTTCAATAATTTTATTTTATCGGTAACCATGGAATGTGACTGAGATATTTTTGGAAAAAATCTGATATGCGCATAATGAAGGGAAAAAGAGAAAATGACATATTTGACAGTATTCATGAGCTCATGATTGATATAAGGACTAAGTGATATCATGGTTTGAGTATATAGAATATTGATGATTTTGGTATGTGGAAAGAGTTATCTTTTGACAGAACTCATGTTTTCACTAAGATTCAATGGGTTTTCATTTTTCAAGAGATTATGTGATTATGGTATTCCCATGACTGGAATCTGACGAACAAGATATATTAGGGATAAATGATGGCATTCACGTGATCATTTTCCTTATACTATGAGCTTGGAACGAAGTATTTTAGATAAGCCTAAAGATTGGAATGAAATATGTTGGACATAATTTAGTATTGTTTAAGGATAAAACTATTTTTTGATATTGTTGATGGGATGTTATAATAATGTAGTTTTAGAAAAAGGAAAACCTGCAGGATGTGCGATAACTCATCGCGTTGGCCAAGGCTGTGGGAATCGAACCCACAACTAAAGTGCGACGGGCCTTTATCACATACCACTGGCCTACAGAATGTCCCTGGTTAGTAGAAACTAGTTTTATTTTATTAAGCGGTATGATATATGAAGTATAAGTTCATTTTTGGAATCATATATGATTAACCTCACCAAAGACGGACTTATGTATATTTGATAACTATTGCTAATCTTTTCTTTGAAACAGATGGAATGACCCATCATTCTATCACATGATCTGTTAACACTTCATGAATGAAAAATTCAACTTCATTTCTTTAAGATATGAAGTGTAAATTGTTCAAAGCATGAACAACAGTGAGATTGTACCAAAATCAAGTAAGTATTTCTTCTAATTCAAAATTTCCAACTTTAGGGAAATGATATTGAAAACAAAAATTTTGTCCTAGTGACCTTATATCCGATGAATTAGATGGTACCCTAGATCGTCACAAATTTATGGCTTTGTGATTTCGGGCTTTTTCGTAGCCATGTTCTCTACCACTCTCCACCAGAACATGATGGTTAGATTTCTCTTCCATATCCATATTTTCACTTATGTGGAAACCCAGTGATTAGTTTATTTGGGTAACCGTTATGTTTCATACTTTTGTTTTTAAAGATTGGTTTTGGTATTCCTTTTTACGATGTGGGTTTCTATTAAAGAAACATTCGAGTATTAAACCATTTATAACCCCGACGAATTTCGAGGGAGAAATTCATTTTAAGGGGGGTAGAATGTAACACCCTGAGATTTTATGAAAAATATTCTTTTAATTTCATTAATGTCTTGTGTTTTATTCTACAACAAGATTACTTTGCGCTATACGCAACACCGTATTAGCTTGCAGTATACGCAACACTATTCTTGGATCGTGTTACACACAATTTTGATAATAGTTATTCTATGCAACATTGAGTATATATATATATATATTCAATGTATAAATGAAATATGGTTGGATTATGATATACGAAACAATGAAGGATTCTTTCATAACACGCAACCCTGACTTGACTTTCATTACACGCAATCGCGACCTTCTTCGATAGCGTGTGTTGTACGCAATACCGGGTTTTACTAAACAATGATATATTATTATAATATTGTTATGAACTAGCCGTTATGAATAGTGTTAACTAAAATTTGAAATTTATAACATTATTATTTATCTTACACATTTCTAGAACATTGTATTAGAACAAAATAAAATTTTCGGGTAAAATAAGTATTTTTAAAAAAATGCAGTTTTGTCTCCTTTTGATGGTGCACCCCCTTTAAATCTAGTTTTTGACATGTTTATAAGTTCAATTTGACAAAATAAAATTCTTCTATTGAATCAGTATATAAAAATTTACATTAGATAAAGTTTTGATATTTTTCCGATAACTTTCATATTTTAATGAATAGTAAAAATACGATATATTTTAATTAAAAACAACTTTTTTCATCATAATATCTTATGTGGTTAAATTATAATATTGAATGGTTTAAAAGTATAAATAGAATATATTTTTACCATTTAATATAATGTATGTCATTAGAATTGTTTTTACCTTGAATCCGTAGGTTAAAACAATTCAATCTTTTGCAATGTTTTAAAGAAAAACCCATTTTCTTTCGACAACGGGATTAATTTTAATTTATTTTCTGCATACTTTGTGTATTCAATTTTGAGAAATCGATTCCATATTTGGAATCAGTGGGTCCAAATTATGTTAATAAGCTACTTTTTATTTTTGGGCATTGTGAATAGTAACTACGGTAAATTTTATTTACTATTGTTAAAGGTAAATCGGGTAATTAAGGGTAAACATAAGATTATAAAATTACCCTAAAACTTGGAAAAATACTATTGGATGGCTAAATGTAGACCCATATAACCTAAGGGTCGGATTAGATTCATTTTATGGACTTTTTTCCATGAAAATAATTTAATTATTATTAAAACCAAAGAATGTGACAACATGTCACTTTCTTAAATCTTATAAGTATAATAATTTTAATTTAGTAATAAACTTCATGAAACTTCGAAAAATAATATTCTTCAGATATATAATACAATTATCTACATCATAGGAATTTATTTAGAATTTTTAGGGATTATATAATTATCATTTATTATGACACAAAGATGATGTAGTAATTGTCTTATTAATGAAATATTGACATAATTGATGTTATAAATGCCCAAATAAATGTAACTTGAGGATTTTTATGACATAAAGTAATTTTATAGGTTAATATGATTTGTTATTGTTGATATAAGTAACTTGTTTAGAACTTATCATTCTGTTATTAATTTCATAAAAATCATGTACCAAATAGTGTCAAAATTGACATAAATGAGTATCTAAAAAAATATTATATTATTAATTGTTATTTTATTCCTAAAAATCTAAGGTTCGCGAAAATGACTTATATAAATATAGATATATTAATAATAAACAACTTGGGGTTCTTTTGGCTTGATATAGAATGTTTATTAACCAGATAGTGTAAGAAAACAAGAAGACACAGTAAAAGTTAAATTATCTAACTTAAAGTTAAATCTAAATGATAAGGTTAAAATTGATACCTAAACATGTCTAAATTCTATTAGATGAGAGGATTTCGACACATACCCACCTTAGCTTCGAAATATATCAATTTGAAGCTATTTAAAACCGAACTTGACTTTATAATAAAATAATATTTTTAGTTTTCCCAAAGGTGCCCCTCTCCTCCCTTATAAATGGGCACCTCATCCCTCTTATCCTCACACCAATTTGAGAAATCAAGCTCGGACAACCCCTGACAAAATCTCTTCTCCACTTCACTAGTATCATCCTAGAGGTCCTGGTCTTCTTCAAAGACCATCCTTAGTTCTTTAAGTGGAGGTTAAGAAAAGGCGCATCAAAAAGAGGTAATCTCGATTACCAATCTTTTTCAATTTATTTCTTCTTCAACTTCTTCTTCTTCAGTTGTTTCATGATAACATCAGTATTTATTATATAATGATATGTTATTATAAATATGAAACAACTCTAATTAACCTTCTATCCAACCTATGGAAAAAGGAAATCACCGCGCGTGCGTACGTACGGAATACCGTCTCCACGCCGTGGTGTAATCTATTTTCCGCCACCACCTTAATTGGATGGGTATAATGGTGTAATGAGTAAAAATATATTATTATTATAAAGTTATGTTGATACTGAAATAGTATACATACAATTCAACACAAGTTCACGATCATGGGAATGATATCATCGCTCGTGCGTACGTACGGGCTACCGTCTCCACGCCACGATGAGATTCATTCTCCATGTTAACCATTTAAGAATGATTATAAAGTATATATAAGCAATAATAATGAAATATATGACATTATAATGGTACTGTATTTATGTATATATGTATTTCATCTACTTACTTCCATTCAAGACAATAAGGAAAGGAAAACAACGTTCATGCGTACGTACGGACTACCGTCTCCATGAACGGTGTGTTTCATTTCATTATTCTATTATATATATATATCTATATACTGAATATATATGATATATAAATAATGTTTTATATTCTGTAAGTAAGTAAATCATGATATAAGTAATAATAATGTCAAGAACAACAAGTCCCAACACCTACGATAAATGAAATGATTTTACCCAAAACGCTTTTTTAACATGGAATTTACAAAAGAACGGGTAATATAAATTCATAAGTGAACCATATATGATATCATAACAATGAGTATGATTTTGGAATAAGTCAATGACATTATTTAAACCATTATACAGGAGGTTCGGACACTTACCAAGCAAGTCGGACCTAAGGTAAGGGAAATATCACAATCTAATTTTTTATCCGAGATTGTTTATACTTTGGTATTTACTGGGGTCTATTTTATCATCCACATCCATGTTTCACCAATATTAAATATTTATATCTATCTACAATAGTTTATTTCCAATTTTACCCTTCGGTGAGTTTTTAGTAAAATATATGAAAGGAATATTTTGTCGTTTTTCGTATGAGGTACTTTTTGACTTTTCCGACAAAAGTACGAGAAGAATGTTTTTTTAACTTATACGGCATGAATGGATTTTTAAAACATTATTTCCAAGAAGCTTCCTTTACATGTTTTCATGTTTATTTTTAATCAACTTCTTTTAGATTAAAAATTGTATGACATGTTAAGAAAGGAAAATGTTTTTGAATTTGAAAGGATATTTTCCTCAAGAATGGAG
Source organism: Viscum album (assembly GCA_963277665.1). NCBI lineage: Eukaryota > Viridiplantae > Streptophyta > Magnoliopsida > Santalales > Viscaceae > Viscum > Viscum album. The sequence continues at coordinate 240,751,069 of OY728160.1, read as the reverse complement.
TACAAGTGTTTTATCAAAATTATTTTCCATCTATGATAATATAGGGTTCTGTTTATATCCCTATTATTACATTTATTTGATTATGTTGTGATGGAATTATTTCTATGAATTCCTTTATCTTATATGAATAGTTTGATGATGTCACGATGTTTAAGATTCCCATTTTTATTACATGGGTTATGCAATGATGTATGATTTATGATTTTGTGGAACACATAAGAATGGTATCATTATGAGATGGGTGGGACCTATATCTCCCTCCAATGCATTGGGTAAAGATTTTATATCTCATGAGATAGACATGGCTGGAATGGTAGGTTATACCGGTTCAGTGAAACAGGACTGAAACGAGGGTGACTCGGTTCAGAAATGGACTTTGTCCACTAAGATAGTCTTGGAAATGAGTCTTGACTAATAAGATATGATTCTCTATGATTATGTGTGTATGCCACAATGTTTCATGTTTGAAGTTATGATTATTGAGATTACATTTCACTACTATGATTTATCCCATGTTATGAAATTATGCTCTCTTTTGCAGGATAAGATTTCCAAAATGTTATGTTCTTATGACGTGATTGATATTTCTTTTGTTTACACTTACTGAGCATTTGAGATCACCCTTTTATGTTTTCATTTCCCCAGGATATAAAGAAAGGTTTTAGGTTAAAAAAAGAAGATCTTTATGGGAGATGATGGAGATCTTTCACCACGATTAGAAGATTATATTCCGAGTTTCCAAAGACAGTAAACTATTACGATCCTTGTGTGTGTGTTTTTGTTATGTACTAAGTATTCTGAAAAAGTAATGTAATTTCAATGTACGTCAGGCTTCAGGTCTGTACAAAAACAACATTTTTTTAAAAATACTTTTTTTATCCAAAAAATATAATTTTTTCTTATATCATTTTGTAGAAAATACATAATATGAATGGTAATGTAATTTATAATTCAAAATGAGGGTAATATTATTCATAAACGATATTTTATATAATATTTTTATAATATATTGTTCTTTAGTGAAACTCAGTTTTACATACAATGCAAGCCATCGTGTATGGTCTCTCTTGCGTGTAACAGAAGACAAGTCATTGTTTCATTTAGTGCAAGATTACATAGGTGTCTTGTTGTGTATATTTTATACATAGTTCATTTATACATTGAATAAAATCTATACACATTATTGAGTGAAATAAATTATATCAATTGAACGTCAAAATGTGTGTAACATGAGACGTGTATTGTGTTGCATGTACAAATAGCTAATATGGTGTTGCGTATAGCGCAAACTAATTTTGGTGTAACGTAAAACATAAGACATCAAAGAAATTAAAAGGAATCTATCTCATAAAATATCAAAGTGTTACATCTACCCCCCTTAAAATTAATTTCTCCCTCAAAATCCATTGAAGTTATAAATGGATTTCTCAGTAGAAGGTTTTTTTCATGGAAACCCAAATCAAAAAAATGAATAATAAATATTATTTTAAAAATTAAATTTAGAATCAGAGTGTCTACCCAATGTAACTCATCATTAGGTTTCTACATAGGAGAATATGGTTTGGAAGAAAAAACATGGATATGGTAGGTAAATCAAACGATCATGTTCTGATGGATAGTGATAATGAATAAGCATTGGAGAATGTTAACTACTAGAAAAAGATAAATATGTTATGACATAATGGAAAATCCGATTCGAAAAGAGAAAATATGTTAAATTTTTTTGTTTCAATATCTTTTTTCTAATTGTGAATAATTTTATCAAGAGCATAAATACTTTCTTTATTTCAATAAAATCTCACCATTGATCATTCGCTAAAAAATTTCAAATTTATCTTTTATTTAATGAAATGTTGTTGCATTTTTCATTCATTATGCCTTAGAAGATCATGCGATAGAATGATAGGCCATTCGATATGTCTCAAAAAAATGTTAGTACAGGTCATCAAAATTGTATAAATCCATATACGGTGATATTAATCGTATATGGTTCCAAAAATGGACTTCTGCTTCTTCTATCATACCACATAAAAAATATATAAAAACTATACAAATCAGATACATCCTATAGTCCAGTGCTAAGAGATAAAGGCCTGTCTAAATTTGGTTGTGGGTTTCATTCCCCCATCCTTGTCTGACTTGAAGAGTTATCTCTCATCTTATGGGTTGTCATTTTTTGAGAACTATACATTTATAACATTCCAGAAAAAAATGTCCTATCATTAAATGATGTCTAAAACAATCAATCCCATCCTTTAGGCTTATCCAAAATAATCCTATACAACTCACCATAAAAAAATTACAAGACAGTTCATAAAACAAGTATTTGAATACCATAATTTATCTCCCATATATCATATGATATATCCTTTTGGTTGCATTCCATACATTTAAATGACATCATCATGTATTCTCTTGGTTCATGGTAATAAAATAAATTTTCTTATATCCTTATTGAAAACATCCATGTTTCCTTATTATAAAAACTTAGTGGATATATTATTTAATTCATGAATCATTGTATACTTCATCCATGAAAACATAACCCACATCTCAACAAATCATTAACTTGTTTCAAGGTAACTAATATTTTCCAACATAACATTATCCAAATATCATTATCTCAACATCAAACTCAAATTATGTGTTATTTTCCCTTAATCATGTGTTTCTAATGAATATCACCTTTTCATTAAATCAATTTTGTATCCATTATAACTATTCAACATATTCTTTAAAATCATTATCAAAAAACAAAAACTTATAATTATAAAATAATTAACCATTTATCATTCTTAGATTCAAATAGATAAATAATCCAATACTTCTACTTTAATTGTAGTTAAGGTATAGTTACTTCATGGTCTTAGAGGTTTATTCTTATGTATGGTAATTGAGTTAGGTAATTACCATGTTTTATATAGAGGATACATTGAACACAATAACAATTTGTCACTCTATAAACAATATTCCCACAAAGATAACATCTTCCCCTCTATTTGATGTATTCCTCATGTTTCTTCTTCCCTTATTCTTGACAAGTTGGAAGTTGAATCTTCCTTCCATTCTGCTTCAAAAACATCATATTCCAATTGTTGGATGTGTTAGGAATCTCACCAATGCTAACATACTCAACAATATATCATGAGAGATGAGTCGTAATGATTGCAACATTATTCTATCATTTCATTATCCGATTTCTTTGCTCAAAATCACTAGATTCCCTATCAGACTCAATGTTAATACAATTACTTTTGGTGTCTTCCATAAAATAATTCATAAAAGAAATAGCTGAGAAACCCATATAATTAATAAAACAACATAATCATGGGGGTAAATTCGGTCTCTAACATCTTAGGTTTAATCATAGGTTATTCATGAGAGTTACGATGACTTATAGGTCTGTAACCTATAGTTATACTTATCCTTACGGACATCCCAAGACATACCTTTGAAATATATATAGGTATCTCACAAAATTTGACTTATCCTAGTTTACAAAGATTGACTAATCCTTCATTTTGATACCAACAATAAAGACCCCATATTGATGTACAATGACATTACATTAATTTTTCAGAATACATATTAAAAGACATAAAATGATGCCCAATGACTGTATTTGTTTACTGTCTTTGGAAACATGGAGCATAATCATCTCATTTCATGAAATATCTTCATCATATACCATAATGATCTTCCCATTTTTCCCTACCTAAAAACATTATTTATATCTGGGGGAAAATGAATCATAAAAATGTTGAGTTTAAATTCTCAGTAATGGTAATCATGGAGAACATAAAACAAACAATGAACATAATAATTCAAAAACATGATTATAAAGTTAAAACATCATAATATTGAGTCATGAAATAAATCATGGGTGTACATAGGGCATATAACATAAAGGCACAATAACCGTTATAGAATAGAATTGGCATAAAACATGTAATTGTGCAATATAATAAGGACATATTATGATTTCCATAGCGTGCAAGGCATTGCTTCCAAAACCATCATATTAGAAAAATTCCATTACTAAAACAGGTTTACTTGTCGTTCAAGCCTTGTTTTGCTGAACCAAATTTAATTTCCATGATACTTATATCTATATCATTAGATATATATCTTTTCACAATTCATTGGAAGGATATATAAGTCACACACATATCATAATGATATCATTCTTACGTGTTCCACAAAAACATAAACCATTCATCATATCATAACCCAAGAAATAAAATGGGCTTCTTAAACATCATCCCATCATTAAATAATTCATATAAAATATCATTCCATAATAAACACAATCAAATCATACAAATAATATAAATATAAAAAAACCACATTTAAATAGTATCATCTTATATGGACAAATAATTTTGACAAAACACATGAACATAAATCATAAAGAAAATATCCCTTCTTCTTCAATGACATTTTCTTTTCTCAAAATGTCGTGCAATTTTAAATAAAATTAATTGAAAATAAACATTTAATAGTATATAGGATGATTCATGGAATTAAGGACTCTTGAAACCGTAAAAATCCATTCATGTAATATATGTTAAAAACGGTTCCCCTCATACCTTATAGGAAAAGTCAAAAGCTACCTTCATTGCTAAACAAATGAAATATTCCTTCCATACCCTTTAGTAAAAGTCAAAAATGGTAAAAATGAATTTAAACATACCTAGAAGAAAAATAAACATATTATGATTTTTTTAGAAATCTTGTAAATAGATGATAAATATACCCCAATTAAATACATAAATATAAACAATCTCCGATAAAAATGAGACTGCAAAACTGTTACTTACATTGTAGTTTTTGTTAGTCAAGGGTGTGGTCACATTCTCTTCTTCGTTGGACTTCCATTGGTACACTTCTTGGGGACCTTAGGGATAGAATCTTTTTAAAACCCATACCTCGAGATGTTAAATAATATTTTTTATAAGAGAATTTGGAAGGGTTTGGTCAATCTAGAAGTCTCCAGGAGGTTTGAGAAAAAGTTGGAGGATATTCCTTTCTTAATATAGGTGGAGGGGAAACTTAAGAATGTATTGAAATATTATGTTATTATAATATGATTTTCATTTTCAGATGTCCATAACTCATTTAATTCAACGATAAGATAATATTTTTTTATAAATCCTCTCAAATAATAGGTTTTAGAGATGTTTAGGTCTCAAATTTTACATTATCATCTATCATTAACCCTTAGTTAGATAATTTAACTCTTACCAACTCTTATAGTATATTCATAGTATATGGATAATATAGTTACCATAAAATTCCAATCAAAACTAAAGTGGTTAATTAATGAAAATTTAACAATTATATATTCCATGTTTCAAAATCTTAGAGTTTTAGGACTATTATATCATTTAATAAAATTGTATTTCTGGAAAACACTCATTTATTTAAATTATTATACTATTCATATCACAACTTTTTTTAAAATATGTAACAACTTTATTATATAGAAAAACCATTATTAATTCAATTATATGAAGTCATAATCATTAATTATATTATTGTATGTCATAAAAAGTTCCAAAATAAATTTATTTTAATATTTATAATTTAATTTATTTAAATCATTCATTAATATGATTTTCACAATGTCAGAATTGTGTCATTAATAAATTAATTTATTAAGTGTCTAAAATTTATAAATAAAATACCATGATGTAGTAAATTTTATTATATTTCCATTCACTATACATATTTTAATTTATGTTATGTATAACACCATATTAAAATTGTTTTATTAAGAAGATACAAATTGTATGTCATATTTCTCTTTACTTTAAATTAATTAATATAAAATGTCATATTCACCTCAAAGTTGTTCCATGGGGTCCCGAAATCGACCCATGATTTCCCATGTTTAGAAATATATCATCCAAATATATTATAACATGTGTTATAGTAGTTTAATTTTGTTATAATATTAAATTTTTACATTTATTTACAATATTTAACCCTTGACAATGGTAAATAGAATAATTTCTGAACTCATAATTCAAAATTTACAAAAATTAATGGTCCATAATAACACAATATAAATATTATGATTCCAAATATAGAATCTAGTTTTTCAAATTAAAAACATATATGTTTTTTTAGTTAATTTAAAATTAATTTCTATTTTCAAAACCAAAAAGCGGGTTTTATGAAATAATAACTATCAAAAGAATGACATGTGTTTATGTCCAATTTAAATGTGAAATTACATCAAATTCCAAACACAAGATTAAATGATAAAAATATAATAATATTACACTTTAACACAAATTAAAACTAATATCCAAATATATATATATATATATAAATTAGACGAAAAGGCAGTTTTGAAATAAAATGCTGTATTTTTCACTATTCATCAAAATATGAATTTCATCATAAAAATACCAAAATATAATCCATGTTAAAAATTTAGGTCCCACATAAAAATAATAAGATTTTTTTAAAATATAATTTATAAAATTGTAAAAAACTAGATTTTAATTTGGTGCACCATCAAAATGCGTCGACATTTCATTTTTTTAAAATAGTTATATTATCCAAAAAAATTAAATTTGTTATTATTTCATTTTCTAGAAAACAAATTAAATGAATATTAATGCCAAATATTATTCAAAATACTGTTAATAATATTCATAATGGATAGTTTATATAATATTTTATTAATATATCTTTGTTTATTGAAACTCAGTATTGCAAACAATGCAAGCTATCGAGGAAGGTCGATCTTGCATGCAACAAGGGCCAGGTCAATGTTGAATATAGTGCAGTCCTACATTGGTGTTGTGTATATAATAATACAAATGTAGTTCTTTTATACATTTTACAAAATCTATACTAATTTTTTGTAGAAATAAATTATATCAAACGAACATGAAATTGTATTTAACACATGCCAAGTATAGTGTTGCATATACAAAAATCTAATATGGTGTTTCATATAGTGCAAGATAATGATGGTCTAGAGTACATAATAAGACATAAATGAAATTAAAATGAATCTATCTCATAAAATCTTAGGATGTTACAGTGAAACAATACCTATGATTCATTATGAAATGATTCAAATTTGAAATTTATTTATCCAGAATGTTTTTAGGTATTCCAGTATGTTAATCATATCATATGTGAAATTTGATGGTTGATGAAAAAACATAGTCCCCAATTAATTATATATATAAACCAGACTCAATTTTTATAGTGTCATAATTATTTGGTTTTCCATAATAGGTGTAAAAAATATAGAAGTGGGATTTTGATACCTAACTCTTTGGGTTATCCTCTTCAACTATTCATTATATAGGATAATTTATGGGAATCCTAAATTGGAAGAACTGAGACAGTTGAATGATCAAGATAATGGGTTTTATTGATTTGTAATCAACCTTACACATAATATTTTTAATTTTTATTTGTTATCACAATCAAAGAAAATGATATTCCATTACATATAAAACATTCTAGTGATTCGATTCAAAATAATATTCCTTATACCAAAATAATATTTTCCAAAATTATTGATGTGTAAATATTTAAAAAAATCAATGGATGGGTGACTAACCAAACCTAATATGAAAATATATTCTGTAATATCTAAATTCTTCTTAAAAATAATTTCAATTAAAACATTTAATTTTTTCCCATGTACCTTGGATTTATATTATTTTAACTTTTTCCTTATTTATAATTCAGTGATGAAGGAACCCTTTCAATGCCTGCTGACCTAGTGAAAAAATATCCATAAATTATAAATGGATAGAAAGGGAATATACCTTCAATAGAATATATAAAATCTTATAAAACCACACTACAATTGACCCTTATTGAAATCATGGTTACCATCAATGAAAGTATACCACCATTTATTTCATGTATTTTGTTAGACATTACCACCCATTCGATTATGGATAGAATGAAAGTTGACTAACCCTCTCATTTCTAGAAAATACACAAGATACCTAACTAGTATCTAGTTTGACCCAAATATCCTATACCAAAAAAATATCTACAATTCTTCGATAATGTTAAAATAAATATTTTATAATTTGTCCATGCTTCATAGAAATTCGATAATTAAATAAAATATAACACATTATACATATATATAATATTAACTCCATGATATTATTCGCTATATGATATTTTCATAATCTATATGATGTCAAATGAAGAATAAATTTTTTTACATTTCAAATATATTATGTAATGAATTTATAAACCATAAATATCGAATATTTAATGTACATTATACATTGATAAAATTAATTATAATAATAATTATTGGTATGGTGTAAATTTGTATTTAAAAATACATATTTATTTTAAAAATTAATAATAATAATTATAAAAAGTAAATAATTATGATTTTAGACCATTTTATATTTTCCTATAATGTTTATATATAAACATTAAAAATATTACACTTATAATTACTATATTAATGCTTATTTCAAAATTATAAGCACTAAAATGCAATATAAATAATGTTTTTATTATTTACATTTAATATAATTGGATATCAAAATAATAAATTTTACATAAATTATTGATTAATTAATTTTTGATATTTTATATATACATTATATATAAAAACATTATAAATTATTTATATATCTGAAAATAGTTTTCCTATTATTGAAACTATATTTATAAAATTTTTACATAAATTTAAAATTAAAATATAGAAAATCATCTTATTTTATGTAATATTATATTCATTGATATAACCATATTATAAGAAAAAAACAATATTTGGGAGAGGGATAAATGATTCCCATTTTTGAGAACTGAAAATTGATATGGTTTATCTTATTGCAACATGTATACGATAAAACCAGTTGTACATATCATTGTGGTTTAGGATATATCCCCTATAAATTAAAATTTGAATCATGGGACTAAGATTTGTGACATATTATATTCATATATGTTATACAGAACCAAATAAAAATTTCCTTTTTAATGAATAATAACACATTCTATGGAATCAATTAAATATGAAAGGATGATGAATATGAATAACCCATCAGTTAGAGTTCAATGAACGATTTCACATTTTGTGGATAATGAAAGAATCAATGAATCATTAAATATTAGTGTATAGTAATCATTATTTATGATATACATGACATCATAATGATCATACAACACACTAATTTTGTAATGTGTGATCTGTTCAATAACAATCCATTATACATTTTTATTTCCATATGTCGTACCATAAGACATGAAAACACTGATGGATTATCATAGTGAAATGCATTATGAATTACCATATAATATAAGAAACTATTAATGAATTGGCATAATTCGATCAACCACAATATAGAACACACCTCTCTATAAGGGCCAATGTTCATTTTTAATGATACAGGGTGACAAAAAGTGATATGGTATTAAAAGATATTTATTGGGATGATTTCATGCTCATAATTAAAATAACCAACCTAAGGATTCTTATAAAAATCGGATAAAACTAATCCTAATTTGTACTCCCTTATATAAAAATAAATATTTGTTAATATATAGTAAAAAATAAACCAAGAATATTACTACCATAATAAATAAAAAATACACAAACATCAAATTAAAATAGTTTAAATTTTTATAATAATATATATAAAAACAAACCAAATCTTAATCATGGATTTTTATTTCGATATATTATTACTGACATATCATTTAAGACATCGAAACACCCCACAAGATCCCCATCTCGTCATAACTGTTTGTCACCCCCACCAAATTAGAGATGATGAAAGTCAATAAGATCAACCAAAATACATTAAAATATTTACATTAATTCAATATAGTAAAACCATAAAAATTCCCTATATGTATATTAAGTGTGTGAGGAAAATCATTATAGGGTACCACATTGTAAAAAATCAAATTATTTCACTTGTAAAATATTATATCCTATAGGAAAAAATAATATTATTTTTGAAAACCATATGTTTAATTAATATATGTCATTTTTATAAACAAAACAAACCAAGTGATTATAAATTTAAATTTATGGTGACAGGGGATTGAAATGGAAATGTAAACAATAATGAAATTTTGAATAAGTGGAAAAAAATTTCATTCAAAAAAACAACACATACATCATGGTCTGATACTTATGAGTCTAACAAATCTATGAATCATTACACGAATACTATGATACATATATAATCCTATTTTATATCCAAATACACCTATAAGCTTAATAAGGATATAATCCATCCCTATTAGGAAATATAATCCATCAAATTAACTTAACTAGTCTTAATATGAAAATTCTCTAGCCCATGCACAATATTGTTTAGGGTTTCATTAATCATGGTTACCCACTAACACCAAAACTCCAATTTTCTTACAATAATTAATTTAAAACCAACAAAATCATAATAACATCCTCATTACATTCCAATATTTAACAAAATTTATAAATTGAAAATAATAATTGAAATCATTATTTAAAATTCATTTGAATTAAAACGAAAACATTGAAAAATATTATCAAAAAATATTGTAGCATACAAATGAATTTAATTAAAAATCACTAAAGAAATATTTCAAAAAACATATACCGATAATAATATTAATAACCATGAACCATCTATCATGAAAAAATATCAATCACAATTAATTAATTTATAAAAATGGGAAATAAAGAACCTTCACAATGATACAGAAAACACCAAAGTTTTGGAAGAATATTCATAAAGATAGTCTTTTATTAATTAAAATAATTTAAAATAACTAGTTACCAATGTAAGTGATCCAAAATAACTAAAAAATGAATAAATTTTCATAAATCCACTATCCATAACTATATTATCAACTAAAATGGATTAATATAGATCTAAACCTAAATGTAGAAGAATGAGAAATGTAATATAGGAATAGAGGTTATGAGAAACAAGAGAAATAATCTCTTACATTGATGACGTACACTATAATAGAAATGATAGTTCCTAGGGAGTCAGGGGGTTAAATTATTTTATATATAGGAAGATTCAGGGTCATACACATTGGGGGATATTGAGAAGAGAAGGGGTTAAAACCTATAATTTAAGGAAGGCAATTTTTTATTTTTAATAAAAATAAAAATGATGCATGGTTTGGATTCAGAGTTAGAAAAATCATGCTCTAATTATAGAGTAGAAACATGAATAGACTCACATATGTATGTGTAATCAACATGGATTGGATGAATGATTCCACTAAACATTTGATAATTGTACAAGTCATCCTTAAGCACAAAACACATAAATGATTTTTCTTAGAGACACCATAAAGTATAGGGAGACATTATCAATCCATTTAAAACACTATTGAACTCCCCATTCACCTTCACTTTGCCAGTTATATAGTTAGAACAAAATATAATCTATAAATTCATCATGATATGCTTTATTAATTTAATCCAAAATCAAATCACCAACTCCCCATAAATCCAAAACGTGATAAAAAAAATAAAAAACTCAAATATATACATTATAGTGGCCCTGAAGGTGTAATTATATTTTTTACAATGACACATTTTACAGAATAAGTACCCATGATTATATATATGAGAAAGTTTAACTCTTCTAATCCCTTAAAAAATTTCATGCGTCATGTTCTTAAGGATATCATAGCCATAATACAACACATATTCTAAATGGATTATTTTATCATGAATAATGTTTCTCTAAAAATCTAGGAATGTAACTTGATTCTAATTAATTGAGGTGTTAATATATAAAAATAATTATAACATCCCTAAAACCACACTCTATAATCCATTTTGTAATGAAGTTTATTTACATTTTCTTCATTGATAATGACTAAGGCGTTATAGTTTTCTCTAACAAAAGGATGTAATATCAAAATGAAATATTTTATCAATTTCGATTTCCAAGACCTTTTATGTTTTCATTTTTAGTGAATTCAAACTTACTCATTCATAAAAAAATATCCAATAATTTAAGAGAGTATCTTTATCACTATAATAATAATTTAAAATTACATGTTAGGTGTTCATCATCACCTATGTGAAACCCTTGTGGGAATAATTCACTTAGAATCATGATTTATATCCTTGGTAAAAGTAATCATATGGTGGGTGATCACTAATTCTTAGTAAGGGTAAACATAATATTTAACAAATACCTTTATTAAGTGTGTATAATAATAGAATAAGGGTATGATGGCATAAAAAAAGTGCATAAATTTGACATAAGAATATGTATACACATCAATACCAAGATAATCAATCACTAAAACATATAAAAAGGTATTAATAATGTAATGAGTAATAGAAATAAATTATAATGAGCCATGCGATATTAATCATGTTCATAAAAAATGTTATAAACCCATATATATTATATAAATATTGTTGTTATTTTGGTACTTTATTTTCACATCAGATCATACAGAAATCATAACTTATATGGATGAAATCTATATGTAGACTACCCAGTGTCAATGGTTTATAAAAAAACCACATATATTTAGTTTATAATAGAACCACCCGTAAATGTAAACAATTCCCATGAAAAAATATCATGAATAATGTACATAAAGAAATAATTTAATCACAAAATCATTGAAGTAACACTTATAATTTTCATCACAAGATTACAACATATGAAATAAATGGGTTTAATAACAAGATATTTCAAATAATATTAAATTATTAAAATTAAATGAGTTCTTTTATAATATTATAGATACATGATTAATAGATAGAAGTAGATAGTTTCCATAACAATAAGTTTATGAGGTGATTAAATAATGTAAATGAAACATTTTAATAAAAACCACATTAAAAAAATGTTAACATGTATAAAATAATTGGGCTACATAAAAATGTATTTGAAAAAATATTAATAAATTTAAAAGAAACTAATTACATAAAAATCCCTTTGAAACCTTATTAAAATATATAAAATAAAATGGATGCATAAAATTCAGTTTTAAACATGAATATTCCATATAAAATAAACTTGTTACATAATAATATTTTTGAATTATGATTAACCCATAGAAAAAACAAATTACAAATATTATTATTATAAGATTATTATCCCATATAAAATATATGACCATTATAATGACCTCATTGAAAAAAATCATAATACATCAATAGAAATAAATAGGATTGTATTAATAAAAATACTCTCAATTGGAAAACTAGTACCAATATAGGTTGTTCACATTGATTAATGTAAATATTTTTAAATATCATTAAATAGATTTTTTGGGGAAAATAATCATTTAATTATTAAAACCTCAATTATGATCTAAATATTCACAAGATATTTTAAAAAAAAATCAGTTCAAATTTTTTTAGATAATATAATGTACAACTCAATGAAAATAGTGGACATGATAAAGGGAAAATATATTCTTGTATAAGTTGTTAAAAATAATCATTCATTTCAAAAAAATTTGATAATGGGATTCAAAATTGACCTATTCGGAAAATGGTAACAAAATTATTTTTTAAAATTTTAAAATAATATAAAATGTCATATTAAACTTCCATAGTAAATATTTTGTTTTCTTCAAATAACATTTATGAAAAAAAAATTAATATATTGATATGGAAGTGAGAAAAAACTGTTCTAAAATAAAATACATGATCATCTTCACTTAGAAACGACTTTCCTAATGTTTTTGAAATCAATAATGGGATAAATATAAATTTAAAGTTTAAAAAAACCAAACCTTAGAGAAAAAATATATGATTATAAAGACAATAATAACATAATATTTCAAATAAAAGAATCATTAATTTCACATACATGACATATATTAAAGTTATTTTTTATTTAATTTAAATTCATTCTTTGTTTTGGGGGTTTTCCATGCATTTTTTAAGGAAATAGTGGGTTTTCAAAAATTTTGCCAACCCTAGAGCCCATTTCCAGTATTAAAAATATATTTTGTTTCTTTAATAAATCCTTCATTTTTCAACCTTTTTCCCCCATTCAACTTCCAAAATGACCTTCATTTAACTATTCAAACCACCAAAAAAATTTGGGCCCCTAAAAAAATCATTAGAATCTTGGATTTGGGTGATCAATTTTGGTGTTGGGCCAACCTGAAAGCCCATTTCCAGTTTAAAAATGATTTTTAAATTCATTCATAAAATATTCATTTTTTTTTACTTTTTCGGTTATTAAACATCTCACATGTTCCCAATGAACTTTGTCTCACCCACATCTTTGTTTTACCCTATTTGAAGCTCGGATTCATCGCTAATTAGGGCCGAACTTTTCAAGCTTCAATAAACTTCCAGATTTCTCAAGTAAGTTGGTTCTCTTCCTTCCTCTACCCTTTTTATTAGGGTTTATTCTCTTTTTATTGAATCCCCAAATGTCCTGAAGCTAGGGATTAGTACATAGGATTTTATTTTTGAGTTTATTGGTCCAATACTTTGGTTATAGGTTCAGTCTTACTTCCTTGTGGTTTGGCAAAGGTGCGGTTGAAGTGACACACAAGGATTTGGGGGGTTTGACTCTTCTTCTAAGTGATTCCATATGTAGGTATTCTAGAATGAGCTGGCTGGTGTATTTCTATTTCCATTATGTTCCTATTTCATTAATTTTATTGCGAAAAATATTTGGGTAGCATTTTCAAAGAAGTTTATTTTTAAGTTCCAATTTTGTGTGAAAATTGGTGTTTTACATGTGCAACCCATGTTGTGCCTCTTGGTGTTGTTCTATAATTCATGGATTGGATTTATAAAAATTGTTTTGATGCTAAAATTTATGGTTTAGTATAATATTGGTCTACATTGGGTTTATATGTGGGATTTTAGATGAATTTAATGTGCAAAATTTGATTTCTTTTCTTGAAATTGTTTTATTGAAATTATAAGTGGTTTATTGCATTATATAAAAGGCTCCACGAATGTGTAGCTACTGTTTTGAATGTGAGTGACCAGAACTGATATTTATATGTGAAAATTGATTTTTTTAGCATGTGGTAACTATTTGAGAACAATATGGGAAACCTGGATAACTAGGTTGGCTAACATGTACTAGTATGCTAGTGAATGGAGGGGTTTTGACCATGGTTCACTTAGCAAGTCTGACATGGACAACACTAACAAAACAATAACGGAGATGATTGGAGACCACTAGGTTGTGGTTATGATCCCTACTAATGGATTGTGCATGAGAACAAATTTTATTATGGTTACTTCCAACGAGGTACGAGGTACTTGGGGCTCACAACTATTTTCTAGGGGTGTTCCTATGCTTGGTGCTTGTTGAATTTTGGTAATTATCATTGCCTTATGGTTTTTTGGGATGTGAAAACCAATATCGTGAATGTTTTGTTAAAATTCAATCATTCTTTAATGTTATCCCCATTGAATGTTATTTTCATTTCAAAGTTTCACTTATAGAAATAAATGCTACAATTTTCTATTTATAACTCTCGCAAGATTTTTATTATATAATGCCTATAACATGGAATCCTTGGTTGATATACTATTGGGATTAGACTCACACCCTACTTACACCATTGGGTGTAAGTAGACATTATCATGTTTGACACAGGCAAAGGCAAGGCCTTGGGAAATGGCGGTTATGGTTCCTAGTTTATCTCAATGGTGCGGTGTTGTGGAGACGACTCGTGGGGGATGACACCTTTCCATGTGAAGTCTCTTGGGGTGTTTTCTCTACTAATTTTATACACCTTTGGACCTATTGTGTATTTTTAAGCCCATATACTCAGTTCTGAATTTTATTGAGTCCTGTTTGGCATAATTTTTCAGATTTGTATTATTGTTTGTTTTTGGTTATTATATGAATCCAAACTCGGGTAAATAGTTCCCAAATGAATTTTTATGATTCCCGAGCACTTTTTCCAGCCCATGGGGATAGGGAATGCCCTTCGGGCCTTGAAACGAGCCAGGTTTGGGGCTTGTTTGAGGGAGACCAAATTTTGTTCGTGACAAAATGGTATCAGAGGGGGTTAACGTTTTTGAGTTATATTATTATTTTGGGATGAGTCGGGCTAGAAAGGAGATAGTACTGTCGGGGCTCAATGTTTTGTTCATGAGTAGGGTGCTTGGCCCGTACCAATTGTGATAGTCTACGAGTCACCATGGGATGTCCGAATTTTTTGTTTATCTTCACTTCAAGGTGAGAGGTGTGGGCTGCAGACTCCACGTGGACATCGAGGATGGTGAAGTAGTTGTTTATTTTACTATTATAATTTGTTTGGCTTATTTATATCTTAAGTTATTCCTGAAATTTTTATAACTATTATACTGATTTTTTCCTTGTCACTGTTGCCTTTTGTAGCAACATGCCTCCCCGGAAAGCTCCCACACACCCACAGGAGGAAGCCGAAGAGAGTTCTCCTACACCACTCGATCAAAGGATGATAGAAGCCATGGTCCAGGTTGTCAATGCTCTGGGACATGGAGGGGCTCTGGCTCCAATGCCAGACAGAGAAGACGAGTCAGGGCCCATGAAGGATAAGGCCCAGGAGATCATGAAAAATAAACCTCCTTGTTTTCATAGTAGCTCGGAACCTCAAAAGGTAGAGGAATGGCTCGAGAAGATAGAGCGTGTGTTTGAGTTCCTGGAAACACTTGAGGAGGTCCAGATGAAATGTGCCTCTTTTCAGCTAGAGGGTCCCAGCCATAGGTGGTGGGAATCAGTGCTTCAATCTGTGAAGCATGAAAACATGAGTTGGAGAGATTTTAAGGCCATCTTCAATGAGAAGTATTGTCCAGAGGTTCTATCCTATTCAAAATCTCGAGAATTCTTAAATCATTCCTAGGGAGATCATTTAATAATGTATCATGCTAACCATTTTTCTGAGTTAGTGCAGTACGCGCCTGAGATTATTTCAAGTGAATACATAAAATCATGGAATTCGAGAAGGGACTGTGACCAGAAATTTACTCACAGGTCTTCCTATTCAAGTTGGGAAATTATGCTGAGGTGTTAAATCACGGTTGTATGGTAGAGATTAATGAAAAGGGGATGTTTGGGATCCTTGGAGGGGTATCTACTCTGGGCACTGGTATCTCTACTGAAAAGAAGAGGAAGCGGGAAGAGCAGGGAAAGAAGGGAGGTGGCAGTTCAGGCCATTCTTCCAGGATGTTTTCATCAGTGGCTTCAGATGAGAGGATTGTCATGTGCCACCAGTGTGGGAAGATAGGGCACATACGTCCAGCATTCCCTCATCCTCCAAAGAACTATAATCAGTGTGGAGTTATGGGCCACATGCAGCACTTTTGTGGGATAGCGTATGCCCTTCAAAGTGGTGAAGGATATGTTCCTCCTTGGGGAGTTCCAGCACAGTCTGAGACCTCAAGGATAGGGGGATCTAAGTTTAGTGGTCATGGAGGTAGGGCTGGATCATCTTTTGGGCAGATCCAATTTAGGGCAGAGCCAAAGGAAGGTGGCCATTCTCAGGTAGGGACCAATCATTTTCTTGTTTTGGATCCGGCACTAGCGGGATCTGATGCAGGACCTTCGACTGTTCGAGGTACCATTCTGATTGCATGTTCTATAGCTACAGTTTTATTTGATACTGGTGATTCAGTTTCTTTTATATCTACCCGTCTTGTGAACTTTTTGAGCCTTCCAACTGAGCTTTTATATATTGCAATGGAGTTAGTAACACCGCTGGGTTAGAAAAAAGAGCAGGGTCTTAGGTGCCCGTCATGCACACTCTATGTGTTAGGAGTCGAGATGGAGTGGGTTTTCTGGGACCTTGATATGGACCTGTTTGATGTGATCATCGGCATGTACTGGCTGGTGCACTTACAAGCGCCTATTGACTGCTATCGGCGTGAAGATAGATTTATGGAACCAGATGGGAGTCGTCAGTTATTTCATGGAGAATTGGATCCTCGTTCGGGTCGCGCGGGACCTCCACTCCCTAATTTAGGGAATCTTTCTTATCAGTTGTCGTCGATCGCACTGGAGGATGATTGTGGTGTCTCTTAAGGTGGGTTACCTTATATAGTGGATGAGTTACCAGAAGTTTTCCTGGATGAATTATCAGGCTTACCCACAGAGTGGGGCATGGAGTTCTTGATTGAGTTGGCGCCGGGAACACAACCTATATCTCTTCCCTCATATTACATGGCCCCCACCAAATTGAGGGAATTAATGATACAGCTGGATGATTTGAAATCCAAAGGATTCATTCGCCCGAGCGTCTCTCCTTGGGCTTCCCCAGTCTTATTCATGAAGAAGGTCGATGGAACCCTCCGATTGTGCATTTATAATCGGAAATTGAATAAGGTGACCATCAAGAATAAATACACTTTTCCTCGGATTGACGATTTATATGACCAACTGAAGGGGGAAAAGTGGTTCTCCAAAATCATCTTGCGTTCGGGATACCACTAGCTCAGGGTAAGAGAAGCAGCCATTCCGAAGTCGTCTTTCCGAAGCAGGTATAGTCACTACGAGTATCTAGTCGTGCCTTTTGGATTGACGAATGTCCAGGAAGATTTCATGGAACTCATGAATAGGGTTTTCCACAAATATCTCAACACATTTATAGTGTTATTTTTGTATGACATCCTGGTTTATTCTGGACCTGAGGAGGAGCGTGAGCACCACCCGCGGGTTGTTTTGAGTTTCTTGTGGAACCATCACATGTATTCAAAACTCTCGAAGTCCATATTCTAGATCAGGGAAGTGAAGTTTCTAGGGAATGTTGTCTCAGAATGTGGGGTTTTAGTGGATCCTGAGAAGATTAGGGTAGTTATGTAATGGGAACAACCGATAAATGTGTTTGAGATTAGGAGTTTTCATTGCCTTGCAGGTTATTACAGGCGATTTGTCTGGGACTTCTTGCGGCTTGCCTCACCCATGACCGCACTCACTCGGAATGGGGTGAAGTTTGAATGGAGCCCACATTGGCAGGAATAATTTGAGGAGTTGAATCCGCGGTTGACCACTACACCTGTGCTGATTTTACCAGAGTCTGGGAAGGGTTATGTGGTTTATTGTGATGCGTCAGGTATGGGCCTTGGGTGTGTACTCATGTAGGATGACCATGTGGTGTCTTATGGTTCTATCCAGCTCCGACCACCTGATAAGAATTATCCGACCCCCGACTTGGAGTAGGAAGTGGTGATGCATGATTTAAAGACTTGGTGACACTACCTCTTTGGGGAGAAATTTTTGGTCTATTCTGACCATAAGAGCCCAGCCTACATTTTCTCTTAGAAGGATCTCAATCTGAGGTAGCATTGTTGGATCGAGTACTTGCAGACATTTGAATTTAACATTTTCTATACCTCAGCCAAGGGTAATTTGGTGGCAGATGCTTTGAGCAGGAAGGTACCAATGCATTCATTGAGGAAGTCCATCGATGAGTGGACTTTGATGGGGCTCTTCGCCCAGATGCACTTGGAGAGTAGGAAGCATAGAGGAGGTACTTTCTTGGCTAGAATTCAGTTGACTCCCGCTCTATTGGAGTTTATTCAGCAGGAGCAGCCTGGTGATGAGCTGTGTCAATGATCTATGCAGTTGCTTCATGGTGGGGAGACTTCTTCTGATTGTTCTCTGTGTCCTAAGAGGATCTTATGCTTCAAGGGTCATGTAGTGGTGCATTTTTCTCTGCGGAAGGTAGTGATTCAGTATAGCCACCAATCTCAGTGGGCCATCCATCCTGGGTCAACCAATATGTATTACGATGTTCGTTTCCAGTTCTGGTGGCCAGGTATGAGACGGGACATAGCCGACTTTGTATCGAGATGCTACACTTGTTATCAGGTGAAAACAAAGCATCAGAGACCATATGGCCTACATCAGCCATTACCCATTCCTACCTGAAAGTGGGATGAGTTCTCCATGGACATCATCCTTGGATTTCCTCATACACCCCGAGGGAGGATTTCTATCTCGGTAGTGATTGACCATTTGACCAAGTCATCTCACTTTATCCCGATAAGAGATACAATGAAGGTGGAGGATCTGGGCCGTTTTTATGTTCAGGAAGTGGTCAGACTTCATGGTGGTCCATTAGTAGTTGTTTCTGATAGGGACACCCGCTTTACATCTTGGTTTAGGGGAGGTCTTAAAAAGGCATTGGGGTCTTAGATTAAGATTAGAATGGTATACCAGCCTCAGATGGACGGCCAGATGGAGTGGGCGAATCAGATTCTGGAGGAAATTCTTAGTGCATGTGTGTTGGATTTTAGAGATGCATGGGATAGCCATTTGGGATTAGTCTAGTTTACTTATAATAATAGTTATCCATCCTCTATTATAATGTCACCCTTTGAGGCGCTCTACGGTCGGCCTTGTCGGTCTCCTCTCTGTTTGGATGAGGTAGGTGAGACATCACTGTTGGGACCAAGCCTTGTGCAAGAGACATCTGAGAAGGTCAAGTTGATCAGGAAGCATTTATTAACAGCTTAGAGTCACCAAAAATTCATATGCTGATAAGAGGCATTGATATCTAGTGTTTTCTGTGGGTGATCGGGTATTTCTGAATGTGGCCCCACGTTTGGGTCACCGCCACTTGGGGAAGCATGGAAAGTTGATGTCGAGGTATGTCAGAACTTTTGAGATGACCGAGCATATTAGTAAGGTGGCATATAGGTTGGATTTCCATCTCATTTGACATCCATCGATGATATTTTCCATGTCTCCCAGTTGAAAGATTACAACTCGGATCTGTCCGATGTGCTGCATTGGGAGGAGTTGGATATAGAGCCTGATTTATCTGTTTTTGAGCAGCCAGAGAGAATAGTGAACTACCAGGAAAAGGTGCTTAGGGGAAAGTCTATTCTACTGGTCCGAGTTCTTTGGTGACATGGGAGTGATACACATGAGACATGGGAGTGAAATTCATGGGTTGAGAAAGAGTACACGAACCAGTTTTCCAACCAAGCATCAGGTTGAATTTCTGGGGAGGAATGTCCTATATGGTGGGGAGAATTGTCACATACATGAAATATTTTAATGATATGTTTTATTTAATTTATATTCTTTCTTTTTTTAGGGGTTTTCCAGTCATATTTGAAAGAAATGGTGGTATTTCAAAATTTGGGCCAACCCGAGAGCCCATTTCCTGTTTTAGAAATAAATTTTATTTCTTTAATAACTCCTTCGTTTTTCAACATTTTTCACCCATTAAACTTCCAAAATGTCCTTAGTTTAACTATTCAGACCACCAATGTAATTTGGGCACCTAAAAAATCATTTGAATCTTGGAATTTGGTGATCAATATTGGTGTTGGGCCAACCCGAAAGCCCATTTCCATTTTTAAAATGTTTTTTTAATTATTTCATAAAATATTCATTTTTTATCCTTTTTCAGTGATTCCACCTCTCACATGTTCCCACTGAACTCAGATGCACCCCCATCCCCGTTTTCACCTCTTTCATGCTCGGATTCATAGAGAATTAGGGCCATACATCTCTAGCTCCAAAAAAACTTCCAGATTTCTCAAGAAAGTTGGTTCCCTTCCATCCTCCTCCCTTTTTCTTATGTTTTCTTCTGTTTTTATTGAATCCCCCAATGTCCAGAAGCTAGGTCATAGTACCTAGGGTTTTAGTTTTGACTTTATTGAACCAATACTCTAGTTTTAGGTTCAATCCTACTCCTTTGCGGTGCGATGAAGGTGCGGTTGAAGTGATGCACAAGGATTTGGGGGTTTTGACACTTTTGGTAGATGATTCAATATGTAGGTATTGTAAAATGAGTTGGCATGCTGTATTTACATTTCCATTATGTTCCTCCTTCATTAATTAGATTGAGAAAATTGATTTGGGGATCATTTTCAAAGCGGTTTATTTTTAAGTGCCAATTTTGTGTGAAAATGGGTGTTTTACATGTTCAACCCATGTTGTGCCTCTGGGAGTTGTTTTATAATTCAAGGATTGGATTTGGATTTATAAAATTTTTTTGATGCTGAAATTTCGGGTTTGGTATAATATTGGTTTCCCTTGGGTTTTAGACTTGGGATTTTAGATAAATTTAATGTGGAAAATTTTATTACATTTCTTGAAATTGTTTTATGGAAATTATAAGTGGTTTATTGAGTTATATAAAAGGTCCAAAGAATGTGTAGCTACTGTTTTGAATGTGAGTGACAAGAACATATATTTATATGTGAAAATTGATTTTGGTTTCATGTGGTCACTATTTGAGCACAAGACGGGAAACCCGGGTAACTAAGTGGGCTAACATGTACTAGTACGCTAGTGAACGGAGTGGTTTTGACCATGGATCACGTAGCAACTCTGACATGGATAAACCTAAAAAAACTATAATATAGATGCTTGGAGACCACTAGGTTATGGTTATTCTCCCAAATAGTGTCTCGTTCATGAGAACAAATTTTATTATGGTTACATTCACCGAGGTACGATGTACTTGGAGCTAACAATTAACTAGTTCCTAGGGGTGTTCCTATGCTTGGTTCTCGTGGCATTTTTGGTATTTATCATTGTCCTATGGTAATTTGCGATGGTAAAACCAGTATCTTGCATGTTTTATTAAAGTTCCATAATTCTTTAATGTCATCCCCATTGAATGTTATTTTCATTTCATAGTTTCACTTTTAGAAATAAATTCTACCATTTTCTGTTTATAACTCTCGAAAGATTTTTATTTTATAATGCATATAACATGGAATTTGTTGGTGATATCCTATTGGGATTAGTCTCACACCCTACTTACACAATTGGGGGTATGTAAAATTGATCATGTTTGACACAGGCAAAGGAAAGGCCTTGGGCGATGGCGGTTCGGGTTGCTAGTTTCTCTCAATGGTGCGATGTTGTGGAGATGGCTCATGGGTGATGACCCCTTGTCATGTGGAGTCTCTTGTGATGTTTTTTCTACTACTTTATTACACATTTGGACATATTGTGTATTCTTTAAACCCATATACTTAGTTCTGAATTTTATTGATTCGTTTTTGGCATAATTTTTCAGATTTGAATTATTGTTTGTTTTTGGTTGTTTTATGAATCCAAACTCAGGTAAATCATTCTCAAATGAATATTATGATACCCGGGCACTTGTGCCAGCCCGTGGGGATAGGGAAAGCCCTTTGAGGCTTTCCATAATCTTGGTTTGGGGCTGGTTTGATGGAGACCAAATTTGGATCGTGACAATTAACATAAAAAATCCAAGAATATATGATATTCTAACATAAACCCTTTCCTAATTTGGTAACACTTAAACTGTAATCCCCATGAATGAATAACATGAAATGAAACATTAAATATCGTAAAAAAAATTATATCTAATATATTATATACCTAAATTATAATACATAGACATTATAAATAAGATACATTCATATCAACAACATTTGTTCCAAATAAAAGAATTTGAGATGATTTACACATGCAAAGAACAAAACACTAAAAGGATTTTTACTCATTATAGAGATTATGTGTGACAAATTTAAATTCAATCCAAAAGACATGAAATACATAAAAAATAATTTATTAATCAATTGAAACATAAATATGTCAAGAAGTGTTCTAGGAATATGTTTTATAATCCAATAAAAGGAAATTGAGTTAAGAAACACATCAACACTTAGTAACATTCAAGTAAATACCCCTGTATAAATTAATTAAAATTGAAATATAACATACCACATGATATAAAATATTCCTGATATTAAATTTTAAAAAAAATCATATACACCACACAATAAAACAAAGTGGCGTATATGGAATATTTCTCCTCGAACTGAATTTGAGAAGGAAAACACACTTACCTAGAGTCCATAAATTCTATAAATATCATTTTACTTGTGTATAATTATATTAATTAAATTATTTTTAATTATTATAATATTATCCATGTATATTAACATATAAATCAATGATTAATTTTATTTATTTTTATGATATTTTTAAATATTTAATCATTGAGGTCCATGTAGGGTGATTTAAGGAAATCAAGTTCCTTCATTCAAAAACAACTTCAGTGTGTTTAATTTGGTCATTGTTTTCATTATTTCAAAATATAAATAATTATAATCATTACATAATTATAATATAATTTATATATTATACATTTAAAACTAATTAATAAAAATTATTAAGAAAAATTAACATCGTTATGATGATGGAGTTGATAGGTCATATATATACAAGAGTAACGTTTCTATTTTTTCAATGATCATTATATAAATAACATATGAATTATTTAACCATCAAATAATTATAAAAATATATGAAATACTATATAATTTAATTAATTGTAGTTACAGATATCAATATTTTGATGTGATTATGAATAAATATTATCATTTCATTGTGGAGGTGGTAGTCCACATGTATAAATATAATTTTATCATTTTTTAGTATAAGAAATAAAATGATTTTGAAATTCATAAGATTTATAAATATTTCATGAATATAATTATTATTTAATAAATATCAATTATATATATTAGAATTACCCTTATGATCATCCATTTAAATAATTAGTTAAAAATGAATCCAATAAATTTTTGAGGGGTTTGTACATCGTACAAACATGTAACAATATATTATCCCCCATGGAGTGGAAATAAAAAAGGTATATATGATATAATAATTGAATAAATTTAAACATCATTCAAAAAAAACATATATAATTTAAATCCACAATTATAAATTCTCTAAGAGGTGATGATTGAATCCGAAACAAATTTTTTTTTGTGTGGCGCTAGTCCCCCGTACAGAAGAATAATGATTTCATAAAACATTTTATAGAAGAGGAGAGGATTTTAGATTATTAAATTAATATAGAAAAATATAAATATATTGGAGATATTTGTTTTATAATATTATCATATTTGAAGAATATTTTACGGAGGTTAAATAACAAATATAATAAAATCACAATGGTAGGAGATTTACCTCCTCTCAAACCACCTATTTATGATAATGCATAACATATTCGAAGAGTGTATTTCTAAATAATCCAATGATTATATGATGAGTGCATGAAATTATATAATTATTTTTTTGGGAATTAAATTTAAAAAAAAAATTTATCACAAAAAGAATATAGGATAGGGGGTGTCCATTTATAAGTGAGGCGAGTTTCACACTTTTATTGTTTTCTAAATAAATCTGTGTATCTGTGTTTTTCACAGACTGCAGTGCTCCAAAGTGTATAATTATAAATACTTAGAATCACTAATCACTAAATATGAACATAAAAAGGGTTTAAAAATATTATTATTTTTTTAACCTTATCATTTCTATTTATTCCCCCAATATTCCCAATTTCACATGAACTATGATAATTTATTTTCACTGCATTCAGTTCTAATTAATTTAAAATATTAAGATAAATATATTATATAATAAAAATTGATATTCTTCGAAATTAAAAATCTATTTTAAAAAATTAAATTTATATGAATTCTAAATCTTAATTAAAAAAAATAATCTCATATAGTTGAGGAAAATGGGGGCTTTCATGAAGTGTATTTTTCAAGGAGGGAATGATTTTATTTTAACAATAGGACTAAAATTAATTATTTTATAATTTTAAATTAATAATTGTTTTAATTGTATCTTTAAATTTCATTTAAATCACTCATCATTTAGGTTTTATTAAATCAATTAAATAGTAGAATCATTATAAACTTTAATATTTTTATGAAATGCCACATTTTAAACCCAACAATAAATTTATATTAAAATCAAATTGAATGATTATTTAAAAGGAATTATTTGGTTTAATTATAACTTGATAATATAAATGTTACAATGAATTATATTTAAAACATAATGGTGTTTTAAAATACTAAAATTTATTGGATATAGATGGCATTTTTACAAAAAACATTATGCTCCATTGTTCACTGAAAAATCAATATTTTCCAAAAAATAATAAATATTTCTCAAATAAAGTTTTCATATTCTTATTTCAAAAGTGAATTTAATTTATAAAATATTTATCATCACTGTTTGAATAATTTATTATAATATTTATTCATGAAAATAAATAAAAATAATTTGTGATGATAATATATTATTTGTGAATAAAATTAATTTATTTAAAATTTAATTATTATTTTGTCAAAACAAATCCAATATTTTTATTTAGTATGAAATAAATATATAAACCATATTATAAATGATTATTTTCATACTCTTCAATTTAATAGCTTTGTTATGTTAGTTATATATATGATAGGTAGTTTGGGCTTGGTGTTGTGTGTCAAATATTCTTTAAAACAAGATTAATTTTCTAAAATTTTATAAAGTTACATCCTCCCACTATAATAAATCACATCTCCAAAATTTTAACTTTTTCATGGAAATAAAATCTATGGAAATTTGGAATAAGTTTTTTGTATTCTCACATCATAAAAAAAGTCTTAATGAAACATAACATTAATAAGAGAGAAAATATCATATAAAGGTTACCTATAAAAACACATTATTGTATTCAAAATTGTAGAACATATGTGGATGCGATTATTTGGGCATGTGTGAAAAGTGTAATTAATTATGGAGAGTTATAGAGATCATTGATCAAATGAAAGTGAATATTCATTAGAAATTTAATGACCTTAAAACCAGAAATATGTGAGTAGTGAAACGACTATCCATTAATTATAAATGAGTTTAATTGGATAATATTTATGTTTCATGATTATTTTTCTATTTTGGAGTAATTATTTAACCATTCGGCTGAAATAATAGTGATATTTAATTTCAAGACAAGTATAATTTCATCCTTTTTCTAATATCAACCAAGCTCGTATTTTCTTATACAATAAATGATTATTGAAGAATAATTCATCTTTCATAAATAAATAATTTCAAATTTTAAAAGAACACATTTCCCTAAATGGGACAATAAGATATTTTTCCTATCATTAGACGTTATCCAAAACTAGAATTGTTTCCACATGGTAATATGTTTTCCAAAATGGGGAAACAGTAATATACCAAAATCAACAGTAATCACAGAATATTAAATTAAATAATTATATATTTATATGTCCTAAATAACCTCAAAATAAAATAGTGTAACAACATAAAATGCTATCTCATTACTTTTCTCTTAAAATAAAAAATAATGTTTGTCTTTATTTTAGAAATATCATTATTCACTTAAACACCAAATCACATTTCAATCCCAAAGTTATCTATATGATAAAACTTTTTTTTCCCAAAATTACATCAGTATTCATGATCATATGAAATCTAAATTTTATTAAAATAATAAATCGTATTCCCTTAAAATTTATATTCCTAAATTACATTAATCAAAAGCCTTAGGTAGACTTCAACCAGCTTTAAATTCTCATAAAATTTTCTTAATCACTTCATTACATCATCACATAAAAAATAAAAGGGGTGTCTAAGAATTTTTTTTATTCTCATACTTATTCATATAGAAATAATATGTCATCCATAACTCTAATGAATACATAATGATAATACACCATAATATATAATGTTATCTATTCCTTTTATTTGAAACTATCTATAAAATCTTATACTCACACTACTTGATCCATTTCTAAAGACATTATCCTTACAAATCTATCATTGTTACCAATAAATGCAACTCAATTATCTCAATCCAAATGATACAATATCAAAAGTAAATATTTCCTCACTTTCACAATTAATGAAATTTTATCTTTAGTTTTTTTTATAATTTGGAAAACCCTATCAAAATTAACAATAAAATATTTCAAGAGGGTATCTTCCTCTCAATAATAATCATTTCATATTGAATTTTTTTCATCAACATTATCTATATGAAAACTTATAGATATAAATAAATACATGAAACCATGTGGAAGTTAAATATAAAATGTCTTCTCCAAAATTCTTAGTAATTGTAAATATATGCATTACCAATTACATGTCCTAAAAAATAAGGGTATAATTACATAATCAATGTGAAAGTTAATAATAGAATAACACTTACACCCTTTAATAATTTGGTCATCATAATAGAAAACATGTCATGTGGAAATAATAAGGTAATTAGACATCAAGATGAATAAATATTATCCATGTGATATCAATATTGATCAAAAGAAACATTATAAAACCATATCAAGCATGTATAAAACTAATTTATATCTCAGAACATAATCATCCCATCACTTCATGGAAATTAAATAAAAAATATGGTCAAATTTTATCTCTAAAGTACCCAATGAATTAGAGAGATATAATAGACACACCCCTACTTGTTTTGTCGTAGAACTATCAATCATATGTTGAACAAATAACCACCAATAATTATTTTATTATGAAACCACCGAACATGTTATGACCAAAACATTTGTCAACCCAATTTCTCCCTAATTATAGTAATGTACTATAATATAATCACATAAAATTAAATTAAGAATCACAATTAGACATCATTATTAAATAAACTACTAAATATTATGTTACCTTTAAACATATCTTTCCACTCTTGTGATTTTAATTTGGAAAATATCATATTCACTGTTGCGATCAGTAAGATGTTTGGAGTTCGATAGGATAAACACGATTTTTTGTGAATAGTAACATAACATTATGAATAGTAATATTACCCTTATAAATATTAATATGACCCTTATGAATATTAAATCAGACTAATGAATATGAACCATACCAATGATAGTATAAATAAAATTTTTCCATCCTATAAGTGACAATATGATATTAATATATTATAGTGTTGGTTTTTTTGTATGTCATGAATATTTAATGAATAATTTTATAACATAAATGAAATTTATTTTCTAAAATGTTTTCATAAGAAAGTATATTAGTGTATTATTATTATATAATAGTGTTATTAGATCATATTTAATTTATAAAAGTGTTAGAGAATAAGTTTATATTTCAAACTTTTTAATTTTCATGTTAATTATGAATTAAATTAATAAATAAATTTCTCATATATATATAATTATTTTCCTAAAATAGAGTTTATATTTTATTTCTACATGTCAAAAAATTGTAAGGTTTAATTTTTTATATTTTTGGGAATACATTAATTTTTCGTAATTAGTGAAATTCAATAATTTGAAAATTAT
This sequence comes from Viscum album, assembly GCA_963277665.1. Taxonomy (NCBI): domain Eukaryota; kingdom Viridiplantae; phylum Streptophyta; class Magnoliopsida; order Santalales; family Viscaceae; genus Viscum; species Viscum album. Next base: position 240,722,034 of record OY728160.1, on the reverse strand, counting down.
GCTAAATAAATGAATTTCTAGATCATTCTTGAGTCATAGATGATGTAAATGTCAACTAGTTCAAAATAAAATGACATATTTAAGGTATTTATTAATTTAATCTTCTATATTTCATGTCTTGTGGAAAAATAATAAATTAATGAATATATTTTTGAGAAAACCCCCCTCCAAATCACAATAAATATCACCCCTCACAACCTCATTTCCTCACACATATTAATCCTTGTTCTTACTCTAAACTCTTGTATAATATCCTACCATGATCATACCTTATGTCCATCAACATTTGGATTCATAAAAAGGCAAAAACATCTCCCCTAAAAAGGCTCCTAAAGAAGTTATATTCAAGAGATATTTTGTCTCTATTTTCTTTCAATTTCCTTTCAAATTCCCTTTCTTTTCTTAACTTCTCCACAAAATCTCTAATCCAAATTTCATGATATATCCAGTATGATTGATATAATATTATTCTATAATTTAGATGGATAAATATTCATTATATTCCTTCATATCTCTATTTTATTTTTTATAAATGAAATCATTTCCCATGATGTTTCAATTTACCATCGTCATGGGTGATGCACCTTTATTTTTCACAAATGCCTTAAATGATGTTTATAGAACCAGTAAATGGCTGAAAAAATATTTTAATATTTATATTTTAACCACTTTTATTTTCTAGAAAAAAATGTTATATATAATACTAAATGATAAAAAAAAAAGTTCATTGTGACCCAAAAACCACATAAATTAACCTAAAATGATCATCATCAAATATATTCGAATGACTCATCTTTATAGTATAGAATTTTTTTCTTGTTGTAATATCATTTAAAATCCTGTAATATCATTAATAACATGTAATTTCAATTATGTATGTTTATTAATATTCTACATGAAGTTCCATTCTTGCGTACAGGTGAACCGTTCATGTAAACTATGAAATAAAACACTCCCAAAAAAATGAATTTAAACTCACTAACTCATCTAAAAGACCATAAAATAAATCAATGAAACTATAATAAACCATATCCATGTATAAAAGTTTCTATAATTGATAATTAATTATTCTAATGTCATTATATAGAACATACATGTGAATAAATTATTCAGATACAAGGTATGCGAAATTCTCCAACCAAATTTTCATTCATATGGTTCTCCCTATTTCACTCCATTTTAAGTATGTTTATTTCATAAAAACAATTTCTTTATAATTACCTTACCAATTCTGGGATATACATGTTTTACACTAGTGTTTATTTAAATCAAAATGTTTTCCATAAGAAGTATTTTTTCAAAAACACTGCTTTTAATACCACTCAAGGCTGATAGTGCATGTATCAAGTATGTTTTTCCATATTTACTTTGAGATCCCAATACTTATGAATTTATTATTGATGAATTGAATCCCATTTCATTCCATTGTTTTTTTATGTTCAATATTGATATACGTTCTCTGTGACATGCATGATAATGTAAATTTTATGATGTGATGGGTGAACCTAAAATTATATAGTGCTCCAATGGATTGGTTAATGTGAAGAACCTCACGAGTTATGTTATGTTCACAGGAAAATGATTCTATATTTATTCAAATCTATATGTGTTATTTATCAACTAAGATAAAAGGTTTCGTTTTTATGCATTTCCTCATTCTATGATATTATTTAATGATTCAAATCATTATGATGATGATGTTATGATAATTATGACCCCATGCTACATTGTTTCATATTAATATCAATCCTATTATTGTGATTTTATCTCACCCCTTTTTGATATATATACATATTTTTCAACTTTTAAAATGGAGAAGTTTGGAGACTATAAGAATCTAGAGAATGTTGAAATCAAAAAAAAGATTTCTCTTTAAAAATATTTGTACGATCCTTGCATAACCAACACACCAATCCTTTTGGTCCTCATGGTGTAATGTTTTTGTGTTGTGTAAAACTAAAATGATTTAAACGTAATTTAACAAAATAATTGTCTCTACAAATTGTATTAGATGTAGTATTTAGTTAATTTGGGAATTAGTATTAGTGAACCTATGTGAAAATCCATTGTATGAGACTAAGAATATAAAATCACCCAAAGAGAATTTTTAATCACATGTATACAATAAAGATTTGTTTATATTATTAATTTTAAAAATGAATAAATTATATATTCATGAAATTTTGACTTATTTTTTATACTAACAATTTGTATTTTATAATAAAGTGGGAACTAGGAGAAACCATGCCAACAACCAGTGTGAGGGGCAATAGATCTGTTGCCCGAATAACATCTCTAATTCTATTGGATGTGGAGTTTAAAATAAAATTGAGTTTTTTACATAGTTGTCTTAGGTTTTGAATAATAACCAGAATAATTTAGAATTTACTCCACAACTAAGTGTGAGAAACTGGTTGTTGAGTGTTTTATGCCTCAAAGTCCACCAACGTTTAGTGGATCTTCCAATCCAGTTCTTCCAAAGTAGTGGGTAAACTCAATGAAGAAGATATTTTCTATGCTTCACTATTAATAGATAGAAAATGTGTCTTTATACATTTATCATCTCAAAGTAGTGGTCGACCAATTGAGGTATTTGATTAATAACACCAAGAAGATAGATGAAATTGATGAGATGGGGTGGAAAGACATTAAGATAATGTTTCTTAATTGGTATATCCCATGAAATATTTATAGATGATATAGGGAGAATTAATTGAGCGAAATAAATATGATGGAGAATCTATCATAACCTCCATAAGAAAACACTAAAAGGCTATCATGCTATGCTTCAGGTTTTTGATATAAAAAATGATAGAAATATTGATAGATTATTTAGAGGATTAAAACCAAACCTTCAAAAGGGTCTTCAAATTGGAGACTTTTGGATTTATAACAATGTTATTAGATTTTCTATAAAAGTAGAAAATGATTTTATATGTTAGTCCCATGTCAATGGTGATAGGAAATGAAAAATATATTTTTATCTAGAAGGACATAATGAGAATGTTTTAAAGAAAACTCAATGATCAACATGTCAAAAATTGGGGAATAAGAATCATTGAAACTTCATCAATGTGATGGAAAGATGATTCATGTGTGAGAAAGAGGTCCAATAAGATCAATAGTGTCAAAAATTCATGATAAAACTATAGAATGTGGTGGAGAAAAAGAGAGTACCACCCATTGTCCAATGCTACAACAGTGAGGAGAAAGGGCACTATGAAAGCCAGTGCACTAAACCTTGAGCCGTCGAGGGTAATTAGTTTCATCATCCACCAAAGCCAAAGGAGCATGGGAAGCCTTATTCCATCACTGCTATGAAATATGATCATGAGAATGAATTCATAAATCGTACACTTCTTATTCACTAATTAATGGAAAAAGAGTTATTTGATTCTGGTTCTAAACATTCCATTATATCATGCATGTTATCTAGAACTATATATTCAAAGACCAGAATCCTAAAAGTACGTATATTTTTAAAAAACCATTAGGTTAAATCAGTTCAAACAAATTTTTATACCAATCTTCTATTTTCATATGTTGGATGATTTTTCTAGGGAATCTCATGAAATATCACATGGAGTAATTTGACTCTATAAGGGGAATATATAATATTTCATTGTATAGATTACATATAAACTGTTGGGAAAATGAAATAAATTTTTATATTATGAAACATCCCATGATCATCTTGAAATAAAAAAAAATATCATGAATATACTTTTCAAAATTCTTCAATGGTGTTAGTGTTTATTCCATGTGAAGAAGCATGCATTGCTCAAATTGTTGAGACAAAATTAAGTGTCAACCTAGACGATATTCCAATCATGAGGGAATACCTATATTTATATCCCAATGAGTTACCTGGAATTCCCTAGGTTCATTATGTATATTTCTCCACATAACTCATTCCCAGAGCTATTCATATATCAAATTGTCTGTATAGGATTGATTCTGTCTAAATACAAGAGTTAAAAAGTAGTTTCAAGAGAATTTGGAAAAAGGGATAATATGCCTGAGTGCATCAGCATGGGGTGTACTGGTTTACTTTGTCAAGAAGAATGATAGAACAATGCGGGTGTGTATCAATTATCAGGAACTCAACATGAAACCCATAACGAACAAGTATCCTCTCCCAATGATTGATGACTTATTTTATCAACTATAAGGAGATCATTAATTCTAAAATATGGATCCCCATTTTCAATATCATTATTTAAAGGAGATGAAGGAAGATATTCATAAGACTACATTCGGTAAAAGGTATGGGAACTGTGAGTTTCTACTGATATCCTTAATATATACCAATACCCCTTCAATATTTATGGATTTAATGAATACAGTCTCTAGAAAATAACTTGAATTTTTTTGGTAGTTTTTATCAATTATATTCTCATATACTCTAAGTGAAAGGAGGAACAAAAAGAACTTCTAAGACTTATGATGGAAATATTGATAAAAGATAATATATACACCTAGATCAGAAAATATAAATTTTGGTTGAAACGAGTCACATTCTTGGGAAAATTGATCACAATTGTGTACATTTTTGTAGACCGTTCAATAATAAAGGAAATTTAGTAATGGCCCATACCATATAGTTTTCTTTAAATCTACATTTTTCATGGACTAGATCCAAACTAATGAATATTTGTGAGAAATGTCACATGACTGAAAAGCATGTTATATAATTTAACAAGGAATAGGGTAAAGTATATATGGATAGAAGAATGTGAGGAATGATTTAAAGGGATATAAATAAGGATGATCACTACACATGTACTCTCGTTATCAAATTGTGAAGAATGTGTTTTTATATAAAGTGATGATTTATTGAAAGGATGGGTTGTGTACTCATTAAACATGAAAATGTGATAGCCTATGACTCTTGGAAGTTGATGATCTATGGGTAGAACTACCCTACAAATGATCTAGTGCAAGTAGATGTGGTTTTTTCCTTGAAAATATAGAGGCATTACCTCTATGGTGAGAAGATAGATATATACACTACCCAAAAGAGCCTAAAGTATATATTCCCAAAAAAGGAGATAAAATTTCCCATAGAAGATGGTTAGTTATACTCAAGTACTATGATTAATCTATTCACTATCATCCTTGAAAGGTGAATAAGGTATCCGATGCTCTTAGAAGAAAAAACCATACACTCTATCAGTGTTTCAAATTTGAAAAAAGCATATCATCATGACATGAAAAATATATATTGGGAAATAATATCGGTAGATAATATATCCTACCATACCCAAATGATTTACCAACCACCTATCCATGATAGGCATAAAGAGGCACAAAGGGATGACCTGTAGTTAAAAAAGGTGTTTTCTGTAATGTATTGGAAGATACAAGAGTTCTATATCGATGATGATGGTGTGATTCAGTTTGGAATGTGGATTTTTGTGCATTTATCACTTTGGATAAAGAAGGGGCTATTTGATAATGCACATATCTCATATTTTTTTATCCATTCTGGTAGCACCATGATGTACTATGATATCTAAGAACAATTCTTGTGGGACAACATGAATAAGGATATTTATGATTATATCCCATGATTCTTGATATGACAACATGTTGAAGTAGTGAGATAAAAGTCTAAAGGGATGATAAAACCTTTTACCATACCCATTTGAAAATGATATAATGTCACTATATAATTTTTCAGGAGTCTCTTGAAGACAACCAGTAGAACCAATGTAATATGGGTTTCGATGGACTGACACACCATGAAATCCCACTTTTTTGCTTTTTGGGAAGATCACATTCTTGAATAACTTGAAAATATATATGTGAAGGAAGTGGTGAGACTACAAGGGTTCAACTTTCTATTGACACTGATCATGACACAAGGTGCCCATCTAAATTTTGGAGTACTATCCAACATTTTTTAATTATTGAATTAAATTTTAGTACCACCTATGACCCTCCAATCGATGACTAACATGAAAGGACTATTTAGACGCTCAATGATATGCTAATATCCTAATTTTTAGAATTAAAATGTAGATTGGATCTTCATCTCCCATTGGATGAGTTTTCATATAAAAATATATTCCACTAGAGTATTCACATGGATCCATATGAACATCTGTATGGAAATTCATGTCCAACTCCAACCTATTGTGATGTAGTTGGTGAAAGAATGCTAGTTTAACCTGATCTTGTAATAGAAAAGACTTAGATGGTTCAAGTCATCCAGCAACATATCAATGATGCCTAGAGACAGCAAAAGATCTATGTTATCAACCATACAAGGGAATTGGAGATCAAAATTGGAGATAATGTCTTCCTTCAAATATCACTATGGAAAAGAATCATGCAGTTTGAAATGAAAGGGAATATAAGACCAAGGATCATTGGCCCCTTTTAGATCATTGATTGCAAAGGCTTTGGGGCCTGTCGACTTTCACTTCCACTGAATATGGCTCATGATCATGAAGTTTTTCATGTATGAATCATGATAAAGTGTATACCAGATCCTTCAAAAGTACTGAACATAATGGTGGTTTATCTACTAGATGATCTCTCTTATACGGAGTATCAATTTATGATTCTAAACTAGAGAGATAAGGTTATAAACAAAAATACAACCCACCTTGTATAATTGTTTTGGAGGATCTATAAGTATAATCAAGTAGCTTGGGAACCAGAATATGTGATAAAGGATAATTATCCTCACATATTTATGTTAAAAGAAATTTTGATGTTGAAATTTCAAAAGGGTTAAAGAATGTAATGACCCAAACTTTTATGAATGGATTTTCTCGCTCATTATTGTAATATCATATAGTATAATAAATAAAATTATACTATCAAACCTAGCTCCACAACATGCTTAAATGAAATATTGGATACTATGTGACCTTTAAACATAAATTTTTCAGTACTTTGTTTTTAATTTCATAAATTTTACATTTGATGTTGCGATCAGAAAGATGTTTCGAGTCCGATAGAAGAAACACAATTTCTTGTGAGAAGTAACATAACCTTATGAATAATAATGTTACACTTATGAATAATAGTATTATCTTTATGAATATTAAATAGTTTAATTGAATATGAACCTTACCAATAATAGAATTAATATAACTTATCCATTCTATAAGTGATAATTTGATATAACTATTTTATAGTGTTGATATTTTTGTTAGCAAAAAATATTTACTGAATAATTTAATAGTATAAAAGAAAATTTATTTTCATAAGATGTATTCATAAACTCTTGTTTTTATTTTTTATTATTATATGATAATTTTATGAGACCTTAATTACTTTTTCAAAGTGTTAGAAAAGATTTTTTAATTATAAAATCTATATTTAGGAATAAATTATTATTTTAAATGAAAATAATACTCATATTTTAAAAATTATTTTCAAAAAATGGAGTTCATTTTGGAATTTTTTTATTAAAAAATCTTTAGGGTGAATTTTTAATATTTTTCTAAAATACATTTATTTTTTTGTAATTAGTGAAATTCGATAATTTACAAAATATAATAAATAAATGCATTTATATGTCTTGCATGATTCATGGTTTATGTAAATAGACATTAATATGAAATCAAATTCCATATTTACTTTTATTTGTTTTAACATCATCACTATTTGTTTTCATGTGGAAAAAATATAAATTAATTTACATAATACTGAGTGAACCCTTCTCCCATCCACTATAAATCCAGCCCCCACGACCTCATTTACTCAAACCTCGCAAGCCTTGTACCTACGAAATTTTTTTCTCCAATCACTTCCCAACCTGCTCATAAATTTATTGAATCCCTTGGTATCATAAAAATACCAAAAACACTCCCCTAAAGAGAATCTAAAAAATGATATATTCAAGAGGTGATTTCTCTATCTCTTCTAATTTAATTTCATTTAAATTTTCATTTTACTTCTCATATCATAATCTTCACTTATTCAAATGTTTTAATAACTAAATTATTATTTATATATAGGTATTATATCATGTTATAATAGTCTTATTTATTTAAATATTCGTCTGTTCTCTTTTATTTTTAAAAATGAAATCATTGCTCGAGATGTGTCAATTTACCATTATCGTAGGCGATGAACATACATTTTCCCTCCAACTCATTAACAGATATCAATAGAAGCATTAAATTGATAAAAATTATTTGAATATGTATTTATAACAGCTTTTAGGTTTGGTAATGATATTTCATACATAATACTAAATGATAAAACAAAACATGTTCGTTGTGATCCAAAAAACCCGCCATAACTAACCTAAAATGGTCATCATTAAATTTTATCTAATGATTCATCCTCATGGTATATAAAAAAATTTATTATAAGATCACTTATAATACTGTAATATCATTAATAAAATATTATATAAATTAATAATTTTTATCCATTTTCCACATGAACATCCATTTATGTGTACAAGTTCACTATTGATGAAAATTATGAAAAAGAAGACTCCCAAACAATGACATTAAACTCTATAACTCATTCCAAGGCCCACAAAAGAAATTAATGATACCATAATGTACCATATTCATGTATAATAATTTATTTATATTTTAATTAATTAATCAAATGTAATTATAAAAAACATTAATGTGAAGAAATCATTTAGATACATGGAAATTTGAATTCTCAAACCCAAATTTCATTCTTCTTGTTTTCCATCTGTCACTCAAAATTATGTACAATTACTCCTTAAAAATAATATATTCATAATTTTAATATATTTTGGGGTATATTTATGTTTTCAACATTATTTTATGTCAAACACAATGTTTTCAAAAATAACCCTTCTCTAAAACACACCTTTTACTTCCCACTCAATGTTGATGGTGCTTGTATCAAGAATGCTATTCCCTATTTCATTTGGGAACACAATGTTAATGAATGTATAAATTATAAATTTAAAACCATTATTTTCCATGGGTAGTTTTTTTCCATATTGATATATTTTCCATGTGTCATGCATGATAATGTAAAATATATAGTGCGACGGGTGAACTCAAAAATATATAGTGAACCAATGCATTTAGAAATGTGAAAAACCACTTCACTAAACTGAAATATGTGTGAAAATTATGCTAGTTTTATCCACAACTATGTCTGGTAGTTAACTAATAAGACTTAAGATTTAATTTTTATGAATTTCCACATTTCATGCTATTATCTAAAGCTTATTCTCCTTATGATTTTGATGTTATGATTATTCTCACCGCATGTTACATTTTCTTGTGTTATTATCTACCCTTCTATTGGGATTTTAGATATCCCCTTTTGGATGTATATCATCTGGTGACTAATTGTACTATTGTGTAATAAATATCCAATAATAATATACAGAAGAATGAATTAAATAAAAGATTTATGTTGTAAAATTTATGTTTGGTCCTTTTTTCTCCAAGACACTATACAATTATATCCTTATAGTTTAATGTTTTTATGATTTATAAAATTAAAATGATGTAAATGTAATGTATGAATATCAGGGTTTCTATACATACATATTTTATAATGGAACCACCCATCATTATTGACAATTTCTAGGAACCGTATCATGAATAAATTACATAGTATTCATTTTAACATCATTTCATTGGAAAAACATTTATTCCTTTTAGAAAAATATTAAACCATTAAAAAGAATATGGTTCTATAACCATACCATTGATTCATGATTAAAATTTCAAAGAGAAAGGAATACAAAAAAATCTCTTTTAACCATGATTAACTCGTAAAAAATTGTATTATATAACCTTATATTTGAAACAGTATATACACTAGAAAATAAATGAGAATCATAAAAATATATTTAAAACATGATTAACCCATAGAAAATAATGAGATATTAAACAATCTTATTAAAACATTATTATCCCATAAAATAAAATAGGGTACATAAAAATATCGCTGAAACATGGTTATCCAGTATAAAGTAAACATGTTCCATAACAAACTCATTGAAACAATTACAATATATCTTGTCAAATAATTACAGTGGATTCATTTAAAAATAACTCCACTATATCATAAATAACTATGGGTTTTGTATGTTTATGAATATAAATACTATTTAAATATTAATAAAACATCTTTGATTGAAATACAATATTAATTTCGAAAATTCATATTAAAAATTACAAATTCAAAAAATATTGGAAAATACTTCAATTTTAAAACATACATGAAAAAATATGATGGGAATATTAAGTAAAATATTTTACATGGATATGGGATAATTATATCATATCATAAGTGTAAAAAATATGAATTCTTTTCTAATAACATTAAGAAATGCAGTCAAAAGTGGCCTCTTAGGAAAATGACAATAAATTTACATTTAAGGAGATTTAAAACAATGTAAAATATCATGTACATTATATTTAAGAAATACTTTATTTTTTAAAAAGGAGTAAATTTTAAAACATTTTTTAAAACATTGATTTGGAAAATAATGATAATAGATCTAAAAGATAATACAAGATCACTATCACTTACAAATTAAATTCTTGATGTTTCTTAATTATAAAATAGAGTAAATGTAAATACAATGTTTGAACCACATTCAAAACCCTATTAGAATAAAATATATCTTCATCCTAAATATAATATCCTATTATTTACTCCAAAATAAACATGAACATAAAAACTTCATAAAGAAAGGATATTGTAACACAATGTTGTTTCCACAATGGTAACTCTGTAATTGTAATCCCCTTGAATCAATAACAAAAAATGAAAATATAAGTGTCATTAAAATAAGTATATACATTATATAACATGAAAAAATGTATGTATGTACACCTCCAAATGAATTTAGGATCTGGTCATAATCTTATATATGAATGAATGCAATTTGCGAGGATTAGCCCTTAGAAATATAATATCACTAAAATGAGTGTTAACCAATGAAGATATTATATGATGAAAATGTAAATCTATACCAAATAAGTGGAAATGTATTATAAAAAATTATTGATCAATTCTTTCATAATGATATCATAATATAGTTAATGATTATGTATTATTACCCAATGAAATCAAATTGAATTAGGAAACTATTTACCACTTGGTATCTATCATGTCAATCCCCTTGGAAAAATTAATTAAGATTGATAATTAAATTACAATTATATATGTATTATTCATGACCTAAAATGAAAAATTTATATAATATACACCATATAATAAAAATAACTGGTGAATATGGAATATGTATAATAAAAATAAATGAGATATAAGAAAATTGATTTCATCGAGATAAGAACTCATGTATAAAAAGAAAAAATCAAATATTTTATTTCTCATGAATATTTTCATGATTTAACACCTTATACATGAATATTTATTTATTTACTTTTCTAAACATATTTAAATATTAAATCAATTATCTCCAAATTAGGATTTTTGAAGACGTACTACTAATTATTTCAAAACAACTTCGGAATGTTGATTGAGATCACAAAGGATAATTCTAAAAATATAATGAATAATAATCATTAATTAGTTATTATTATTATTCATATATTTTAAATTTAAAAAAATCATGAAAAATCATTATAAAAAATGAACTACAATATGATTATAGAGATGGTTGTCCGTATGTACACATGAGTTGCTTTTTAATTTTTCCATGATCATTATTGAATGAAGGTATATATTATTTTTTCATAAAATAATTATAATTAAGTAATATTTAACATATTATTAAAATAATTATATTTATGTATATCATTTTTCGTGGTGATGAAAAAAATTCCATCAATTCGTGGAGGTTGTAGTCCACACGTAAATAGGAAACATTATCATTTTCCACAGTTTGAAATTAAATGATAAATAATAATTTTGTAGTTATAAATATTCTATTAATATATTTATGATACTATTTATATCACATATATTCCTTAACATTATACTTATTTTCATCATTATAAAAAATTAGTGAAAACTAAATCACATCTCTTCGTGAGGCGGTAGTCCTCCGTACAGTTGAGCAATGATATTGTATCCCCATGAAATGAAAATTCTAAAAGTAATATGTTATAAGATTACTATGTAATTACAAATATGTCACAAATTATAAATATATATATATATATTCCATAATTCTGTTATTATAAATTTTTATGAGAAGTGATGATGGAAAATGAATGACATCAGTTTGCGAGGTGTTATTTTGCTTTCTGATGAAATGATGATTTAGTACCCCATTTTATAGAAGAAGATAATGATTTTTTAAATTAAATTTATATTAAAAAATATAATTTTTCATTTTTCATTTCAAGTAATTATATTAAAAAACAATTTGATGTAGTTGGAATAAGAAATTAATAAAAAACTCACAGGTTATAATTTTACCGCTTCGCGGATTACATCTTTATGATTATACATAATGTATCCTAATAATACATTTACAAACTGAAAATGTGTCCAAGATTAGGGTATCTATTTTTTAAAGATAGTTTTTCATGTATTGGAACAAAAAATTAATTTATTGTGACAATATGATAAGAGAGTGGTTTTACATTTATGAGTGAGGTGTGTGGAACACTTGTAATCATTTAAAAGAAAATGGTATACCCATAATTTTAACCTGAAATAAGTATCAAAAATTGATAATTATTGATAATTACTAATTATATGGTGTAAATATTTCCAAAAAATATTTTTTATTCAAGATTCAAAGTCACTTATACTCATATATTTTTATTGTAACCCTTCTAGTAAACAATTTTCACCAAATCTATGATAATTTATATTTGTAGTATGAAAATTTCAATACAATAAACAATAAAGATATAATTATATGATTATATTAAAAATTGTGGTTCTTAATGTGGAAGTCATTTTTCTATGTTTATGTCACATAAGTTAAAAAATTAATATTAAATTAAACCCACAGACTTGATGAAAAAGAAGTGTTTTCAAAAAGTTTATTGGGAATGGAAGAGGTGATATTATATCAACTCTATGACTAATTATTATAATTATTTTATTAGTTCAAATTAATAATATCTAATATATAATCTATAACTTTTATTTAAATCATTCCGCATTAGAGGTTTTAATTAATTAATGAGGATAATTATTATGCACTTTATAAAATTATGAGAAATATGGCCTTTAAACATATTGTTATGATTTTATAAAAATAAAATATGAGGGTGAATCCAAATAAATAAATTAGATTAAACATAAATATAAAAAATTATTTTACATTGAATTATATTCACAAAACAATGGGGTTTTTAGAATTTTTTATTTATTGAAACAAATAATATTTTTACAAAAATCAATTTTTTACTATTCAGTGGAAAACAAATATTTTCTAAAAAATCCCAAAACACAACCCAAAGTTAATTTTCATAAGAAAATTTAAAAAATTGTGTTCTATTTAAAAAATAAATAATATAACCATTCTAAAATCTAATTATAATATTTTTCCTATAAATAACAAAAATCGGTTCTGAAAAAAACATTCTTTTAGAATAAGATTACATTACTAAAAATTGATTTATTATTCCAAAAATATTTAGAATTTATTTATATTTAGGATGAATTATATTAATCATAAATTATTAAACATTATTAATTTATTCTAATTTAATATCTTGTTTATATAAATTATATATATCACTTGTCACTTAACCTCGGCGTTCCATGCCAAATATGCAATCGAATATAGTTTTCATTACTAATATATTAGTTTTTTACACTAGATAATCCCATTTGATAATTCTTTATGGGTATGGATGAAACAAAATAATTTATTATAAATGGAATAAGTCTTAGTTGTATTCTAATTACTAAAGTAGAACTAACAAGTATTCCTTTTTCTTGAGGTGCTCGATGCTTTAAAACAATTCAACATATCATAGTGAAATCATATATTGAAATAAAAATCTATAATTTTCCAATTGATTAGATTATTTTATGAAATCATCCTGGCCAAAAATAAATTCTACTAGATGAGGATGATAACCAACATAATATATTTCATTTCATTGAGAAATTTTCAATCTCTTTTGTTTCAATGACACCTTCATTATTGTCTGTAAAATGAGGCTCAACCCTGAAATAGAGAGCCCACCCAAGTCAACTAAATAGTGTGAAGATAGATAAAATATATACTACAAGTATTGAAATTAATAAATCTTTATAAAACTTGGAAATTTTTTTATATGGATATTCGACCAATAATATATGACTCTCTTTTGAAGGAATAAAATAATCTCACAATCATAGAGCATATCAATAAATATTTTGATGACCTGATGAGTCTCCCCATATATTATTATATTATAATTTTTTCATTTATTTAGTTGGGATCCAATAGTTTTCTAAAAACCATTCCATAATTTAGAAATAATCTATTGATCTCCATCAAAAACGATTGTTAGAGGAACACAAGGGAGACTCACAATTTATAATACATAAAGGGGTTTGATATCTCGAATTTTTTTAACATCCTACAAGGAATGAACTATGTATATTTCATTAATTGTTTGATAACTAGCCATGATATATATTCCCAATATAGATTATAAGGAATAGAACTCATTATATCCATATAAAAATAATCCAACTTCAATTCTATAAAATGAAGTTGTTGTAATAATTATATAGGTTAATGAGATTGCACATGTGTCATCGGATAAGTGAGATAGATAGATAAAAATCTATCAATGAACCACCATTTTCCAATCCTCCAATACCATAGTTTTATGTATTTTTTCATTTTCATATCCCTACTAGTGAAAACAATGTTGATTGGTTCCTAATATACCTGGTCACCCTCTTCATGATGAGGAGATGAATATCCACCTCTGAAATGAAGTGTTATACCACAAGTCATGATCAGTCACCAAAATTACCCCTAATATTTGAAACATTTCTATAAATTAGGAACAATATTCATATCTATATATATCTTATATTTTATGGTACACAATTCTTGAAAATAATCCCAAAACACAAGCTCAAATGACACTTCCACATTTTAATGATTCTTATAAAATTGACATATCCATTATTATTCACCCTCTGATTCTCTCACTTCCTTGGATTTTAATTCCCATCTCAACACATCAATAACAACATTACCCATTCTAGGGTTTTAAGATATGTCAAAATCGATTGTATAGATATACTCTACTATGTATGTATAAAAAAAATTGGTACTATTTCTGTGATGATGTACATCATCATTTTTTGATCTGATTAAATTTTAAAAACTTTATAAAAAGATCATTTAGAATTGTATTAGTTAAATTCACCACAAAAGGTCACTCTATGTCATATGTTGCACAGTTAATCTCATTAGCTTATAATTTTTGAGATTCAAAAACCCAAAAAATGTTCCCCATGAATTAATAAACACCCAAATCACACACCAAAATCATTTAAATATATATCCAATACAATTATTATATAATTAAGCACGATAACCACTGTTAAATTTTTTCATAACATCTAACTCCTAAAACATCCCTTAATATCCTCATTTTAATGAAAATATATATAATTTGGTTTTTAAGATATTAATTTTTATTTCAACATAGATATTACCTTAAAAATTAACATGTGGTACTAGGTTTATTCTACGAATCATCTTACCACGAACACATTCATGGGATAATACCAATACATAAACCCTTTTATCTTATTATAATAATTCAAGATATCTATTTTGGAAACATCATGGTCCTAAAATATTATTTACCACAACCAAAATATATATTTTTATATTTTTGTATAAATATTATGTCTCTTCAAGGATCCATAAACAATGTCTAGATGATATTCATGCTCGTCTATCATTTTTTCTATAGAATAATATCATCCACAAACACTACGATGATGGATTCATGATTACTATAGAAAGTACGATTTCTGAAGGTCATAAAATCTTATTGATCATTACAATGTTTTAAATTCTTAAAAAATATATATAGTTAATATACTTATTCTAGAAAATAGGTTTTAGAGTATCCACTTCTCAATCTCGTGACTAATGGTATCTTAATCACATGTAGTATTTTGAAAACCTCAGGCCTCCCTTGAGTTGATAAAAGTGAATGTTAATATTATGTAATTAGTATTTATTCTTGATGGTCACTAGATTGGGTTTCAAATATTTAATGAAATATCAGAGTCTTATATACATATAATTTTTAATGGGAACTAGTGGATCTCTAGGGGTCTAACTCGATAGAAAAAATGTATTACCCACATGTTATTATAACTAAAAAATAAAAAAGTTATCTACAAGAGAGACATATGGTATGATGGACTGGAAATAGTGATTATTATAGGACAATGAAAATGGACTAGTACAATTTATTTATTGGGAGGAAGCTGAGATAAATAAATCTAAAATACCAAAGAACAATTTCTACTACCATTGGAATTAGACCAACTGAACCCCACATACCAGCATCGAGGATTAAAATAGATTAGAATAATTATATTGTAAATACATGATATTTTGGATACCTTAAATTAATAGTATTTTTAATTTATCACGTCAAAAACAACAATAAACTAATGGAAAACAAGACTTAAGTGAACAATTAAATATCACAAATACTCAAATAATATAATTATAATAAAAAATTGAAATAATTTCTTTAATTTACAATTTAATACCACTCTATTTTTTCAAAATAAATATTCTTTTCTATGAAACAATTGAAAAGGGTATTTATTATAATACCATACTGAATTATAATTATCACTTATAAAATATTTTTATAGTATGTAATAATTATCCTTTTAAAAATACTATTTCAATTTTCAATTATTGAGAAATTCATTTAAGACAATATTAAAATCAATTTTTGGATTAAGAATTCATTCTCTTATAATGAAATATCATCAAATTTGATATTTTTATTTGAATGAATATTAAATTATTATTTTAAATTTGAATTAAATAATATCATATTTTAATTGAAAATGAAAAATAGCTTATATTACTTTTTGAATTTTCTAAAAGTATTAAAATATATATGAATACATCAAAACATATTTTTATGAATAACCTAACTATTATTTAATAATATATATATTGTTAAGAATTTGATATTAATAAAACTATTTTATATAGTTATATATTTATTATATAACTGAAATTATAATTTTATAAATTTTTTATTTAATTTACAATCACATATATTTTATTTTAAAAATGGTATTGTAATTTTTAATAAATAATTATCAATAAGTTATATATTTTTATATTAAAATAAAATTAAATAAATTATATTTAGAATATTAAATCATTAGATAAAAATTAATAAATTATGTAAAATTTATTCTTGGTAATAATTTATAAGTTACACTCGATAAAAACTAGTTACCAAGGTACTGTTAAAGTTGTAAAAGTAAAATCGTTTGGGTAAATGAGCCCGAAAATGTTTAAAACATGTGTAAGAATATTTTTTTGGGAATTTAAATATAATTTCACATTATCCAATCACTATTTTATAATTTTTGAGTCACATACATAGAGTGTCAGTTCCCATTGATGATAAATAAAGGGGATTTAAAAAAATTCTTTCCCTTTTCACTAATAAAAGGTGATTATCTGTCTTTACTCCCACTAACTATGATTCACAATTAGTTTAGTAGAAATTCTACCCAAAACTATTCTAAATATATCTATCAACCTTATTTAGGTAATTTTATTCTCAAATTAGATCCCCGCAAACGTTTAATCCCTTTCCCAAAGTCTATAATCCTTGAAGTGTGCCAAAAATGCATAAGCTACCATTATATTTTCTATTTCATTTTTATGTTTCTTCTAAATAAAATATTATATCACCAAATTAAATTGATAAAACCATTAAAATTATTATAATTCTATGTCATTATAATTTTTTTTGATAATTAAAAACTATCCTCTTTTCCCTTTAAAAAATGAAAATGTTAATTAGGTGTTGTATAAAATACTACCTCCACAAAACAACGAGTTTCATTTGACATAACCACAAGTAAAAAATGGTATTAGTAGATAATTTAACATATAATTATCATATTTATGAAATAATTTATATTTGTAAAATTAAAACCATATTATTCATTTCTATTGTTCTTTGGAAAATGAAACCATCAACCATGCATATATGTAGACTACTACCGTCATGCAATGTTCAATTTTTGAATTTCATTTCATCATATTTGTATATTTCTTGAATAAAGGGATGTATTTAAAGGATTAATATTAATATTCTAATATAATTATGTCTCTTATATGAAAAATGGTGAAAATATTATATATATGAAAAATATAGTATTTCTCATAAATTCATCAATTTAAACCAAAATTACAAAGAGTAAAATCATTAACTCAAATCATGTAATATTTTAATATCTATTAGATATAATTATATACTATTTTTAACTATGATATATATATAAAATTAACCCTAAACGATTTTATTATTATACTATAATAAAAATATTACATATAAATCTCATCATAATCATTGATACACAGGGTATATTCATGATTGGTTTTTTACCACCAAAGTGAAACATTATATAAAATTATATCTTAAAGTATTATGAAAAATAAAAATATTATACATTATAATATTAATATGTACATAATAATTTTATTTTTGAAAATTAAATATCACTATTTATCTCTTTAACGAAGAAAACACCATTTTCGGTTAGAATTCACCAAATATATCTTGGTTTCGATTCCTTATTCATGGATAAAGACAAACTAATTAATTAATTGAAAATTAAAACTTATAATTCATTATAAAAAATATACAATAATAGAATTATTTATTTCAAAATGATTAAATATCAACTAATAATAAATTCCAACATCATTCCTATGAAATTGTTATAAACCACTAAAAGTATAAACACTCAATATGAAAAAATAAGTTATCATGAGCTAATAGGTATGTGTGTGGTGTTATTATTAATGGGGAATATAAATTTATTTATATATAAATAAATTTATATTTTATGTAATTAATAAACAGAAATTAATTATTTACAGCATTTTTCATTATTGAATTATGATGCAAGGATAGTATAAGGGGTATTCATAAAAATTAATCTCTTTGGGAAATGTTTTTTAGTATCAACCAAATTTAGTTTATATGGTATATATGTTAAATAATTCATTTATAAATTATTGAATTACCTTCATTAATGTTATATTATGTTCTAATATAATCCTTCTCTTATGTAGTTAGATTTAAATATAACTCAATATGTATGGTGTTCTTTGTCTAGAAATTGAATTACTAATGATTTGTTTATTTTATACATCAATTTTTCCTTTTTGGAGATAAAATATTGAAACATTGTAATTTTGTATCATGATTTCCATATATTTAATGGTTTTATACTTTATCATTATTGGTAAAATGCCTAATTTTATTCAACAAATCCAAATTTATTTTTCTCTCACCGAAAAGTGTAATGTTTTCGAGTATTAACATCCAAATAAAAAGTAGTTCTCTCTTTTATGATAAAATTATCCATCCAAGAAACATTATACAATATTTTTTTCAAGGATAAGTTGGATCATTTTATATTACTCTAATAAAACTCTATGGAAGTACATAAAAATAATATCTAATATTGTTTTTACAATATCTTTTATTAGAAAATGGGTTTTTAAAATAATTTCCAACCAAAATTCCTTTTGATAGTATTTATGAATTTTCATGAAATAATTTATTGATGATTCTTATTAAAAGGGAATTTTTTTAATGTTTTCAAATTACCCTTTTAAAATGAATATCTAAATTATACTTATAACTTCACCACATTAAAATTATTATCAAAATTATCTCTTTTTACATTATTAAAGGGAACACATCTCTCTACTTATACTATGTTTAATTTGAAACTATCTCCCATCATTTTTAGGTTTCCAAAGGAATATTTATTTTTCTCTGATATTTTGAAAATATATCTTTAAAATTATTTTAATATATCATTCATATTGATCCTTTTGTTTTTTTCAAGACTTCTTAATATTATTTTTACCAATGTCATTATCCTATGAAATTTCATAATAATTATCATGGATTTTTTTTCAAAAGTAACCATCCAACTTCATTATGATGATGATATATGTAATTTCCTTACCCTTTTAAGAAATTTTCTATCATTTGCTTTTTCTTGCATTATCATTTTTGTTATACCCATATAATTTCTCATTTAACAAATTACCTTTATAAAAATCCTACTCTTAACCACATTTATTAAAGGGAGTTTTCCTATATTTTGTAAATAAATTAATTGGGATAAACTATTATCTTTGAAACATACCATTTATATTTATAGTGTAAATAACATATGAATTATTATGTTGAATAAAGGGTATTTACCATGGATGTTTCTTTATATAAGGGGATATCATTTTATTTTCAATGTTCATGCCATGTTACGAATATTTATGGATATAATGATGATTTACTTATGTGAAAACCTATGAAATGTGTTTTCTCTCCACGGTTTCATTTTTACTTTTTAAAGAAACCCATTATTTTCATGGGATATTCATAATGTTATATTTAAATAACATGTAACCAATTTTTGGTATATACGTTTTTTTTGATTTCATGATTGATTTTATAGTACCACATAAATGTATAAATTATGATACTGGTGGGACTTAAATATCTCTACAATTCATATGGTAATGTAATATATCTCATGAAATTGTAATGTCATTAGAATAGGTCAACAAAAATCTAAGTTCATAGAGGGTGAGTGTGATGGTGTTTTTCTCTACTCATAATTTTATGTTTGATTATTTATCTGGGCTATAAGGATAACAAGGATACGAAAATTTTGGTCTATTATTGTTGTTTATTATTTACTATCTTACATGGATCATTATTTATGCAGCATATTTTCTAACTTATGATTCTTCACACTTTATATTCATGTGATATATTATTACATGTGATATTCAAATATTTATGATCCATTTTTTCTTGGGAATGTATATTTTCATTTGAATATCATTTATAATATTCCATAGTTATTACTTATGTTCATCCATACAATGAACCTAATTTCACTACATTCATATATTTTACTTTCTCAAGGATGTGACGAAATGTATAATGCATGGTGTGTCAATAAGGGTATGTTATGAGATAAATATTTGGGATATGTTGAATACAATATATTGGAAATGAAAAAATTTATATATTGTGAAAATGGGAATTAGTTGAAAAACAAAATGAGTTATGTTACATTATTTTTATCCTAATAATTTTAAACTAAAAACAAATGGTATTTCAAATGTATTTTAATGAATTATTTTTGTAAAGACTTGTAATTACTGGATGACTAGGTTATAGGATATTATCGTTTTCATATGAGTATGATTTACATAAATTTAAAGACTATAATGATATTAGTTATGGATTAATTAGGACATATAAATATCATATACAGTTGATATCTTAAGGGTTAATATCATTTAAATTGTATAGAAAACATTTTTTTTGTTGATATTAATAGTATTAGGAATAGATAACCTTAGTAAAAACGATATGGATAAGATTAAATTATTGTTATAAGTATTGGATAAGATTACGAATCATAAGTAATGTCAGAATTGCATATTTTCATAAGAAATAAAACCCATCTCTGGATGTTGGAATGTGGATGTAGGCCTAGGAACAATTGAGGGGTAAAAACTGTGAAGAGGAATTGGTGGGTATTAACTAAACTAACATGATTCATGAATAATATGAACAACTGTATACCTAGATAGACACGCCTAGGGGATATGTTATTATTGATCATATTTTCTATATGAACATCAACAATGAATTTATTTCTTATTTAAATTAATTTTCTAGGTTGTAATGTATTAGAGAACACTAGATAAACTAATACATGTTCAATTAAGATAGGTATATCATTGACCAAGTATGATATAGTTGAAATAGAAGTATCATAGGTTGATGTAAAAAAATTAATTTGAAAATAAATATTTGGAATGAGCATTTATTTATTATACATGGATTATATTGAATATTGTCAAAAAAATTCTCTTATTATATTTGGTTGAAATAGGATCATAATGATAATGCTAATAATGTTATATATCAATTGATAAATATGTCTATTAACTAAATAAATGTTTATACATAATTCATTTTTATCATAGAATATTGTTGTTATTATATAAAAAATTCCTTATCAAACCTAAGGTAGTGAGGTTGACACAATAAGAAAAATTAATAATGAATATTTTCATTGTTGATTGATATTTATCGATAGTATTTGTTTGTATTCTAATTTATAAGAAGGTTTTTTGAAACAACTAATGATTTTCGGTAAACATTATATTTTTTATAGTTATACAAACATATATTAAATGGTATCAATATCCATGATATTTTGTTTTATTATAAGGATATATTTTTGGGTATAGCTATTTAAAAACACATGATTTAGGTTTTAAAATCCATGTTTTTATACATGCTTGAGTTTTAAGTGTTAAATTGATGATTTATTAAAAAAATATTATAGAGTAATGATAACCATGTGATTGATGATAAATTCGTGATATTATTGGGGTTATTTCTATTTAATCGTGATCTTAATATAATTAAATTATGTTCTCTTAATTATAAGACATGAAACACTGAGTCTAAAGGAACAATGAAATAATATTTTTTATATAAACAGATTATAATCTAGACATTAAATTGGAAGTTATGAAAATTATAAAATAATTAATGAAATGTAAATAATGGTCATACTCAATATAAATTTATTTATAAAATCATTTTAACTAATCACTTAATTTTAGGAAAAGCCATTTTATTTCTAAAAATTATTTATTTTAAAAAATGATTCTAACTATTTTTTATAAAAATGAAATGAAAATATTTTTTCTCGTATTTAGAAAAGGTTTATTTCATAAAATGTAATTTATTTTTAATATAATCATATATATATAATTTTATTGATAACATTACTATTTTTCAGAAAATATTAATTTATGATTGAATAATGAAAAAAAATTCTATAATGTTTATATTTTCTTTAAATAAATTTTGTTATTTGAATGTCCCATTATTCATTTCATTTTAAAAAAAATTAACATATGTTATATTCAGTTATATAGAACAGATTAATTACTTATATATCCTAATAAATATGGTTTTTAGTATAAGTTAATTATTAAGGTTAAAAAATGCACATCTATGAATAAAATTTTGAAGTGCATAATTTTTCCCACTTGAAATAATATAAAATAACCTCTAATTATGATTTTTTTTAAATTACTGTTTTTTAATATATATCAATAAATATTAATTTAAATTTACATATTTATTTTTACTTTCCATATGGTTATTCTGATATCATAGTAAGAATGAAAAAATGAATTTCCAGCAAAAATCATTATTCAACACGTATGCAGGTTTAACATTATAATTTCCACAACCTCTAAGAGATTAATTTGAAAAAATGGATTCCATATTTTAGATAAAAATAATTTATATTATCAAATGGTGTCAACATACTCTTTTATTATACATAATGTTGAAAATAATTAAAATAGTTACTACATTTAAGGTAAAATGGTTTTACCTTGGGTGAAACAAAAAACGAAAGGGTAAAATATTAACCAAACCATTGATAAACCATAAATTTTTTCATATATAGACCTTATATCATATAAGGTTATACAATGTTCTATTTTTTATCGTTGTTTCATTAGAATATCATGTGTGTAAATCTTCCATTTTAAAAATTATCGGTTTGTCATCACCCCCACTTATAAAATACAATTCCCTCTCAAATTTTATAAAGATATTCAATACTCATTTGTTTACCATATTCCTAAAAAAATATGTTTCTTTATTTCCCTCATCTCATTATATATTCCTTTTTTTATTATAAATCCAATATAAGATGTCTTTTTGTGGAAACATAATAAAATTTTCTAAAGAAGAGGTAATATTCTTAATCGAGAATTTTATATTATATTTTATAATAATTCCTTATGATCTTATTAAAACATAATGATTATAAAAACCCAACCCAATGAGGTCTGACCCTTGACTACACCAATACTGCCTCAAATGGTCTAGGGGTTGGTGACTATCACCAAGTATGTATATCCCATAAATGGGAGCCATCATACTAAAGTACCTATAAAACACACACATCCCTAATCCCACAAAATGTTTGAATGTAAAACCACTGAAACAGTGCATTCAATGATCTAAGATCACACAATATAGCATGGTATTAAATGTAATGAAAGAGGAAAATTGTTCTAAATACAGTCCCAAGAAAAATATCAAATTTCAAACCAACATGAAGGATGTGGTTTATGTCAATAGGAAACACCTGGTAAAAACCCATGTTTTTTCATGCTTCAGATACACTCCTCCCACTCCCTGTCCTCTCAGAACATTGTCAAAAGGGACCTCATCTATATATGGCACGAGACATGTGGGAATACCCCATGCATGTGAGAGTATAAGAATACTCATTATGACACCGTAGTAACACTAAATAGGAGGCACCAAGTATAGACACCTCAATTCAAGATATAACAATCAAGTTATAATTGAAATGCCATGATATACTTAGGAAAGGTACCACTCCAACAAGATGTCATAACCATATTCCATCTATATGATTCTTCTATAAGTAATGTTCATTATAGTATATTCTACTTTATAATATATGTTGTCATTAGGGACACTTGAAAAAGAGGTATAGATTGTTCGTCCCTGCCTATGTAAGCTCAATGGCCCATGAAAAACCATATACACAGATATGGGGTCTTTCCAAAAACTGTCGGGGGATACGATGAACCCTATTCCGGATCAAACAACTACATAGGGGTTTGTCTATCAATTATTTCAAAAACCCTAATAACACGTCCTTATATATGTAGAATCTATGCCATGATCAATGAGGTAACACAGATTCCATATACTAGATCTGGGGAAAAGAAGAGGATAAAAGATCCCACTAAAGTCTCATAGATTTACAATACAAATTCTATCAAATAATAAAATTCTTGATGGGATCACAATCCATTGAAACGGATGTAATGTCGCAATATACCCATGAGGAAAATGACCAAGGGAACATAATAAATAAATGATGTATCAAAAAAGAAAACAAAGAGACATCTGATCTATTGAATGGGGTACAAGTTTTGTACCAAGGGACGCAATGCCTGTTCACATATCCACATGTTTGTCCATGTGGGATAGCCTCACATGTCATGTATTCTCCAAAATACATGGTGGGAAAAAAAATTACACGACATGTAGAGAAATGTGTTTTCTCACTCATTTCACCATCCATTTCCATTTTTGGGTGGTTGTATCCATGTATTAGTACATGGTGTTCAACGTCTCATTTAATCTAGTCATGTGCCACTACTTGGGTAAGCTCATGTACACCCAGCCAAGTCATTTCAATGTGGGAGTACACGGTATCCCATCTTTCTAGGTTTTCCAACCCATGTAGGTGCACCTTCTAATGTACAGACAATGTCATCGGGGGAGGGCCACATGTTGTGTGCCATGAGTCACATGTCGTGTTATCCTTAATTTTAGTTGTAACCCTACCTCCATAGTCTGGGTGTCCACATGGCATTTATCACTAGATTAAAGATAATATTTATTATTATTTCTAAGATTCACTTCACATCTTCTCGTGCCTCACATGAGATTCCACCCATGACCGAACCTTTAGATTGGGATTCCTCATGACCATTCCAATGTCAATCATTTGAAATGCAGGTTTGAATCTGATCAGTAAATGGATCGAACCTCATTCTTCATTGCGCACTGAAGAATAAAAATTGAGTGTCCCAAACTATCTATCTCACCACCACTATATCTTGACACCAAATTCATGGCATGAGGATTCCGTATATATGATATTGGATAGCTGCTCCACAAAACGATAGAGAAAAGATCATTTTATGGGGATATATTGAACCCCAGGAAAAATGATGAACAACTATGGTGAATAAATAACTGGAGGAGAAAATCAAAAGAAATAATAATTTGAATAATCCTATATAAATGTTTATTTCAATCTCAATTCATTTCTATGAGAATAAAAATGAATAAATAAACAATTTCCAACTAATTCTCCAAAAATCACCGCACAATAAACCCATCCCGAAAATACGCATGATCCACAGATCAATCTATTGGTTTATTGATCATTATTCATCATAAAAATGATTTATAGGGATACTAAGTAAATGAAATAACTATATAACCTTGATATAGATCCATTATTGATGACGAAATACATGGAATTATTTTGTTTAGAATGATCTGTTGAATATGTGGTTCATCGATCTTTGATCCATGATTTGATTATCCATTTTCTGTGATAATTTCTCTAAAATTATTTTTAGTGGATCTCCAAAATTTCAAGGTTATGATGCTAAAACTAGGGTTTCTCAATAACAGTCTATTTAAGTAAACATCAAACATTGTTTTGGAAAAATTGAAATGAAATGAAATAATTAATTATTTTATTCATTTCTATGTACATGATACCTTTTCGATAAACCACCAACATCGACTTGGTATAAGTAAATCATAGGGTAAAACCAACATTATAAACTCAATGTTGACCACATATTTCTAACCATATACTTTATTAAGAAGCTACAACTTTTTTTAAGAAATATGTGTGCATGTGATATTTAAAATATTTAAAATATTTCACGTATTTATTCAAGGAGCACCATGCATCCAAATCACATGAAGTATTAATGTCTAGTAATGAAAATAATACATATAATATTAAAAAAATGTACATAAAATATGAGATGTTGTATTCTCCCCACCTTATATATTTACACACTGAAAAAACCAGTTGCATACAAAGAGATGTGAGTACTGATCAAGAATCTGATCATCCTACCCCCATGTGTACTTATAAAGATTACCATTCTATTTCCAAACATCCATAAGGGGAATATATGTCCCATGAAGAATCTCAATGTTCATGCCTCTATTGTCAATAAGCTGTGAAATCTCGTTCATGTACGTCTTCATCTACGACACATGGAAGACATTATTTACCTGGTCCAACTATTGAAATGTGGTACACAATATCACTAACTATATAATGTCTATACTATGGAATAATGAATCTTTGATATAATTCGTCGTCACCAAAAAATATCCTCAACCAACATTGATGTGAGACTCTTTTACACAAATTGTATCCATTCATGAACTCTATATGTCTTCATCATTGGTATGAAAAAAGGATTATGATGGATCAGTGACAACGTCATCTTCTCTTGGAAGATCTTATCCTTCTTTGTAATATCTGGAAACAACATTGTGATCATAATTTCTCACTCTCATAAACTATTACAAAAAAGTGGTGACTGATAAGGTCTCCAGTACAAAGCCTCAAATGGTTCCATAAAATGGGGGAATGATATATATTGTTATATGTAATCTTCAATAATGGTCGGTGATCATCCCAACTATGGCCAATGTCCAACATGCAATCATGAAAATTTTACTCCAATGCCTGGATGGTTTACTCTATTTGACCTTCTATCTGGGGTTTAAATATCATGATAAGAATAACTATACTCAAAATGATACATGTTATCCACTAAATAATCGAGATCTGAAGTGGGCATCACAGTCATAGACTATCATTTAGGGAACTACATGGAGTATAAATATCTCCTACACATAGATGCATCTCGATATATCTATTGCACTCTAAATTCGAATAATTGTGATTTAAGACAACATGGTATGTCTTTAAAGGATCCCCTTAGTAGAATAATGTCCCCTAGAAATATTTTTTAAGCCTTTCATGAATTCCATGGAATTCTCAACACACTTCTACTCTTGAACCTCAAGGGGTTGGGATAAACCCATTAGAACATGTTGTTGAACCTTATGTTTCGGAAAAGAAAGGCATCGATAGAAAAACTCATTAACTACCTTCCTCATTCTTTTCCTCCCACACATATTTCATAGTTCATGTGACAAAATTCCCACACCTGGATATTCCACTAAAATGGATGTATGAAACTAGCTTAATTTAAAAGGAACTATAATCCATCTTTTGAAATAGGTAATGTGATCCCCACCATCTGAATACCCATCAAGAGCATGTCAAGGGTATATATATGAGAATTCGAGGTCTCACAGGTGCTATCTCTATGTTGATCGTCCTAGGAAAACCGAAAACGTAATGGAGTAATAAGCATATAATGAATATATGAAGCACTCTCCTTATACGTAAATGTGAAAAAATTAAATGAGGATATATTATATGACGTCTCACCCAACAACATAGAACAATATATCATGTTTAGAGTATCTTACACCATGTTCCTCTTCCCAAGAGTATAGAAAATTTCTAATTTATAGTCCTGGATGAACTATATCCAATGACAATACCTCATGTCAAGATCATTTTGTGAGAATATTCACTTGAGAATCATGTGGTCATAGTATATGGATAACTGCTCACCCATATCATAGTGTCATTACATATTCAATGTAAAGAGTACCACTACTAACACAAAATCATTGGTCATATAGTTCTTCTCATGTGGTCTCAATTGAAATGAACTATAATAAATAACTACATTCCACTGTATCATCACACAACCATGTCTGCAAGATGATGAATCATATAACATTATGTACTCAACACCCTCCTTTAGAAAATCAACATATGGCACTCCTCAACCTCTATCATAAGTATTTCAAAAAAATTTGTATGATTATTTCCACAATAATGTATACCATTTCAAATTCATGAATTGTATGGGATTTATGACTCTAGATAAGTTAGGTAAAAAGATCAACTAGTACCCTTCCAAACCAAGGAAACTACGATCCTTGATAACACTCTTGGTTAAATCCTAATAAAACACTCATCAACCATCACTAGATACACAGCTACTCCAGTGATTATGATTTTATTTCCTACAATGTGGACCTATTAAATCCAAAAAATGACACTTCTAGAGTATTTTATAATGACATTTCTCTCATAGTCTGTCTAGAACCATCATCAAGTATCTCTTATTCTCCCATATAGAAGCTGAATATAATTGGATGTCATCGATGAAGAGCACCATGAACTGATCTATGATTTAATATAATTTTTTATTCATGAGTTCCATGAAACTTGATTTGGCTTAGTCACCCTAAACGAAATTACCATATACTATAAGTGACCATTACTAGGTCTCAATTACATCTTAGATATATAATAATCTTATACTCGTAACTGGTAATAGAATAACCTAAGGTAGATCTTTGAGAATCTGTTTTCCCTTCTCAGCCTACCAAATAGATCTTAGACACATGGTAGTGGGTACTTGTTATTCATTATCTACAGATTCAGGAATTTATAATCCACACTTATCCTCAATATCTGGCTTCTACAAAAATGACACTAGTACTTCCCAAAGAGAAAATATATGTCTCTCAATGCCCCTCATCTGCATGTTGTCTTATTCCACCCTCTACTCTTGAAGGACTATATGATCTATAGGATATGTTTGTGTAGATATCAAATCCATACCAGGATGAAAAGAAATAGAGATGTCTACCTCTCAGTTGATCGGTAAACGTAGTACTTCATCAGGAAAATTTTCGCAATGTCCACTACAACCGTAGGAGACTAATATTCCAAAACATCTGTTTCTCTAAGATTCATGCTATCTGATTGGTGAGTAATCAGATGTACTCCCATATGCATGACCTCACCAAGATTCTCTAAGGTCTCCATTTCACCCACATAGTAAAACCTCATTCCATCACTACAGACACACATCACCCTCTTCAAAAAATTGTTAATATGGGAAATAACGATGGATATCCAGCCCTTTCCTAAGATGAATTTTTATTTCCTCACTATGGGAATGAATAGATATTGTAAAATATTCTCACCTACATGATTCTGATTTCTTTATCGGCATGGTTTTATAATCACTAGGAAACCACCTATTGTAGTCTCCAACCACAATTGTCGAGCCAATGGCTCCATTAGAATCTCTGTGATTTCAACCAATGAAGCTGAAAGAAATGAAATACTAGAATTTTTTTCTATAAATAATATAGTCATGTAGAAAATACCAAGACCATACCCTGTATCATTTATGGATTCTTGTTGTCAGGGGCCTCTATACCCTATAGAAAGCCTCATATCATCCCATTATCATCAAGAGCATGGTGCGGACCACCTATGGTTGGTGGTTCTAATAGGTCAAACCATCATACAGATCTTGCTACCCTGACAACCCCTCTCCTAGATCTTTTACCTTGGGGGACACATTTATCCTTCATATATCCTTGAATTAGTGGCCCTCAACCATCTCACGATCGTCTATATGGCGGGTCATACAATATCGATCTGTATTTACCCGACTGTGGCAGGAGAAACACCAGTTGTCCCTCAGTTGATTCGATACACCCTGAGATCCTTCCCCCACTAGACTAGAGTCATATAACCACCTTCAAAGGAATATGATGTGATTATATCTTTATAAATTCCATATTCTTTCTTCTTCAAAGGTCATAATTACCATGAGAACATTTATATCTCCCACTATCAGTGTATTCTCTTCCAAAAATTCCTCCACCATCAAGGATCATTGTGGGAATCCATAATCGGTGGAAAGGAAAAGAGATAAGAATGACTCAATGATTTCAAATTACAATCCCTATTCAATGGTCCACGCTATGATTAATTAGTCGCATACCATATTTATAGGGTAACATGAGAGATTAGTAAATCTCACTGAGTAATATTCTATAGTTGTACTTCCCTAATACAGATATAGAATCTCTTGAATACGTAATGATCTTAACATGGATGGATATAACTCTTCTCTGAAGATATAATGAACATATATATAGTAGAGATATTTCTCACCATGCGGCTGAGTCCCCATCATACACCATCACCCATATTACCCATGAGGAATACATTCTGTAAGGACTTCAATCTCGCTAGATATGGTCCTCACTTGGTGAAAAAATGTGAGTGACTGTCACTATTCGGTCCCCAATCACCAAAGGGTCTGC
Source organism: Viscum album (assembly GCA_963277665.1). NCBI lineage: Eukaryota > Viridiplantae > Streptophyta > Magnoliopsida > Santalales > Viscaceae > Viscum > Viscum album. Next base: position 240,690,940 of record OY728160.1, on the reverse strand, counting down.
CTCACCCTAAAACCATGGAGGTCACTACCTCTAAAACACATGAAACACACACAACACGTGTACATCCTCAGCTGGTAATAAAATCTATTATTTCTACACATCATTGGTGGTATAGTTGGTAAGCCACCCAAGGTTTTATCTATGGTACATGCCCCTATACCAATGCCTTGTCACTATGCAGATCATCCTTGTGATCACATAGTGGAATTTAGGATAGTTGTCTTCATAGAGGAATCCATATATTTAAACATGTTTAAACATAGTAAAAAGAGTATTCCTAGGGAGATGAAAAAAGAAGGATATGTAAAACACAACCATTAATGTATGATTAATTCACCAAAAAACTCCATGTAAACATTTATTACATGTAATGAGTCTAAAAGCATGTAATCAGAGTCCTAAAGTGTGTATGTGTTGGTAAACATACCAAAAATAGTTTCTTTATCCAGAATGATGAACTCAAAAAGCAAATAACTATAACTCCAAATCAATCTCACTAATTATGGTCTTAATGTTAAAACACCCCTCTGATACCACTCGACCATGATCCAACCAACTAAGGTTTGACCCAAGTCAACCCCATGTTCACCTTCAATATTCCATGGGATTGTGGCCAACGTCTTGTAGGCATATGCCACAAATTTAAGGCATTAACATAAAGTACCAATATATGTGCACACAACTCCATTCCAACACCACAATAAAATGAAAAAATAACTACAAAAAATGCATTAAAAATTCTATGATACCACGACATATTATGACAGTGAATGTACTAAATGTATATAAATAGGACAAATAAATTCCCAACCAAAAACATAAAATGTAAAACATAATATAAGGGTGAGTACATAGTCAACTAAAATATCATTGTAAAACACAACCGTCTATCAAGCCTCAACTATGCTCTACCTGCTCCATGTCATCCCATGACACCATCATAGGGCCTTTGTCTGCACAAGACACAACACATGTAGGAAAAGAAAATTTAGGGGAGGGGGTATAACAACACCTAATAGAACACCAACAAAACATTTAAAATGAGGAACCACATATAGAAATCCAAACAAATTATATAACAATCAATGTGTAATTGAAACACCTAGAATTACATAGGAATGTAGCCTCACCACTAGGAGGTCATAACCAACTTACAACAATAGGATTCTGCACATAGAAATTCGATTTTTGGAAGAATCAAATTTAGAAGCCATGTTATCATAGGGGAAACTTGATGAAGAGGTATAGCTCATTAGGAATGACTGAATCAATTTCATTTGTCTAAGAAGACCATGATACATGGATTGGGGATTATGCCTCACACTCTTGAAGGTCACCACAAACCCCAGTCTGGATCAACCCACTACATAGGGAATAATATTTCAATTAAACAACAAACCGTAATGATATGACCTTCTGAATGGATTATCAATGCATTGCTCAAGGATGTCACATGTATTCTATAAACCCTACCGATATAACCTTTTAGATGGAGGATCGACTCCCTTTTCAAGGAGATTATTATAATTAGACAAACAATATCTAGGAAATAATGGAGGATAGAGGACCACATTTTAGTCTCATAGAGGAATTTAACATAATAAATATGAGACTAAACCTCAAGAATTTATAACAGTCATGTTATATGATTGTAAATATACAAGATAACTATGAGTACTAGACCTTAAACATTATATAATATTTCCAATTCAACTAGAAGATAGTTTATTTAGTTTAAAAAGTTATTTTTAATTTATATTTTACAGAATTCATACATAATTTATACATATCAACCCAGAATTATACAATGTGGGTACACGAAAAATATTGTCCATTTCATCTATAATACAATTTTGATTAATAAGACATGAAATAGTTTTATGAAAAATAATCATAACATTCAGCTAGTATTCTTCTTTTCTCCAACCCACCCTTAAAACCTTTAAAAATATTTTAAAACATGGTATTAGCACAAAAATCTCAACAAGGTACATCAAAATATAATAACCATTAGTCGATGAATATTATAAACACGTTAAAATATTTTCACATATTAAATATTCTCTCCCACAACATATCATATAAATATATTGTGAGAGAGAAAATATGTTCATAAAACACATAAGACATTAATAAAACCATAAAGAAAACATAAGAAATTACCTATAGACGATTATATTCTTCCTAGGTACCAAAACATTTGTATCCCATGTGTATACCTTATAATTTATCCCTCATGGCTACTGTGTGATGTAACCCTGGTGTCTACCTTATGGTGTAACGATTGAAATTACATTTGAAGTAACCATATAGTCGACATGAAACATAATCATACCCAATGAATTATAAGGATACATAGAACCCATTATTCATTATAAAAAAATGAAAATGTACTATAACATAATCATAAAATATAAAAATTATCATCCTAAAAAGAAACTTTTCATTTTTCAAAAATAGTAACTTTAATGTGGATGTTTAAATAAGAGTCCCTTGCCTGGGGTTCCTCTTACTTCAATCATGTTCAAACCACATATATAATGGTTTAGAGAGTTTTATTGGTATATTAATGAATTACTTTAATATACATAATAACTTATATTAACTTATTATAACAACTTCCTACCCAATTATTGATAATATTTATGCTATTTTCCTAATTTCTGGTGTGTTTATTTCATGGTTTTCATGGTTGGTTCATTTTGGGTTTTCTTATCGAATGGATGAAAAACTATAAAAGTGGAATTAAAAGGTTTTAATATGTTTAAAAATTTTTATATTATACCATATATCATTTTATTATGATATCGGATGATTAATTAGATAAATCGTTACTGAGAATGATTTAATTTATTTTGGCGGTTTTTACGACCATCGTGAATATATATAATTTTATTTAATTAAATGTTTATATATTGGTACCAGAACATTATACAAATTATAATATGTATAATAAAATTTTTTAACCATAATAATGGTTTTATTAATAGTCTTGATGTCGATAAAGGTAAATGAAAATTTGTCGTCCACGAAGGCAGTGAATTGACATGTCATAGATGATGGTTTCAATTTCTACAATAAAATGAGAAATGGAGAGATTTGTTGATAGATGTTCCATTAAAATAATAAAATCATGAAATATGTAATATAATGTATTTATAATTTCACATGTATGAGGTGTGCTTAAAAAATAATTAGAAAAGAAAATAAATTGAAAAAAAAAAATAAATTGAAAAGAAAATAAATGAAATAAAAGATGATTTTACCACTGGAATTATTCTCTTTGAGAACCTCAAAAAATAACAAGTTTTTTTCCTTTTAGTGGGACCATAAAGTCATTTATCTAAGGAATTGTATGGGGAAGGTAATTGGGAATAAATGAAACAAGATACAAGGCTCTGAGGTGTGAGGATAAGAGGTGGTTAGGGAGGGTATTTATATTGGAAGAGATGGGTGTTTTTTATTTATTATATTCATTAGTTTATTGTTTTGTTTCAAAAATATTAATATTTAGAGATTTATTACTAAATATAATAATGTAGTGAAAGAATGATCGAGATTATGGTGGTTAAATATAAAATTACTCAAGGAATGGTGTATTTGACTTATAATGGCCATATACAAGAAATAATTGTATTTTACTATTCACTAAAATTTCATGTATTTTAGAAAATCCAGATAAAATCACCATCACCAATTTTAAATGTTTATAATTCAATAAATAAACTAAATTTTATTAAATTAATTTTTTTAAATATGGTAAATTTCATTTCAATTAAAAAAATCATTTATTTTAAAAATACCAATTTTAAAATTATAGTTAATTCTATAACACATTGAAAAAATAATTATGTCTCAAAAAATTAACTAATTATACAATAATAAAAAAATGATTAATTTATTTTATGAAAATATTTTTTCATTATATTCATTATATTATGTAAAATTTTTTAAATAAATATTTTTTACTTAAAAAATACCCAGATTAAATTTATAGTTTCCAAATCATTTTTTTAGTTATTTCATGATATAAATACACCATGATTACAAATATATGATACATAAATTTTCATTATGATATCATTATGATGTTTCTACTATATTATTATGTATTCCTTAATTTCATCAAATAACACTACTTTTATTATAAAATTATAATGAATTTGACTATTTAATTCTAGAATGGAAAAAAATAATTTCTTATTTAACTAGATTGTTACATTCTCCCCACCTTTAGGAAAATTAATATGATAATTCTTTATTTACTTATATACAAGTGATGATACATTTCCCCTAAAAGAATTTTCTGATTCCCATATTTCTTCATCAACTATGTGGTTTCTCCAAAAAATGTCTTCCTATTGAATTCCATTATTCCACTACACATGCTCTATATGATGAAGAATTTTAATTGGATTCTCATCATAAGAAAGCTTACCTTATAAAGTAACTACTTCTTGGACGAAAATATTAAGAAAATCATGAACATACCTTCTGAACATCATATCATGAAAACCTCATTCTTCCTGAGATAAACTTAGAGGTAAAGCTACTCGGTAGGAAATTGGTCCAACATTAACTTGGATTAAATTATATATAATGATCCATGGAAATAGCTTCAATTTGTTACCAAAATTCAAAAGATATTTTCAAGGTAAGATTCTATGAAAAACATGATCACCTAATGTGAATGAAAATTCCTTCCTCCTATTATATACATAGCAGTGTTGCATGCTTAGAGGTTTCATCATGTGTTTCTAGATTACCTTGATTTTATCATCAACTTCTTACACTAATTTTGGTCTAATCATCTTCTTTTAATTTAAATAATCCCAAAATTCTGAATTTCAACACGTATTTCTATACAATACCTCCAAAGGTTCCATATGTATATTGGAATAATTTTTTTTTATTTTATGAAAACAAATTTAATAAATGATGTTTATCCAAAATTCCTAGGAATTTTGTTGAATAACAACTAACAAGTGTTCCAATATCTGAATTTTTCACACGGTAAATCCATCATATTGATGATGAAAGGATATGTAGAAATTTAATTCAGTTCCCAATCACTTCTTAAGGCCTTTCACAAAGTAAGATGTTAATTATGGATCTCATTTAGATACAATAGATATAATATTTCCTTGAAACATGATTATCTCTCTAAGGTACAATCACAAAATGTAATGTAGATAAACAATGTATCGAATTTTAAAGAAACATGATTTTTTACCTCATCAATCAATAATAACCCTAATGTAATTTTTACCTCAACGATTATTTGTTATCCCCACCATGAAGGCCATATATTTTTTTTTCTATTTCCACTATTCAACTAGAAAATGATAAAGAATCCCCTTTGGATTTTTCAGTCGGGATTAATCTACTAGAAAGCGAAAAGTTTCATTATAAAATAATAAATATATATTTTCATTTCATCCCACTAGTAATACTCCTGAACGTCGTTTTACATCTTAGGGCTACCAAGATGAATTGGAAATGGTGAACTATGATCATCACTATAGAATAATTTCTTCAGGTACGAATGACAAGGAAAAAAATCAATTTCCAAATATCAAGACACAATCATTATCAACATTAAAATAAATAAAATTTCCTTTCATAACCAAATCATCCTTTTTTTAGCTCACAGTTTTAATTTTTTTTCATGCTTAATTATTTTTGAGAGAGATGAATACACTGAAAATTGAAACAATGTAATTAATGTTCTTGAACCAACAACTTCTAATCCAAAATTAGTCAAATCATTATTCAAGGGGTAATGTTCCAAACCTATCATGGTTAGTCTAGCAAGATATTTATGAATCAATCCACCGTCCACTTTTTTCTTTTCTATGATGTTAATTGATCATGAAATCATAATCTGTTATCAGTTCTAGCCATATTCTCTGCCTCATGTTCAATTCCATTTAACTAAATATATACATAAAACATTTATGGTATGTATATATTTCACATTTGTATCCATATAATTGAAGTCTATAAAATTTTAATTCCAAAACCACATCATATAATTTCATATCATTTTTTTGGAAAATATTACTTGTGATGTTTCTGTTGTCTTAAAGGATAAAAAATTACCTAAACCTTATACATCAGAACACAACCAATTATTTTCAATGATTTATGATATGTTAGGGAATGATTTATTGTATTGAATTATATATAACCATTTGTTTTAACATATATGATAAAATGGGAAAATTATATTATGTTTTTTGAGATTTAAGATGAATAGTTTTAAGGATAGACACATAAGGTAGGGATTATGTTAATGATTGAGAGTTACTATTATGGTATAGGATATTAATGTAATATAGTGGAAAACATGTTATAACCATTTAGGTTTTAGTAATGAATAGATGAATATCATGTTATTATTTTGGGGATTCATTGATCTGCTTTATATTTATTTATTTTCTTCATGAATGAAAAATAAATCATGATTTCTCATTATTCAACGAAAAGATAAGATTTTTTAAAATGATTAATGGACGAAATTATAGTTCTCAAGTAAGTATATTTATTTATGTTATTACTTTGGATGTTAAATAGATCCCTCAACACTAGGGAAATGATATTAAAAAAAGTATCATATTATCCTTATATTTATTGAATCGATCACCTATTTATTTCATCAGTGATTTATGTATTTTTGGTTTTTGTCATTCAAATGATCATTAAAATTAGTACGATAAATTATTACTATAACTATCCAAAATTATTAACTTATTTCTTCTATGTATGTATATTTACTTTACATAAAATTTTCCCTATGTAGAAAACTAGTTATTTGATTAAATTCTGAATTACATTTCCCTCTTTTTAGGAAGATGTTTTTTAACCCTTCTTGTGGTGTTGGTTTTCCAAAAAGAAATCTTCAAATTTTAAACTATCGATTAATAATAACATGTATGAATTGTGTAGAAAAAATTTTATTTTTTTGTGGTATAATGTTACTACCTTTGATTTTAAATGATAAAAAATATTTTTGATCATGTAAACAATACAAAATGTAGAGCATAAACAATCCATGAAATATTTTTATTTAAATATGTATATTACAACATAGTTATTAAATTAAAAGATTCCAATATGGTTAACTAAATTATGAAATGTATATAATTTTCCAAAACAAAATTAAATTATTTTTAAATTCTTATTTAATAATCACTTAATTTTAATCAATGAAAATGTATTCATTGAAAATGCATCTTAATCAAAAAAAATATTCTCAGTAGTTTCTATGAGATAATAATATATTTATAATTTCCGACTTTGAGAAAATTTATTTCATAAAACATAGTTCATTTTAAAATCATCATAATGATATTAACTTAGGGTGATGTTTTTTGATATTTTAGAATATTTATTTTTTCATTGAATATTTAAAATATATATTTTTATAAAATAACATTTTCCTTTTAATAAAATATGTAATTTATGAATCTAATTAATTAATTATTTTTAATTTAAATTAAAATAATTATAATTTATTTATATTAAATTCATCTTATTTCATATAAATTTTCTCTATAGTAGATTTTATTTCTAGTTTATTATAAGGCTTAAAAACACATTTCCTTAAAATTGTTTTTAAATGCACAATGTTTATAGTTTTAAATAAATTAATATAAACCCTAATGAAAAATTATTTTCATGAAATAAATGTATTATATATATTTATATATATATTATTTTATTTATGAATATTTTTATATAGTAATTATAAGAGAATCTTATGCTTAAAAAATGCATTTTGGTAGAAATCAATTTTCGACACATATTCGAGTTTAATTATATATTAAATAATAATTATTTTGTTAATTTAATGTAGAATAATGTATTCCAATTTTTAAATAATATTATTTTATATCATATTATAAATAAAACATAATTTTTTACCATAATAAATAGTGATGATAGTGAAAATTATTTCCCAGTATTAAGGTAAAGAAATGATTACTTGGGGGTTAAATATAAAAGGAAATTGTTAAAAATTACCCAAAATATTTATAATTAAAAATTTATGGGAATATTTTGACCTTATCCCACCTTAGGTTATTAAATTAACAATTTAGGGTCCTTGTGGATTATGCAAAAATGGGTGTAATTCTATATTTTTAAGAAATTCTATGTGTTTCCTTTCCCACACATTTAAGATGCCAACCACTCTATTGTGACCTTCACACATAATAAATAATATTATCAGACAATTAATATCCTAATAACTTAATTTAATCCCAAAAATCATCCTATAATCCCTAAATTAATATTATATCAGACTTATGATTTATTTTTTTGAAAACCAGGAAATATTCTCTAAGAGATAAGTGACATCATTAACAGAGATTTTTATTATCTTTATTCACCCAATGCATTAAAATATTTTTTGATTCTTTATTATATAATAACTTAATATTAGTTTGTGTTATGAGATTTTCTTATTTTATAGGTATTACGGTCACCTATCTCATAATCTCTCAAACGAGAAATGAAAATGTTGATTGTGGGTAGCAAGGAAACCACCTTAAAAATCGACATAGTTTATTTTCCATCACTACTTCTCATAGATGGATGTAATTAATTTTTTAATATATATATATATATATATTATGATCTATGTAAACTTTTTTATTTACAATTTCATATATACCTTCTTACTTTAAATACAGTAGGGAATACAAAATTGTCAACTGTGTGTATGAAAAACTATTGTCTCACAAACTGATGTGATTAATTTTTTCAATTATTATTTAAATATAAGGTAATTAGGATTAATTTGATATCTTTATTAGTAATCAATGTAATATTAATATACATTACACATAAATATATTATATTATTTATTACAATTCCATGAATTTTTTAAAGTACACGAGCAATCATGTGTACATCATAATATCTCCTCGTGAAGCGTTGGAATTCATTTTTATTATCATATCACCTATATAGTATATGTATGGATTTTAATGAAATACAATCATATTTATTAAATAAATATAATAACATAATAATATAATATAACTCATCATTTTTTAATCAAGATTATTGAAAAATTGAATTGTTAATCATGCATACGTACAACCTTCTATCTCCAGGATTGTAATGTAGATCATTTTTTGCAGCCACAATTCATTGTTGGATTTAGTATTATAATTTATCTATATATTATATAATATTTTAACAATACCATTAATAATATGATTAATTAATAATAAGTTTGACATTAGTCAACGTACTAGAATGATTATTCTCATATGAGATGTTTGTTGTTAAAGTATCTGTTGAGAAATTAATTTATTAATTAATTTAATATGATGGTGTAAATAAAATAAAAAATATTAAAAATGATTTTTTTATGAAATTTAAAAATTAACATAATTTAATTACTCAGGAACAACAGTAACATGCATCATGATTAGTTCTTAAGGTAAGTGTTTAAATGTAAAACATTATTCTCTGAAACACATATTCATTTATGCAATTAAATTTCTTTTTTACGGCTGATATACATGCCATAGACATATTATAGAATAGATAATACATAATTCAGGATATTTTAAGTAATAGTGTATTTACTTCATGCAACAAAATAATGATTTAAATGTTAACAATGTTTCATGGGTTTTTGTTTCAATTACGTTTTATTTGGGGTTTCTTATGCCAAATTTTCCATTGAATTTTTTTTTATCATTATATAATATTATCATTTGTTTTTATTATTATCAAGTTTATAAATAATGCTTCACTAAATTTTACCATTTTTCGATCTTTTTTTACATAAACTCATTGATAAAATTATTTTAAAAATAAACTATATCATTTCATTATTCGGTAAAAAATCTATTTTTATTATATATACATGATTTATAAAATTGTATTAAATTTTCTTTTGGTCTTCTTATTTAACTAATACAGTAATATTTTACCCATGATGTACATTTTAAATTTTTTAATAGGAATATTTTAATTATATTTCGAGCCATGTACTTTTTATCTATTACTCAAAAAGTGAAATGCATTTCTGTTTCAACATGTGTTGCATGAATGGTATTTTCAACCCCCATGACTATTATTTGAATTCAATTTTACTTTTTATGTCTCCATGTATATTTTCAATGAAATGGATTTCCATAATATTTTATGAAATATATTTTTTCAAAATTATTTTTTTTAATGGAATGGTTATTTTCCCCATTAATGTTTTTAATCTTTTTAAATTATTTGTATCCATCAATTCAAACATATAATAATGTTTGATAATTCTCATAGTATCATTTTATATGTCACTGACATATATAGCTTGGTAAATCTATACTCTATTAAAAATGAAACACATTCCTTGTGTTTATTTCACAAATTACTTCATAATGAAATTTTATTTGATTATAATATGAGACAATATTCAAAAACCCATTTTATTTCAATAAGTAATTATTATACCGTTCATTATGAATACATTCTGTTGTGTGGAACACATATATAATGATCATATTATGTTGGGTGAACCTATATAGTGCCCTAATTCTCTGGGAAATGTTATATTCTCTTAATACATCATGTATTGGATTATGTTTTAATCATAATCCATTTTTATAATTTGTCTTACATGTGCTATTTTATTGGATTCTATCCTTGTCTCTTTATTATATCATGTTATATGTTTCTTACAAATGTCCTAAAATTCTATTTTATTCTGATACCATGTTCTTAATTTATTTTCAATGTGATTACTTGGGTGCCTTCTCATTTATGATATCATTATATTCCGTTGAAAAACATGTTTTGTTTCTTTATATAATTTATTCACTAAATTGGATTTTATCTAAAATTTTTATTATGTATTCCCTAGGTTATCCTAAATAGTTTTAGTTGATCAAATGGATATATTATATCTGAATGAAGGTGAAACAAAATAAGAATCCCATGTTTTAGTTTCTTTTGATGTATTACAATTTTATTATTCGAAATAAAATAAGACTCATGATATTTGGGGTTTAGTTAATAGGTTGATATGTTTTAATCATATAATAATTTTTATAAAATTCATGGGTCGATGTAATTATTATATCATTTTTAGGATTATATTCACTTTATTGTGATTTAATGCACAAGTTCTTGAAAAAAAGGTAACTATGTTGGAATATATTAGTTCTCTCTGGGATAATTTCATGATATTCATATGTTTTTGGGAATAGAATATTATTCAGATTTTGTTATTATGGTATGAAAAATAAGTGTTGTTTGAGGAAAGATTATAGATTAAAATAATATGATATATGTAACATTGAATCCTATATATTGAATAAAAAATTTTCCCGGCCTAGTCTTTACTAATTTTATTAGTGTTTAGTAATTAAAATTGGGAGGACTGAATTTTTTTTAGGGGTAAAATATAATAACTCTATATTTGGGTTACATTTAATTAATAAAACTTTACTATAATGTCATATAATAAACACTATATTAATGAAGAAAATAACTACAATGAACCATTAAGTATTTAAAAACATAAATAATATAAAATTTTAAAAAATGTTAATAATTAAATAATATAAATATATATTATTTTTTTATTCAATTATGTTTTTAAAAAATTACTATCTCTAAAGAAAAACATATAAAAGGGGGTAAAATATGCTACCTCAATAATTTAAATTTTTACTATTTAAAAGTTTATTATAACAGAAAAACAATTTATTTAAAAAAACGATTTCAATATTCAATTATTTTTAATTTTATATAGAATAATATTGAATACATTTTTTTATTAAGATTTCATTGTTCAATAAAAATAGTTTATCTTCCTATTTTTTATTTTTTATTAAGTAAGTAAATTTTTTGAATTTTATATGTTTATTTTTATAAGATGTGCGTAATTTCTATATTTGTGGTGTCAATATTATCTTAGCATTAATTACTCTATTATTCAACTAAGAAATTAATTATTTTTTTGAATAATTTAAAAGGAAAACTTGTGAAATAACATAACTTTTATCGTATGTTTTTTATATAAGTGTTAATTTAAAATTATGTAATATATTTAAAATACCATATGAGAATGTTATAAGATTGGATGAATATTATCATTAATTTACACATTCATATTTATCAATTAACAATTAATATAATAGATTTGAAAAAATTTATTTTCAATACAATATGAATTTATTTTTTAAAATTAATATTTTAATTTTTTTTTAAATATAATTGGTTAAAATTGATTTCATATTTTGAATCAATGGTTTAAGATTATTTTATTCGGGTAATTTATATTTTGGGTATAGGGGATGTATTACGCTAGGTAAAAACTTGTTACCATTTTAAAATGTAAAATTGTAAATCTAGAAATATATGAATAATGAAACCAAAGTTGATTAAAAAATGTTTGATAATTTTTTTTAAAAAATTTATAGACCATTAATCTAATTAAATAGTTTTTTTTCAATTTTTTAATCACTTTTATTACATAAAATGTCTGATTCTATTAATAATTTAGGTATTTACCAAAATGTCACCCCTTTTAACCATCAAATGGTATCCACTATCCTTAATTATCCAAAAAAATGACCCTATTATTTCTTACCAAAATAGAACCAAAACATTAATGAATACCACTATTAACCGTAATGATGTTTCAATATTCTCAATTAAAACCCATTGAATTTATCAGCACCCCTCACAAAAAATATAATTATACTATGGAGGTATAAATTCCCAACCCCTAATTATCTTATCTATTTACATAAGTTCTTATATTATCATTAAAAAATAAGTATCACCATATTAAAATTAAAACATTTGTATCTCTATTTAACTTCTATATGATTAATATTATTCTTAATGTATTAACAACCCTTCCATTTTTAATTTTTAAAAACAATAATGTGAATCATGTGTTGTAAAAACTACCTCGCATATCAAACAATGAGTTTCCTTTTACATCACCACCTTATAAGGTTAGAAAAAATTTGGAAGTTAATATATAATATCAATATTTAGGACATAATTTATATTCTAAATTTATAATCCAAATTATTCTTTTATCATTTTTATGGAAAATTTATTCGGAAAAAATATATATGTGTTGACTACCACATCCATGGAATGATCAATTTTGTTTTTTACCATTAATAACCCCCATAAATGGTTGGTATTGTGGATTATTTTAGAGTTAAAATGTTATTTTTATGTTATATAAATATAAATGGATTTTCATAAATAAATATCACATCTTTTTAGTTGAATATTTAATAAATTTCATAAACACATGATTGGGGGATTTAATATTTTAGTAGCATTTGATAATAGAAATAAAATTCGTATTTTAGGAATGATATGAAAGATATACCATAAAAAAATTCTCACAATGTAATCCTTATAAGAATACCTTAACTAAACATTTTTCCATACCCCAAATAATTAACCATAAGATAGGGGCAGCTGATATTCCCATTAATGATAAATATAGGAGGTATCAATCATTTATAATATAAATGAATAATATTATTATTAGTGTATGTGTTTAGGAATATACAGTATGATGTTCATTCCTAGTCTGTCATTGATCATAATCATGAGTCAGAGCATAAAAGATTATCATTTAATAATACATTACCCATATGAGTGAGAAGTCATCATAAGTCAATGATGAACCATAATCACAAGTCAAAAACTATGGAACAAATATAAATATTGAAAACCATTAAATATTTCAGGAATAAATATCAAGACAATAAATATATTTAATCACGACTCATCACATATTCCCCATTATTAATAAGTATGTAGCAGTTTCCCATAATGGGATAGGATTCACCTTTTTTCCATAGACAATCAATCCCATTGATAGGTTTACCACTATTATTTATTAATATATAATTATTTATCCAATTAATGTGTGGGATATATAATTCCCACTCATATTAATATGAATAAATACTTATTCTTTCCAAAATATCATTAAAAATTCATCATATCATCACATTATAACTTGTGTAAATAATAATGTTTTCAATAACATTTCATCAATTCAATATAGAAAATCCCATGAAAAAAACATTGGTTTCATGAAAATTTCGTCAAAATAGAAATTATTCATCTTCATAATTAATATGTATGGTATCATTCAACCTTATTTCTAGTAATGACTTAGTATCATCAAAGTAGGTTATGATAAATAGAAAAATATTTCAAATGATATCTTGGAATAATTCGAGAAGAAAATAGGCTTTCCACTATTCAAAACGTTTTATAAACATAAAT